>JAACJT020000035.1:4047089-4075508 GCA_009936485.2 Gymnarchus niloticus
ACACGTACACACACACACACACACACACACACACACACACACACACACACACACACACACACACACACACACACACAAAGGCAGCTTCACAGCTCTTAGAGTCTTCTTGGACAAACATGCATCTTGATATAGAAAAAAATATTCTTAAACAAAAATGGAAACTGATTTTAAGGAGTTTGTAACTCATTATTTGACAGAGAATATGCTGAACATTTCTAAAAATCAAGTAATCTGAACCATCAAAACCATCCCACCTCCTATAGTGAAAACTACAGTAATACTGGTACATCCTCAATGCCTCTCCTCACCTCTCCCTACTTCCCTCCACCTCTCCTCACTTCTCCTCACCTCCCTCCACCTCTCCTCTCTTCACCTCCCTCCGCCTCTCCTCACTTCTCCTCACCTCCCTCCACCTCTACCAAATTCTCCTCACCTCCATCCACCTCTCCTCACCTCCCTCCGCCTCTCCCCATCTCTACCAAATTCTCCTTACCTTCCTCCACCTCTCAAATTTCCCCACCCCTTCTGACCTCATCCCCCTTTCCACACCTCCCCCTGAACTCCCCCTTGCTCTTTCCACCTTTCCCCCCACCTACCCCACCTCTCTCCAGCTCTCCTGTCCCTGGGGAGGAGCTTTAAAACATGCCAGCTCTAATCCGAAATGCTATCGGCTGTTCTCCCTCAGAGAGATTTTGTACTCTGGCGAGTCCCAAAAAAAAAAAAAAAAAAAACGATCTGCTGCCAGCACTGACAGCGCTTTCGGGGAGAGCAGTGTGCCACCCCGTCAGATGCGGGGGAGTGGGTGGGTGCTCCCCCAAAGGGGTTCAGTTGGGAGGGGCTCAGACGAGTGCCTGCCCTTGCTTAGGTTGGGTCACCTGGTCACCTCTCTCCTGCAGGCACAGATTTATTCTTGTCTAATCAGCTACTGCACCCCTCTACCCGACGTCAGGCCAAAAACCCGACAGGATTAGCCCACTAATTGTTTTTAATCTCTTGTACTCGGGAATGGGATAAGCCCACATTATGAGGGAATGTTTAAGAGCATTTCACACCTTTCAGATCATATTGCATTAATCCACAGATTGAAAGGCAGACTGCATACGGATCCCGTGTCAGTGGGCTAGGCGTCTGGGTGCAGGGCATCAAGTGCCGGGAGTAAGGGTGTGGGATGTCAGAGTCCCGGGAGTCAAGTTGCAGGGCGTCAGAGTAACGAGAGTCACAGTGCAGGGCATCAGAGTCCAGAATGTCAGTGAGGACATACTAGAACTGAACCTGGACTCACTGTACTTGCAAAACCATCCCACGAATATCAACTCCATTTAGATGTTTACACGACAAGTGGTGAAACGCTTCCAGTTTGGCTCACCCAACTTCTCATATCGCATTTGAATTAGTGATGCAGGAATGAATAAGCAGATCACGTCACGTTAAGGAGCCGACTCGAAGTTTTTCATAGTCGATCCCAGGTGGGGGATGTGCTGTACTCCCTGTACCAATACTCTTCAGTGAAACATCTGGCCCTATAAAAGAAATGGGAAATTAAATTCTGTGTTAGGTATGTTAGTTAAAAAGGCCTCCTAAGGACTGAAATAAAAGAAATTTTGGTTTACCTAACCGGCCAACGCTGTGCCTTAGATCGCTGAATCTCCGACAAGGACAGCTTCAACCAGATGGATTCCTCATATTAATGCTATTAAATCATGTGGTAGGTAAGCTTCCCGCACAAATGAGAGACGATTTAAATCCATAAGGAGCCCTGACAGATTAATAAGTAACTGAACTTTAAACGTGTCTTTCAAATATCGCACACAAAGGCTTAACTACACGGCTGTCCAAGCGAAACGCTGTCATCTCGCCCTGTGTGTCCATGCCGGGGCTGGCACCCAGGTCGCGTCCACGGCGAGGCGGGTCATTAGCGCTTCGGGAAGAGTTGTATAAACTCGCCTTTCTTCTCTAGCCACGAAACCGTGCGAGTTACACGCAGCCCAGAAAATGAAAGCCTCATATTGGGAGGGGGGTCATTCATAAGCTGGTCACGGGATAAAAGCCCTTGATAATTAACCCCAAAAAAATAACATTTCATCACAGATACTTCCAATAATCCTGTTTGTTTTGTCTCATTTGCACTGAATAATTTCCCCCCTGCGTGCACACGCCCTTTCCCTCCTGCTGCCCCCCCCCCACCCCCCCATGGCCAGCCACTAAGACTTTTTTTTGTTTTTGTACAGTTTTCTGTAGTTTTATTATAATTTTGGCTCCTAATTAAACGGGTAGGTCGGTAGCACTTCCTGCCTTGAAGTTGCACAGGAGACCGCGGGCAGGAGCAGGATGGGCACACGTCTTGGCCATCCGCCCGCTCTCCCCTGCGGCTGCACCGCCAGTCAGGCTCCGCCCGCCGCAGCCTGCTGCTTGCTTTGACCGCCCAGGAGGCGACTCTGATCAAAAAAAAAAAAAAGGAAACGTACACCACATCGGGGGCCAGGGGCAGGGGTGACGGGGCGAGGTGCGCGCCCCGCTTAAGACTTGTGCTAGGCTCTGATGATCACGGCCAACAAGCCTGTCCCAGCACCCCCACTCCGCCCCCGCAGACAACGGCATCCCCCACTAAGTCCAGGCCCCTGCTAACGGCCTCTCTAATTAACACAACGAGAGAGCAAAAACAGAAAACAACAGCGGCTCGCCTCCTGCTGTCAGAGCTGAACTGGAGCAAACGGACCACGGGAGCCGGCCGGTTCCTATGTTGGACCGCAGTCCCGCCCAGGAAGATACAAAGGTGAATCTTCTTTACCCCCCACCCCAACCTGCCTGATTATCGCCACGTCGACACCCCAACATCACGGAATGTAGCGAGAAAGGCAGCACGTTTATCGGGCGGGTGAAGGGGAGCGCCCAAGCGTCTTGCGAGGAAAGTGCCTTTTCTGGAAACATCTCTGCAACGACAGAGGACTCTCAATGACCAAGAGTGCCTCCATAATTCAACCTGACAGGTTTAAACTTCTCGTGAACATTTGTAACCGTCGCAGCTCTTTTCAGAACCAAACCTATATCGTTTAATCCACACAGGACCTTCATACAGTTTATACAGCAAGATTTATTTGTGCCTGGGTGTCACGTAGCTGAAGATCCCTTGGCAGTTTAGGGCATAATTTTAATACGGTGAAAAACCAGAATTAAATACCTTTGTTTATTTCAATACCTTTTTGAAAACTAACAGTTGCCCTTGTAATGTCTGGGTTTTCATGGGAGGATTGTTTTTTGCCTTTTTCTCACACTGGATCCTTGCCAAGGGGCCCTTGAGTCTAGGGTTTGCTTCAAGATGAATAATAACACTGTAATATGATAATAAGTACATAATGAAATGGATGCTATGCTGGCTGGATACACATGAGAAGCAAATCTCACCCTGTTCGTGTCCAGGGGATGGACCTCAGGTGTGTAGGACCTCTGAAACTATATCACGCACAAAAGGTGAGTCAAACTAGGGGAGGGGGGTGCAAGAAAGGCATCGGCCCCTATGGACTGGGGGAGAAAACTGGGGGGAAACAGGTCAAACGGTGCTCAAATCCTGTTATGGTCCTCCAGACAACAGAGGGCGCTGTCCGCTCTGATGTGGAAAGAATGATTACCACCTGAAACTCACGTGCACCTCAAGTCAGTATAAACCGCATTCGCTTGGACTTGGTTGAATGTGCGTAAAGGACGTAATGCAGTATATCTCGTATTCTGTTCTCAATAGGGAATGTTTGGCGTATCTTCGCAAGGAAGGGGCACAGTCTCCATGAAAAGTCCATATATTAATCACACCAAATTTGCGTCTGTGATTAAATACGGCTACAGTTGAGAATGCTCTCACTGACTGTTCCTATATGCTGGTATTCTCCTGCTGAAGCCACAGAAATGCTCACATTGCAAGAGCAGATCCACCATCGAATGTTGGCAAAAAACGAAGTCACTACTATAGCAAATCACGTCCTTACGCCCGTGATTGTTCTTAACAAAGACGCTTTTCCAGAGCATCATCCGAATCGGGGCGTCTTCATTTATATTTTATCTTGAGTCGTTCTTTCTGCATTTTTCTTTTTTTTTTTTTGATCACAGGGAATGCATCTTAATCTTTCAGGAGACTCAGCAAGCCCAAAATAACAGGGAGGGCAAATGGTACTGGAGGCCACAGGAGAAATTAGATCTATACCTCTTATCAGAATTGCATTTTGATTACTTTCGATTTGAATTGCGCAGCGCTACAAAAAGATAGCTGTATTCATACATTGTCAAGACTAATGTAAAAAACACTCTCTCCCCCCCCCCGACAGCTCAGGGAAAGAGATTTGATTCACTAGTTGCACAGCAAGGTCTCTGCCGATAAGACGCTGAAGAGACTGGGAGGAAGTTCGGTGTTTCGGCCTTGTTACAAATCAATTATTGTTCGGTTCATTATTATTGTATTATTTCCTTGAGATGTTTAATGTCATGAATTCAAAATGACTTAAGACTATTCCGAAGAAAGTTACTAGCGTGCGTAGAATGATGAGAATTGAGCTCAGCGCGTGCACGTCAGCATTTACACGCGCGCTCACGCGGCTCATTGCGTAATTGCACGCGCGCGCTCGCGTGCCCGTCTCATTAAAGGCAGCCTGTCGGCTTAGACGCCGGACCGCGCGGCTTGTGCCTCGTGTGCACGAGGCCACTGTCGACAGCGTGGTGAAGCTTCGGACTCTCGACGTGTGGCCTGTTTAGAGGGTCTGGAACATGCTACTACTTTACCGGGGTCTTACGACGCATCGTAAACTCTAAACCAGCCTATGACCCCTCAACTGGGGGGTCGGCAAATTTTTAATAAAGACACACAAGGCAATACTGTGGCTATGTCTGTAGTCACATCACTTAGTAAATATACCCTCTATGCATATTAACATTATATATTTATATATTCAGGGCATGATATTTAATATATTTTACATTGTATATTTCATAAATATGCTGTAGGTAATAAAGTGTTACATATACCTAGCTCATTCGTGATTCAATACCACTATAAAACTGTACATGACTATACTTCCAATATGTTCCTCAATATGTACATTTATTGTAATCGCCACATGCAACTTGAGCAAATAAGACCCAGTGAATTCTGAAAAGTAATTAATATTATTTTTCATTGGCCCGCTTAGTAAATTATAGTCGTGATAGAGAAACACGTCACCGCTCATAAATTACATAAAATATAACTAGAAATTAAGGGCAGGCTAATACTGATGCATACAGTTATTAGTAATATGGTTAAACACCAATAATTTCTTGCTGAGAATAATGATATCCGCATACTGAGCTCAAAAGCATGTTTGGGAAATTTATGTTTTTAATGCAATTACTTGCTTTATTTAGGGCATATCGATTTCATTCTTACAGTACCATAAATGATTTTTTACAGTTCTGGTTTTTAGACTAGAGCACAAATCTAAGCATGCTACCCTGAGCACAAGGTCTTTTCGGATTCGCAAGCTAACGCTTTTTTTTTTTTTTTTTTTTTTTTTACAGCTGAAGAGTGCCACCCAGTGGAAGAAAAAAAAAATCACAATCTAAAATAGCATTGATTCTCTTCAATAGCTCATTGCTGAATAAAGCAATGCATCCTCTTCAATAGTTCATTGCTGAATAAAGCAATGCATCCTTTTCAATAGTTCAAAAAGTGCATTTTGTAATATCCTTAAGACTTGAATACTTGTGTTTAATTTCTATATTACAATATTCTAAAAGCTATATTATAATATTTTGAAAGCTTGCTGTTACATTTCTTAAATTATAGTTGAAAATAACGTATTTGTTTATTAAAGAACTTCTTGGTGATTAATTGCAACACTTTATGTCAGGGGAGTAAGATGCCTTTTTGAGCTGTGATGGCATACAGACAATAAACTTCAAGGCTGCCCCCAGCCCTCACCATATAAAAACCACATAACTCATCACCCATCTGAGTTGTTGGGGTGACTTGGAAATTTCCTGTGGTTATAGCCTGTCTCCTGAATTTGACTGGTCCACGGGGGTCACATGTCAGACAGCTCAGGTGCACCAGAGAAAAAACCTTCCGCAATGCAAGATCATAATGGCCGCTTCCTATGCCCAAATCGTCGTCATCTACTAACTTGCAATCATTGTTGCAAGGCCGTGTAGCTATCCGATATTTGATGTGTATGTCAAATAACGAACTAAGCAGTCGTTACGTGTCTCCCTCTGTTCAAATTAGTTTTTAATTTAACAATAATTCAAACTGTATTGATTGAATTTAGGAGTTTTCTAACAAAGCAACAGCTAAACCATCCTTGGTGTGTTACGTCTGATGCTTACATTGCTTAATGTGTTCATATTAAGATCTGGAAACATATATACAGTATGCTCAGAGAGGTCCAGTAAAACTATCTACACAAATGAATGCAATGCACCTTATGCAAGGAGTGCCGGAGTGCTCATTCGATTACTCGTGAATTCTCCCTACACAGTGACCATTTTCCTGCAGCTTGCGGTGTTCCACACAGCCAAGACACTGAGTCTAGAAAAGAAATAAAAAGGGACCTGTCACTTTTACTGAGGAAGAAAAAGCACTCCAGGTCGATGATAAAACATCTGCATTTACAAGGGTAAGGAGAGAATTTAAAGATCACCTGCCTGCATTTGTCAAGTTAAAAATTCCAGAATGAAAGCCACTTCAGACATGTTTAAATTAGCCTGGTCCCCAGTGGGCCCAAATCAAATAACACACAACAGTTGGAGTCCAAACAAGTTAGAAGCACGTCCTTGCGGGTCTTATCCACTAAAGCTATAGTAACTAGGACAACCTTCTCAAAGGCTAAAATGTCCCAGCGGCCCAACACTCAATAAAGATTTGGATACTTAAGAAGGTTGAAAACACAGAGCCATTTATGGTCCGGTGTGGACCGAGCAGCGTGCTGCTTTAGCTATCCGTCATACTGTGGTAATGCAATTTCTCTGAGCGCTCTTCCAGCCGACTTTGCCAGCAATCTGCGTAGGCTAATGCCCAGCGCAAATAACACCCAGGACGATGCATCTTCATCACCGGATTGTCTGCCTCCTCTTCCCCCTCCCCTCCCATTCCCAAGTGACCCGACTTGTTTTCCCAGGGTTCATCCTGCTCCTGAATCTGGAGCTCATTTCAGCCCAGCTCAAGTGGTGTACAGCAGTGGGTATTCCGTGATAATATACTGATTTGCTATTTTTTTCTTTTTTTTTTTTCCCAGTACTTCTCTCTAAACATTCCAGGACCGTCAAACAAACACAGAAAGGATGTTTAAGTGGCTGCATCTCAGTGAGAGAGTGATAAGAAGTAATAGTTTTATTGTTGCTTCGTTTGACTTGTGGGAGATCTGAACGCTTCTAAACGCTTCACTGCTTCTCACGCCGGGTTGCGCAGCTGGCTGGAAAGTTCTCAAAAAAGGCAATTCCGAAAGGCACACAAGCAAGGGTGGTACCTTGCTGCTTTTGAAGAAAGGCTCCTAAAGAATGAGATAACATCTGTAGAAATAATTCCCAACTGGAAAAATAAATTGATTATATTTTTCTATGAGATAATTCCAGCTACAATTCAGAAATCCTGCATAAAGGTAGTCGCATATTTGAATATGGCAAATTCCTAAGTATATTCATAAATATATCTTATTTATGGGTTCAGTTCAGTTTGTGCTGTAAAGCAACATTCGACTTCAGGCCTGCTACGTTCTATAGCAGCATCCTTTCCTTACACTTCTTAATTGTTGCCTTTAAAGCTCTGGAGAAAAGTTCAACTCCTACTCATCACTTTACGCGACTCCTACTCGTCTGCTGCGTCCACATTCTCACCGCTGAAAGGGCGTCCCGGATTGTCCTCCAGCTGGCGGAGCTCCCCTTGTACGACGTCCCATGTCGCTTAATGCGATAGCGCTCCACTGCTTCTGCTTTCCCAGACATATGGCGAGTGAATTATTTCATGCCATAGCATGTCATTATCGTTTTGTATATTTCATGCAGTGGACACACTTGGGGTAGCACTTCTGTCAGCTGACTGTCAGACGCGGAAATAATATCTGTCAAAGTCCACGGAGTGAAAATCCCGACTTTAGAAGTTACTCCCTAATTAAAAATGATAAGTGTGGGGCCCCTGCGAAGGGGTAACATTTGAAAGAATCTGCTTTCTACTGCTTCCTAAAATGCTTACTTAATTTCCAGCTAAAATAAAAAGTTTAATTAAAGGTGGCGGTTTGGTAACAGGATTAGATTTGTGACTGGAAGGTGATAGGTCTGAGTGCCAGGGGCCTCCCCGATTTTGTCCCCTTAATCGAATAATTAATAAAGAACTTCATTACAAACTTAACCCGTGTAGCAATATTAAATGAACCTGAATTGCTTTAGTAAATATTGATTTGCATAAATGGGTGTAATGGAAAAATAAGCTATTTGTAATTAACATAATGTCTAAAAGCACCTGCTGATCTAATACAAATGTAGAAGTTGTACTGGATAGGGGCACTGGACAAATAAATTCATGTAAATATTCCCTAACACTGTTTTTATTTTCCTTCATCAGTATGCAAAGAGTGACCAATTTACATTCAGCCTTTAATACAGTGGAGGGGATAATTAACAAAGGCGTACAAAATACAAATACTCTGTTAGGCTGTGACTAGACTGTTGATCTAATTTTTCAAACAGGGGACTTGCCTGCCTCATAAGTCTGGTAAAGCATCATACATCCATTAGCCATTGCCTGAAAGACGCACAGCTCACTTCAAACCCATGTTAACTACATTAAAGGTGTCACAATGAGAACGTGCTGGCTGAGATCCTCGGCAGCTGAAGGATAACTTGTGGCACAATCAGAGACTTAATATCAACTTGCTAAAATAAACCGAGTCAAAGTTTTAATTCCCTGCAGAAGCCATATTCTGGCTTTGACTAACTTTCAGGAGTCTTCATACCGAGACATGCCTGAAAATCGTAAAACTGCCATTATGGAGTTGCAGTTAAAAGTAATTTGAAAAAGTCTGGGTTTTTTTAATTGCAATACGTAATACATACTTTATACAGTCCATTTCATATCTCAGGTGAAAGGGGTCTGTAAATCAAGCAGTGTTCTACTACAAACGTCGGGGGGCACAAAATGGGCTTGAAATATACGAAATGTGTATTCAGACCCCGAAAGCGTAAATGACAAAGCATGAGAAAAGATGTGCTATCGCTCTATTAAGGATGCCACGCATTTCACAAAACAAATCTTTAAAAACAAACAAAAAAAAAATCTATACTCAAAACTGGTATTTTGGCTTGAGATAAATCACAGCTGTTAAACAATGAGACAATTATTTTATTCCTTCGTGATGTGAGCACACGTTCCTTTTGAAGTTCAGATTCTGTGACATAAGACGCTTTATTTTGTTTGTTTAGCCTTTGACTGACAAGCTTTGCTTCGTGTTTGTCAACTCCACCGTCAAGCCTGTATTGTTGCGATTACAAGCTTACATCAAAGTTATTTTTCTTTTCCTTTTTTTTTCCCTAAACCCCATCCCTTGCCCTGTACTGTCCCCGTAGGCCTGTCTGCACTGACAGCTTGTACCCCTTGAATGTGACAGTGTGGGTTTGGGGGTGGGGGAAGCTCGCAGAGATGGCAGCGCTCAGTCGAAAGCTCCACAGGTTCTACTTTATGGCCTGGAGCATTAATGTTGTACTCTTTGTTGCAGGCTGCCATGCAGAGAGAGATAAACTTGACGGGGGCTTCCACGAGCCTTCCAGGGCCGCACAGCTAATCTTGTCGACCCTCCAATCCTCCCCTCTGGTAGAAGCCTTCAACTCCAGTCGCTAAATCCCTCCCTATCTCCCTCCCTGGCCTCTGCCTCCTGTGTTTGAACAATTCCCCCTTAACAGCTCCTTGGATTTCAGCCCAAAAACCACATGCCCTGCTCTCTTCGGTCGTGGAAGGAATAAGCTCACATTGCAGATATCGATATGGAGTCTATTATTTCCGAGCGTTCACAGATCAGTCATTGTCTTAATGTCCTGTTTACACTCCCAGATGAGAGGAACCATGAGGACGGACACTGAGAAAGCTATGAAATCGCATGTGGGGCGAAATCCATCAGCTCTTCTGTCCAAGAAACAAGGCTACACGTTTCAACGTGCGATTAAAAGCTTGTTACAAACCATCAAAATGAAAATTTGATGTGCGCTATTTGACGAGATGGCATATTATCGCAAGTACTACGTTAATCATGATAAACGAAGAACTTTCTTTGGGGTTAAAAAAATTCCTCTTTAATCCTGCCATAGACATACTTCTACTCCCATGATTGTCAGGAAGTGTCTAAGTATGATGGCCGCCTTTCTCGCTGTCAAACCGAGTCCTCAAATCTAATTTGAATGGTAATTATTTTGGTCAGTTTATAAACTATAGATCAGCCTTGGGTCTGTTTTTTGAGAACCCCAGAGTGCCCCCCCTTCCCCCAGGAGAATTTAAATCACCTTGCCTTCCAACTTGTCTGCCGTCTTCGCTTCTTTCATTATACAACAGATGACCCATCAGATATTCTCTTCTTCACCAGCTTATTTCTAGTTGCCAGCCATCAGCAAGGAAAAAAGCGACCATGTCTTTTTATCTTCATTCTGCTGCTTCTTCTACTGTTTCTATTTTTTTCCCCCCTTCTAAAGATCGCTTGCCAGTTGCTTTCTCCGCTTTACCCAGCGGATCATGCCATGTCTTCAGAACTGACAATTCTCACTTGTTTTATCCCCCCCCCCCCCCCCATTCTTTTGAAATGAAAACCCCCTGCATTAAAAAAACTGTAATAAGGTTGTCTTTGTGCTTACTGTTTACAAAAACAGGAATATACCGTATTTTTACATGAATGGTCGTGAAGAAAAATTTACAATTTAACCAATTTTGATTTTTAAGCTTTTTTCTTCAAAACAGAAAACCTGCAGTAGCGATTGTACTATACCCCTACTGAACAGATCTTTCTTATTCTGTTACATTGCACTGTCAACAAGACTTCATATAATACTGCAGACTGCTCCAGAAGAGAACAAGGAAAACACGAGTTATATGCTTAAAACAATTAAACCAAAAATAACTTGCTTAAAATAAACTCATAAAATATTGCAATGGCTTTAAACAAGATCGACAAATCGACAGAGATACCAGGGTACCAGTGACCTTTTGATGAACATACGTTTACGTCGCAGACATTTAGTACCTACCGTACCCAATTAACAGTGGGGTTATGTAAAACTTTTTCTTTTTCTCCATAGCAATAGTTTAATACTGATGACATTGTTAACATCCACAAAGGACATTATCTTTCTCAGTGAAAACATGCTGAGATCCATTTAACACAGTCCAACGGAAGTATAACCTCTTTCTACTGTTTAGTGTGCCGTAACAAATTCAATCGAAGGCTGTGGCCCCCAGACAAGGCCTATGGAGAATTTCTTTATCCTAATGCCATTATCTCTCCTTTCTGGTGTCTGGGATGCATAAACAAAACAAAACAAACAAAAAAAAAAGTCATTGGATGAGCATTGTTCCTGATAATTGCTGTCAGACCTCCAGATAAGGCCACTACGTGACAGGACAGCCGGGAACGGACCACCCCTGCCTGCAAAAGCATTGTGTGGATTCGGAAGTCCTCACGGGGACCCCAGACATCGCCACGCGGCATTTGGCCACGGAGAGCGCTTTGATTTCCTTTTTGTTTTGGTAAGGAACAATCTGCAGCCTTTCATCTATCCTGATATATTTAAAGATGACATTCAGCCTCCCCATTGTGTTGGCCATGATTATGTACCAGTGCTGTTGTTTGGTGAGTAGGAGGACTTTGATGAAAGGTCTGCTACCAACATAAAGGTATTTATTAAAATGCAGGCAGTTCAGTACACTTCTGCGAGGGAGGGGTTGGGGGGACCTGAACGAGCTGGTTAATCAAAAGTTAATTGTATAATTTTCATGCAGATGAGGGCCACATGTACACGAATCCCTGCTCTGCAATTATTTAAATAAATAAATAAAGAGGCACCATCGAAATGCACTGGGACTTTGTGGCTGGTAAACAATCAGCTAAAGTTTAATTTGAGGTAAACAAAGTGAAGATACACGGGGGGTCTCTAAAGGAGAAACTAAGGTTAGATTAAAATTTGAAAATGTACAAAGAACTGCATTTAATCCCCACACTTAACCATAACCTCATGTGAAGAGAAACAGCTGAACATCCAGTGAAAAGGTGGGTATTTATAGCATGGGTCCAAAACATCTTTTTACTTTTAAAATTAGTCATGTTCAGAGAGCTTGACAGTATGCATTTCTGCAATGCCTTGAACCAACAAACATGCAAATATTTATTAGGTGAAGTGCAAGATCAAATATGGGTGTAGATCCTAAGCAGTGTACTTAGCCGCCTGAAGTCCAGTGCGTGGCAGTGTAACTTTCGGAAGCCAAAGCATTTCAGGTTCAAAGTCCACATACCAGATGTTTTCATACAGACGCTAATCCAATGCAAATGTCTATAACTTTAGTTAATATGATATGCAGAAAAGCATTAACACAGACAATGCTTTTTTGCACAATTTATTTTAGCAACAGTAGAAATATGAAGTGTCTACAATTTATATGGTATAGCCTGCATATAAAAAAAAACCTGAGAATGATCGATAGTACTTGAATCAAAAAAAAAAACTTAAATGTACACCTAAAGATCTATGAAGGCAAAAATCTTAAAAATTGCATTTAAACTAAAGTACTAAATCTTGATCAACTACAAGCATACTTCTAAACAAATAATAATAAAAAAAAGCATTTGGATGGAGGGGTTCACAATGTAAATCACACCTATGAATGTTAAGCTGAATAAAGGTTCTAATGGCAAATCTTTAAAAAAAAAAAATTGAGCTTTAATTACGTGCCAATTTAGCACTCTGATAATGTTCACATTCCCCCTAAGTGACTTTACTGATTAGTTTAGTAGTGTGCATGCAGCTACACATTAACAATACCGGTCATGACAAGTCTCCCCCTTGTGTCAACACATACCCTGATTCATAGCCCCAATGCACAATTCTATTAGGGTGAATTTTGTCTATAGGGCTTTGCATGAAATGAATTCTCATTTTTATGTCTGCTTCCTGCAGTTTCTAATTTTTAATATCTACTGTGAAATTACTTTTTTTAATCTCTTGGAAAAGTCACTAGGAAAAAAAATGAACGCCAAAGTTTAAACATGGTCTAATTAGAAAACGGTGAATCTTATAAACGTCAAAGTGAAGCTTTCAATCAATATATAAAAATGAAATTAAGCACAGACTCAGGTGCTGGGGTTTTAAAAACAAATTCTCAGAAAAAAAATTTATACAAATATCCAGTGCTTTTCAAACAGAACGTGTACAGCCTTTTTTGAAGTCCCTTATTTTTAAATCTTGTAATTGAACAGTATTACACTGGCAGCTGGCAATTAAAGCACCCAAAAGGCACTGCAATGGTGGCATTTAACAGAATACCAAAACTGGGAACACATATATACAAAAGACAAAAAAGCAATTAAAAGCACATTAATGAAAGCAGATGTAGTCATACTAAAATAAATGAAAGCTAAGATCAAAAAGGTCATTTTTTCCTTGTGTGTCTCACTGGCTTGGCTTTTGCAACACCAGAAGCCTCAGACTTTGTTCCACGGGTGGCACATTTTGCAAAGCTGTCATCTGCTGGAGAAAGAAGCCAGAAATCGATCAGCACACTCACCTGCAAAAGATCGTAACTACTCTTATTTATTTAAATAAATAAATAAATAAATAAATAAATAAAAAACCAAAAACGTAAGCAACTCACCACTCAATGCTTTTATGCCCACGTTCCTTTTGCTCGACCGTTTTTCTTGGGACACAGGTTCTGGTTCCATGTCCCGGACCACCCGTTTCCGGCCCCTCCCAACAGGTTTCGGGGTTTCTACTTCGTGACAACCTTCGGCAGCCTTTTTGACCAGGCCCCTCTGTCCCCTTGCTACACTTGCCTCAACTTTCTCTTCTAGACGAGCAGCCTTGCCTCTTGCTCTTCTCACTGCCGAAGGTCTACTTGGGGATTCGACAGAGGACTTTTCTGAACCATCATCAAGTGTATCTTGGCATGCAGCTTTTTGCTTTGTGCCTTGTTTTGGAGCAACAACATCCATAGCTGCATGTTGAACTGAACTTTTAACACGTCTTTTTCTTAAAGGTGTCATTTCTGCACACTCTGTAATATCGTGATGGTCACTTACAGGAGGCTCCGAAAAGTCAAAGGTTGGCTTTTTTGGTGGTCTTCCTCTACGGGTCTTAGTTACCAGTTCAGTGTCTTGTTTAGCTGGGACATCCACAATTTCAACACATGTTACAATGGACCTTTTCTTAGAACTGGGCAGCTCTGCTACATCTTCCCTGTCAACGTTCTCTAAATTCCACTTTACAGTTCTCTTTGAAACACCCTTTTTCACCTCTGCTTTGATGGCGAGTTTTTCTTCCACTACTTCTGATTCATCAGCTTTGTTGGTTTCACTCTGAGGGGCGGCTTTTCCTCTTTTGGTTGTGGTCTTATTTTCAATGACAACCCTCAGCACTGGACGACCTTCATTTGACAAATGTGTCGATTCATCTTTCGGGGGAAGGTCGATAGCAACACAAGCACTGACAGCTGCCGCACCCAAATTCTGATTTTTACGTGACCCTCTGGTCTTCCTAACCGGCTTCATTCCAGTTTCTGGGGAGGAAGCATTAGGTTGAATAAGCTTCTGTCCCATTGTCTCTTCCTGGCTATCCAGCACATTTCTTTCAGGACCAGGTTTTGAGGAGTACACAGTAGTAGTAATTGTGGTGGTGGAATCAGCAGCTGCAGCACCACGTGTTCTTCTTGAAGGCAGCTCACCAGGTACCACCTTATTTACCTCCTTCACAGGCGTTTTTGGCTTCCTCCCCCGAACAGATTTCACAACAGGACAAGCTGGCTGTTCAGTATCAGTGGCAGAATCTGTATCTTTTGTGGATACATTTGCTTCCAGACTTGCCCGGGAGGTACCATCTTTTTCATCAGATTTAGCCTTTTTTCCTCTTCTTGGTTTTGTCACTGGGGGTGGTAAAACAAGCTCCTGATCATGAGCACCCACTGCTTTGGTAGAGCTCACAAGCACTGTTTCAGCACTTCCCATTTCAATGGGGGTCTTCACATCCACATCCTTGTCATCCGCCTGCTTTGCCATTCTTCCCCGACCAGCTTTTCTGACAGGAGCAAGAGCATTTTTAGGAAGAACTGCTGCCTTTCTACCCCGCCTAGCTTTAACAGAGGGCTCAACTTGAGCTGACTGCACTGTAATTTCCTGTTCTGCATTTATTGTTTCCTGGCACTCCTTCAGCTCATCCGCTTTGCTTCGAATCAGATTTTCATCCACCTTGCTCTTTGCAACTCCATGTAGAGGTTTTGCTCTTCTTCCTCGTGCAGCTTTAACAGGAAGCGTAACAGTAGACGAACAAGCATCTTCCCTGTCGGGAGCCAGCAGGCCATGAGCTGGCTTGCCTCTTTTGACTTCAGAATCATTGGGCTCAGGACCTCTTATTGCTGGATCACATTTTGCATCAGCAGATTTATTTTCTTTTGCTGAAGTATCAACCTCTTTAGGTCCTTTTTTAGATATATTGCTTTGGAAATAAGACAACTCCAAACGTTCTTCAGAACCCGCATTTGCTTCTGAAAATAAGCAATTTTAACATAATTACACTTGAAAATGCTATTTAAATTCTAAATTTAGTTCAACACACCCAACCCCACAACACACACATTTACAAGATAAGCTTTCAAATAATTGTCTCACCTGCAGTAAAGATTTCCGCAATCACTGAAGAGGATGGACTGGCACAAACCTGTGGGGGGTGATTTGTTTCTGTCTTGGTTATTTGAAACTTGTGTAAATTTACTGTGCTATCAAGCAAATACATAACTACTGATTAATAGTGAATCTGTTTAAGTACAATATAATTACCGTTACTTCTTGAGATGTGTCACACTTGCTGGATGTCCTGGTAACCAAGCTATCATCTGGTTCTTGCAAAAGCTCCTGTAATCCAGTATAATCTTCAACTGCAGTGGCCCCTCTTTGCCTGGGAGAGTTCATCAGTTTGACAAGTCCAAATTTGTTTTCAACTGACTTCCCTTTTTGCTTTGGGGTCCGCAACAGTCGCTTCAATCCAACCATGTCCTCGACAGGTTGACTCTTCTGCTTTGGGGTCCGCATCAGTCGCTTCAATCCAACCATGTCCTCGACAGGTTGGCTCTTCTGCTTTGGGGTCCGCATCAGTCGCTTCAATCCAACCATATCCTCGACAGGTTCGCTCTTCTGCTTTGGGGTCCGCATCAGTCGCTTCAATCCAACCATGTCCTCGACAGGTTCGCTCTTCTGTTTTGGGGTCCGCATCAGTCGCTTCAATCCAACCACGTCTTCGACAGGCTCATTCTTCCGCTTCGGAGTCCGCACGAGTTGCTTCACACCAGTTAGACAACTTTGTGGTACCGCCTTCACTTTGGGAGTTTTCATCATTCTCTGAACTCCAAACGCGTCTTCCACTGGCTGACCCTCGACTTTGGGTGTCCTTAGCAGTTCCTTCACACCAATTAAGCTTTCTTCAGATACTTTTTGCTGCTTTGGTGTTTTTAGTAGTCTTTTAACACCTGTAAGATCTTCCTGTTCCATCAACCGTTTTGGAGTTCTCATAAGTCTCTTGACTCCTGTTAGAGGCATGGCTGGTTCAGACTTTTGTTTTGGGGTTTTTCCCATACTCTCCAAGACTACAAGCTGTTGTGATTCTTCCTGAACATGTCGAACATCTAAAGATGTCTCTTGCTGAATGGAATCACTGCACATAAAAGTGCAATCTTGATCATCTTTGAGAAGCCTAATGACAGCTTCATTATGGTAACGTCCTTGCTTTGCACTGCTAACAACACTTAACGGTGAGACTACCATTTCCCCTGCGGGGAGACAAAAAAAAAAAAAAAAAAAAAAAATGGGACTTGAGTTAACTATAAAACCTTTTAAGTTAAGGAATATTAGAACTAATATTTTCCATTGCAAAACTATTTTCTAACTCAAACCCAATAAAACTGATAGAAAATATCAAAACCACATGAACAATTCAAACCGACCCCATGATATTCTACAAGGAACATCTCAGGACTACAAACACACATTATGACCTGGACAAAAACAAACAGTATTCAGACTTGCATTCTGCCAGGTATACCCATTCTCACTGTCTACCTGTTTCCTCAGGGGTATTCATTACAGAAATTTCAGATATGGGGACATCCTGTGGAGTGTTCAGAGAATGGATTTTACCATCAGTCCTCTTCTGCCTCGTACTCTCAGGGGTGCTGAATATTTGTGCAATTCCTACAACAGAAGAAATTAGTGTAGTTTACACTCACTCTTCTTGGAGAAAATGTATTATAATACAGCTGGGTCCCCCCCATCTATACAAAAACCCACCAGTGAAATCTTCATTTGCATTCACGTTTTTCTTCATCAGTGCAGTGTTGCGGACAAGTTTCGGTGCGCAACCTGTAGGCTTTACACCTTTGGCATGGGCTTTCCCAACAACAAATGTAGCTGGCGATTCAGCATGTCCAGTACTGAAATGACCTTTGATTTTCTGAACAGGAGTCTTGGGGGGCTGGAGACAAGTGGTTAAACATTTTATATATGAATTCAGTCATCAAAATATGCATCTTATTATACAGCACTTCTAAATACAGCAATATATCAGAAAGAGGAACCTTTGCCTTTTTACCTTTTGTTTTTGTTTTATAATTTTGACAGCTTTTCTTGTGATCCATTTCTTGGATGCAACTTCAGCCTGGGCTTTGGTGTTGCCAAATTTAACGATATCAGCCCAGGAACTTACAACTATATACAAGAATCAAGAGAAGAGATTTTTTAGAGCTGAACAGAATTGTTACATTAGCACATATAATCTGAAACGCAATTATTAAATATTACACAAAAAAAAAAACACAACACCTTTCAAATTTGGCTGAAAAGCTCCACTTCGCCTTGACCTAATAACTTCAAAGGCACTTCTTGTACTTTTAGGGGTTTTCTTTGCAGACTTAAGGCTTGCTCTCCTCAGTGGAATAGATGGAGTTACAGAGGCAGAACTTTCTGGGGCAGTTGTATTCGAATCAGTAACAGGTGAAGGAGTTTCAATTCGCGATATTGAAAACCTGCCTCTTACAATGGGCGTTTGGCCTGGTGAGGCATTTAAGGACATTGTTTCAGCAGAAGGAGATTTTTTCTCATGAGTGGGGGTCTTGGGTGGCAATACTGCATCAGCAAAGGAGGACTTCAACTGGGAGTCGGTCTCAGCTGAGACAGGAGACTGGGACTGAAAAATAGGGGACTTGAAGTCTTCTGATGCCAAAGGGGTCTTGTTGAAAGATGACCTGCGTCTACCTGGAGATTGACTGATGGCTGCAGAAGGTGACTTTGGGCCCAGAGATTTCTTGGCCTCAGTTTGTTTAGATGGCGTTCCAGGTTTCTTCATGGTGTATTTTAACTGTCCTGGAGAAGGAGTTCTATGCTTTGTAGTGGGTGATTTTTTAGCAGGAGGAGTCGTCTTACTTGCAGACCCAGTTGTGGAAGCACTCTTTCTCGGGCTCCCTAAAGCCTTTTGCTTTTTTGAATTTGACTGTTCCGAAGGCAGCTCCTGCATCAGGAATTTGCCAGTGAATGAACTATTCAAATTTAAAATTTGGTAAGCAACAAATACACAGTAGCATTAATAACTCACCTGGATCAAGCCAATAACAGATGCTCTCCTTAATACAGAGTGTTTTTTCAAAACTGACAGGCTACGTCTTCCTGGTGTAGCTCCTTTACGCAGGGGAGAGTTGGGAGGAAGCCGCTTGTCAAACAACTCAGGACTTAATTGCCCACCAAATGACACTCGCTTCCTTTTCAGCATAGGTACAAGCAAATCACCTTCAAGGTCCTCATTCTTGCGTTTCTTAGACTGAGCACCTAAGACAACAAAAGTAGAATAAATGTTTAACCACTAGTTCAGCTTTGGTTAAGTTCACAACAGGGATACTAAAAGGACCCCCCCCCCCAATATTTAATTTCTAATTTAGAAATTCCTTAGAAACAAGTTCCTTAATTTTGTATTAGAAGTGTTCCACCTAGATACACAGAAATGAATAAATGAACGGTGGACATCTTTTAAAAATAAGCCAGTTTAACCATTTCAAGTTTGGTGGCTCAGAGTTGTCACAACTCCATAGCTGGTGGTTCAAATGTCACTAAATGGCCTTTTTAAAAATTGCCTACAATGGACCCCTGCATTATGCTCTGTGCTGCCTGAGATAAGCTCCAGTGCCCTCTCATGAGCCTGAATCGGATAACCGAACGACTCGCTTACACAAGGTCAAGCGTCTACCTTCATTTGTCCCACAAGATGGCACTGCTGTTTCAAGAACTTTTGAAGCTTGACGTTTTCCTGCTGTGGTCCTGGGTGAAGTCCTTACAGTGGCAAGGGCTTTGGTTTTTGGAGACTTCACTTCATCTTCAATTGACTCTCTGTACTTTTTCTCAGTTTGATTTGGAGTACAGACAAAACAAGCTGGGGATTGAGGCCCACATTCTCCTCCATGGACCACAGCCACATTTGGATTTAGAGGAGTCAGAGAACAAGCTCCCTTATTTCTTTTGGTTGTTTCAGTCTTAATGATAGTACAGTCTTCCACCACTGAATTACCCTGAGAAAAGACCTGTTGTGCCACCGCTCCAGGTGTGGATTCTTGATGCTTGCTGAGCTGATTTTTCTTCTGAGAGACAGGGGTTACATTTCTCGAGACTACAGAAACTTCCTGTTGCTTGGCAGGAGACTTCAGAGAACGTCTACCTTTTTTAGGTGTTGCTGGTCCTGGAGTCATACCTTGTTGGCTGGCACCTTCCACCTGCTGAGCAGGGCTTGCCAACACACCATTCGTTTTACAAGCCAACTCATTTTTCTCAGATGTCCTCAGGTTCATACTTCGTCGTCCAGATTTTGGGGTTACATTAGTACGACAGGCACAGTCCAGTGGTTTATCTGATGCCTTGTTTTGTGGTGCAGCATCCATTGTAGTCGCTTTCTTTTCAGAGTCACGTCTTGAAAGCGGAGTCCCAAGTTGCTCAGCTTTCTGTGGTAATTTTGCAGAGAGACTTTGCTTTGTGATTTGGTAGAGTTCACCGAAGGGCGAAAGAGCCGCCTCCTCATCGGATTTGCTTTCTCGCAGGCCCGTACTAAAGGCCTCCTTTCTAGCACCCTCATCACAGTCACCCACACTAGACTGTACAGCATTTGTCCCATCTTTCAGAAAAGGTTGTTCTGCATAGAAAAGAATGAGCACAAACAAAATTAGTAAGTCCATTCTCAAATTTTTAATCTTTTTGGTGCAATAGAGGTTGCCAATATTCAGTTTAAGTGTCTCATGTTGCTGTATTTAAAAGTAAAAAATTATTAAGGAAGGACAAGAGTAATTAAATTTAGGGCTATCCCATATATCGTTACTGGGATATGAGATTTTGGTCATATCACGATATAGTACATTTTCTGTAAATGAATTAGTTTATAATGACAACATGGAAAAGATTCTCTCCTTTTTACATTTTAAATTATATACTCAAATTAATGGCACTCATAAACAGGGCGTAATATGAAGAGAGAGACGACATTTTTATTTCGTCATCCGATATATATCGTCATATCGCACAGCCCTAATTAAATTTGCACTTCAAACAGCTTCTTTTAGTGCGGGTGGCTCCACGCTCATATTAGTGTGCCAAGCACCACATAGAGAATCCTTCAAACCTGAAGCTTGTGAGTATGTTCCTTTTTCTCCTGACACCAAAGCACCAGGGTCTCTTACTTGATGCTCCTGAAGAACCTTAAAAAGACAAAATTGCACAACACGGATGAACACAAGGCCAAATTAGTCTGAAAGCTACGCTGCCAGAAGTAGTACACTGTGGTTTTCCACCTCTATTTAACGCCAAGCGCTGCATCTACAAAGTTTTAGAACCATCCATAAAGTAATCTGCAGAAAGTCTTCCATGAAGCACACATGCTTGTGTGGAGAAAATAAAAATAAATAAAAATTCTACCTGAAGGGTTTCACTTTTCCTTTTGGCAGGTGGTCCACTTTTCTTTGGGGTTGGTTCTGGAGGATACTCAAACCTGGAAAGAAATAAAACAATCGAAACTAACATGCTGAAAAATAAAGCATACATGACAATATTATTTACTGATAAGAACACTCTGGTCACCTACATTGCAAAAAAAAAAGCTTCTTTAGGTACAACTGGTAGACATACTAGAAAGCCAGGCTTCACAGGCTAACTTACACCTGTCAAAAAAGGCTACAAGACCATTACATTAAGAAGCCCAAGACAGGATATAAACATGCAGAATTATAATGTGCAACAAAAAGAAAACGTTTTACTTGAAGACAATAAATGACAAAATGAGCAGTCATCAACTGGCTACCTAGATAACTGAAAATATAAGCAGTTTGAAAGCAGCAAACAAAACCAGCAACAATCCTCAAAACACAGAACAAACAAATATTCCTGGCAATCCAATCCAATACCATCCAATGACATGTTGCTGAATGAAGTGCCAACCTGCCATGACACTAATGTTACAATATAGCGTAGCACTCAGGTACGATTAAAAACAGAAACTTGAGGAAATGTAACCCTAACCACCAGGTAAAGTTTCACAATTAAATCCATGCTACGTAACCCACTCTCCTCACCAAGCAGTGCTGGACTAATTACCTAATTATACAGTAGACCTTGCTAACAGCATAGAATACTAAAGGTTTTAACTGCAAACTACACACTTCAGGACCATCAAAATCACAGACAAAGGCAATCTCTGACATGAATGGGTCAAAATTTGCCACAGTTTTGGCAATACGGTTTCACAATGCAGAGAAAAACATATGCACACTGTATTAAGGGCAGAAAGTCTACTTGCTCTGATATGCATTTCAGCATGTTAAAGTATGGTGCCAAATATAACCAGGGAATCATGGCATGGATACACAGACACTCACCTAAAGGAACGGTCAATAATGGTGATGAGATCTCCATGTTTCAAACGTTCTGACTGCTTCATAGGCTTCCCATTTATTAGAGTTGGATTAACCACACTGAGATTTGTTAAAATTACCTGACAGAAGGGGAAAGAGAACAACAAAATCAATGTTAGCCTAAACTGGGACACAGGTGCACTTCAAACACCACCAAGCAAACAAATACCTCTTTGTTTTCATTCAGCTCAATCCGGCAATGCTCCTTGGACACTTGAGGCAATTGGATCCGAATGTCACATTCGGGTTTCCTGAAATGCATACCCAGGCACCCTGGTATTAGTAAATATTAATAAATAATGATGCATCAGGCTGCAGAGATTCAGACTGCCAGCAAACTGCTACTCACCTCCCAAACAAGCAGGCTGCTGTGAGGGGAAATTCTGTACCATCTCCTCCACTCCTTTTGATTACAACAATCTTCCCATGAAGAGGCATGATGAGCTTCCTTACCCAATCGTCGAGGTGGACGCAAACCCTGATGTCATTACCTGGATTACCACAGTAAATCAGATGTACGGTTTCAACGCGCATGGTGTTACACAAGAGCACAGATGAACCTAGCAGCAAGAATGGCTGGTGTGCCAGAACCAGCATAACTAACTAGTAGTGTTCAAGCTAACCTTAGGTTCCCACCAATGAGTCACCCATACTTACCAAGCTGACAGGACATGATCCAGTGCGTGGACTTTCTACATTTATCTTAAATGACCCTTAATTAATCTGTAACCCCCTAACTAGGCATGTAACGGGTTAAACTGGCGTAGACACGAAATTGAATGGATTCTGTATGGAGATTATTGGTCTCAATCGTATATGGTTATTTCTCGAGCAAGCTGCATTGACAGGTTCAGGGAGATGCGCGGTAAAAGCCGACATCTAACTGACCGCGCGTGGCGAGTTTTAACTGCTTAACTGCTGCCTTTCCGCGCGGACAGCCTTCACTCAGACAGCTCGTCCAAATTATAATTTAACACACCATTACAGTAACGATGCTCACTGGAAAGCTCTGTGGCTTCCGATACACAAGAAAGCTAACCTCGGAAAAGTGGAACTGCTAACACTTTAAATAATAATAATAAACCGTTTACTTTGCACACTATGATATTGCTGCAGGTCTTTAGATGGGAAATTTTATCACTCGTACAGTAAATCGGAAGGGGGGGGGGATTCAGTTTTCGTGAAGACGACAGGAGTGAGCTAATCCGAGCGCTATTTAAACTTAAATACCCGAACGCAGCACAGACCTACCTGTAAAATCTTCATAAAATGCTTTAAAATTACATGTATCCCATCGACACCCAGATGACAGAGCCCTTCTGAAATATAAATTTAACAAAAAAAAAAAGATCAAGTTACATCTAGACGAGTCTTTCTCACTACAGCTACACACTTAACCCTACGTGATGTTAACGAAACAGGCGAAAACGCTGTGCCATGTGCGCGCGTACCCCTGCGCCACAATCCACGATATATAGCCGGAATCAACGTATTCTAATCACCGGCATACTGCACATCATAATAATTACCGGCCAAGCCAGTGTGGGAAAAACGCTGGTTTATGTAACTTAATGTAAATAGCTAATGTAAGACCGATTTCGAATACACGGCACTATCTTGCCTGAGAAGTCGCGGAGTCACATCCAGACGAAGAACTGATCTTTTGAAATTCCGCGCGAATGATCGTGATTGGCTGTGAGTGAAAAGGGGGTGTGGCGAAGCACTTGTGCTTGAATCCGATTGAATCCTTTAATCCATTTGACGTCAAATTCGGTGCCTGTCCGGACTTCGCTGGTTAGCTAATTCAGAAATGGCGCTACATTACGGGTTGTCGTATATGTATATGTATATTTAAACAAAGCGTGTTGACTGCGCAAAATTACATTTAAGGAATTCGAAGGTTAAGATATTCTTCACCATTTTATTTCATTGGACGCTGAACGTATCCTGGTGGTTTCGGTGTTAAAACCCATGCCTCTTTTTATTTGCTAAACCACAGTATTGACGAAAGAGCCAAATACGACGAGGTCATTTAAAACAAGCTCTTTGAACCGCTGAAGAAACGAACCCCCATTTCCCTCAGACCTCGGCTAACGTAGAAAGAACTTGGACACTTAAAACTATGGGGAGTGATTCCTGTCATTATTAAGATGCACATTCGGAAGGAAGACGTGCACGCGAAACACGCGCATTAACGTCTCATTCGCAATGGGGACGTGCACGCGGAACATTCACATTCGGCATGAAGGTACGAAGATCCGCTTTCGGAAGGTTCGCACTTTTATACCTGGTTGCTATGGATACCGAAGGCAGCCCAAGATTCATTGCGCGCGTTAATGCGCATGTTCCGCGTGCACGTCTTCCTTCCGGACGTGCATCTTAATAATGGCGGGAATCACCCTCCACAGTTTGCGGTGTTTCTGTTACTTTGTGCTTCTGTCATGGTATGTGCTGTAACACCGTTCGGTTGGTATCACTTTTATGTCGGTACGGGGGGTTCCGTGTGGTGTTTGGACTTGTGTAGTCGTTTGTGTACACGTTGTGTATCGTGACTCGTACGCAAAATAATTCTTCATTAGCATGTGAATGTTAACGTCCAGATGGTGTTACGTGATGGTGAGGATCGTTTCATCTGTTGTCTTAAATGATTTTGACCTTGAATGATGTTTGATTGAAGCAAAATCACTTGGCTGTGTCTTTAGATGTTTCAGCATTGGCGACAATGCTTTTATGTAAGACAGCGTCATGCGTGCTGTTGCAAATTTTACGTTGTATTTTACTTTTTCCAAAACAACTTACTGCTACACTACTGATGCGTTTGGTGAACGTCGGGCAGAATTCTCTATTCTTGACGGTTTGCGCATCCACTGGTGCGGGTAGACTTCAGCTGAAGCGATTTTACTGTGTAGAGTTGACGCCGAAGCTCGACTCAAGAAGCAGCATTATGAATACAGCCTTATTCACTGTCTATCACATCCACAGACTCTTATTAAGCATGTTGAACTATTATTTTAGGTTGAGAAATGCCAATTTCTAGTAGCTTAAATTCTATATGTAAATGTCTGTATCCACTTTTGTATATATTACATTCTTATTTATTGTATTATAATTTACTGTATATGTAAGTTAATTAACTTGGGCAGGCTTTCTCTTCTGGGTTTCAGTGATGGCAGAGTGGCATGGGCCTAATGTGTTGTGTCCTGGTGTGTGGAGGCTGGGCAGATTTGGCCTGCATTCTTTATTGTTGTACTTTAATGGGTAATTTACTTGCGTAAGCTTCTTCATTCAGAATCCAACAGTGTCAGAGTTGCACAGTGAGTATGGTGTTGCTTCCCAGTAAAATGAGAACTAATCTGATAATGCGCTGATTTTTATTTTCTGAATGTTTAACTATTTAATTGCTCAGGAAACTGGTTTAAATTATTATTTATGGCTGTCATTTAAGCATGGTGGTATGTTAAATTAATTGAAAGTCATAATATTTATCAAACTATTTACTGTTGTTGTTAGTTTTATTATTTATTAATGGAGTTGGATCTAGTAAATTTTAAATGTCTGCAGTTCAATTGGTGAAATGCTGTTAATTGATGGACCTAAACGAGTATGGTTTATCTGTTGGTCTCTGAATGTTATTGATTTATTTGTTGGAACCTGAGTAATCCTGAGTATTTGAACATAATGTGAGATTTGATGCTTTGCAATTGTATTATTGTATTTTAATTGATGTATAATAAGGTTTGAAAAAGAATAGGCCTATTGTTTTATCTTAATAGGTAATACTTGAGCAAGCTTTTTTTTTTTTTTTTTTTTATATCAGGGGTCAGCAGTGTTAGTGTGGTACGACAAGAAAGATGTCACTTTCCAGTGTGTGGAGGCTGGGCTTCAAGTCTGCCAAGCACTGGCCAGATTTGGCCTAGTTCTTTTATTGCTGTGCATTAACGGAGCATCTGTGGAGCGGCTACATCGGCATGTCTGCTTGCTAGCACCAACTACACTGGCAGAGAGAGCAGCAGAGATCCTGGCTGTGCCTGTGCTGCAGAGAGCCCTGAGGAAGTGGATCCTGTCTGTGCTGCCAGCACAGAGCCACAGAGGAGGAACCACCACCAGCCTCGTTCACACTACGGTGAGCTGGACCCTTCCCGACAGGTGATGCCATGTGAGCACAAGCTGCACCTTAACAAACTACTTATGGTTGGCTGGTTTGAGAGGGGTGACAATCTTATGGTTGGATTCCTGGTAGAAGATGTTATACGCTGAGGTCTGATGCATTACAGGTTCTCCCAGATGCAGATCAGTTGGCCGTGCCTGGCTGGGAAGGGACAGAGGTGTGCCGTATGTCAGTGACAGCTGGCTGTTGGTCAGGCTGCCTCCTGTGGAGCAGAAGGTTTGGCTCGCCCACGTCAGTGACATATAGATGCCGCTATGCCACGAGGTCTGCACCGCTAGTTGAAAATGCGAGATGTGCGGCCTCTGTCCAATAGAGGAAGTGACCTCAGGTTTAGTGCTAATTTCGATAAGACTAAGGCGAAGGTTTTGGCATTAGGCTTGGGTCAGGAAATTAGGGCCAAGTTTAGGTATGGAGGTTAAGGTGGGGTTTTGAAATTTAGGCGATTCGAGACGGCAGAACGATCGTGATGAAATGGCAAGAACCCCAGCATGACGGCATGACTATCAGGGAGCTGCCTGCGGGGACACGGCTATGAGGGGTCTCTGAACACCGGCACGGAGGTGACACACGAAGCAGGAGTTACAGCACTGATGGCACAGTTTGTGCAAGGTCGACGGCACCGTTGTCCTCCCACCTCAGACTATAGCCTAGCTGGAGAGTGAGTAGCAGCCTCAGGTCTCTGTAAGCTCGACTTAACGGGTGCATTTTCAGCCTAGACTTTAAGGTGGAGAGCAAGCCGGGGTGCTGCACTGCTTCTTGATCCCTTCGAGGGAACTTTTCCCGGGCCTCTGCCGTCCTCAGTTCATTCTCCGTGTACCCTGGACCCAGTGCTTTGTGACAGTGGTGCTAGTTAAAAGCACTATATTAAAAAATAAGTTTTTTTTTGTTTTTTTTTTTTTTATTTTTGTTTCTAGGAGAATATATGATTACTCTAGATTTGGGGAGACTTAGGGTCAGGTTGAGTTTGGGGTAGGGTGAGCATATTTCCGTTTTTAAATAAGAGGACACTGGGGGCAGGATGGTGGCGTGGGGCAGACGGACACCCGCACACAACAAATAGCGACCCTGGAGAGCAAAAGTTGAGTCACGGACGTTTTTGGCAATTCAGAAATGCCGACTGGGCACATTGCTGAGGTCTCAAAAAGAGGATGTGTTTGGGAAGAAGAGGACGCACGGTTACCCTAGTTAGGGTTTCAGATGGAGTTTTGGTTTGGCTTCTTAGGATTGTGATATGTGTTTGGGTTGTTTTAGGGGTTAGGGTTAGGCAATGAGTTGAGATTACGATTGATTTTGGGTTTAGGAGTTAGGATTTAGGTTAGATTGTCTTTTGGGTCAGGGTTCGCTTAGGATGGCCGTCTGCGTTTGAGTCGCTTGTAGGGCTTAGGGTTAGCGTTGCGATATAAAAAAAACACAAAGTCAAATCAAAATACCTTTTAAAATAAAAATCCAAGCGTTAACGTTTTTTAGTGGGTCCTTCTGTGTGAATATTGTTTGTCAGTGATAGTGGCACAAAATTTAAAAAACTTTGCAAGCTTTAAGTAATGTATGACTCCCACCCAAATCAAGGAGACAAAGACTTGAATGAAGGAGCAGGCCTAATGAAGTAATCGTGGAAAATGTCCCATGAACATCATGTTTTACGTGCTCAATAAAGATGCAATTATGAAAGTTGTTTCCTGTTAAAAAGGGGAGTATGCAAAAGATGAAATGACATACCGCTTAACAAAGATAATGCGCAAGACATTTTATCCAGTTACTTCCTTGACTGTGGCGATCGATTTAATTTCCTTTTGGAAGCAGTTTATCTAATCCATTAAATTGAACTCTTTCTCTACTTTGTTGACCATTAAAATTTGCTTTGACGTGAGACACGACATGTCATAGCTCCTGATGGATACCCGAGTTAGTCTCACACTGGGTATGAACCGTATCAGTACTGAAGGTAAGCTTGGAGTGTAAAGTCAGTCAAGGTGTGAGAAGCCTCTCTGTGAAGTTGAGTGGGCTGAGAAGGCTTCTATTCTGTGATCACAGAAGCTGCCTGAGTATAGAACATACTGAGGTTGAGCTTGAC
>JAACJT020000035.1:4094234-4165046 GCA_009936485.2 Gymnarchus niloticus
GTGGTGCGGGGTCGCTGAGCGCAGAAGCTCCCATGTCAATGCTTCTTTATGCGTTTATGTATCCCCCCCCACACACAGCAAGGCCTGATGAGCCTCTGGGAATGGGGGGGCTCTGGCAGTAAGGCTGGTCGCACGCTGGTCATCCACTGGGTGCTGTATTCCAGTGGCTGACACCGTTTTTTTATTTGACGGTTTTGTGTGCCGACCGCAAGCCCGGCCCAGTAAGGTTACGCCCAGCACCACGAGACGTCAGCACGAGGCCTCCATCCAGAAAGCCACGCTCGGTCCAGCACGAGTTTCGGACAACTGTCACGACGTGCGTGGGACACGTTACGCTCTCGAACACTTACAGCTGACTCGGATGGTAGAACAGGTGTCACGGATTACGGCCTTTTTGCGGGAGCTGGACGAACAGCCGGCCCCCCTGGACTGCAACAGCCATCTCACTCTGAAGACCACTCGCAGGAGATAAAGAAACGTCTGTCTGCAAAATGAGGCATTGCGGTCCTTAGCTCGGCACTCCTTTAAATTCCTGCCAAAGCCCTCGGGGGGGGAGGTCATCCGGAAGGGAGATGAGTACGATCAAGCACACGCCAGAGCTTGAACAAAACGACATATTTAAAGCAGTGTACGCATCCCATAATCCTCATGGGAACACGAGGCCTACAGCAGCCCAGGCCGAGGCCCCAAGCTCCCGGCTTATGCCGAGAGCTGAGGAAACGGTCCACTTGCGGCCAATCCCTCTGGCGGAAGAGCATCCGGGGCCTGAAGCTCACGGACTGACCTGCAGCATTAAAACCAAGACAGCAGAGGAGCACCTAAACAAACACGTGCCCTGGACGTGTCCTGGACATGCCCTGGACGTGCCCCAACGGCACGGGGCAGAACCCCTCATTCCAGTCAACCCTGGAGACAGACCGTCTCACAACAGGCTCTCTGGGCACGTCCCAGAAGTCGGCCGTGATGCAGCGCAACCCCCACCAACGAACCATCTGATCGCACACATCTCGCTCTGCTGTCCTCACGTTCACCACCACCCTACGTGAGCGAGGGCAGCTGAACAACTGAAAGATGATGATAATTTCCTGTTTATGAATCATGAAATATACCCTCGCACATGTCCCCAGGTCACACTGAGCTCAGCCAGCCAAAGAATAAGCTTCCTCCACTCATAAAAGCTTGACGTAAAGAACTCATCATCGCCTGAGACTGAAACGTAAAGTCCACAAGGCGCGTAAAAAGTCCCTACTCCTTGTACTCCTTTCACATTCCTCCGGAGTGCCGCGTCGGATGTGGAGAAACAATTTATAATGCACAGCAATCATCTCAGATAAGCAAAACGCAGAGTCCACTTAATTCAGTGACCAGCTGAATTAATACGGTGAGAAAAGGCAGCACTGAATCGCATTTCACACACGAGTCCCTCCCCCGTGCCGGCGTTTTCGGGAAAAGAAGAGTGGCAGGGTCCATACAAATTCGGCCCAATGCCGGCCTCTCTTCCCCAATACCCATCTAAATAAAGCTCCATTTCATGCTGCATCTTCATTTTTATTTACATTTCATAACTTGTAAATCCGAGATGACCATGAACAGCTGTAAAACAATTTCAAATTAGGATTTATTGTATTTTAAATTGGCAGCGGGTCAATATGAGGAACGAGGTTGAACTCCCCACTTCACCCTTTTCATTTAGAGTATAACGTTTCATTTCCATGCACAGTTTGGCCGATACTGGACGGCTGGAACCTAATTATTCGTACATATATGGAAGCCCCCCACACACAGGCGAGAACACGGCTGTACCTGAAGTAGAAAAATAAGGTAGTGCCATCATTTTCAATGCTCCACGATGTGGTGTTCATTTAATCGTCTTTCTTAATTCCTTCCCAGAAATGTTTGGTGCCTTTAGTACTATACACACTTCCAAAAGTGAAAGGAGAAAAAAAAAAAAAAAACGACACATTCGGATTACATTAACCCAAAACAAGGTTGAAAAATAATGAATAGAGGAACAGCAAATTAATTGTGTGTCACCCGAGTCCTTGTTTCCAGCAAAGCATGCTGAGAAACCTACCACTCGTAGATAGGGAAGAATCTGAGCTGTGGCTAATTGGGGGCATGCAAATGAGAGTCTTTCAAAATTCCACTGCATCATGTGACCATGTTTTTTTTGGCCGCACAGCCTTAATTTTCATTGTTTGATCTCCAGGGGCGGCTGTAGGCTGCTTGACTTTGAGTTCCTTTAAGACCCTCTCACTCGACCCTTTAAAACACCCCTCTGGGGGGGGTTAAAAGGCATCTAACAAGAGATAAAACCAAGAAGACAAGCAGCCCAGCAACCCCTGAAAGGGAGCGGTGTGCGGAAGGCGTGGGGCAGGGAGAGGAGTCACGTGACTCGGAGCTATCCACCTTACTGGTGAACAGCGTCCCGGCATCACTGGAAACCCACTTACACGCAACGCGTCCGGGGATATACAGAAAAGCACAATGGCCAGGTACGTGGGGATGGCATGGTGAACAACTAAAGCACCGCAGCGGGGGTCTTTTAAAGCGTTTTACATAGAAGTGCACGGCCCAACCCCAACCTCAGCCCTAACCTGCTTCTGAAGCTGAGGATCCAGGAAGAGGCATACAGTGTACAGAAGAATTCACTATTTCCTGTTTGAAACTGGCCCAGGTTCAGTCCGCCCTGACACCCAGACCATCCTGCTTTCCTCACTCCACTGTTAAAAGTCCCCTGCAATAAAATGACAAGACACCTCATAAGGCAGGCAGTAGCAGGAATAACGGCAGCCTTGAATGGGCACCTCCAGCTTGGTTGGGTCCCATGAGAGGGGTTCAGCCCAGAGGATGTGGGCTTCATTTAAACTAAATGGCCCCCCGCCTACCCGTCCATCTCTAACCCAGCCCACCCCACCGTCTTCTGTAATGAACTTCCTTTCCAGCGAAGCACGAATGTGGCAAGGCGACACCACCCCTGACCGGGCGCGGTGCCGGCATTCCAGCGCGTGTGCGGCGAGTCGCGAGCAGTTCTGCACCCAGGAATGCAAGAAATGGCACGAAAGCCTTTTAATTGGAGGAACATAAACCGGACAGAGTGATAAAGGGGGTGGGGCTGTTAACACAGAAAGCGTGAGGTCACTCACCAAAAAAGTAAAGCCTCTGATGTCTCCACAGAGCCATACAAAGCCCTCAAAGTGGGACACCTGCAAACCGTTTTGGAAACAGCCTCCTTTTTCAATCGCACAATTGACTTTTTTTCTATTGCTTTGTTCCGTCTGACTCACTAGACCGTCAACTGGGCCGGACCCGGCTCATTCTTCTCATTACCATGCACAAACCGGTAAAAGGAGGACTTCACCAGCCACTGTCATCGTGTGGGGGCGTACTCAACAATGACAAATCTACTACCTTTTCACACGGGCCGCAGGCTGCATCTGTGTTAATGCAGCCGTGCATCTGTGACGGTTGCTCAGTCCGTAGCAGTTAACCTGGAACGAGGCCGCCATTATTGTCATTTTCGATTTTTTGCCCTGTTGCCGCTAATAAAGTCAGACGAGAAGATGTCCTCGATCGGCCGAGGCTTCCGCCCTAATTTGGGCTGAGAGGTTTGTTAACCGACCCCAAACGTGTCGCTCAACGAGCCTGGGGCGATGTCCTACAGACCGTCTCGAGCAAGGCCGTCTTCAGCGCTGCCTGCTTAGGCTGACTCCATAAGCCTTTAATTGTAGGCCAGAATGCATCACCTCAGCTGTAATTAGTGTCATTCAGCTGGGGGGGAAAAAGAAAATGTCATACAGACAAGACGCACCTGGTCAACATAAGAGCGGTGACATTCTTAAGAGATGAGGCGCGTAAACAAGCAAACACTGAAGCACAAAGGTGCAGGCATCTATTGCCTAAATATAGACAGTCACAACAGGACTTTACACCCATAACCCCTTTTATTTAATGGCTGGATATTCAGTGATGCGTCTTCCTTGACTGAGCTAGTCTGGCGTAGGCCAGGCCACGCTGGGTCACAAGCACAAGGTCTGTGCTGCCTGCTGTCTGAAGACCAGGCACAGCCTACAGCCGTCGGCACCGAGCGGTCAGGGAGTCTGAAACCGCAGAGCTCCTAAAGTCAAGCTGCAGGAGACAAAACATGGTCACCGAAACATGACCCACAAAATATAAGAAGTCGCTACTTCATCTGTTTGCAGCCGCCAAAGCAGAGGCGGTTATTGAACACTCGCTCAGCGGCAGCTAGCCAAGGCCTTGGAGGGAGCCTTGAAATTCTCTTACCCTTTTAAATCAGTCACAAAGCGATTAGTCAACATGACAAAACAGTTCTGCTGTGCCCGAGCAAAACAACTTGACAGACGGTGAAGATACCAAAAAAAAAAAGAAAGATAAGTTTGAAAAGCAAAAGATCTTGTCAAATGGCAGGCACCAAGGCAGATATGGCATTGAAACAGCAAGCCAGGGAAACATTTACTGAAGGTCTGATGACACACAGGAAAAAGAAATAAGAGAATCAACCTAAGCACCTTAACAATCTTAAGACTGAAAATTCTTGCATATTAGAAGTGTTATTAATCAACTGATCAGATAACCATAAAGCCACAGACATTACTGCTAACCTGGACACATTAACACAGACACCACAGAGAGGAACACTCGGCATTTTAGGCCATGCAAACTGGAGCCCGCACCAGGCTTAAAGCCCGGCTACAACATCAGCAGAGGTGTCTCTGTGAGAAGACGCGAGGGGCTCATCTCATCCCCTGTGACGTTCAAAGACGCGGCACTTACCCACAGCACCATGGTCTACAGCGGCATATCACACCAATCAGCCCGGCCGGAACAGGAAACCACAGCACACTACTTAGGCTTTAAAAAAAAAAAAAAAAAAAACCTGACCGTCCGGGTTCACATGATCATCGCTGCGGTCCCAGCCCGATGTCAAAAATAAAGTGGGCAAGCATGCAGGTAGTCCGCACTCTGATACCTGTTTGGTAAACTTGCAGTAGGCTGAGGTGGAAAGCACACGTGTGTACGCGTGTTCCAGATGACAAGCCAAGCTGTGCGACGACCGGGTGTGATCCGAACGTTACTGACAGCCACCGAGCCAGCCTCCGCTCTCAAGCAAAACATAAACCACCCCATAAACTGCACCGTGTTATCCAATCACACGCTTTACGAGCTTTCTGAGGCCCGTCCTCGTCGGCCTTCGACTGCACGTCTCTTTTTGAGCCCAACGGCAAAACCAGGCTGCTGCCTACACTTTGGATCTACACCCCCGCATCTCAGCAGGCACTACGGGTTTCATGTCGGCCTCCGATCAGATACCCATTAGCTCACATCTGAGATCGACCTGGTTGCCACATGGTCCCTCTGCCCTCAACATCCCATGACCGTAAACTGGCAAGAACCATGCAGGTTCAAGGCAAAATCCATCTTTGTTCGAACGTCACCATCGACATACCTGATACCCACATCTAAAAAACTAGCTACGGATGATCCATCCTTACACAAAAACGTGTGATTCTGTCCTACATCTGACCTCTTAATCTGAAACTCCTATTCAAATTTCCAAGGCAGAAACCAATCTAAGTTTGTGATGTTCTGTGACTGAAATAGACTACATAAGAGAGATGTAGTCACTTTCGGCCTCTCTTTACCCCAGCTGCCATGGCAATTTATGTATCCAGCCTAGAGCATCAGTTGCGGTATGCCACCTAAATTCTCCAGCAGCCGCGGTTTTACCATGCCGCACACACACTGACGGCCACTGCTGGTCCCCGCGCGTGACGCTCCGCCGGAGTCCCCTTGCAGCGAAGCACGCTCTAGAAGGAGCGAAGGAATTATTTTTCTGCTGCGCTCAGCAGAACGTCCCACGACACACGACAAACACCACGAACGCCGCCTCGCCCTCGGCGTAGCAAGGACAGGCAATGGCGTCCGAACACGAGGTGCTGGTAAATACCGCTCGGCTAGCTCTTCGACGCTAACGTCCTGGAAGCGCAACATCTGGAATCTTTGACGGCACATGCATTATTCATGGCTTTCCCTTCTATGGCACCAGTGTCTGCGCTCGACAACCAGGCCATTATGTGTTCCCCGCTCGATCTGTCAGGAGACGCCGGCTCGGGAGCCCAGGATCGCCTGCCGTTCTTATCTCCCGACCACAGCAGAAAGGACATTGCCCTCCTTCATTTACAGCAGACGGACGGTCTTCAGAATACAAGCCAGGTGTGTCGCGTGCCCCAATAAAGCAGGTGGCTCGCAAGGCATCGGTGAGACTATCAAACGAGGGTCTCTGGACATAGGTCAGCAATCCTCAGCCCACAGCACAAAACCACACCTGGCTTGTGTGCCGAGATCTCTAAGGGACAAGAAGGGTTGGTTTACAGCTTTTAAAATAACACAGCAGAAGGTTACCTTAATGGATCACCCCCTCAACCCCCACCCCCGGTTGATAGCAGCTTCCAGGAACGGGAAGGAGCAACTGACGGAATTCAGGCTAGGATCATAAGTCCCTCAGAATATGACTTTCTTAATGGCTGTCATGCATACTACCTGAAACAGCAGAAGGAAACATCAATATATGTTCACTTTTTATATACGGGGAGGCTTTCCATGTCCAAGGTAATAACAAGTGCTCCATTAACTCCAGGGAACAGTAGCCTGGATATCGTTAATGATCCCTTTCAACCTGTTTTGCCTTGCCAGCAGTGGAGAGACACTCATGGAACCATTTTTAAGAGGATGTCAATCGTTTTTCTCCATGTGATGGTCACCAGCACATATGAGAACATCGACATCTACAGCAGACTCCAGGAAAAAGGGTCCACCAGCCTAGGAGCTCTCCAGATTCAAGCTGTGCCCGGCAGAAGGCTGGCCAGCAGTGAAACAGAGGCCCTGCGAACGAACCCTGAGACAAACAACCGATTCAGAGCCATCTGAAAAGCCGTCCTGGAGGCGGAAATTCGAACCAACCAAGCGGATTTTCGTAAGAAGTCCTTCATTGCGCCGCCGACGCTCAAGCGACAGGGCAGGGCCGCCACTGTCCCTCCTCCTGCGCCATCGCATTTTTCCAATGCTACAAATGCGTGCGAGAAGCATAGTCCTCCGCCTTCGGCTACCCACCAACAAACAAAACGAGCCAGGCACTCTCCAACAGGAAGTGGCAGACGGCAAAGCAGCTTGGACAGCTGCAACCCCTGGTCACTATCTTCAGATGTGTCAGACATTCCTGAATTCTCAGCATTTTCCAGAAAAAGGACTGAACCGATTCTGACGTCACTGGAAAAATCAGGATTCAACCAGCAAGCGTCTGAAAATATTTGAGAAACCTGTTTGTTGTACCTTAATATAACTAGCAATGAATCTAGGGTATCTGCATATCCAGTACCGTGTCACAGCGAGCCTGCAGTCGGTCTAACAAAGCCCAGGGTACAAGGCAAGGGTCACCCCGGATGGAACACCAGTTAGTATAAACCCCCAAGCCATCTTGGACAAGACCACCAACGCAGAAAAACACCGATGATGGGTAATAATTTCCAAGAACCCTCTACAAGTGCTGTCCACATCGCCTATCTGCAGGGTCCGACTGCAGGAGCACAGACACACCAAGCAGGCATAGAGTTCAATGGTAGAGTAGACTCCAGAATCAGATGCGTGCCCCGGCACAGACAGGAACGCCATCCCAGAGTGGTCAACGGTCACAAGAAAGGAAGCACTTGGATATTCGCTTGCCAACTCATGAATAATTAACAAGCCCGCAGACAAAAAACATCCTGTGTGAAGATCAGCAATAAGTTCTCTCTGTGCTGTTTTTACCCAGTTGGGAGCTATAAACATGCCTTCAGACACACTAACCAGCAATGACTCGGCCTTACAGTGTGTTCGTCTAACGGCGTCTTGATGCAAAGCACTTTCTCCAAATTTCACATCTCGCTTAACACGAGAGTGGTCAAGTTTTCTCACGTTGCTTTAGTGTGTCTCACTTTTTTGTTTATTTGACTTTAGTATAAAAGAACGGCTCAACAGACAAGCGAGGAGAACCATCACGTGGAGTGGGGATGGATTCTCCAGCCACTTAACTTCCTGGTGGGATGCAGGACTATTGTGTGTGCTGCAGGGGACAGGAGAGGAAGCCCAAGCTGACTCTCGGGGGGCCGTTAACCTTCAAGATCTGGACGGCTCACACCACTTCCCTCCCTTCATCTCGCTCTTCCTCGCCCACAGCCGGAGCAGGTCTTCCTGTTGGGTGCCGGGAAGAGCGACCGGTTGGGAGACGAGCCTCAGAACAGCGTACTGGATGAGGATGCCAACAGCTGCCACGGGGCGGTCTGCATCCGGAGGTTTGTGGAGGCAGGGGGGAGTGTTGAGTCACAGAATCAAACATGATGGTCCAACTTTCTAAAAACAATGCAACACCGAAGGAAAAAATTGTTGGCTAATGACCACCAAAGATGGTTTTCCTGGCCACACACGTGGAAATTCCACTCGGAAAGCTCTTTCATGTAACGAGAACAGCCATAGTATAGCCTATAGGGAAGGCTAAAGTACAATGGCCTGCTCTAATGGGTCTTTGTGTGTTGGAGGCCCCACAGAGTTTTTGGACTGGGGCCTCCAAAATGGGGGGGGGGGGAGATTTCCCCCCAACATGAATGGAAAGCATAGCACTTCCTGATGTCGACCCAGAAACAGGAAGTACCACTGGCTGTGCCTTTCTGTCAGATTTTTCTTGCCATCCGTGGTTCTCCATTTCAGAACCGCTCTGTTGGGCATGCATATCACGCCAGCAGACGATTCCTGTTGAGCTCGTTTCATAAACGGGCATTTTCCAAGGAGATCTTCCAGCAAGCTTTTCTGAAATGCTTCAAGCTGCTGCATGGAATATTCATTCTTGCCTCGAATTGGCCTTGATTTTCCTTACAATTAACACTGCATCCGGACCTCGACTCTTGAAGTTGTCCTTTTAATTTCTGGAAGGTGGTGAGAAAATACGACCTTCCCACTGAACTGAACTGAAACATTCCTCGCGCAGAAAAATAATCACGGTCCTCTGCTCCAAATTGAATAAAAAACAAAAACATATCTCAGGACGATGCCTAATGTACCTGCGTGACAGTGTCTGCACTCGTTTCCCTAATCTCCCCATGTCGACACTCTTACACCACCATGCTATTTCGAAAGTAGACAGACTCGGGGAGCGTCACGGCAGCACCGTGCCTCAGCCTGGAACTCCACAGCAGTGTGTCACAGGAATCCTCGCCATGCACTCGGCACACATGCTTCTGCCGAGGGCCGCTGGGCTGCATGATGGTGCAACCCCAAGAGCAGTGCCTGTAACGTGATAATCTCTCCACTCCTGACGAAACTCAGAAGAGTTCAATAAACACGGGAGCTAAAAGAGAGGCCTCACAAAAAACACCCAAGAGGTCGTTTATTCTCTTATATAAATACACCCTCACTGTGTATGTCTATCTACTAGAGAAAGAGGAAATTATTTCTTCAGAAATGCATTCAAAATGTACCTTTCAAATCAAAACCTCCCTTATTTCCACAATTAGATGTTTTACTTTACCAAGACTGATTGAGGGCCTTGTTCCACGGTACAAGAGACAGTCCTTCATCTGTGACTTTCTGTTGAAAAAGGTGCCCACAGGTTTGGTGTCACTACCACAGCAGAGCTGGGCAGTCTCACACCATCAATCCGAACAGCAGTTTAGAACTAAAGAGCACAGAACTGTCAACTAGGCAGGCAGTAAACTGCACACGATCAGGAAGAGATTCCTCTATGCGATGTGCGCCTATCAAACCAGAGTGGAGTCGATCTGACATAAACCACACCCACTTGTTTTCCCCGGCCCAAATTACTCGACGGGCTTGGCAGTTTCAGTGATATTCACTCAGCATGGTGGTTCTCCCTATGGGGTAAATTCCTTTGTTATGTCTAGTTTTAGTCAGCCAATTTATCAGAACCAACGTACAGTTCTTACAGGTGGATACTATTTTATTGGAGGCCAACCTTGCACTACATTCTTAATCACAATGACACCTGCTCCCAGGCAAAACTAAATTTTATTCCACTTTTCCAAGCTGCAAGTTTCAAACGGAACTTGCCAGCACTGCTGGGATTTGTTCAACGCCAGGTGAATTCCACGCACCGTTAACAGAGAGTGAGCCCTTTGTGGACAAACCCAACAGTACTGATAAGACGTCTCATTTTCGATTCGAGGCAGAAGCCACCAAGTAAGATTTTCCATCATCTGCAAACAGTATCTTAGGTCAGGGATTACGGCAGTCACATTTCATGTCCTTTCAGTCACCGGATAAAAACAACATTCCAGTCCCACTCTTTGCTCCTAAACCCTCAGTTTCTTAAGACTCTTTGGTGGTTAGCTCCACCTGCTAAATCAGTGCAAAGGGGTGATGTATTGTTTCAGAACCATAACTGTAAATAAAAGTACCTATTTAGTAACCCTTGCCACAGAACAAGAGAAATTCTAGCTGTGTAACCAATGTCCGACATACGAAGTCAGGACAGCAAGCAGATCAGGAAGCTAATGAAGCTGTATGTTGATCTTAGCTGAATCAGACAGAACGAGACCATGTGTTGTTGAACAAGGAAATCAACCAGCACAGCTCCAGGAAAATATTCACTGTGAAAAGCAGCAGTAAGTTAAACAGTCACCAAGAAAAATCATACTAATGACATGTAACAAGGAAAATGCTTTACAAATATAAGAATTACACTTTATGAAACCACGACCAGAAGTGCTGATCAATACCCCAAGAATATTTAAATTTTACCCATTAATACCGGCATTACTACACTAAATCAAGGTGTGATATTTTTGCACGAAGAATAAACATTTACCATTTCAGCATTTCTTCAGTAAAACAGTCAGTTAACGAGACCTAGGGTCCAAAAATGCACCTGGACCCCGAACCCAACATGCATGCAGCAGAAGAGGACTGCAGGCTCTGAAAATGACAGCGCTATGCATCTGCAAGTGTGTATGTGTGTATATGCAGACTGTGCAGCAAGGCACAGTCTAGCCGAAGAACATGCAGTGTGACATTAAACAATCTATATTACATCAGCGGGGGTTCATCCTTCTCATGGGTCGCTGTCATCTGTGTGAAATTCTCAGCACTGTCGTGTATGAGTCCTATGTCAAACTAGCGCTGTCAGTCACTGTTGTCATAGTGTAGCCCCAGAGGTCACGCGTCATCACGGTGTAGCCCCAGAAGTCACGCGTTGTCACGGTGTAGCCCCAGAAGTCACGCGTCGTCAAACTGTAGTCCTTGAAGTCAGGTGTCGTCACGGTGTAGCCCCAGGGGTAACGCGTCGTCACGGTGTAGCCCCAGAAGTCACATGTCGTCACGGTGTAGCCCCAGAGGTAACGCGTCGTCAAACTGTAGGCCCAGAAGTCACGCGTCGTCACGGTGTAGCCCCAGAAGTCACGTGTCATCACGATGTAGCCCCATAAGTCACGCGTCGTCAAACTGTAGCCCCAGAGATAACGCATCGTCACGGTGTAGCCCCAGAGGTCACGCGTCGTCACGGTGTAGCCCCAGAGGTCACGCGTTGTCACGGTGTAGCCCCAGAGGTCACGCGTCGTCAAACTGTAGTCCTTGAAGTCAGGTGTCGTCACGGTGTAGCCCCAGAAGTCACGCATCGTCACGGTGTAGCCCCAAAGGTAACGCGTCGTCAAACTGTAGCCCCATAAGTCACGTGTCGTCAAACTGTAGCCCCAGAGGTAACACATCGTCACGGTGTAGCCCCAGAGGTCACGCATCGTCACGGTGTAGCCCCAGAAGTCACGCGTTGTCACGGTGTAGCCCCAGAAGTCACGCGTCGTCAAACTGTAGTCCTTGAAGTCAGGTGTCGTCACGGTGTAGCCCCAGGGGTAACGCGTCGTCACGGTGGAGCCCCAGGGGTAACGCGTCGTCAAACTATAGCCCCAGAGGTCACGCGTCGTCACGGTGTAGCCCCAAAGGTCACGCGTCATCAAACTGTAGCCCCAGAGGTAACGCGTCGTCAAACTGTAGCCCCAGAAGTCACGTGTCGTCAAACTGTAGCCCCAGAGGTAACGCGTCGTCACGGTGTAGCCCCAGAGGTCACGCCTCATCATGGTGTAGCCCCAGAAGTCACGCCTCATCATGGTGTAGCCCCAGAAGTCACGCGTCGTCAAACTGTAGTCCTTGAAATCAGGTGTCGTCACGGTGTAGTCCCAGGGGTAACGCGTCGTCACGGTGTAGCCCCAGAAGTCACGTGTCGTCACGGTGTAGCCCCAGAGGTAACGTGTCATCAAACTATAGCCCCAGAAGTCACGCGTCGTCACGGTGTAGCCCCAGAAGTCACGCGTCGTCACAACGTACCCCTAGAAATAAGAGAGTTAATAAACACTGCGGGTGTCAGCGAGGACTTGGCGTTGAAACTTCGCCGTGTCTAAGTGGACAGTCCAGCCTGGAGACAGAGGTGCGGAGACACGGGTTCAAAAAGCGCCCGATGTCCTGTAAATAGCGGTAAAAAGTCATTTTCACCCCCGTTTATCACCGCACGCCTTAGTCCGATCGGTGTTATGACAGCCTCAGTCCATAATCACGCTATTAAAGACTCGATCCCGCAGGCAGTCTAGTAATGATTATTCTTGTCTTATGCGTCGATGATTTGTTTGTTTGTTTTTTTCCCGTGTCCCATAATAAATATTGACGGAATGATGGAGGATTAACAGATCGTGCGGCTCCGACCGTACAGAGCCGAAAGCCAGTCCCCTATAGCCGCATGTGCTCCACTAACCCACATTCAGCAGCCACTGCGGCATTACACCGTCAAAGCACCGCCACACTCCGGTATCAGCGCTCCGAGGACACGGGGGGCTCCTCTGCCCGCGGAAGCGCCGGTAAATTCACCCTCCACTCGCCTTCTTCCCTGAGCCGAGGTGATGTCGCAGCTTACCTGTCCGCGGAGGAGCGCCTTCATGCTCAACTCGGCGACAACACGCACGAATTCACTAAACGTCGCCTCTGTCCGCTTACGAGATCGGGCATCCTGGTACACGCCGACCCCCCCCCCGACCCCCTTCGGCCGGCACGCCGCTCCGCTTACCGTGCTCTGCTGGAGCGGCGGGGAAGCCCCGGGAAACGCGGCCGCCGACGGGGAATCCGCGGTGCTTCGCCGCATCCGAACTGACAGAGGGGGAAAGGATGGAGAAAGAGAAAGGGAAAGAGAGACGGGTGCCCGTCAGTAAAGGAGCCGCCAGCCGTGGGAGCTTCTCGTCATTGCGAAGGAGAGCCGCCTGGTGCTGCCGTTTAAAACGACATCTCTCCAGAGAGGGGATTCGACCTCACACCCTCAACGCCCCTGGAAATACATCAGAATAAAATATTTCCTATACTGGTGTGCAGTCACGACGCCTGGGCTTATATCCGCTGCCGGTCCCTTAACTATAATAATATCAGCCCGATTTTGCATAGTCCATATGGGGATGTAACGTCGGTGGTAGGTGGCTAGGCATTTCTAAAGGGCTCGAACTTCTTTAAAAATGTGCTATTGAATCGTGTTCTTGCGCCGCTCCACGTGCGAAGGCGTGCGAGGGCAGATGGCGTCGTGCTGTAGTCAGTAAATGCCGGTATAGGGCATTTTCACACCCCAGTGTACAGTGTGTAGCTGTAAGGCTGGGAATGAAGCTAAATATACAGTACTACCTGGGATTCACGGTGTGTTACTGTCATTATCTGGTGACGCACGGGTAACGGTGTTCCGGAGACTGACAAACAAACAAATAAACAAACAAACAAACAACCATCGGCTTGAAACATTCACACGCCGCTGACCACCCGACGTCCAAAATTGCTTTTTTTTTTCTCTTCTATCACTTCCCTAAAACCATATTTAAAAAAAAAAAAATGCCCACAGCAGTGAAAGTCAGTAAGTCTGCGGCAGCCAGGTCCTGGTGGGCGGTAGCGACACAGCGGACATGGGGCTGGGGGAAAGCAGCCGTCGATACTGGATCTTTTACAATATCATAACTTTACACTACGTATGTGCAATTGTGCATCACCGGGGGTTGTGTCTGCAGCAACATAACACAGAACATGGCGCTAAATATTGAGAGGGTGTGAAGTTTTTAAGGCGCTTGTAGTTGATATGTTTTATATACTGTATATATGGCTGTTTCCTGGTCACAAGATGTGAGGATTACTCGGTCTGGGGTGTGGCTGATTCAAAGAATGAAAAAAGACAGCTGTTAAATCAGCCCGCATCTACTAGACAATTAAAGTTAGAGTCTTACTTAAGGGAATAACAGTTTTTGATTGAAACCTGTAACGTTTCTAATTAAAAGTTAAGTTCCACAGCAACTACAGTGCTTTCCCTAAAGTTGCATTAACTTGTATTGCAGAGGTCTTGTACTTAAGTTCGACAGTATCTAAGCAATACCCAGAAGGAGATGAGTGTCGTGTAGGACTTGTCAAGCAAGAGAAACGGAGAAGACCTGTCTGATTAGAACGGGTCGCACAAGAAGACTAGATGGACAGGAGTGGAGTGGACCGGAGAGTGCTCCAGGAGTGGAGAATGTACAGTATATTATGTACATGTGTTCTATTTGGCAAACTTAATTTGTTTGGAGCTGTTTAAAATCATAGCATAAATGAAACGATTTTCGGGCAGCATATCAGACACAGCATTCGGCTCAGTTTCAGGTGTAACACGTGAAAGGAATACCACCTCTCTTTTCACACCTTTTGCTGTTTGAGATATGTCTACACATGTTCCCAGCAAAACATCGTCTACAGAAACACAACAATGCGATTACTTTATGGCAATCATTTTGAGGTCATGTGAATGGGACTGTGTGTCGATGATACAACAGTTGAGCAGAATGGTATGGGTATAAATTTCTGTTGCACATGCAGCAAAGAAATCGGCTTTGCCGTGGAGTTAATGGCTCACCCAAATCAACCTTGTTCTGATGTAATTAATAGGAAAGAGTATTGTACCTTATCACTACTGGCAATGTCAAACACAGGCACCTGAGAGTATCCAAGGACTACAACAGCTGTCACTTCCCGAATCAAAGGTCACCATTCCAATCTGCGGCAATTTTTATAACTCTCGGGTCAACGTCCACTCTCTTTAGCATTAACTCCCAGCCCCTTCCCTTGAGACGCTTTGGATGTGAGACAAACCCGTCCCAAGAGCAGAGAGGTTTGTGTGAATCCTCGACAACAGGCTCGGATTCGAACCCAGGACTCAACAGAAGCGCTCACGATGCCATCCCTGAATAAGATCCTGCACTTCGCAGGAAGTTTGCTGATCACAGCAGTGGGAGTGGGGTTGCTGGGGTTTGGGATGTCGGGGGACTGGGCCAAAGCAAGGCTGGAGTGCGCGTCGAAAGGCACCGACTTCTACAATGGCACTGCTGACATATCCCTCGGTCTCTTTTTGATCTTTGTATCAAAGAACAGCTGTCCTAATTTTGGGGCAACCGACTCAGACGCAAGTAGGGTTTTTCTTTCCGTATGTTGACTTTGTGAAAGCTGTCTTCTTTGTGAACACCACCTAACTTTTTAACTTTTTGGTGTCACCAGAGTAATTCTGTTCATACGGCTAAGGTTAAAATGTCATAGAACCCTTCTCTAATTCTTGTTGTCTCACTTCGCTTGGCTCGGCTTATTTGGTAATGTAGTGGGGGGGCCCACACAGAAATACATGAAAGCATACTGAGAAATTCAGCTGATGTTCTCTGCTTGGGAAGTGGAAACGCAGTTCTGAACAAGATGTTGCTTTTTTTTCTGCAGCTTTGGATAAACTCAAAGAGATAGGGGGGTCCCCGATTATCCTTCACAGCCTTGTGCTAGCCTTCTTGGTCTTCAGCTTAATCGCATCGGCATGCACTATCATCATCACCTTCTACAACAGCGTCAGCAACCCCTACCAGACGTACCTTGGGCCCATGGGTGTGTATGCCTGCAGTACGGGCAGCGGTGAGTTTCCTTCCTTCCTTCCTTCCATCCATCCATCCATCCATCGGTCTTTCATAACTGCTTATCCAGTGTAGGGTCATGGAGAGCCTACATTCCTTTCCAGGAAGTAGAGAACGTAACACAGGGGACACCCTGAATGAGATGTCAGTCCACCATAGGATGTACCCACATACACACCTTATTTTAGGGCTCATATGCACAGACCGACTAATTAAGAGCAAGAACTGGGAGGTATTACAATAACAAAAGTCAGAATCTAGGGACATTGAAGGTGCATAATTTAGACAGCCTTGTAGGGACATTTATGCCATGTAATTCAGATTGTCGGTTAGAGTCATATTTGTTATACAATTTAGATTGAGAGCTATACGGTCATTTCAGTTAAACGTCTGTGCATGTACATTTAAGTGTATTTCTCCGCAATGCAAAAAAATGTATGGCAATGCAGCTTGAAGTTTGCCTTAGCAGTTTCACAGTATTTTTAGCCTAGTTAACACGTCGGAAATAAAAAGGTAATGTTGACGATTTTTGTGTGCTGGTTATAAAATGTAATTAATTGGAAATATGTTTACAACAATGACTAAAATGTCTACAATAAGTAGCTATAACAACAAACGGGATTATCTACTGAAGAATATTGTACATATTGTTCTTGCATATGAAATGGAAATAGGTAGCTTGTGACGGCCCGGCTTAGTAATCTGATAGTAGCAAATTTAAATCATGCATTGAGTGGTTTTGTTAAAATATTCAGCTATACTCTGGGGCGTTTCAAAATACGGCCCAAGTGACAAAAACATTTAGGTGACAAGCTAGCTCTGTCTGTATCAACATTTTTCTTTGAACATCTTTCTTCACATGCAGTCGTATTCTCCATCCTGGCCCTCATCATGTTTCTGGTCAACATTTTTGCCACAAACGTGTGGGAAGAGATCATTTTGACAGAAGTGTCTGTCGACCTCAGGAACACGACGGTCTTCGTGCAGCTTGGATTCTACCTTCTGATCCCTTTCTTGGCGACGTCCCATTTGGCCATCCTGTTGATCACCTTGTACCAGTACATGACCTACACCTATAAAAAGGAGCAGCAAAGACCCACGGAAGATGCTCCAAAGGAGATCATGATGTATTAGCACGTTTTGAGGTTTTCCTACAAGATACAGGCAGTTCGGACTCTTAACATCCCTGAGGATTTAAAACATGTTATTTAATTTAATTACTCAAAAGGCTTCTGGATACAAATTAGACATGAACAAATCTTTCTGACGTTTGTCAGATAAGTAGAATGAAAACAATTTCCTGATGTCTCTTTCAACGGGGCCTATAATATTAGCGTGAGAGTTTACTAACCAAAATTGCAGAGTAAGGTATAATTTTATGTAATGGGGCCTTAAAGTCAAAGTTACAAAAATAAGTATTTTGTATTTATTAAAATAAATACATGCATAAAAGTCTGAAAGAAAAACATCACAAACCAATCAAGTTTCTTTCCAACTGTAGAACTTCCCAAATATATTTTAGACATGGCAGCCCAGGTGTAGGAGAAAGAACAGTACAAATACACATTACAATTACACAAATACATATCTGTTCAGTTTTAATATCACAGGCCTATTTTACTGTGGGAGACAAAAACAGCTTACTGAAACAGTGGAATATTGGGGGTACGTGTGCTCCACATCTGACTATATTTTTTTAAACTTCTGTCAAAATTTTTCTTCAATTTCATTTTCCATTTCGATTGCAAGTCTGTCATTTTTAGTAATAATTCAGCTTTTTTCCTATCCGTTTGCTTGTACTTTATTTCAAATGTTATTTTAATGCGAATGGCCAAACGCTTCAATAAATAGGCTACACTAAACAGTTTAATGATGTTATAATATATGTCTACTGAAAAGGAAATATTTGTCCAAGAATCGTGCCGCTGTGCCTGAAATCTATAACAACGGCAACGACATCCAACCACTTCCTAACCACTTAGCCTGTAATCAGAGTAGGGGGGTCATGGAGCCTGTTCAAGGCAGCACAAGGCACAATTAAGGACGTAACTTCAAAAACAACAAACTTTGCAAGTCCTCATGTATCGTTTCCTGATAGTCTGTTTCATATTAAGATATGTTCAGAGGAAAGAATGTTGGGATTTGAACTCTTAAATATGATTTAACATCTGCTGTTTCTGATTAAAACTTTTTGATAATTATGTATATACAGTTATATGTTATATAATTTTGTATATAAGCTACGTGTAATAAGTATAATGGCATGTGTGTCCTATTTATCTATCGATTTGTTAGCTTGAAGAATTGTCTTCCTTTCAGTTAATAAAATACCGGAGATCATGAAAGCCCATGTATTAACAAAGTAAATCTTTGCCGCCCTCTACTGGGGAAACTGAGCGCTAACGCAAACAATTGGCTAATTTTAACTCCGTAACTTTAGAAAAGACATTTTGTCTCCGGTATTGTGTTAAACCATTCTAATTTATGTCATTATTGTTATTTAACAATAAATCTGGTCTAAAGGCTGGTAATAGACAACTTTGCCACTCCAAAATAATTCTGTATTTGTCTAGTTGCTTAATGAGGCGCTAATGGGGGTAGATTTTAATACACCACATAGAGATCTGTTTTAGCTTTCAGTCACGTACACTGTAGTATTAGTTTACGAACTGATATGATATCTTAATGGAAGCGAAATGAAACAACAGAAGGATGTCAGAATTACACATACAGCCAGCAAATCCATCAGGAAATCAACTCATGACAGCCAGAGGACTTTGGCACAGTGTTGATCTGTGCCTTTTAAGTAAAGAACTAAGCCAGGTCAAGTCCGACAGCTAGTACCAAGGTGCCACCATAAGCCCAGGTTAGGAGCAGTACTGGCTAGCAAACTATGGCTTGGTATTTCTGAGATTTTGTTGGGAGCGGATATTGCCAGTGGAGTATTACTGTATCGGGAATTTGTTCGTGGGAGTTGTGTGTTTTTTGATAGGCTTGCCTTATCACTATTCTCCCTTATACTATGGTGCATGCTTGGAGGGTGAAGGCTCACGTGAAAGGAGGAGGTAGTGTTTTCTTTCCAGGCTTGTGTTTCAACACCCAGCTCGTCAGGCTGTTTGCACACGTCCTTCTCCGCCGCTCTTTCTGCCGAAACGCCCAATGGCACCCCATCAAAAGAACCACTCTGCCCCCACCTCCCAGGAATCAGACACCACAAGAAAGGCCCAGCGAGAAGGATCACTCAGGCATGTCCCCCCACCTCGGCAGCAAGATGAGAGGAAATGCTGGAAGTGGCATTTGTTTGCCCCGTTTTGCTTAAGATAAGAGGCCACAAGCAGCCCGAAAGAGATATTCAATCTCGTCACAGGAAACGTGGACCCCATCAGACTACATCTTATGTTTCTGCACTTATCTTTCTTACAGTCACAAGATTTATCTTGTTACCGAAAAAGACTTTTCACCATGTAACCAAGCTAGATTTTTTTCCCCACGTTACTTTAGCTGGGGTGTGTGTCTGTGTGTCTGCTTTTGTAAGTGCCCAATACTCATTACCTCATGACTTATTCTTGTGTTTACAAGACTAAGGCACCTGAAGCCCTGACACCTGCTCAACTTAACCAGTCAAACACCAGTTTAAACCTTGCCGCATGGTGCTAATTGTTTCTGATGTGTAATTACATGATTCTGACTGGATGTGTTTAGGGACGTTCTGTTTTTCTGAGACAGAGGCCAGTGCCAGATGACTGGGTGAATGGGCAGGTCCAGGGCTTCAACTCAAGGCGTCTTAACGTCTTGTGACCCCCCCAATACATGCTGCCAGGTTTTGGGGAAGCTCAGAACCTTTCTGGAGAGCAGTAAGACAGCTACACTGAGATTTCATCCATATCAATTGTTTGGCATTGCCCTGCAGGATCTGCTAGATCTTCCCGCCCTTCTTCCGCACCTCGAGCACAGTACGAGACCACCTCCCAACCTCCCCGTGGAGGGGGGGGCAGTCCCTCTCAGAAGTGACTTCACACGGCATGCTGCTAAAGGGTGGGGACATGAGAGGGTGACATAAAGTCTGGATGACCCACCTGAGCCTAGGGGCAGATGGCCAGGGATCTCCCCATGATTGACAGCCCTGCAGAGCCTCCACGCTAACCTGCTGGGACAGTTTTGCCAGGGATTGAATCGACTTTGTGTGATCATTTTAAAATCAAACTTCAGTGCCAAATCACCTGGGCATTCTTTAAGGAATAGAAAAATAAACCAATCACACATAATATTTTGTGTTTAATGTTTGGATGTTTCAGTGTTTCTTGTAATAGTTTCACCTTATACATGAAATGTCAAATTACCCTGACCCTGAATTGGACCACTGGTTATGAACAGATGGAGGAATGTTTGGGTGGGTGTTTAAAAACGTTCCACACCAGCTTCTAATTCAGCCTTCGCCTCCATGGCCCCAGCGGCTGGCCTGCTGAGGGTTAGTCCTCTGTCAGCGTCCGTGAGGCACCGAGGAACCTTCAAATATTCACACAGGTGGAATGTTGCTTTCCAGTCACTGGAGGACTTCCAGTGATGCCTACTTCCTGTCTGAGGTCAGAACAAAGCCAGCTTGCATCCAAGTGGCAGGGAAGGGTCAGCATGAAGTTGACAGTGTCTAAAGGCCCCAACGGGTGAGCCTCACGTAAAACGAATAGAACACCTGACAGTATATTAGCTTTCTCACTGGGGCTTTTATAAGAGAGACAATCGAGATTTGACGTCTTCTCTGACTCACAAAAACTCATTGTCTAAACATTTTGACAGAATTCAGCTTCTTCGTTTCTATGCCAGTCGTACAATGCAAATGTATTGTGGAAACCAGGCAGTTCTTGAAATACTATTTGACTTAAATTCACCACAGCACAAGCTGTAATATGGTAATATCAGTAATAGATATGGTAATAAATTCCTCCTTCGTGTGTTTACACATTATGTGGCATATTTCAATGATCATTAGTGCCAGGAAACGTCGATACGTTATATGCAATATTCATATCACATTCTGGCAAAGCCCAAGCAACTGGAGAGATTAGAATTCATAGTGCGAAGAGAATTCGGATGTCTTGGCACCAGCCCCCTGTCTTTTAAAAACAAATCGTCTTTTGTTTATTCAGCACTTTGATCTAACAGCTATTCAAATTCATTCTGTTTCCTTCGATTGATGTCGACCGTCTACGAGTACTGACTAGCCGAGAGAGTATATAAAAAAACAAACAATCAGCATTTATCAGAAAACGGTGAATGGGTACCAGCCACCCGCTAATTAACAAGCGTAAAGCAGCCCATAATAGCAAACTTATAATGCACCCGTGCCTGTATATTATATGGCAAGGCAGACAAAGCTGTCAAAAGTTAAAATGACCCCTTTGGTTAAGGTTTGTTTGGTCAACAGAGTGAATAAAGTCCAGAACAGCTCCTAATCCCCCCCCCGCTTCAGATAAACCTGGGATTAGGTCTGGTCTCCTGTGGCCCAGTGCTGGCCCTGCATTATGGGGTTAAGGGGTGACTTTTGTCCGCGGGAAACCCTATACTTTTAAGGCCCACATTACAGAGCACTGTAAAATGGACACCTGTGACTCAGGTGACTGCAGGACAGTCCGGAGACTGGGGGTCTGGGGGGCTGGGATGTCCATGTCTGGACAGAGATCTCTGGGTGCCCAGCTGCCAGAGCCGGGACACTTGTGCCACACGCTTGTGGGCAGGTAGAGTGCCTCCTCTCAAGGCCGAAAGTTGTGTCTCATCTCCTGCCTCCCAAGGGCCACCATGCAGTGCCGTGACCTGACACCCTGCTGCTTTTCCCGCCGCCTGCTTCCACCTGGAGGGCTTCCTCACTTCTCACCTGCAGAGAGCCTTCCTCAATCTGCATCATCAGCAGCACGGTACTCTGCTGTGTGTGTGGGTGGTGGTGGGGGGGGGCTGCTGGTTAAGGCACCTTTTAACAGCAGGTGCCGGCAAGCCACGTTCTACCGAAGCTGCCCTCCACTTTTCATCTTTCCCTTCGGTGGCGAAGGACAGGTTTCAGCCGAGAGAGAGAGCTGTCCTCGGTGGTCCAAGTGACTCCCTGACCCCACACCTGGCCTCCGGGCCTGCCAATGTCACACGCATCCCTGCCGCCGGCACCTGCTCGCCTCCCTGACACGGATGCGAGGAGGGTCTCCTCCATGGTGCGGTATCAAGTGCCGACAGCTGCCGGGGGGAGCTCCGGCGAACAGCCCAGCTCGTTTTGGGTCTGTATCCATGGCGACCATTTGCATTCTTAGGAACCACAGTGTTCCGTTACCGAACGCCGGGATCTATCTAAATTCCAACTCTTCACACCCACTGAAGGTATGTGATGGTTAATTCGGAGGTTCACTCACACGTACGGCGCCCAGTAACTCCGTGCTTTGAAGGGGAGTCCAATTCAGCATTGGCGTAGCACATAGTTGCCCGCCGCAAATCAACTGCCAGCATGCGTCATGTCACATATACTTTAAATGCGTGTCTCCAGGAAACGACGATGTAGATTAAAAGACCAATATATAAGGAGACCAGGCTTTTTCCTAGAGTGAGTCATTTGTTTTGTGGGCGCAAACCATTAACATAAGTCGCAGTGCTGAGATAAGCGCACAGCCATAAAATGTCATAAAACACCAAAACCTTGTCAAAGTCCATATTCTCGCTTGCTAAATTTGGCCGCAAATAAAAAGCCAGGGGCATACTGCACTTAAGAACATCTCAGCAGAGGCACGGCTGACTCACGTTAGTCTGAACGATCATACTATATGGTGATATGATTCTGTCGAAAAAATCTGCCCCCAAATTCAAACAAATATGTATAGACACATGTGTTCCTATGCCCACGTGGATTTCATATGTGTGTCTCTTGGAATAATATATACAGTACGCGTGTATATAGACACACATGTACGTATACCATTATATATCAGCAAGCACTTACACAAAAAACAACTGACTTCACATTTTTACAATCGGCACTACACATGACCCCAGGACAGAGAAAAGCAGTAAAGGATGTTATTTACTGCAGTTTAATGTCCAATGGCCTCAATACCAAGGGCATCGCAGGGGACCAACTGTGAGGCACCCCGTTAACACACACACACACACACACACACACACACACACACACACAAGAGCCTCTCTCTGGTCCACTTACTCTGTACCTGAGAGGCCAGTGGTTTTTCCTTATAGGCTTACACCCTTCAACCCCTTCCAATTTCGGAAAGGCAGGCAGGGACCTGAATTATCTCTGTCATTGATCTTAATTTGTCAGCCAAAGCTGAGGGGAGGTGGCTGAGGTAATTGCTCCCCACCACTCCATTACAGTGCCATCCCTCCCTTAATGGGTGATAAAATCTTCACCAAGCCCCCCCTGCAGGCATCTCAACTCCCAAACTGGGACCCGGCTCTGGTAGCCCTCACAATCTCAGGAGCCACCGAACACAGGACTGGGCGGCAGGGCAGTGAGTCCGAACTAGACTCTGTGACACTTTCCCTTGGGGGCCATCACTCCCCCATCCGGCTGATTGATGGAGGCCTGGCTGGCAGCACCGACGCCCCATCCATCTGGGAGGGAGGGTCTGACAGGCGAGGAGAGACGTCGCAGCACTAACATCACTGTCCATTTACGGTGAGGTGGGCGAGGCTCAGCGATCAGGGCAGCAACATGCTGGCCTAGCCAATGAATCAGGAATAAACTGCTGCTTCAGTCTGTCACAGGGCTGGAAACACAGGTGCTTATCCAAGCTGGCCTCTTTAATACTCGAGCGAAGCAGTTATAGTAGTTATTTGCTAAAAGTACAAGCACGTTGGCCACAAGAGACTGACACGTGCCACACCGAAACAATCTGTAGGTGATCTGTGTTCCGGCACTGCCAATGGTAAAATACTCTGGCAGAACACTTTCACAAACAGATAAAAGGAAGTTCAGCAAGACTTCAGAAGTAGCTAAGACGAAAGTCGATGACAGAGTACCACAGACCCAGGGACTCTGATGTACCGACCCAAAGGGGATTGCATTGTCAAAACTCAAAAGTAATAAGGCAAGACGGTTACTGGCAAAACTTTTACAGGAATGCAGAATCTGAGGAGAGACATAGACAGTTTGGACTTCCTCAGTCTGGGAAAGACTATTATGTATTTTTTATTTGTATAAATAACTAAAAAGCCATTGTTTATTTTACTGTAATTTGGTAGGCTGAATTCATGCATACCGCTTATCGCAAAGTCCCCCAAACAAAGAAATAAACAAATGATGATGACACACAGACAGAGACAGACAGATGGACTCGGATTAAATATTTCACGTGACTGTAGTTCTTCCTGATGTCCAGAGGGTGGCGGGATTTAGCCACCTTTAGCCACTAAGAACTTGCCTAATTGGTGCTTAGCGACCAAGACGCTCCTTCACTGCACCATTAATTCAAGTTTCTCTTTCAAGTTTATCAAACCAGAAGATTTCCATGTATCATACGGGTTGCTGTGCGAATGACCAAATGTTCTCGTAACTTTAGGGGCGTGCACATTTTAAAAAGAGGATTTTAGTAGAACTGAATATGAAACCTTAACGTTTAAGTTCGACGCTGCCGGCGATTATGAGAGATTCTATCATGTGAGACAACAATATAATTAGCATGCAATTAAGATGCCGCAAATTCATTTGCATTAAATAGGCCTACCTAAAGTGAACAAAGGACATACTGCACTTGTGATAAGGGGTTTGTTCAGTATCGTTCAGTTCTGAATTACAGTAAACCACAACACCTACACGTTTAACTTCAGTAATGACAGAAGAAAGCTTTTTATGTAACACTTTTCAGTCCGTCTCCTGTGTAATTGTATCGTGCATAAATATATTTTCAACTCTGGCTGCAAATGATCATTTAAAGATAAAAAAAAAAAAAAAATCTTAAAAAATAATTTTATAAAGTCTGATACGTAGAAAACTGACACTTCGTATGCCATTTTCGGACAAAAGCAAGATTTTAATCTAAGACGAATGCCAAAACCGAAAACGGCGTCAAGGACAAACACATCACGTAACTACTGTTGAGCGTTGCAGGAGGATTAAGGGATTTGTAGTGCATCGTCGTGAAGCTGTCAACCACTGACTGGAATTCACATGGTGTGACATGAAACGTACAACTGGAACTAAGACCCCTTTGCTGTGGAGCCCACTTCCTGTCTGATGAGCCAGTCCCATATTTCACAAAACAAGAAAAGGCACATGATGGTTTCATGCGTCACAAATCAGCATGCCGGTGATAAGGTCGATTTCACCCCCACTTTGAGCTATCATTGAGAACATATTTTTACAGCCACATCTGAAATATGTGTAAAGTATACACTTTAAACGTAATAAAGAAAAGGCCTTTTTTTTTTCTCAAAATGTTTCCTGAATGTGACACCGTGTGACGGTACTGAAACTACACACCCAATGCCCGATCCTATACACAATCCGACAGTCACAGAGCTGTTTAAAGGGCTCATCGTTTGTATGGACGTGACAGTTTGTCTCCACATATATTTATAACCCCCCCCCCACCCCCAACCCTGTGTTCATACGGATAACATGTCAGTGTGAGAACAAAAACAAAACCATATTCTATGTCAGCTCAAGTTGGCGGCCCTGTTATCACGCTTAACGGGTTTGGGACGCGAGCACTGGGACAGATGACTGCTCAGAAATGTATTTGTACCATTCGGCTTCATAAAGTTAAAGGCACCGTCAGTTAGCATGACTTTGGAGACCTTGGCTTGTTGTATGTTTCGGTGGGGGGGAGAAGGGGTGTGTATAGTCCAGAATAGAGCAAGGATGACGCCAGCTGGAATAGGACATCAGAGGATGTAGTACTTGTAAGACCTAACGAGTCATGGCTTGTACCGTGGGCTGAAGTAGTTTCGACTGGAGTCTCCGACCACCTCATCAGTTCATCAGCTATCAACGCGCTGTGCGATGGCGCATCGCTGTGTCAGGGACTGAGGGATCGCTTTGCTAAATCCGTTCAGAGGATCTGTCTTTAATGCACTTAGTGCTCCACCTGAGGGGGGGCAGAGTGCCCCACCTGAGGGGGGGCAGAGTGCCCCGAGGCGGTGCTGTCTCATCGGCCCCATTGTCAACTGCCCCCCCCAAACCTTCGCACCACCCCCGCTAATGAACAATCAGCCTTGGGGAAAGCCCCTTTCCCTCACATTCCTGATCCCTCCCTCACTCCACGACTGTCCAGGTCAGGGGTGGACCCCCATTCTGGTTTGAAGTGGAAAAATAACCATGCCCTCCTGGGCACTCTCTTAGGTGGAACATTACTGTGCTGTACTCTCCTGACCAGGTCTACAGCGTCTTAACTGTGTGGTTTTGCATGAGAAAAGCCCGCCTCTGACTCTCTCATCCACTACATATGTCCACCAGTTCGGTGAGTGATGCGGGAAAGGGGGAGCGGCTACACGGCCTCCTGCAGAACGCAGAGAGTGTCCCGATACGGAAGTGGGACCTGAGCGTGCAGTTTCTGGAGACAGCACCCCTGTCAGAGTGATGCATGGACACAGTAATACAACCTCTGCAGAAAAAAAAGCAATCTGAACCTAAAGAGAGTGCAGTTTCAGCTCTTATTTGACAAAACAGAGGCTGCAGGTAATCATGTATAGCATGCCATTCAAGCACATGGCAAACTATCGGAGCCCTGAACGCAATATTAGTGCCCGTCACACAGGTTAACAAAACCTGCTGGTGGACCTCTACCTCAACAAATTCTCATTCTCGTTTTAGGGCTTTTAGGATGGTGACTCGGTGACATCATAATGCCACATTCTGACGATGTCGTGATGCCTCAGACATCTTTCGTGTTGTGATATTCTCTGTTACCACAGAGAATTAAGCTAAATAAGAATCCCCCCCCACACCCCTGGATGAAGTATTTTCTATAAAGGTGATAGTAGATTAGGGTACATTCATTTAATGTAAGACAAACTGAAAAAATATTAGTACGTTGACCAAACAATCCGTCCATCTCAGGGCAGCACGAAATATTCAGTTTGCAAACTTTATATGTGAAAAAACTTACAAAATAAAATTAAATCCAATACGTGTGAAATTATTACTTGCTACTAGATAAGGGAACCATTTTAATTCAAGGGATGTGGACTTTTCCATTATCTGAACTAACTGATCTAATTACAGCCTTCATTATATACAAAATGCTGATCACAAAAAAACACACAAGCCGATGGTTATGTATTCACATTACTGATCATTTGTGATTATTTGTACATATAAAGACACAGTTTTAAGTGCTTTATCCGTCAGCCTTGTGCATCCTTCCGGAATTAACTTCACCCTTTATACCCACAGGGTCCCCGTCCGTCCCCTGCTGGCTGACATATGTATGTATATTTTTCCACTGCGTATGGAACGCCATTCAGAGGCACTTATGCTGAGAGTGGGAATGACTGAGCGGCAATGCGATGCATTTAGCCAGAGATGCTAGGAAAACACTTTAAGTCAGGAAGGAATTTTTGGCCTGAGGACACAGTATCCCTGCCATTCCGCCTGCCTCCATCTTGCCCTGCCGTGTCCTCTTGTCTTTCTGGTTGGGAGCGGAGTCAGACTCGACGCTCCAGTGCTTCGTGAGTTTCCCTCACGTGTGCGCGGGACTTGAGGGTGTCACGTGTGAAACACTCATGACCGGTTATCGTCATTCGCTGCGGACAATCAAACGAATGTGAGATTAATGAGCAGTGAGCATAATAGCTATGGTCATAAAAAAATTGACTGTTGTTGTTCTATACGAATTGACTGATCGGTGTTTACCGAGAGCCATCTGTGCCATTATTAATTGGGCAGTTTTGGTTTCCCTTAGTTTTTCCACACAGCCATTCGTCCTCCGAAGGACTCCCCCTCCATTCTCCTTCTCAAGTTTACCAGAATCCCCCGCCAAGCCCCCCGTGCAGTCCGGCTCGATCCCCACCGTGAGAGACGACTCGGAAGCATGGTATGATGGGAAAGGTATGGGAGCTGTCCCCACTGAGAGGCAGGAGGTGATTTATCTTGTTACACTTCATCGCCTTCCAAATGGAAAGCTCTCTGCAGCTACCGAGAAGGATCTGAAAGGAAACGTTCCACAGAACACAGCCTAAGCTAAATATTCTGCAGATTGTTTTTTTGTCATTGTTGTTTGTCCGGCTCTTCAGCGGAGAAACCCAACTGATATACCTTGGAAAGAATACTGTAAACACCACTTAGAGAGTCAAAAGAGTGTATAAACAGGAAAACATCCTTTGTACTGGATATTCTTCTGTATTCCCAAGAAGCCGGGATAGACCATCGGAAGTCTGCACTCACTGGTGAAAATTAATGGCATATTTTCATCAGTGTACATCTTGCCTTCAGTAGTGCAGCATAAAAGTCTTCCGAATGGGGAATTGCATCGTTCGGCATGGCAATGAAAAAGCTGCACTTTCTTGATTCACAATTTCTCAGATCTGTTGATCTGCACAGTTACGAAATCGTGATGACATCGGCGAAAACCACTGGTGATAAAAACCAAACGTCCCTGAGACAAAGACGGCTTTCGTTCAAGTGAGGCAGACGTTGTCACATATGCTGTCACCATACAGGTCGTACATGCAGTTCAGATTTCTGAGTTCAGATGTTTCATATGGTGAATTTTCATAGGATTTTTCAGTTGAAAACCTGAATGCTGAAATCCATAGAGATAAGTAAAGCTTTCCATACGACTCATTCATGTATTAGAAGAGACATTTCAGTGGCAGTTTACAGGGCTCTGAATTCACTTTCTGAAGCGAGCACATTTGAAACCAGCTACGGGCAGGTGATGTTTGAGCAGGTCTTCCCTAGCTTTTTCCTCCCACCTTCTTCATCTTCCATGAATTCCAGTTCACTGGGCTCTGTGGTGCAATCTGACGGCATCTTACTGAGAGCAGGTCTTCCATAAGACTGAAATCAGGACTCATCTTGCCATTCTTAAGGTATCAATGGCTATGGTGCATCTTGTTTTAGAACAGCTTGCTATTTATTCCGCAGACAAAGGAGGTCTAAAGTGCAGTTCCTTAGCCTTTAGCCTGCCTACTGGACTGTAAGTAGGCCAAAGAGGTGTGTATGATATTTCATTACAAACGTATTTATGCCGAGGCAAATATTTTGCTCCAGCGATAACCATGGCAGGCCCCTGCGAAAGTAATGTTGCTAATTTCTTCTCATAAATCAATTCATGGTTCACTGCTACAGGGAGTATGGCATTTCAGCGGGAGACTCCAAACATTACTCCTTCATCTTTTCATACGCCTTTTAATCCTTTAAGTGTGACATGCGCACTTAACAAAGGAATGCTCCCTTACCGCGCGTTAACCATTGACCGCTGAGAGGAGGATGTCCTGTCGCCATCAGCCGTCAAAATAATGAGCTGGAAGCCCTCAGCAGCCTGGCAGAGCCTCAAACGGTCAGCTGTCACAGACCGTGCCTCTGGGGCCCGTAATCGAGGTCGAGTTGTGCCCCGGCTGCTCGGGTTGCCTATGACCAGGGAGCAAATGCCACAGGAGAGCTGGACACGCATGGAGTACCTCTTCACCTTGCTGCCTGCCAGTCGACCAGCTCACGGGCACGGTGTAGCCTGAAAGAAATCACAGGCAGCAGCAGCGTTGGGGCCGTTTGCGTCTAGCAGCTTGACTTTGGCTACGGTGACCACCGGTCGGGGCCAGGGCCTGTCTGCTACCGGAAGGTGGTATGGTGGCTCAGTAAGCAGCTCTGCAGCCTCACTCCTCCACGGCTGGGGGATCAATTCTCAGCCCAGGGTCTGTAACGTGAACTTCCTCTATTTTAATAATGCAGTCCAGTAAAACAGCGATCGTATGAAGTTGTTTCTGGTATGAATGTCTTGTGGATAGGTATCTAACCGGAGGTGTCACCTGTCTCAAGCCCTGTCTATCCCAGGAGAGGCTCACTGTGACCCTATACTGGAGAAGTGGTCACGGTTTCACTTAAAATCACCACACAATATACCTGCTATACTCTTGCATCTTTCTTAAAAGCGGTCTATATCGACTTGTCACCTCTGAGTTGGGAGCCCATCGACCTGGACCCGCATCCCTGCTCTCCACACAAACCATCTGCGAGAAGGAAAAATATTATTGTGCATCAGAAAAGGTAGCTGACCGCAGCGGATCTCCCACATGGCCTGCTTCGGAGCCTGTTGACTGTAAACATGCAACACGGTTTTTGCCGCTGACCGGCAGGTGTTGTGGAATGGGACGGGCAAAACAAATCTGCATGCATATTTTTTTATTTTTGACTCTTTCTGTAAGCAGAATATTTGTGCAGGAAATGTTGCTCCTTTCCATTTCCATGAAATGAGACTCCACACAATCGGTATATTGGCAAGACTGTGGTTTCCATTGAACTTCAAGCAACAGTTCTGAATAGTGGAAAGTCTTGTTATTGATTTGGTTTGTGCAGGCATCAGCTTTACTTTGCTCCAAATTACACAACTGGGTGTTCTTGCTGAAGAGCTTCGAGTTATCGTTCTTGTTCAAAGGTACAACATCAAGACCGCCCCTGGATCCCCTTCCAGCAGGACTGGCAGCCACGGTACCGGCAGACGGCAGGAGATTGAAAACCAAAATTGAACGTGATTCTTTTGAGAGGATCCCCACAGCTTAACTGCAACCCCACCCCCGAAGGACCCCAAGAGGATGCGAAAGGCACGCTCCCATTGATTTAGCACGTGTGAACTCAGCAGCAGCTGAATTCGAGTTTCAGAGGCTTTTCCATTTCTGTTGAATGGTCACTCTGATGGATTCGGCATGCCTGAGCCATTGTCACCAGATTTCCAGGACTTCCACAATATGGAACGACGCATTTTTCCGCCGTGGCTCAGGCTCCAAGCCGAGACTGAAACACGCTCACATTCGCCCTTCTTCAATATCATTCTACCACATCAGTAGCCCCCCACCACTAAAGATGGACTCTCAGATATGTCTTCCTGTCCCATCAGCATCCATCACAATCAGCATGCGCTGTGTTTTTCTGCATCTTTTTGTTCCTTATCGGTTCTTCATTTCTTCGTGAAGAGATTCAAGTATTAATATTTTTCATTCCTTAAAATTCACACGTCAATCAGAGGAAATGTTCGAGGCATCTGTTGAGTTTCTAGCATGGCCTAAACGGCTCCTTTCAACACGAGCGTGTCTGTCTCACAAATCCACGTCGAACCCCTCAGCCCGATGAGTTAATGACAAAGTGTGGCTCTTAAAGCACCCATACTTCTGAAATAATAGCTCACAACCTCCCCCCCCACTGCTGCCACCCCTATGGTGCAGAAGGTAAGTGTTTCATTAACTATGAATGACTGCTGATTGCCCTCTTCATTAAATGTGAGAATAGCCGGTAATCTGTGAGTCAGAAGATTGCAGCAGGAAGGCTAACTACAGAGATGTACATAGAACCTTGGTCTGGTAATAAGAGAGCGGCACCCTTACCACTGACCCCATTACACTGTCAGGTCTGATATCATTAGATCCACGCCGTGCCGCATGTCGTCATTATATTTTATTAGACGCCAGAGCCGATTGATGTTGCCCCATCTTAAATACCCATTGCGGCCATATTCACCCATGCCATTCCATGTCTTCCACAGGTGTCCCATTGTGCCTCCTCAAATTCCTGATCTGACTCAGAGGGCAACTCTTATGAGGAGCGGGTGCAGAGCAGCTATGATGTAAAAATCATGGCTGGTCAGCTCTAGGAACAATAAAGAGTCAGTACTGGGTATTTATGAAGTAAAACTGAGGACATGTCAACTATAAATACAGGAGAGAGTCAGTATATGCATGGGATTACAATCCTTTCTTGTTTGCCGTAAGGACAGGAGAGAGTCAGTGCTGGGTATTTATGAGGTAAGAATCAGTTCCTCTGCAGATGAAGGTGAACACAAGAAACTTCTGATAATCGTCCCATTAGTATACAAACGGATTCTCCTCAGTGGCTGGGACCACCTGCATGGTTCTGAGGCTTGTTCTACAGCATGTCCTGGGCCCCGCAGTCACCCTTCTGGGGGTTTGACTTGTATGGGCCTTGGATGGGTCCTTCCCAATTAGCCAGGAGACAGACCGGTCACTCCATGGCATGTCTCAGTAGACAGACAGGCTGGCTTGACGGTCTCCATTTCACCGCCTATTGTAATTAAACTGCTGGTCACAGGTGACATTTACATAATGGCAAGGTAGCGATGCCTCCTTCTGAATGCCATTAGAAGACTAGAGAGGGTCAGTCAATGAAAGGGCTAATTAGGGAGGCACTCGACTGAGGGAGGGCTACTATCAATTGCAAATGTGTCTAGGAACCCAGAGACCCTCAGCCAAATGTCACTCTCTGAATTATCTGCATATTAGCGCTGCTGTCAATAAAAGCTCGGCTTCCACGGGCTCCGTCTTCAAACTGGATCGCCTTTTCATCGGATTAAACGTCCAGCTGTGTTTACCTTTTCTCCCTGTGAGTTTGTCGGAATTCTGAATTCAATGGACACCTTCCTGCTATTTTCCAGCCCTGTCCATTAGCCTTTATTGCCTTTGTAAGCTTTCACTTTGTAGCTCAGTTTCCTACACCGACAAAGCACACATTCGGGCAGCACGGTGGCTTGGTGGATAGTGCTGCTGCCTCGCACATACAGCGCTGGAGATTGAATGGCAGCCCGGACTGATGTGAGAGGAGTTTACACCTCACCTTCACCCAGTTTCGTGGGGTCTAACAGCGAGTACCCCGGGTCCCTCCAGTGCTCCAAAGACACAAAGTGGTCATTCCAAGTTACCCACGGTGTGTGCAAGGGTGTGTCCGTCAATGGACTGGCACACCAGCCAGGGTGTGTCCTAGCTTTGTGCCTTCTGCTGCCTGGGATAGGCTGGGTAACCCCCCCCCATAACCCAGCTCTGTAAAAGCAGTCGAAATCTGGATAGACAAATTGTACTTAACAGTTGACAAGAGAAGCCTTAGAAAACTGCCCCTATCCACAGTTTCTCTCTGTATTTCATGTCTTTTTCATATAAAATTCAAACAGTAGCACAACTATAAATTTACTTTCAGTTTGAAAATCGATGAAGCAGTTAAGTCAGGCGAAAATCATTTAGCACCGACAAACTCATGATGTAAAGGCTGCATTCCAGGTTGGTGTCCCCGTTGATGCACGTTAGCTTGCTAGAGCAGTGAGGCCCACTTCTAACTGACACAGTCTGAGCCCACAGTCAGGCTGATAAAAGCAATTTGCATCAAAAGAGATTATCAGGGAGATCGCAGCTCTCTGCTGACCCTCCAAAGCAACATCCCATCAAAAAAAATCTTGCCTGTCCCAACCTTCCCAATGACTAACTCACACACTCATCTTACTCGGGGATAACTTCCATTTCTAATGTGTTTCTGTTAGCTGAGACCACCCAGGTGTGCATATTTGTCCTCCAAAAGTGGTTTTGTAAATCACAGGGTGTCTGACTGTGGTGAGAAGCCCCCCCCCTCCACCCACCCACACCCGCCACCAACCACAGTCCTTCGTTACAGTCGGACACGGACACCTCTGTACACAGACCCCAGGGTGAGGACCGCACCGGAATCTTCGAACTCCGTTTCTACGTGACGCCGCGCTGATGCCGAACCGGTCATGTGGAACGACGTCACACACGTGGAATGGGGTCAAGAGGCGCGCAACACAAGAACGACAGGCAGGCTGAGATCGCCGCGCTCTGAAAAATTGGCCGAGCCACGTTACAAGAAGCTTTTTGTTTCCTGTTTGTTTCGGGCCACCTCGGTTATGGTGTAGCGGCGAGCTCATCCTGCTGTGGACGAGGAGGGAGCCCGCCCCACAGGCGTGTGTACTCACGTAGGTCCAAACGGCGTGTGTGCCTTCTGTTTTGGGTCGACACACAGGCACTGTTTTGGTTTTACAGTTCGGCCAGCTGGCCGAGCCACCGCTCCCACCATTCACCGGTGTTTATGCTACTTCACCGGTACTTGACCGTTCTTTCGGCCCCATATTTACTGGGACTCGCAGGCGGGCCACCAACCAGCATGCTCTCTCTCTCTGAAGAAACTCAGGACTCGTCGCCGATCGTCAAGGACGCGGTCGGGCCTGTGGATTAATACTCACTGCCAGAGGTGTTCTAGGAATCCCCGTAGATGTGCTAAAAGCTGAAATTCAACCCACCCAAAGGCATGGAAAACCACCTGATTACCACCTGCACGACGTGATAATTACCTATGCGAGCCATGTCTTTGATGTGTGACGCTGGCACAAACACGAAGCGAACGGCAAGCTTATTAAGACATCATTTTTTATCGGGGGGGAGAGGAGGAGGGGGGCAAATGCTAGACAAGAAAGTAGTTTTTTTTCTAAACTGGTGGCAGCTGCTCTCGAAACAGGTCTGAGCCTTGAAGCACAGGCGGGATTAGGAAGGAAGACAAAGGGAGGTCTTGGAGAGAATGCCAGGCCTTTTGAAGGGTATCATTTAGTCCCTTCAGCCGTGGATCATCCGTAGCTCACAGGGCGAGCTGCAAGCCTGGAGATTCCTATCAGAAGGCTGCTGTTTGATGGCGGGAGACGGGACACCCGGGGCGGGGTGGGGCAGGGCGGCGGGCTACCTTTGGCAGCCCGTCTGGAGGCGTAGGGGTGACTGTGAGTGGGGGCTGGGGGATATAACCCCCGCCACAAGTATGCATCTCGCACAATAGGGACTAAGCCTCATGAAAGCCCTGAGGGTGGAGAAGGAGGGGGGCTTCTAAAACACATATTCACCGGTGTTACAGACAGTGCAGGGGGATCCACGGATCCCCCCCGCCGGCACCGCGCCTCTGAGGCACAGGCGAAAGTACACCGACCGCCCAGGTTTGAGCTCAGCGACACGGCCTCCAGGAGAGCAGGAAGCAGCCATCTCTGTAAGCTGGTTCCTGATCCACACCCAGACACCGGCTTTCCGGGACTTCAACAAGTCACCACAAAGCTACCCCAGAGAGTCCTAATTAACCCCCGAGACTTGCCTTTATTTTTTTCCCCTGGTAAATGAGTCACGTTTTACTCTGAGGCAGCGTTCAAGCAACAAAAGATGATAAACCAGAAGAGGTTCGAGGCTGCAGGAACAGGAATCACACCGTTGATAGCTGTGTGTCAATGTTATTTAATAAATTACTTCCCCTTGCAAAAAGAAGCATACTATCCATAGTCCACAATGATGGCACAAAATGTTGCGAGGCGTCCACATTTCTTCCGTATCCTTTACCTTCGCCTTCAGCACCCCAGAGAGGTGACTCCCCCCAGGGCAGGAACTTCCTCCAGCGTCTGTCATCACTTCCTGTCCGTAATGGCAGGGTAATGACAGCACCCAGGTGTTCCGGCAGGATGTTGTTCATCAGCGTCTGGCCACACGCGCCGGGATGCTCAGTGCTTGTCAGTGCGGCTGAATTGAACGGCTTCCGGGGGAGCCTTGTGTTAAGTTTGAGCGCTGCTGCACCCGTGCTGAGATGATCAGCTCAAAGTGCTTCTCAGGACAGCCTCCCTCAGCACCTTGGCAGGTACATGGCGGCTATGTGACGGCACACCAGGTCCATGAGGGCCCCTCTGATAATTAGATTTTGCTTTGCTACTTAAATTTTCGTTCTGCTGCGGTGAACAGAGAAATGAGGTTGACCCAGTCATACAGAATCCTCTCTTTGTTTCCCAAAGTGCCACGGGACGAACTCATCTCCTCACAGGAGCATACCGCCAAAACAGCAGCTTCCACGTGAACACGCCACCACCAAATCGTATGCCCCGGGTGGGATTGCGATAATGGACCTCGCTCCTACGTGGCCAAACCCACGGGAGATTCAGGTGTCGGTAGACTTTGAAGATACGCTGGGTAGAGGAGCACCGATTCCTACCGCCACTCTGTCACAAACCATCGAGAGTTCAAAGCCGAGAAGAGGGACTCCGTGTTGCCTAGTGCTGACCCCAAAGTAATGGCATGGTCCCGCTGGTTTCCCTCAGCAGGGTTCCTGGCGCTCTATGAAACCACAATACCCCATGTTTTGACAAAAACCATGGATAAAGGATAATCTGCCCACAGTTAGTACTGTGGGAAAAAGGCAATTTCCGTTTTGAAATCATCAAAATAATATTGTGGCACTAGACTGCCCGTGGAATGTTACATCGTTGCGTGGACAGGGTTCCCAGCAGAAGGAACGTGAAGACGGGTTATGACTTTAGATCTAGGCTGCTCTTCAACTCGGTTGATCCCTGACAAAGAAAAGCACCCCTTACTCACACACAAGCACTCAAGCACCTGTCAATCAACTTCCTTTCTTACTAAATAATCACGCAATAAAAAAAGACATGCAGGAACTGTGTACAATGTATGTTACAGCCCTGTAAGTATTCATTCAAGTCCTTGTAGTTGAAACACGAGATTAAATTCATTCTTTGGTACATTAATTAATCTGCAAAGTCTTAGGCTCTGCATTATAATCAGCAAAAAGTCAAAAGCAGCGTGAAGGTGCCTGAAAACATTCATATTTGAAAATCGGTTTTTAAATGCCTGGAGTTCATCTCTCAAGACAACAAGAATGATTACGTATAAGGTTGAAGAAATAAAATAAATTCTCATTCTCAATGCCAAAGTAAGGAATGTGATTTCGAGCTGGTCATTAAGGCTGAGACACAAACGGCTGCTGACAGTTCAGGGCGGCCTGTGGCCAGCTTTCAGCAACAGATAAACAGCAAAGAGCCGTAGACCCTTCCCCACACGTCCATAGTGCCATGGCTGAAGGGATGGCCTAGGTTCTGTATGAAATCATCCATATGGACATCCTCAGCTAGGGATCTCACAGTTATAATCCCATACATTACATGTTTTATGGGCTCAGCGTGGAGGATCATGAAACCTACCCAGGTCATGCCAATAGACAGGCATTAGCCTCAGCTATCGAATGTACACTTCATCTCTTTACAGTGCCGTGAAGGATGGCTTCTGTCTCACTCCAAGCAGCGAGAAGCTGTCATCAAATCGTACTCAAATATTTAACTTACTCGTGAGATGGGGGTGTAAGGTAAGATACGCTCCTGTAATTTTTTTCTGACCGGCACAAACAGATGTGAGACTTCTGGGGAACTGAACCGTCTGGAAGCTCATTTCTCTCATCTTCTCTGTCGAGTTCTTTGACAGGTAGAGAGAGAAAGTCGTTCCTCTTTTAGAAACTGGAGAGAAATGGCCAAAGTGTCCAGGTAACTGAACTAAAAGCAGTGTGTTGTTTTCAATGGAAAGTTCAGGATCATTTTAATCAGTTTTGCTAGCTGTACTTCCAAAGCCACTATTAAGCAACTGACCCAGCCAATCCAAGGAATTATTGCCTGGTTCCTTACAGTAGACTTGCATACAGTGATATACTCTTTTTTATCCTTATTTTAAATTGGGAATCAAATTAAATTAAATTATACTTGAGAAATAATCCTTCGACATGTCTTTGCGAACCGATATCAGAAAAATCACCATCTAGATACAGTACCAACACTGACATCCTTCAAAAATCGTCTTATGGAACAGCAGGGGGGGAAAAAAAAAAAAAACTACTTTATTTATTTTATTTCTCCAGTTATGCTGCCTCCATCAGACTGTGGAAGGGTTTTGTTAGGCCTTACCACATTCACAAACGGGGCAAAACTGTACTCTATCATTAGACCAGCCATTTCCACTGAGTGGCCCAGCTGATACTGTTATGTAAACTGCCTCCCACAGCAAGGCATTAACTCAGCTAAACATTCAGTTTGGGTTAAGGATCTTTTACCCGACGGCAAAAACAGTCAAGCGGCATCATGCACCTTCCAGACACCCAGGATGACAGCCTACATGTTACTAGTCCATGTTCCTAATCTCTGTTCATCCTGCGTCCCATAACCAAGAGAGCAAATAACAGCCATTATCAGCGTACACAGCCTAACGCAGAACACGCGGTCCACAGTGTGGGAGAAAAGGCCGAGCGCCAGGACGTCCCTGACACCTAAGTTCTCACAGTACTCCTTCCCAGACCACATGTTCTCGGTGGCAGCCGAGCAGCTTTCTCGTATGTTATCAGGTAAAAGGATCTCCTCAAGGCTAATGGAAGTAATGTTTCACACCTTGCTGAGTGCAACTTTATACGCCACTAATTCATCACTCCTGCCCGTGTCACTCAGTGAGTGACTACTTTGCCCCAGGGCTTTACCGCGGTCTCCAAGCAACATGATCCCCAAATACGCTGCGTTTCTGCGGCCTCCCCCTTTTTCGATCGATCACCACCACTAAAGTTTCGCGCGCAGACACAACAGAGGAGGTATATGCCTGGATAAAATATTTCTTTAATAACTATGCTATTAACTTGGCTCATTAACAGCGTACAGATTTTGGAGTGAAAATGGTTTGTTCATAAACACAGCGGAATTTAAAGGGCCTCCACACATTTTTTTTTTTTTCCACAGTTTTACCATTGGTCTCATTAGCAGTACACGCTTCACGTCTTTGGCTCAAGGGAGATCTTACTAAGGGAACCGAAGACGGATGCCTTCTCTTCTCGTTGTGCATCACCAGGAAATGCCACTTCCCCAACGCTGTTGACAAACACGCCCCCCCCCCCCCATCCCCCCAAGCCCTTTTGTTTTCTGAGGCCTTAAAGATACCAGATCGGGTAACCGTTGATGGTGTGAGAATGATGTTTCCTCTTCCGGTATTGCGGGAAAACGGGATTAAGTTAATCCAATTCCAAACTCTGGCCCACTCTGGAACTTCTAATTATTAAAGTGGGTTCCCTTTAAGTCATGTCCCCCAACGAGCCTGAAACCTCTCATTATGATCTTATGTGGTAGTGGCTGGAAGGGCTGGGAAGAGGACACGTGAGTGAGGACAGGCACTTCGCATCAAGGGTGCCATCAGGGGCCGGCCCCTGCCCTTGGGGGCCTGTCACCGAGAGCTGCATGTCAGGTAGGGGTACCTGGGCCAGACCGGCCGGGACCCCACTGACACCCTGGGCTGATAGGGTAAAGTATGGCCTGGGGCTGGCTCTGGGTACTGGTGCATAGCGCCGCTGAAGACTTAAGTAGGTCTGATGAATTACTGTACGGAAACCCAGCCCCTCTCTAATGGAAGCCGGAGAGCGTAGGCTGGCCTTCGTGACAAAGTGCGGTGTGATCGCAATCATGGCGTGTCAAAGTAAGCCTGGCATGTGACAATTAAGCCCTTCGTCATAATGCTGTGGAGAGAGGAACTGAATACCATGGACGATTCCAGTTAAGTCTGCTCCCAGGTGCAACCAGTAGGTGCTTCCATTAAGACTTCACTGCCGTGAACGTAAAGATAATCAAGGACAGTCTTTGCCCATTTTTCTTCAGAACCATTTTGAAAGCGATTAAAGAATTGCTTTGTTAATTACAATCTAGGAGCATGAAGCATAAGACTGACAGTTTATATTTCTAATTCATTAACATCACAAAGTCAGTAATTCTTATATCAATAATTGCTTGTCCCTGTATTGTGGGAATTCTTAAAATGCTGAATGAAGTTGGTGATTTTTAACAAAAATACACTATATACTTTTTTCCAAAAATGTACTTAATTCACTTGAATTACGCATATTTTATTGACAAATTAAAACTTCAAATGTTTCCAGGCATTCACGAGATCTATCAGCCATTATAAATAACTGGGGGGAAGGGGTGGGGTGGTCTTCAAATTTTCATGTCAATAATAAATTTAAAAAATGAATCTGGATGTTACAAATATGCTGGAGGCTATGTTATTATTGATTCAAATTTGTTTTCAACTACAGATCCCTGGGAGATTGTGATTCTGCCACAGACCTGAGCCCCAGCACATGTCGATGACATATGAAACACACATAGCTGCTCTGGAATGGGAAATAAAGTTCAACACAGTCCCCAAACACGCTATAGTTCAGTGTTTTGACTGGGACCAACATATCCGCACTTCACGAGTTTACAAATTATACTAGACTGTCACTTAGGCTGTAGTGATTCCAGCTAAGGCCTGATTGTGTTAGAAAGTGGTCCATATCACAAATACCTTCTTAGTTTCATCAAAGTCTCTGCTCCGTGGACACTAGGATGAGAACGCAGTCTCAGTCAAATCATTTGTCCCCAGATCGGAGGGCACTCAGGAGGGGATCTTCACGTACGGCCAGCACCCTTTGTGTGGTGGCCACAGGCACAAAAGTCTTGTCAATTTTACTTTACTCCAGAAGCAATAGCGCATTCAATTACAAACCAATTACGAGGTGTAATTGGTTTGATTTCATGCGAATAGAACACTGTTTAAAGACACTAAGAGCGGCTGGGCCGCTCCTTGGGAGATCATCTGTTTAGTGTTGGTGTACTTTCTAAATCAGAGGGGGTCAGCCGTCCGACAGGAGAACAATGCTGCATTGCTGCTCTGAGCTCTGATGAACTGCTCATTTGACGCTGGCGTTTATTCCGGGACGCTTTCATGATGTAAAGGTAAAATAAATCGAAATGAAGAGCAGGCTCACACTACGCGGGAGACTCTCCTCCAGCTTCACTGCATGTTGGCGAAATGAAAGAAAACAGCTGCAGTACATAACTGGAAGAGAGATGGTTAAATCATATACCGTAAAATAAGCAGAGGAGAAATAAAGCGGTCCAGACGAAAAACTGAACTCTTGAACTTGGTGGAAATGAAGCTGTTGAGTCTTTGAAATCAGGCTTATTTGAAGTGACAAGCGGAAAATGTTTCAGTGTCACCTACTGTCTTCAGGCAGCTGAGGAGAGACACTGGAGCTGATGGACTAGGAGGACTGGCTGACTGCACCGCTGCCTTCCTCAAACTTTTCGAGATGTCGGAGACGCCCCGATGAATTATTATTACTGTTTCTGAGTAACTGTGATAAACATCCAAACATACCTTTACAAAACAGCTGTTCACGTAATCCATCAAGGCTATGAAGAGTTAAATATCCGTGCCTGATAAAATAATAATATCTGTGCCTGACTATTTGAAAAATGTAATTTAAGGGGCGCGGATTATTTCAAAACGCTCGATTAAACTTGAATTCTGGCATATAAAATATGATCAGATAATTTAACTTGTAATACGTATTTTATTGGTAAATAAATAAAGACCCTGCGATTTCATACAGCTTCTGTTGTTCATTTTTTCTTTTGGGCCACTTTGGAATTCAGCAAAATAAAACAGCTGGTAAACGAGTGTATTGGAGCATCTCGGTGTACGAGGCGTTTCTCATCTTTATAAATAGAGATCAAGTTATGAATTAAACTGAAATTCTGAAGTCTATGCTCAAGATCTACAAACGCTGTTAAAAAGTGGTATTTTACTGAGTTTGGAAGAGTCCTGAGTGTTTCTCCTGAAATATCTTGAAAAGGTTTATTTAGCACGGTTTTGTTATTTAAAATTATACATTTTTTAAAGTAGTGTGGCTTAATGAAAGTAAAGCTGCCTCTGAGAGATGCTGAAGGCCTTTTTAGTCTTGAGGTGGTGAATACAGATTGTATTCCGTACCGAGTGCTCCTTCATTGCAGAAAATGTTTTACGTGATTCTTTAAAGTATTTGCAGTTTATGAAGCACAATTAATATTTCCCGCAAGTAAACTCCACTAACATAAGCCTACATAAATATTTCTGAAGCCGTGTATTTTCTATGAATTATTTAAAAGCAGTAAAAAAAAATAAAAATAAATAATGACATATCCCATGGTTTGAATTCAAATAAGACAATTTATTTAAAACATTTGAGGAGGAGTGCACTTTAAATAAAGACGATGCATATCAGCAGACATGTTAAGGCACTGTTTAGCGACCGAAGTGTCATTTTTCAAATACCATGAAGCCACCACTGAACAGGTCCGTCATGTGCCACAAGGTCCCAGCCAAGGCGCCACCATAGCTACACCTTCTGATGGGTGTAGGTGACTGAGGTCCTGCTGCTGCTTGAGCAATAACTTAAAGGTTTGATTTCAACACAGTGTGGATAAAAAAATAAGTTATGCAAAGGTAGTAGAAATTGTTTAAAGAATCTAATTTAATGGGTCAGCTCCATCAGAAGAAGAAATGACCTGTTTTAATACTCATATATTTGGGCACTTAGGTGTTAAAAGCAGTACAGGCTGTTCTTTGTTGATTGTTGGTCGGATTTTAATTCACTTTCAGACCTCGGTTCCTTCACGACCATATATTAAGTTATTTACACTGAAATGGTTTGTCAGGGGGCTGCCCAGATGAGCGCTGCTTTGATGTGTCGAATAGTAGCCGAGTCGACTTGCGGGGTGGCCGGCGTCGGTATGCGGGGGCGAATAGGAGCCAAGTCCGGGCAAGTTCTCCCTGTTCTGCGTCAAATCCCCCAGGAGTCCAGATCCGTACTGTCTGCCACCCACGCCATTAGTGTGAAGCATGGAGTTCATGTTGGAGACGAAGCTGGTGAAGCAGGGGCTGTGCTCCAGCAAGGGAGACGCCGAGGGCTTCGTCTCGCTGGACCCCGGAGAGCTCTGCAGACTCTGGGCCGGTGAGCTGAGGATGCTGGCCGTGTCTGAGAGCTTCACTGCCCCGGTGTCCTCTTCTGCCTTCGCCGGTAACGCGCTGCTCTGAGCGGCATCCGCTCTCCTTTTCCTCTTCCTCCTGAAGTTACCATTATCGAACATTTTTTCGCAGTTTGGGTCCAGAGTCCAGTAGTTTCCTTTTCCTGATGCGCAAAAGCAAATCCAGATGTAGCTTACATCAAAGCAGGGCAAAACACAGCTCGGCCGATCATACCGTTCAGATCACGAACCGTGCGAAGATGTTTAAATGATGCAATTGAACACGTAAATTACAGACGCTGGACACTTCATTTCCAGCACAATAAGTGCCTGCTGACCATGGATGTCACCTGTCGCTGCGTTTATAACATCACTACACGCTACTGCACGTCTCAGAATGCATGCACATCTATGCAATCGGTGTGCTTAAAAAAAAAAAAAAAAAAATCACTTACCGGGGTCATCCTCGTCTCGTGCCACCTTCTTGAAGCAGTCGTTCAAAGACAGATTGTGGCGAATGGAGTTCTGCCAGCCGGCTTTGCTCTTCTTGTAGAAAGGGAAGTTCTCGGCGACGTACTGGTAGATCTGACTGAGCGTCAGCTTCTTGTCCTGGGCGTTCTGGATCGCCATGGCTATCAGAGCAGAGTATGAGTAGGGAGGTCTAACCATCTTGAAAAGTTCTTGCTGGCTTGAGAGAGAGAGCCAGCCGAGGTCGGCGCCTCCAAATCCCGTGGGCGGCGGGAGGAATTGTCTCTGGTTCGCTCCGTATCCCGACGGTATGTACGACGACCCGTTGCTTCCACTAAGGTAGGGAGACGAGTTAATGCCCGGGTTGTTTAACCACAGGTACGGGTTGGCGGTCGGGGACGCGTACTCTCCAAGCCCGTAGCTCGCGGGGTGCGTGGACGGCCTCTGGCCGTGGTGATGATGGAGATTCTGCTGGTACATGCTGATGTTGTCGCAGTACACGGCCATGTCCAGGAGCTCCTGAGCGCTGTGCTGCTGAATTGGACTAGACTGACGGTTCGATGGCTGCTGTCCAAAAGCGTTCATAATACAAACACCCGTGCAGCGGCGCAGGCTCTATCCACATCTGGCGGTGCTCAGCGCGTCTGTCTCCGCTTCTCGCCGAAGACTGATGGCCGACGCTCCGGAGGGGAGTATTTAAGGTGATGGCTCTGAAGACCGGGAGCCCGGAGCCGAGCAGCACGTGCGGGATGGGTTGCTGGGCAACGCCCCCTTTTTGGAGGTCACGCGCCATCCGCCTTCTCTTAATGGGAATGACCCTCTCCCAGCGTGTACTCTGCAAGGCTCTCACCTCTTCTTTGGGAACTTGCACTACGTTTCCATGCTATTTTTTTTTTTTTATGCTTAGTATGGCTTCACTTGACCGACAGACACAAATGCAACTTTCACACACTTTGTCTGGGGATTCTGAGACCTTGGGAAAACTTCATAGAACAAATATAGATGCCTACGTAGTCATATTTGTTATTCTTGCTTTCAGGACAGGCGGTTTAAGAAAGGCAAATGTATTAACGTTAACAATTAGTAGTGAATCCTAAAATAGTTAATCCAAGAATGTTTAATTTCGTAACACGATGGGATCCGTTTAAATTATTCTGATAGCCACAATGCATAGCATTTCTATGCTGTACATCTTCGTGGAAAAAAAAAAATAATAATCGTGTTTTACAGCTAACGTAAATGTGACTGGACATCAGCGAAATATTCGAGTATGGGGTGGCTTCACGTTAAAAGTACAATCAAACAAAGACAAAAGACACAGATGCACCAGTGGAAGAGAAGATCCTCGCCATTTTCTTGTCTTGAGAAAAATACCTCACTTCTTAATGTGATATATAAATGTGAGTTTAAAGCTGAGAAGAAACGTACAGGCATCTGCATCGACATTTATCATCATAAGTTTGTGATAAAGACATATGCCAAGGGTACTAGCAACGAAAATCCGAGGCCCCTGAGCTCCTAAAAGTGAGGAACTTGTTAAAAGGAGTAAGAAATTGATAGGTCAGCCTTTACATTGTAAGGGAAAATTATTGTTTTTTTTTAAAAAAGGACACTTAATCTAGTCCTAACAATGTGTATTCCAAAGAAGAGCCAAGCCTTATAAAACATTTAAACAGTTAATAAATACACGGCCACACCCCCTTTCCTATTAATAACAGCAATAACACAAAACTTTCCAGACATTTTAGCTTTACTATAATAAGAAGGTAGCTTTCCATGACCATCACTGGAACAGGAGCTTTTCTTGGTGTGCCTTTATGTTGTTTTTGGGTGTCCTTCTGTGCTTCACACGTTTAGAGTTGGTAAGTGTTAAAATGAAATAAGAATTCACAAAGTCTTCAAGAAGAGCAGCACTTAAACGCCGAGGTATTTAATTTACCGATGAGAAGTTATGGAAAAGCTTATCTCCATGAAATAAGAGCGTTTCAGGTCACTTATCGCCTGTATGACTAAAGACAGACACTCTCATGCCTGCTTCGTTTCCTTCACCTTTCCTTTGCATCATTTTAGCGTACTCCCGTTCTTTTGGACAGTAAATTATATGGAAGTTATATTAAAATCAGTATCAGTTGTAATAGTGCGGGGCAGGTAGGCTTTTTTGATCCCAACTCGTAAATTCTAGATGGATAAAATAACTTACGAAGCCTCACAGTTCGCTACGCTGTTTTCTGTGAAACCATTTCGAATGTGTCATTCCTAAAGATATTTGGAAATTCAGCTTATAATAAGGCCTAATGCACGCGCAGCCCATTCACAACTAATCAAAAGTCCCTTGCCAATTTGGAGACGTGTGTACTGGAAATCGCCTTATAGGTTGCTACTGTGTTATTACTTTTAATCATTATTATGTGAAAATACGCAGGCTGTTTCTTAAATCACGAACTTAGGAAAAGGGAGGGTTGCTTCGGTTCCTTGGGGAAACTCTAGCCAGAGTGGAATATTCTTCTCGTGGAGCGCCCTCCAGTGGTCCTTCGGAAGATCGCGCCCGAGTTTAGCGGCGCTCCGTTTCACCGGCGTGTTAAAATCCCTCCGAACAAATAACTTCTCACACACGATGCTGTTGACAGTGTAACCTTTCCGGCCTTGGTTTGGCTTCATTCAAGTCATTTCCACAATCTAATTGCCGTTGTTTACTATCCAAAACAAGTCACGCAGCCTATCAATATTTAAATTACAAAATCTGTAATTATATGAGCTCATATTTCGATTTTGTACTTGCCTTGATGCATTATACAGCGAAGCATGAAATAACCCACCCACCCAAACTCCAGATCAGATTATAAGGCATAATTTTATACGCCAGACTGAATCTATCATAGGGGCCGTTATGCCTCGATAATTTATTGTCTCGGACGGCGATTGTTTGTAATGGTCAATATCTGAACGCAAGATACCTCCATTACTCTCCCGCACAGCTGAACCACAAACGCCGAGGAACGAAGTTCAGCCACTAAGGAGCTGGACGCGGGAAGAGCACGACCCTGGACGCGGTGCCGGTACCGCAAACGCAGATGAGCGCAGAATGCAAATCTCCAGGTCACAGCAGAGGAAGGACGATTTTTTTCACAGTGAACATTACAAGAAAGCTTCTTTCAGTTGTCTGTGATTTATAACAACATCCCTTTTCCCCCCCTGAGACGTCCTGAGCAGACAAGTCGAGCAGCGCTGAAAAGATGTATAAATTCTCATGCGATCACGACACATAAAGATCGCAGACATTAAGCTAAGCAGTGCACTAAACACACACCTCCAAAAACACCACACTTCATAGCAGCGCAGAGCTGATCAGCTGGGAATCGTCCCCACAACCAAACGGGGCTCCAAATGGAGATCCCCCCCAAAACTCCTCCCAGTTACATTTCAGCACTGGTTGTTTGTTTCTGTGAATATAGCGTAATGAATTAAATCTAACAGTCATCGACTTTCAAACCTCTGTAACTTACCCAAAGTGATGCACAGCAGTCACTCAGTGAAGCTGAAACAGAAAAACAATGGGAAAAGTCAATTTTTTTTTTTTTTTTTTCCAGATTTTAGGTTTACAATGGGAAAATAACTGGTCAGGTCTGCAGAGCGGTAAGACAGCACTTAGCAGCCTGTTACTGAATTTGTACTTTTGTGGAAGCTGGCTGCAAGCTCACTAATTAAGGTCATCTAAAAAAATCAAGAATAATTAGCAAAATCCACTCATTCATCTGTCATAACCACTCATGGGGTCGTGAATAACCTGGAGCATCTCCAAAAAAGATTATAAGGAGCATGTAAATTTAGACTAGATACCAGTCCAGGCACAATAATTACAAAAGTCTTTAAATCATAATCGAATGCATAAGAGAATAAAGCAGCAAAGACAGTAAATGCTTGCTGCCTCATGCCTTTAAACAGACAGACTGTTAATGAAATCAATGCGACTGATTATAAAGAAGCGTTATTTCCTGACCCATAATTGAACAATGAATTTTAGCAGCATACAGACACATAATTCAGTTAAAATAAATGATAATGAGTGTGCTCTTTTAACAGATGACAGAAAATCCGTAAGCAAACCATTGCTGGCATTTCAGTGAGCTCAGGGCTTCTCAGCAGCAGCTGGGTCCCGGGTCCCGGGTCCCAGTCGTGACCCCGTGTTGGTCCCTCAGTGTTCCTGTGGGTTCTCCTCCAGAAGACCAAAGACCTCTTGTGTCTTGGCTTAATAACGGTATGTCACCCCTGCTGCGTGAATGTGCTTCCATGTCTGCACTTTAGTCTGTAAAACCTTTATATTATTAACTCGCTCTGAATCAGTAACATTAGCCTGATATGCGGTGCCAGGCTAACGTGAAAGTGGTGCCCTTTCAAACACGTAATATCGGGTCAAGGAGTGGGCTACTGGAGTCCAGTAGGGTCTGTTGGTTCTCATTTCAACAATACGTAAGTGCCACGCTTTCTGGCCGCGCGGAAAATCTCATAATAAACAGGTCTGTAACACGCGCTCATCTCCTCCCAACTAATCAGCAGAAAATTCCCCTTCTGCATGATGACCTTGGTTTAATTGCACGCTTTCAAGGCAGTGCCGAGTACGCTGGCTGCACCCCAACGGCAATCAGTAAACCTCACAGAAAGGAAATTGCTTTTTTTTTTTTTTTTTCTTGTCATCGCATGGACACAACCTATTGAGTGTTCGACACCACAAAGCTAATTACAAATGACTCTTCTGATGCAAGGCATAAATTAATGTCTGGAGAACCTAGACTCACACAATCGAGGATGTAATGTTGATGATGAGCAGAGATAAATGTCTCAAAAGCCTCCAAACATCTCAAATAACTGATATTGCTTGATTTATAAAGTGTAAAATAAAGGCTTATGGTACCCGAAAAGGCAAGCAGCATGTGAAATGTTTGCAAATAGGTTATGACCCATGGTGATAGGACAGAAACGTCAGCATAAGATTAAACAATGTTATGTTTTCTTTGCATATAGAAATCCAGAATTCCATTCATCCCAGTTGGCATATACATTGGATAAGCAGTTATAAGATGGATGGATGGATGGCTGGCATTTATATTTTGTTATTGTAATACGTCTTCACAATACAAATGTACCTCTCCAAGGTCGTCATCATCAACCATAAGGATGTTTTAAATGACCTTCTGAGAGGCTGAAGCACCACAGCAGGGATGCAGAGATAGTCATGAGAGGCTAAAGGATTTTCGAGTCCTCGCACTGATGGGCTCCCAGCCAAAATGAGGCCCTGAATCTACACAGGAGGAACTTGGGAATTCAATCATTCACCAAAATCAAAAGGCACAAATGTCCTCAATTGCTCAAGAGTAGGCAAGTAGATGTCATCTCTGATGGAAATAGGAGACACTCTCTTCCTTAGTCCATTTTCCAAGAGGAGCTCTCTCCTGTACATCCTGAACAATTTGAAACTTGAAGCCTGCAGCTGTACCTCACTTCTGCCTGGGAGAAGGTCCAAAATTCTGCCTTGTTAGCCAACCCTGTAGGTAATTCCACGTCGTGGCAGTGCAGTACTACACAGGAGGGTAATTGATTGCTCTTGATCATGACCGTGTTGAACATTTATAAAGTTAGTCTGCTAAGTATCATTTATGCACCTGTGTTCTTTCGCAACTCGGAGCAAAATCGTGCAGCTAAACACCATGAACATGACGTGATGTTGACATGAAGGCTTCTATTTTTGCAGTCAGTCAAAAAAAAAAATATTGGTTTTCCTTCACAACATCTAGCAAGGTATGAACCATCCACATACTGTAAGCGTTTCCTGAGTAAATTTATCTTTGTGACGGACAGCAGTCTTGGAACAGAACTCGGTGGTTCTTTGTTGGTTACACCGGCCCAAAGGTAGCTGAAACAAACAGCTTAAAAAAATCACTCCATGCTTTCTGCTTGTTTCCTAATTCTACTTGTGTGCACACCTTTGCTTTAACACCAGTCCTTCATGCTGAACTTTATTAAAAGTTTCCCGTCCTTCACAGCTGTTTTGCTCGGCACCGCAGGACTTAGTCTAGTTGGTATGAAACATTATTGGCTGCAGCCTCCTTGAATACAGGAACCGTATGAATCCTGGGTAAGGAAGCATTCTGGGAAAAACAAGGCTGATAATTCTCAGGCCAGATCTCACCTGTTATAAAAACTCCCTTCTGGTAAACACTTTTTCACCATGAGAACAGAATCAACTCGTCATTTAAACATCATCTGTAAATCGATTCTTTCCACGAGCTCCGATTAAGCAGAACTGTCCTGGACACTAATCCCCCTTGCTACCATAAATACACATTTTCCGTGTTCTACAGTGTATTACAGTGTAATACTGAGCTGTATCACTCTGATCCAGGCGGCTGAAGCATTGTATAGAGTATTGTACTGGTATGGTATTTATTGTACTCTATAACAACTCAAAATAAATTCCTTAACCAAGCAATGTACTCAGTGAACAATGTCAATTCAGATTCTGAAATAAATCTCTTCATTGCCATTTTTATTTTCATCTGCCTTTTGGGAAATCCGCTAAGCTGTCTTTTATATGTCTAGGCTCTCTATTAAAAAGTTTATTGCCCAAGAATTCGTCTGCCATAGTGGACTATTAATACCATCCTCTTTTGTGTGCTCATGTCTTTGGCAGAGACGATAGACCATGTTTCACTGTACAAGATTATTCTTAATCTTCTAAAATGAATTTTCAGTAACGGCATTCACATTTGAAAACGGCATAAAAAGTCAGGAAAGAAAATAAATCCAGCTGGTCATGTCACAACCAGCATTCAAAACTAAGTTGTTTCTCCTCTTTACCTCCAGCTGGTAGAAAAACACAAACTTGAGGGGTCAGTTCATTGTTGGCTCAGCAAAGACATTTGTGTGGATTTCACAGGTTGCACAACTGTGACATAGACCTCGCCTGCCGATAACACTTGGCCGAATCTCACGAATCATTTTCATGAAATTTTGTGAAAGGAAGAAATGTCTGCGTTTGCAAACCACTTCTCTAGACTTTTGTGTTCCTTGTTACTGTCTTCATGGCTGCGGATGGCACAGCTTGGCATTAAGACAGTAAGTCACACACGGAGCGAGAGTCCCGTGATTTTATTTATTCACGTTTGCCCGATTTTGCTTTTTGGAGTTTAAAATAAATGAATTGGAAACAACCTTCACGTTTATTTACCTACCGGAATTGTCCATCACATATTGCCCGTGAAGCCACTTTCATACTTCCTACCACCACCCTTGCCGAATGTGAGGCCATGAAGATGTCAATGTTGACCATGCAAGGATATTTGATTTCTATCATCCCTGAAAACACAGAAAGGCAGAGAAAACTACGGCAGGCTTTAAATAGCCAGTACTGAAGTTAGCCCTGCTCTCTTCACATTGAACAATGTGAAATATGAATCGCTAGGCTTTCAGTGTCACCTATCTGCACAAAACCTTAGCAGTAAGGCCAGTTCCCATACGCGACACACTACTACTTTATTGAATTATTTTATATGTTTTTTATATGCATTTGCAGCTTTTCTCTCCAATGAGACTGTGAATCTATATATGATTTGAAGAGGTGAAATTGTATTTGTGTGGAAGTAATGATTGTCTCCATAGCGGAGAGGCACCCCATTTCACATCCTTGGATGATAAAATGTGTCATTTCATTACTGCTGGTAAAAACATTTTATTGCATAACAAGACCACTAAAATGTTTTTACTAGGCCAGTTTTTCTTTATAGCATCATGATCTTGGCGTTTATTTTTCACTTACCACCTTGAGGAAGAGGGGAATCCGTTGACTTTTTATTTGCCTTTCGCATCCCAAGTCTTGCTAATAGAAGCACACTTGGACCTTATTGAAAGCACTTGAAGGCTAGTAAAGCGAACGACAGCAGTACATCTAAAGGGCTTGATAAAAATGAACATTACCTAAGCTGAGGTAGTTGGTCCCTAGGGATGCCTTTCTGTCCAGGGTGAGAGTGATACATCTCCCATCTTATGCTCCTTTGATGAAATGTGCCCACTTAGCATGTCGTGTCTTTTCAGGGAAGATTTTAGAATAAATATGGACACACTGAGAACATAGCCTGACGTTAAACAGCATTTAACTGAACCTATTATCTGCATAATTTGTTAATAGTGATAGGACACATTAAGTTTTAAAAGTTTTCATTTACATTTTTACTGGATTCTTTTATCATCATCATCCTCAGGATTAGATTCTGTCAAATTGATTTCAGGTGCCTCCAATCACGAGGAAAGCATTCTTCTAGAATGTTCTGCCTTCTTTCTGGGTTTTCCGGCTTTCCAAAGGCATGTTCAGTTGATTAATGAGTCTCCATCTTGTTGCTGGATGCCCTCTTTAACTTTAGTCTTCAACTTTTCCAGTCCACTAGATCTTTCTTATCAAAATTAAATCGCTTCAATCTGGTCTTATGTGCATCAAATGAATGTTCAGCTTTGGTTTGCTCAAGCCGTCACCTGACTTGCTTGCTGAATTATACCAAGATGTCAAAGCTGTCTATATTGCCTACGTCTTCACCATCAACACTAAAATACCCGCTGAACCTGTAATCACTTGGAATCTGGACTTATTACGAAGAAACCATGTTTTTATTCTGTCCTTTAAGCATAAACCTTCATTGCTTTATAATCCACCATAACTTCTGTGTCATTAACATATAGGTTTGATGTTGCATCCACAGCTGTCTTCCATATTTCAGCATGAAGTTGACAGAGTGATGATACTATGTAACCTTGTTCTCTTTGACCTGTCTTGAACCAGCCAGTATTTCCATATTCTGTCCTGACTGCGGCTACTTGACCAGTGTAGAGGTTCTTCAAATGGATGATGAGAAGCTCAGGAACAACCATTTTTCTGAGAACTTTCCACAGTGTTACATGGTCATTACAGCAGAAGTCTTTCTTGTAATCACTCGTGCCTCTATTTGGTAAACCTTGATTTTTTTTTTCCAATTATGATTCATACATCAGTAAGGATCCAGCTTGTCCATCTGCCAATTCACTCACTATGTCATGCCATAATCCTGAAGATTTGCTCCACGATTTGCTTCAGGCCCAGTCTTTGCTATTAGAATTGAGCTCTTCCCTCTCTTGGTGCTCTCTTCCATACCTGCACACTCCATCTGCTGGTGTCTAAAGATGACACATTGTTTGCTTAAAGGATATTTTGGCAATAAAGAGGCTGCTGGATTTGCAGAAGCTGATTCTTCAATGACCAGCTTCGGTTCAGATCCCAAGTCCTTACTGGGCCCCTGCATGTCCCGCCTTCTTCACGTCCAACATCGGCTCTCCCGGCTCCAGTCACCAGAGTACATCTCGTTTGTTAGTCCTAGCTCACCCTGAACCCAGACACAAAACTTTTCAGTTTCCTGTTCATTGACATCAGCTGTTGGGGCATAACCCTGCATCACTTTCACATCGAATGTGTGTCCATAAAACCAAATTAATATCAACTCCCTGCTCAAAGCACTTTGTTGCAGTTATCCTCTTTCCAGTGCCCTTCCAGACTTCCAAAGCCATGCCATTTCATCTTTGTTGTCTGTTTGCTGAGTAAAGATAGCAAATGGTTCGCTCACCTGACAGAATATCGCCCAAGTCCATTCCATTATAGCTCTTAAAGTCCAAGATATTGCATTATGAATGTTGTATTTCCATGTTTACCATATCCATATGGGTCTTTAGTGATCCTTTCTTGGCAACTTTGGACTTTTTTCTCCTGCATGGCATTCCAGACAACAGAATCCAGCCTTTGTCATGAAGACTGTCCATTCTCAAGTATACTGCGGGACCCGAGGGACCAGTCTAGGGCCACTATTTTCTTGGCATGACATAGGAAGTGGTTTACGATTGCCGCCTTCCATGGTTTGAAAGTATCTTTGCCATGGTCACCATCATGATCTTCTGCCACAGACACAGGCCTGTTTTACCACTGCCCAGTGTAGATTTCGTCTAGCACCTCTGTCAATACCTATTAGCTACAATTGACCCTGACAGGCCTTAAGAACTCCAGACAAAACAACTTTTCGTTTTCCTGCCACACACAATCCTCCTAACTGTGATAAGGAGGTTATCTTTGGCTGAGAGTTGTATAATGTGCTATTTACTGTGATTTAGTTGTTAAATGGGCTGCGTAAACGCACTTTTGGTAAATGATGCTATTCATGAAATGTGTTATTGAATAACACGCTTTTCTCATATGTGCCCTTAGTTGGACTGGCATCCCATCCGGTAGCGTTACCTCACGTACTGCACGTCCTAAAACCGTTTCTAGGGTCACCGGTAGTAGTTTTGGAAGATGGATGGCTGAATGGATTCATGTAGTATATTTTGTGCGCCCTTTATCAGAACATCATGCCATCAGAGGAATGGTAAGACAACGTCCATCTGTACCGTGTTTCTCCATTCTGTTATTAGAGAGAATTCTTAGGTACATACTGTACATTTATTCTCCTCTGGAAAATCTGCTAAGACGTTCAACGTGGCTTTTAGGTCTTTGAGTACAGTGGTCATTGTTCAGGTAGGAAAGCAGCCGGTCCAAGTTACTTATACCTATGGGATGTACACTATAGTCTACTTACTGACCACCACACCTTAATTTAGGGTCACTGCTTCACGATTCCTGTAAAAATACAACAATGAGTGCAAAGTTCAAATATTAGTCAGGGAGTAGATGAATGCATCCTAAATTCAGCAGTCCTCAGAGCTTATGAGTTCGCTGGAGAATGAACAACTTTTTTCCACGTCCTTCGGGAAATCAAAATAAAGTGGCATATCAAATTAATGTCAGTGCATAAGGCGAAGTGTTTTCCTGCTAATGACCCTGGGAATGCGTTGGGAATCTATTTTGGATGTTTAGTTTTAAAAAATAAGATCTGCATGACCCACTCTTCAATGGTTCATTTCTGCTGTCGTGTTGGCACAGGCCCAGTGATTTTCACCTGACCAAAATGCAAAACATTACAAATAAAACTGCATTTCACGTAACACACACAGGCAGCAAACGTCACAGGTACAAACACACATCCAGTCACGCCATTTGCGGAACTGTGTAGCATCATTTCCCAACGGCGCGAGTAAACATTTGACAGGGATTTGATTTAAGAGCTTTAAAAGCCTTCGGCTGATGTCGACAGACTATGTGATGCATCGTCAGGAGCTCTGCCGTTTACTCATTCATGTCAAATTTGAACTTTGCGCTCCCGGAAAATTCCACACAGCCATGATGAAACTTCAGAGGTTGCCTGGATCCTAGAGTGTGACTTGATAATTTACCCCTAACGATCACCAGAGCTAATAACTTTATTTAAGATTGTCAAATTATTTCTGTCAAGCCGATTATTAACAGAGCATACAGCCTTCAGAAGCAGTGATCTAAATCACTACTTCCAAATCCATCTTTTATCTGCCTATTCTGGTAATGGTAGGTGTGTGTGTGTGTGTGTGGGGGGGGGGGGCTCGCCCCTGTCCGAGGCATTTTTGGGCACAAGGGTGCAGTACACCCTAGACAGAAGACACCAGCCCATCACAGGGCACATAGATACACAATATGGGCAATTTAGGTACACCAATCAGACTAGCTACATGTATTTGGACCACTACAGGAAACCAGGCATGGGGAGAACAGGTGATTCGCACCGTCAACCCATGAGGTGTGGGGCAGCAGTGCTACCCACTAAGCCACAGTTATATTCCCATGAAAAATATGCTGATTGTTACACTTCAGACTTTGTGTTTCTAATGATATGCATCATTGGTGCTGGGTACCTTGACTTTTTTTTTTTTTTTAATTAGCTGCATTGCCTCCTCCTGTGCATATAGCGCCCCCTATATACAACACCTATAGAGAAGACAGACACAGGCTCGGCACCCACTGCAAGCAGCCTGTTCTACATTCAAAGTACAACAGAGAAAAACTGCTTTCTTGATCAAAGTCGGAGGGCTGAGTATGAACAACTGAAAGGGAGAGCTTTCGTCAATTCCAATGTCCACCAGAAGGGGGTAGCAGAGCTCCAGTTCCACCGGTATATAAAAGTAAAGGCTTCAACAGATCCACCATGACACTAAAACGTGGAATGTGTGTCATCTTAATTAGAGTAATCTCCGTTTGGGCACTGAGAAACGATGCCTCTGTACAGTTCAGCCCAACACATCACTCCTGGATGTGAGGGTGTTTACTGTTTTCTCTGCCCAGAACGAAGTTTATAAAGGAGGAGTTTAGCATGCCCCACGTTCACAGGTCTCAGAACGGCCCTCTGGCGTGAAAATGGAGATCCCTGCGGCACGTTTTAACATGCGTGGTTTCTCGTCCAACACCAGACAAGACATTTGTTACTAAACGCTGCACCAAATAAGATGAGGGTGACCCTCTTTGGCTAGGTCACCACACACTGCAGGTGTTTCCCCAGCAGCTGGGGGTGGAGGGTTGCTAGGATACGCTCAGTTTAGCTAGACGTGGTACAGAACTGCAGATATCTGTGGTTAGAACAGGTAAATTATGATATCGGGAGTAAATAAGCATGTTTCTAGAAGGGGGCTTATACAGTTTTAAATTGTACATTAGTTCTGGAAACAATTCATAGAGACAAATGAAAAAAAAATCTTCGGCAACACAAATCTGTTTAAGACCAAACAAAATGACAAATGTATGCCAGTCGCTTGTTACACTTTTTTCTTCTTCCAAAGGAATTGCCATTAGTGAACTGAAAACATGTTTTAACAAGCCTGAACACAACCTCAGTGTCAGAATTTTTAATGTGGGATATGTCCAAACCAATTTGCTAAAATAGTGAATCGGCTGATTTGGGCATATATTTACACAAATTTCCTTCAATGCAGATTCAGTCCGAACTGCCCTTTCACATTCAGAGGACTGAATTACCAGCTGAAGAGCCAGATGAAGGCAGCACCTGGTGGGGACTCATCGTACTGCGATATGCGCTGAGTTACTTGGTCACAATAAAACAAATTAATGAGAGCAACCCTGTGATGGGTGGTGGTGCTGGGTGAGCACCGCCCTCGTCTGTGTGCTGATTTACTAGGCAGTAATGATGGTAAAACGGGGCAGAAGAGCTGACTTAGCAGTGGTCGTTTCAGGGGATGGTCTTCATTCCTGGTAACAGTTACAGACCATAATTTTACTGCAGCCATGCACAAGGACAGCCGCCTCTATGGGGTGCCGTCTCAGTGGCGGCAGTCCTCTATTCCTCCATCCTGGCCTTTGGGGACTGGCTTCCTCAGGAAAGGCCTCCATGCGGGCAGGTGGTGGCTCGGGACTGCGCCACCAGTGAACAGACACCCCAAACCCCCGGCGTCAGAGAGCAGCATGACAGATGACATCAAAGGCAGGTGCTTACAAGCGTAAAAACACCAGCTAGGGAAAAGCATTAACGGAGATCTACTTACACACACACACATACACAGAGGAAGGGCAAAATCTCAGCAGTATACATGTGGATTGTTATTTCCTCTGTATAGCCTTCAGTTAACTTGTATACGGAGTATGCAAACAATTCAAGGAAAAATAGATTTAATACCGGTTTGGGTCCTTCATATAAACATCCAACTATTGCTACTTGTCCTGTCATTCTGATGAGGGTAGAAGATTATATTGGTGTCTCCTCCCTTTAGCTGCTCTAAGTGACGTTAGGGTGACAGGCCATTACCATTATTGCATGTGCCGGGCCCCTCAAGGGCCAAGGCCACATCTCAGGATGAGTGGCTCCCCCCGATACTTAGACACAATCAGAGACAGGAAACAGACCAAGTCACCTTCCTTTACCAAGGACGGGAGACCGACAACCTCTGAATGCTACAAAATACACAAGACACCAAAGCCAAGCACAATGAACGTGGATATAATGAACTCGGGACTTCTACACGCTTGGAGAGTTTGGAGTCACGACGTGAGGAAACTGACACCTTGCCTAATTCCTTTCACGCTAACGATCTACGACGAACAGGGTTGCTCTGTTTTGCCGTTGCAGATTCCCAACCCAGACTCTGCCCCTGAAATTACCTTCTAAAACACAACAAAACAAATTGCTCTCATCTCCAAAGGCAAAAATGATTCATAAAGAGAAGCGGGAGTATTATGCTGCAGGGCAGCCAACGTAGCCGAATTGGACTTCCCTCCCTAGGTCAGCTGGCATCTCCAACGAGGGCATGAAAGCAGCAGTTATTCCGAAGCTATTTTTTCACCCCAATTTCCAGAGCTGTAAATCTTTCAACCATATCATTGTTTCATCACAGATTCAGGGGGAGAGTATTAGAAATATCTAACAAGCTTCTGTTCTTGATTTCACAATTTTCAGGATTGCTTCACATTTTTAAAAAGCACCACTTGATAAGGAAATGTTTAAGCGCCTCAGATGCTAAATGCTAAACATTGAAGTAGTCAACCTAAAACTGAAAACTCAGGCAGTTCCTAGCAGGAGAGGCAAGTCTCATGTTAGGAAGAGGCCAGATTACAGACACAGGGCACCTAGGGGAGGGTTAGAGAGCTCTCCTGGAGTGTTAATAACCCATCCAAAACCCCCACTGCGCTTTGTAGTCCACAGACACGAGCAAATCAGCCGTGAAGTCCCACAGTGCTGACTCGTGAGCACCTCCGAAAGCATACACAGTGGAGCTCAACTGGCCAATCAGGTGAGACCGAGTGATCCATCAGAGAAATTCAGTAGGGGTGGGGGATGGGACGGGTGTCACTGCTCAAGTCTGGGAGCCAAAGGACCAGGAGGTGATCAGGTGAGGGCTCTGCAGTGTCAGTCGAAGGTGATACCGACATGCCAAAACTAAACCACCAAAATCAAATCAAGCTTTGAAATTTCTACAAGGATGCATTAACGCAGTTACATCTGGCTACACTTTGGTGCCAAAGACTAATGTCATCGTTGGATTTTGTCACTTACAATATGCAACATAAGTGCCACAAAATTCAAAACACCAAGTGAACAGTAGACTTTTTATATGGCCCAACTGTTTCAACAAGCACAGCTGTTATTAGGGAGATAACATTATTTAAAAGGAATATCATAATTCACCACATCTGATGGTTTATGCCTATGTTTCCAGCTACTGAATTGTGGTGTACCTTGTACAAGGTCACAGATTTTTACATAAGGAGATGCCTATTAAAGGGTACAACAGAAGATCCCTCTTTGGGCTGGAATAACAAACATTCTGGCTACACAAGTATCCAACCCCATTCCTAGCCGCCATTTTCTGGCTGCTTTCGATATCAGAAGTGACAAAAACATTATTCCTTATCACTATCCCACCTTCATTCCAGTCATGTGCCGATTTTATAACTGGTGTGCAAAAAACCGCAGAAACATTGTGTTATTATATCCCACGGCTCTCCTAACAATTAGTGCGTTTTCCCTTGGCTAGTGATGCACCCGATGAATGGCAATCACCGGCTTGCTTCCTGTAAACACTTTTGACCTTTAATATGTCTACCCATCATCTGAAGAAAAACTGCTGCACTTTTCCCCAGATGCCAGGTATCCCTTGCATTAAGGTCTCTATTAAATTAGACTCACTTGCTTACACACCGGTAGAACGAACGAGGACATTACAGAAGAGGACAGCTTAATTCACTAATGTTCCTACAGTCGGTGGTTCAGGTCTTTATTTTGAACCCTAAATCTATGCTTTGACATGTATGACGTCATGTTTTATTTGCTCGAATGTTGAGTCACTGATGACTCCCTTCCTGACAGGTTAAATACACCACGGGGGGCATGAGGGCTTTGAGAGTTTGGTTCAGGTTCTCATTTTGGCTTTGTGTGTTCTGCCTGGGTTTTGGTGAACTGGTCTATGTAAATTGCACTCTGTGTGTTAACTAGCATTCCATTCAGTTATCCAACCTCTGAGGGTGTGTCCCAAGGCTTGCAACGACCCAGCATTAACCAATGACATTAAAATTGTACTGTTTTATTCATTTACACACTGTTCACACATATTTTGTGTGAGTGATTTCAATCTCTTGGCTTGACGTGAAAGGCATTTTTCTTGATCAAGATCAGCACACAGTCGAACTGGTGAGAATGAAAAGTATGAAAGTCCAGAGTGAGATTGAAGTTATGGTAAGTCAAGGTGAACAGGACGACCAGCCAAGCCGTGTCTCAGGAAGTTACGCCACATCAGAAGGAGCGGTCACGACTCCCAGCTGGACACCGTGTGCATATTTCATTGCAGTATTCAATCTGGTTAGATGATAATTTTTGGGTTATTTTCATCGAGAAAGAAAGCCCGCCACTTCATTCAGGTCAGTTCTGTCTGAGCAAGCGGAGCAAAGCATAGAACAAGCATTGTAACATGGACATGATGAAGTAGCAGGACACGTCGTCCAGAAAACAGGCACCACGTGTGGACAGGCTGAGAACCGTTTGAGATGTCAGATTCACGCTGAAATTTTACAGTGTGCTAAGTCTGTTATACCTTTTCATACAATGCACAGTAGCGATCGCATCCTCGGATAGTGTGACAGCCAAATCGAGTTTCCTTTTTCTCATGTTGACTGAAGTTGTTTAAACGTTTTACAACATGAGCTTCTGTTTCTCCGTTATGGTCAACACCCTGCCTTTTCCAGTCATGAGCTATTTTGACAGTTCCTTTGTTCACCACCGCGAGTGATCAGTCCGTGATCAGCTGGGAACAGTAATCATTCACCTGGCAATTTATCCACATGGATCAAGTGCTGCAACAATCAGAAACCCAAGATTTTGGCTGCTGGTGGAGTCTGTTTTATGAGCTCTTAATAAACTAGGGGACAATGGGCAGAAGGCAGCATAGTGATTAACATGACCTGGTAATATTTTGGGTTGAGGAACCAAGATCAAAGATTTAGCCTGAATTGTTTCAGGTGTAAAAAAATTAAGCTGCTTAAGATGAAGGCATCAGACAAGTCAATGCTCATTGGAATAGCAAGTATTTTAAGGGAACATATTATTCTATATTAAAGCTTGCATTCTATTAGTGCATAATCTCAATGTGAGATTACAACAGAATACTGCCATACTGCAAAATCACAAAAAATAGCAGCAGTTAACGTAAGCATTGTTTTGTCAGGCTGCTCCTTTAGGCTGGCCTCTCCTTCAGGCTGGCCTCTCCTTCAGGCTGGCCGCTCCTTCAGGCTGGCCGCTCCTTCAGGCTGGCCTCTCCTTCAGGCTGGCCTCTCCTTCAGGCTGGCCTCTCCTTCAGGCTGGCCTCTCCTTCAGGCCAGCCACGTCACCGATCATTTAAGACCTTGCTAAACAGGGTGGGTCAACGGATGCCTTTCTGCTATGGAGTCTTCCTTCGCTCACAGATTAGGTCACACTAATTTTCCAGAAGGAGTTTTTTCATCCACCAATATAAGCCTGTTCATTTACAATTATATAAAACCCTCCAACAACACACAGTTGCGCACACACGCACACACACACACAGGTTATGAAGAACATGGTGTTGGTAACCAGCCCCTGCTTCAGAATGCGTGATAAAAGACTGCGGAGATCAAGACTGCTTCTTCCGAGATCGGCAAAAACAATTCCGCTGTGTGAAAAATCTGTGCGAAAGTGGCAAGATAAAACAGCCGCAGCGGAGATAGACTGAGAAGATACCACTGGGTCTCAAGAACAAGGTTATTGGGAACGCAGTTAGCCATGAGCCAGCCGGACAGCTGCACTACATCATCAAGCAGGCAAGACTGATGGTAGACGGCCTTCACCATACTTCATATTACAAAGATTATAACAATTCAGTCAGTTTTTCACCCTCCCCATCCATCCTCTCTCATTAAGATTTTTGACAGGGTTATTTATTTATTTTTTTTCTACAGCCAACACGTTAACCCAAGCTGCATACACATGTGAATGAAACGGCTCAACCTAAAATTACCGTAAAAGCATTATGACATTGGAGGCAGATGACCCTAAATTGAAGGTAATTGTTTGGTTACAGGGCTGCCAAAGGCTGCCGCGGTAACGGTCCAGATAACCTGACTGTTTATTTTCCCCAGAATATCTTCAGCAGCCAATGTGCGCCATTCCACCACATGAGTATTCCAGATGACACCAGAATATTAAAGATTGATGATTGTTAAGAAAGAACAATCAATGTATGGGTGAAAGGGGCAGCACAGACGAGGTTTAGCCTGTGTAAGAATCTGTGCTGGGGTTTGTTTCTCGACCCTAATGACATGGCAGTGTACTCTAAAAATTTGGAAGCCAGACAAAGCAACGATGGTCAGGATTTTAAAGCCAACTGAGCCCATTTCAGGGTACCGAGCAGCACCACAGCCCAGGAGCTTTAAGACAGTCGCACGTATTCACTTGCTGCTGGACGCCGTGAGACGTATGAGGGGACAAGACTGCCAGTCTTGGCCAGTCCAAATGCTTAAGCTGGCCCTCAGTCCCCCAGGAGGACTGCAGCTCCCCTTCTCGTTAAGGCTCGTTAGCCTCGCTGTCACAAACACTTTTTGAGAGCGCCAGTTGGCCATCAGACCCAAGGTCGAGATCTTTGAAGAACATAGTCTTATTCCTAAACACAACGCAGCCTACAGATGTTCAAATGTCATTACTTTCCACTACTCGTTATAAACAAATATTTACTGCCCAAATATGTGTTAGTTCCAACTCGTTGCTCCATAGTTTCAAGTCTGCCTACTGCAATAAGCATGTGTGGTTTTGGCCACTTGGCGGCTTGGGCAAACCCATCTGGAAGCCTCCTATTCCCCCACCTCAGAAATTTGTGTGGTCAGAGAAAAGGGGGGCAAGAGAAATTAGCTGCAGGTAGATATTAATTTGACTAATGAGTCATGCCCGTAGCTAAACATTCCTTAGTACCCAATATTTGTTAGTTTGAATATAAATAAATGTTTATAGCCAAGCAAGTTACAAGACAGAAGAACAAAAGAGAGGTTAACCAATTAAATGATCAACAGGTTGACCGTTCAGAGCCCGGAGGCTGGACCTCATACCCCTGAGAATGGTACACATTCCCATTTTTTTTCCCCCAATTAAATACCAGCCATCAATTAGAAACTGAAGTCAATTTGCACCAAAGCTGCTGCCAGGTAGTTCTAAAGAGCCTTTACACCTCTCACAGTAGATATTAAATATAACAATGTTATAAACAGGGTTAAAGGCCATGAGGTACGCTACGAGCTGCTCACCATGAGCATAGCAAACAGATGTGGGCCAGAAAGATTTGGTCGGCAAAATACAGTATGGTTTTCTCACATTGATTCTTGAGGCGCTTTCTTCCAAAAGCTCTTTGTCTGCCCTGACAAATGCTCCACTGAGTTTGTCCTCTTAAAAAGGTAGAGTGCAGTATTTTCAGGAGACGAGGTTCGAAATGGATGGGACACACACACACACACACACACACACACACACACACACAAAAAAAAAAAAAAAAAAAAAAACAAAGAACAACATTATTATAAGCCACTTATTTGTCTGAGAAAACAAAACTGGGTTTAAACTAGCATCAGGTCCTGCTTTTCAAGTAGAGTATTTTATAGTATACAGTGGATTAGCTGCAGATACTCCTCCATACATGCAAAATACTACAAGACCATTAAAAGCTTAATTGATAAGTATATCTGCTGTGTCTCATCGGTGCAGACTGTTTTGGAATTAATTAAGTAGTAGAAATCAATTTAAAGTTGCTTTACATGCTTAATAATGCTCCAGTATCATGATTACATTCATTAGGCATGTTTTAATTACAGTAGTTTCCAGTAAGAGAGTATTACTCTTTGCAAGTCTCCTGAAATGGAGAGCTAGCACAGCTGCGACAGTGCCGGGAGGACCACGGCCCCTGGAATCGAGGAAAGCCGAACCTCACCAAGGCCTTGCGCTCGGACTCGCAGCCAGCTCCCGAGGTCACATGGTCACAGAGCGTGACACTTTCAGACGCGGACACTCAACAGGCGCTGAGCCCAGCCAATCTTTGATGGTGTCTGGCAATGAGGGTCACCAAAAAAAAAGACAGACTGAGAGGCAGGACCGCGGTGGTCACATCCCAGGTGTTGGTGGGGAGGTGGTCTCCTCTGTGTCCATCATCACCGTCTTTAACACGCTTCAGTGGGTAGGGTTACTTAACTTTTACAAACCAGTATCTACTGAAGCTTAGACCTTGGACTGAGGGGATTTAAAAGGCATGCAGCAAGTAATTACCATTATGTTGGGCTGGACAAATAAAATCGCAGCACAGTAGTTTTTCTGGGTCAACACATCCTTTTCCCTCGATCTACTAGGTAGCCAAGAGCCACCTGCCAGCTAGTGGCAGCCATAACAGGAGACATGATGCAGCAAGGACCCTCAGATATCAAGATCGATAGGTTAACTAGGGATTTACAGGTGGGATGAAGTGGCACACAGAGGTGAGGAGCACCAGGTGATCGATCCATTCGGGCTGTGAAGGATAACGGCGTCGGAATTTGGCTACGCCGCCATTCTGAGGAACAGAACAGACGGGTGGAGAGGAAAAACGTAGAGATGTGCATGAGTGGCTCATTCAGATGTTCTGCTATTCTTTAACTGCTGCTGAGAAGCCTTCAACGGTGGGAGGTTCAGTTACTTCAGTTCAGTTCAGGTTCAGCCACGGCACCCACAACACCAGCCAATAAAAGCAAAAGAGCATCGCAGAGTTAATTTTAAACTTACAAAATCAGGAAGCCCCAGGATCCATCCATCTTCAGAATACTTATGATGGTCTGGACTGCAGAGATGCATAGGGTTTTACAGAGCGGAGTTCAATCAGGATGGGATGTCAGGCCATCAAAGGGCCCCGGCGTGTGGACACACAGTTGATGGGCAATTTAGAAATGCCTGTTAGTCCAGCTGCAGGACGAAACCACGTGACGAGAGATGAACACGTAAAACCCCCACGCAGACTGGAGGGCAGGATTTGAACCCGCAATCCTGGAAGTATAAGGCAGTGGTGTAAACACTGAGCCCTCATGCCACCATTGATAACAGTGGTGATTAGCGGACCACTGTGGTGCCTGGACTTCAGTGCTGTTATTTAGCTCCCAGACAGCAGAAGACTGATAGTTTTGGAACAGCCAAAGATGTACTTAAAAATACACAACTTTGGAGTTTATTTGGAAGTCAGTAGTGGATCTGGAAGAGTTATAGCAATCTGTTATAAAATCCTATACAACGATAGTACGAAGAGTTAACTGGATACACTCAAAAGTCCGCTGTTTCCATGATATTAAATAGCATCCAAAATGATGACGGTACAGAGGTACCTTTAAACAGTCCCTATCATTTCATATCCCAATGGCCATGTGCCAACGTATCCGTAAAATACTCTAATGCAGTGTTAATTAAAAAAGACATCAAAATCGGCTTCTCCAAAACCAGACTACAAAAACCCCACAAATTCTTAAAATCGTATATACAAACAACTGTACACAGTGGGAAGAGCAAAGGGAAGACGCCAAGACAGTCGGTTGTTAACTCCTCCCAGGATCCCAACCTCAGTCTGCACAGCAGCAGACACCCCTAATGGTAATGGGGCAAATCATGAGGGGAGTGAGGAATGAAAGTTTTTTTTTTTTTTTTTTAAAAAGATAAAATAGTGAGGTATTCATCTCGTCAGAGAGGATGCGGGACAAAATGCGGCAGAGGTTTCCGGCATCAGAGTCTCTGCTCACTGAACGATCCCCGAATCGACAGACGGCTGCTTTCTCTTCGGCGGGGGTGGCGGTGGGGGCGGAGTCTTACTGGGCAGAGGTGGCGGCTGATGCTGCCAAAGAAAGAGATTAATGCATTTATCAACGTGACTTCATCTCAGCACTTTAAAAAGAATTAAAAAAAGAAACAAAAGAAGACAGGCAGTGGTCTTGTTTGTTTACTGACAAGAACCCTGCCGACTTGAGGGATAATCGTTTTTATTGATGGGATCCATTTATGCCTCTGCCAGCTGCTTTTAGACGTGAGGGAGCCTTGTAGTTTTCAGTACCCCTCCGTAATCCCTCCACCCCATTATCCCTCCATCACCCCTCTGCACCCTCCAGTAACTCCTCAGTATGCCTGCAGTACCACAACAGTACCCCCCCAACAACCCCTACGGTACCCCTTGAGTACCCCCCTATAACCCCTATGGAACCCCTTGCGTACCCCCCCATAACCCCTTTACTATCCCCTGTGCTCCTTTCTCCTCATCCACTCGCCAGTCTGATGGCCACAGTGCTGCCCTCTGCACCGTTTCCCACCCTCCAGGGCAAAATGCTTCCTATCTGGGAGAACCAGTGCCACTCAGGAGCGCCAGACGAAACCCTTTGGTAACAGAGTGAAAAGGACATCTCTCGACCGGGGAACCTGCTGTGACATGCTTGCAAATGGCTACCGATCACCCTGGGCAGGGAGACGGCAGCTGACGCCCCACCGCGGGGGGTGCATTAAATCACTGTGGCAGTCTACTGGCTGCTTGTTGCCATTTTCCAACCCATCCTGCCCCAGTGGCAGAAAATTAAGAAGAGGCAGTGGGGCAGGCGGACAGCGATGGTGGCTCACTGCGCTGTGAGGGACCCGCAAGCACACTCCCTGTCTGGCAGCCAATCCCAGACACACTGATGCTTGTTGAAGTGAGGTGCCTGTCACCCCCCACCCCCCACAAACAACAGGGTGGGGTGGCCTGCTATGGGCCAGCAGACAGGCATACCCGTTGGCACGGGGGGTGTGGTGGCGGTGTGGTGGGACTGGCCAGGTCCTGGCTGTCCAGGTTGCCGTAGTCAGCCATGCTCCCCTTCATGGGCAGCGGGGGCGGAGTCTCCCCTTTCTCAGGGCAGGCTGTCCCATTCAGCTCCAGATCTGAGGGAGAAATCGTTACATCCAGGTCACGAATGGAGGGCTGGAGAACCCAAACGCTTGGTGGGTGGGACTGGTCCCACTGCCAGTCATCCAGTGGATCGCCATGGCGATGACTGACTGCCCACCAGAGGTTTGGAGGCCTCATTGAGGCCATCAAGTGCTGAAAGCCCACATCCGGACGTTTTGGGGTTCCGGTCAGTGAGCCCAGAGAGAACCTGTTAGACTGGAGATGAGGAGAACCTCCACTGCTGATGAAACTCCCTGTAATGTCTACAGGGGGAGGTGGAAGAGAGAGCCGCCATGATAACAAAAGACGGAACAGCACATAACGCAGCCGGACGTTTAATCGGAACGAGCAATTAGTGCAGTATTTAGGCCGACGGCGGCCTAAATAAATCGTGGGGCTCGGCCAGGAGCCAGCCAACCAGGTGCCTCCTGAAGGCTCGGGTACGAGGCAGGCGGGGTTACTCACTGGAGACTGACAACAGGCTGAAGCCCAGCTTGGCCCGGGGGGTGATGGGCGGAGCAACTGTGGAGGACGTCTGGGATGCAGAGGGTCCCGGGGATACTGAGAGGCGGCGGTCTCCCGGCAACACGTTCATCACCTGACTCTTCGGTCTCTGAGGTCTGAGTGGGCTGATCTGAAGGCGATACGGCAGAAGATTACGCTCGATGAGCGCGTGTCTGAACGCACGTACGAGATGAAAGCACAGACACTCAGCAAAGTGGCACTTTTCTATAAATACATAATTACATGCAAGTGAGGTTTGACTGTAAACAGCAAGCGGAGATAAGCACCTTGGGAAATAGAGCGAAGCACGATTAACCCGAGAAAGGCAGAAAGCAAGAGGAAGATCACCACCACCACTACCACTCAATCACTTGGCGACTGAGTCCATTATGGTGTCCCCAGAATGCGCCGTGGCTGACGAGACGGTGATTTCTGGGTCCCTGCAGTAAACGTTCCCATCGGCTCCAGAGGCAGCCCCATCTCACATGTTTGCGAGCCGAAGGAGATCAAACCGAGCACAGCCAGGGATCCCCAGTACCAGGTGCACGGCCGAGCCTCTTTGCGGGGCTGTGGATGCCGACGGTTTCTGCTTCAGAAAGTAAGCCACGCTCCACCCGTGGCGTTTGGTAACCCTGACGAAACACCCCCTATTTCAGAGTTGGTGGATCTGCTCAAGATCCATACCAGCCGTGATTAAAATCACGGCCTTCCCTGTGCAATATTAATGAGATGTTTCGAACTCCACAGGCTTTGAAGAGAATCACCATGGGCTTCGAAAACAAAGATAAGTACTTAAGTGGATTTCAAGGTATGAAAACAGGACACAAGATGGTGCCAACAAAACGAACACCATGAGGGGATGACCCTAGAATCACACCTGTGTTACCCCTGCCTGTAAAATCACCTTTTTAGGGCTGCTAATTTGTAAAATGATGATTACCTACTCAAACAAGCTTGACAAAAGCCTTTAACAAGACATAATATTTTACTTAACTGCTGTAGTAAAGATAAAAACGATTTTGAAAAAACCACTCGGTGTAAACGTAGTGCTCATTTGTGGCATAAAAATGACTGGAACATCTGCGGTATAAAGTCAGCGACCCTTGGGTGCTTGTGGGAGACTCAGCCACACACACAGAAACACACGAGCGGGAGGATGCCCAGCGCGCCTCCATTCTCTGAACCAGGCAGGGTAGCTAATGCCTGCTGCTATAACCCGTCCGACCCAGTGTGGAATCTTTAAAGGGATCGATACTGATCAAATTTATCCGTGAATGGTTATTACCGACTGACCGGATGATTGTTAGCTTAATGATGATGATTGGAGTCATTACTATCTATTCAATTTGATGCCAATTCGTCATTCCCTATAAGCTGCAAGGTGAGGCAGAGTGTCTGGGACCAGGGTGGATGTAGTGACCTCTTGGGTTTCCCCTTACAATTGGTCAAGAGTGCATGGATAAGATGTATGAAGAGGATATGAAGTGTAAAGGGGGGCACTGCTGTTGTCTGATCTGTAAACTCATAGCAGGAGGCTATAAGCTCATTGTTACAACGACAGCGTAGGCCTGGGATCTGCCTAATCTGCAGCCTTCCTCTCCTTGGCTGCAGTATCGTACTCCTGATGCAGACTCACCCCGACAGACCGTATTTCAGCACCCACAATAAACTTTTAAGATGTGGCACCCGACATGCTACCACCGAGAGCCGCTGAGCAGCCCCTCTCACCGTCTCGGAGAGGATGACGGCCTCAGCGGGCTGGGCCGGGGTCTCTGGGCCCCGCAGCTCCTTCTCGAAGACCTCCTGGTGCTTGCTGTGCCGCTTGTCCTTCTTCTTCTCCTTGCGCTCCTTGTCTGGATCCTCGCGGTCCAGCTTGTCCTGGGACTTGTAGTACAGCTTCTTGGGCAGGAGGGGCTCCAGGGTGAAGCTGGAAGGTCACAGGAAAATGAGTCACAGAGCTGGCACTACCACATGACGGGGCCACAGATTTCAGACTCGTCCCGTGACCTCAAGCCGGCACAGAGAATGTTTCACAAACCCTCGGCTGCTTTTTGCCCAGCAATTTACCCAGCAGACCTGGAGAGTGAAACCCTAAGAACGCTGAATGGTACCTTCTGAAACACTTCAAACGTTCACAGCTGCAGCTGCTAACACGATATTATTGGTGAACAAATGTGACTGATATTTCCATAATTACTATGGCAGTGGAAACATCTGAAACACGTTCAGCATGTCAACGAGGGGGCCTTGCAGGAGGTGTGGATCATAAAGAGAACCTTTCCCCCCACCGGTGGCGTGAGCCCCAAAAACACAACGTGCCGTAGCGAAAATGATCACTCAAAACATGACCGTCCTCGGAGTGTCACTTCAAACATCCCTTTTAAGAGCCTAACGAGATTAATCGGAGCAGAACAGGGCAGCGTATGATGCAGAGAGTTACTCCCTGGAAGAAAAACCACAGGATGACTTCGTCCACTCAACCAGAGCACAGCAGGTCTAAGGAAATCAGTATGCATACAGTGAATAAAATTACACTCCTCTGGCAGCTATGATTATTTCATCTTTGTTACTTGAGGTCTGAGCCGCTGCCAAAACAGTGGGGGCCGTACGAGGTGCGTTCTCCCTGACGTTAGCGGGAACGTCATCGACACAATGGGTAGTCATGTATGTTATCGCTGATGTTGATCTGGAGGAGGGGGAAGGCCGGCGGATGGGCAGGGATACCCACCCGTCGGAGCCCGGCCTGGAGGGCGAATTGTCGGAGGAGATGGAGGTGACAGAGGCCACAGAGGCCACAGACAGGGGCCTTTGGGAAGACGGCATGGTGAAGGAGCGCACCATGGAGCGTGGGCGACTTCCTCGCCGCTCCTCCACCGGCTGCAGAAACAAGAACACGGGTGGTGGTGACAGATCTGTGCACGGAGGGGGAGGGGGCCCACCCTGGTGGGGGGCTGCCAAACAAAAGTCAGAGAGATGCAAGCTGAAGGCGTAGGCATGGCGCCGACATTTAAGAGGCGCCCATATCAGGCTGCTCATTGCCAGCCGACTGGACCCCCACCGAGCTCATGGGGAGGGGGGCAGCCTACACAGCACAATCATCACAATTTTCAACGCTAAAACATTTAAGGGAATGAGGGGAAAATTAAAGCTAGATTAAACCGTTGAAGTGGAACAGCCGTGGAGTGAGATAGATTTTGACAAAGCTGTAGGCCTTGAATGGGGGGGGGCGGTCGCCATGCTCGGTTACAGCTGCCCTGACGCGGGGCCTGTCAGGCCTGCCCAGGTGAACTGTACCATGGTCACATGTCTGCCTTCACTCTGAACACTGACAGGTCCTCAGTTCTCGTGACACACAAAGAAACAAAAACGATGGCGGACTTCACACATTCATCCAAACTCAACTGGTCCCCCTGGGTGTTCAACAGCTGCAGTCAAGGGGTTCGGTCAGCGAGCTATTATTAGTCTAGGAAGACCTAACCTTGCTGAGGGGAAGCTGAAAACATGAATACTGATTCTGCAACGAAGGGAGAGTAAAAAAAAAAAAAAATGAAGGAAAAAAAAGATCTTATGAGAAAGAAGAGAGCAGAGAGAATGCTGAAACTGAAACAAACAAGGACAACAGATCTCAGCACAGAGATTCCACTTAAAACAGAGAGTAAATAATACACGAGGAACTGGAATGCTTTCTTAGCTGTGCATTGTGTTTTCCCATCTGTTTTCTTTTTTGAAAAAAGAAAACCTCGCTGCTGATGTGGAGCCAGCCTCTAGGGGGCGCTAAGGAGCAGAGGGAATTCTCACCAGGGTCCTGACACCATACTGCTTCTCCACCTTCTCCCGCAGCTGCTTGAAGCAGGCTTCCAGGCGCTCGTGGAAGGGCCTCAGGGCCTCAGTCACCTTCTCGCCGTGAATGCGTACGCCCTCCGCCAGGTACGGTATCTGGAAGCACACGTAGATAGGTATGTGTGGGTGAACCTGTTTTGTTGTTATGAGTCAGCTGCAGGTGAGGTCTTTGTTTTCTGATGTGAAAATACAAAAAAAATAAGCGGTCTCAGATGAAAGGATCACAAAAGCTCATATCAATGAAGATCACGCTGCAAATATATGGCAATGTACGTAAACGTATAAGAATATTAATGCATTTTAACAGCCAAATGGCTGCACAATTCAATGCATTACTAATCAAACAAAGCTGGCGGGGTACATCAACAAATAGAACAATTAAAATAATCCAGTGATTACAGCAGCAGTTACCGTATATGTGTGCCTTGGGTTCTAAAGTGATGATGCTGAACGTCCCTCTCTAGGTCCATTTAGAGGGAGCCTGAGACTCGGAGGCACACGCCTTAACGTGTTAAGGCCTGGCTGAGTGAATTCTGTGG
>JAACJT020000035.1:4180997-4236815 GCA_009936485.2 Gymnarchus niloticus
GGAGGTGGGAGCGCGCGGGCTGCGGGATGAGGGCGGGTGAGGGGGGGGGCAGGCGGGAGAGGGGGGGTGAGGGAAAAAGACGCCTCCCGGGGGGCGGGGGGGGGGGGGGGGGGGGGGGGGTGGCGACATACATCAGAATGGTTATACAACAACACCTCCCCTTGCTTCAAAACATTGCCTTCCCCCCTTCTGGCATTCCCTCTGCCTCTGACGATCCTGCATCTTCCCTTCCAGGAATCATGGGGAGCAAGGAGCCCAGCAAGTGCACGATCACCAATTCTGAGTCCGACTCCGAGGCGCCGGCGCCAGCCCTGGAGGCCAGGTGCTCCTCGGAACCAGTACGGCAGGTGAGGAAGCGGAACAAGGCCCTGCAGGTGCGTTTCAAGGACATCTGTGAAGCTCAGAATGAGCAGCGGGAGGCGGCCGGGCGGGGCAGGAGACCGTCTGCCTGCAGGGCGGCGTACCGCAAGTACATGACGGTACCGGCACGCCGCTCCATCCCCAACGTCACGCGCAGCACGGGCGTGCAGACCTCGCCGGACCTGCGCAAGCGGTATCAGACATTCCCGTTTGAGCGCAAGAAAGGGCACGCCAGCAGGCATGTGGCTGCGACAACAGTGGAGGTCCTGGACGGGCACGGCAACGGGTTCGAGGTGCCAGAGGGCAGCCCTGGGGAGCCAACTGGCTGCAGCGGCAAAGTGGTGGAGAAGACACGGGCTCTGCTTCACACCACGCAGTGCATCGCCACAGTGGAGCGACACCCGGGCCAGAACTGCCTGGAGCGCCCCCTGCTGGTTAGCTGCGTGGCAAGCAGGCCGTGCGCACCCAGCGTCTCTAACTGCAGCGTGGAGGCGGACTTGCAGATCTGCAGTGTGAAAGAGGCCGATATCACACCGCCGGCCAAGCGGCAGCTGCCCAGTGTCTCAGAGCGCCCCCAGGCCGGAGTTTTGCGAGACACGGGTTCGAAAGTTACGGGACCCATCGCCTGGAACTCCTTGACACAGGTGGAGTGCACGGAGAGCCCCTCAGCGCGGAGCAAGCGCAAGAAGGGGCCGCGGCTCAACGGGTTGCAGGCGCAGTGCCACGCCCGCCGGTCCGGCTGCCCTGACGACGACGCCGCTGCGGGCACCGAGCGGGCCTGCCAGCAGATCGTGCCTGTCGCTCAGGATGGGGACCTCAAAGCACAGCTTCAGGTGATGGAGAGTCTGATAAGCTCCAGCCAGGAGACCATCAAGGTGCTGCTGGGCGTCATCCAGGAGCTGGAGAAGGGAGAAGCTCACCGAGAAGGGTAAGCCAAAGCCAGCTTCCTGCCCCAGCCACACGGGCGCAGTAGACGCACCTCAGAGCACCTTCCCCTGAAGGTGTGACTTCACACATTATAGAACACAGGGAAGCAGCCAAGTCTCGATTCAGGGTCAAAACAAAACAGCCATCATGGGTCGTACAGGCCTATAACTTCTGATATCACAGAGGTTTCAATACCAACCTGAACGTATGCCAGCTCTTTTTGATCTCTTTTACGTAATTCTGCAATTAGCACTCTGACCTTCACCTTTAATCAAAAATTTAAGATATCGTCGCTATCAAGCCCAACATTGAATTTTTAATCTCGCACAACTTGATCACAGTGAAACTAGCACACAAAGGCATCAAGAGCAACTGGCTTAATTTCAAGATTTAAAAATAACACCATCATTAATATTTTCAGAAATATGTAATTGAATAGTGACTAAGCAGTAACTTTTCCACCCAGAAAAAACATTTAACCAGCACACGGACTCCAAATCAGAGGAACACGCGTGTCTACAGGAACTTACATGCAACTCTGACCGCGTGACGGACACACTCACCACACACAGGGCAGGGGGAGGGGGCCGTTTGTTTGGAAAGGGCTTTGTTTCACGCTTCCTAGCTCAAGACAAACAGGAATATTTGCGAAAGACGATCACTGCGATACTAACGAGGGCACACGATGATGATCGTCCTCAGCCACCAGCAGGCACTCAAGTTATGAAAATAGACACCTGGGATTATTCACTGACCAGTTTAAGAGCCCAGCTACTTCTGGTCATTTTTTTAAATCACAACGTTCTGCCATCAGTGCACGTACTGATGGTAGTACTGACGGGCGATTCTTCACATCTCGTACAAATAATATCAACAGAAACAGATGTTCGACGGTTATGCATTACGCAACAGTGAGCCACGTGGTTAAAGCAGATGAACAAACGCACTCAGGCAAGGCCGCAGGGGGGGCCGCCGGACTCCGTTCTCTGCCAGACCACCCCGGGTGCCTTGCCGACGGCTCCGGGGGATGCCCCCCCCCTTCACTCCAGAGGACGCTGTGCAGAATCTCAATGAAATCCAAATCAGAGTCACTCTGTGACCCACAGCTCCCCCGTCCGTCCGGATGTCTTTAGGATCACGGCCAGAGGGATGAGCGCCACCTTTACCCCCGAGCACGACCTCCCAAACAACCCCTTTAAATTTAGGTTAATGTTAGTAAAAACAGACCTGAAGAGGTCCCCCAGGTGGAACTGTTGATCAACGGCAGATGCTCTACTCTCCATGAGCAGCTGAGGCGTCGCGGGCAGTGGTGGGTTCTGCCTGGCTGTTTTGGTTGGCAGCGTTTTATAGTTTTATGCAACCCCACAAGCCTTAAAACTATACTGACCTACTTCAGAGAATCCTGGTGAATTCCGACCGATTCCAAATCAGGCACCACGATTCTACATACATAGACAACGTCACTTAAAAAGGGTGCCTACAAAAGCAAATAATACTCTGGAATCAGGAACCAGTATTCCCAGCAGTCACCAGTAAGACTCGTGTGGTAGAACTCATGCCCAGTCAGTCCAGCTCATCTTTCCCTGACCAACCAGAACCTCAATCACACCACAAAGCACGTACCCAGACCTCTACCCAAGGCAGTCTCTCAAACGAAAGGTGGTTTAGAACCACCCCGTCATCGGACAGCCGTGCTTCAGGCAGACTCGGACAAGGTCAGGAGCGCCGAAAAAAAAAGATGAAAGCTGAAGTCAAACAACGTTTTTCTGACAGGAAATAAAAGTCACCTGCGGCCTGACTGGATAATTTAACTTTTCTTTAAAAAAAAAAATAAAAAAAAATAAAAAAAATTTAATCCTTTTTGATGCCTCACCCTTTTCAGTTTCAAATCAGAATATGAAAATGGCACTGGATTCAATCTCTGCTGAAACTCTAAACCCCATGCCAACACGACTCGTTCTTGGAAGACATTCCGCTTTCAGTAAGCATGGAAACGCTAACAGAGAGCATCTGGATTGGCAATAATTATATTCATTGTGTTGCAATGCTGCTCTGTACAACTAATATTCACGATCAAGTCCTGCTTGTCCTCGTACAAAGCGATAACACAGAACAGCAGCGAGCGGGCGGGTGAGCGGTGCGCGTTCAGACCCCGCGCAGTCGTTAGAGGCTCAGACTTCAGGCCCTATTCAAAACGTCAGTAATGTTGTTGCAGCCTTTGTTGATGCTAAAATTGATATGCGGCTGACTGCACGCAGCAGAGGTTTAAGTGAAGGAGAAAGGGGAAAAAAAACAGGATACACTCAGCAAAGCATGATGTCTGGGATAGCAGTTTAAAAAAAAAAAAAAAAAAAAAAATTAATTTTCTCTTGACCGAAAACACTTTTTAAAATGCAGAGAAGCATGGGACAGCATCAACATGACAGGCTTTGCAAATCAGAGTAATTAGCTCCAACTCCAGGATATGAAGGGTTGACAGGTCAGGTCCAGTCACAGCGGGGCCTGATTCTGATCACACAGAAACTCCTATTTCATGACAAAAACCACTGAGCTGATAAGAGCATGATTATAACATTTTAATGAAAAATAATGAGTGAAAGATTCCGGGGGGGCTCGACGCTTTCTTTGGTGGGGGGGGGATGCTTGATTAATCATAAAGGAAGAAAGGAAGGATTTCTCAATATTTCTCACAAATAAAATTTAAAATTCAAATGAAATTGCTGCTTCTGGGGCACTAAATGTCCCTGCGATTATCTTAAAATGAGCACTCAACTGAAACGTGACGCCGGAAAGCAGCGCGATGCCCGTACGCCTCTCTTGGACACGGCGGCTGTTTCGAGAGCTTGGACAGCCGCTGATGGGCCCCCGCAATACACTGCTGCTCACAGGGAGGACCGAGGTGACCAGGTTTCCACCCAAAGCCAGCTCCTCCATTAGCTAATAGGAAACAATCATCTGTCGTGAGGGTGGCTCTTCTCGACTAGCCGGTACTCAAGCGAGCAGCTCAACGACGGGACACTTCATTCTCAGGTCTGAGCGACGTCATCCATTCGGGAAGGCGCTGGCTTGTGCATGCATACAATGGTTGCCGCATAGGTTGGCTTGGCAGAATAGAAAACCAGGTTTTTTTAAGCTGCAGGAAAGGATAGAAGGATCCGGGGGGAGGGGAGTAGCTGCCTGAAGACCGCACCCCCATCAAATATCGATCTACGCTTAGAGGCACCATACGGTTGAAGTGACCTACCACTCACCCATGATATGAGGGGTCAACGCATCGTCCAATCATCTATCAGGCAGGCTGCGGCAGCCAGTAATTACACACGCCACTCAAACGCGTCTCTTCCCCCACCCACCAGAGCCAGACCACAAATCCAAAAAAATGGGGGTGCCAGTGTCGATATCAGCCGGTGGTAACATCATCTCTCCAAAGCCACGTGCAGTTGGGGTGGGTTCGAACAGACCGTGGGCAGAACATCGCCCACTGAACAGAGTAAGATGCTGAGCTTTAGGAAAGTATAAACTACACAAGGGTGAAGTAAGAAAGAGATGTTGGCCGAACCCAGCACCCCAGCTGGTGCCCATCTCACGGCCACTGACACAAGCCTTCTATCCACACGATCTTCACTCAGTGGGCTTTGATGAAATCTTTCTCCATTGGCAGTGTCTTCTGTTGGGGCATTCTGAACATGAGACCACAGAGAGGATAATCGAGCACATGTCCAGGCCTTGTGCAAACACAAAGCCCCCTCTCCTTTCATCCTAGCTGCAGATTTTTTTATACCAGAGTTAGGCACGTCTCTCTGATAGCCCTTGCTCGACCTCAACCACTCTGCCCTACTGATATGTCAAATGATCGTTCGATTGATGTCTAATCTTCAAGTGTCCCTCCACGCCAGCTAGTCATTATGTATGAAAGCAATTTTAAAAGGCCACTGTGACCTCATTACTTTTCTTGTCATCGATCGGCACAGGAGTCACGGCTCAACCAGTCTTAAGTTTTAACTCGATACGCCTTGGCGGTGGTCGTCACGCCACGGAGTACGCGAGACCCGCCGAGCCTCGAGGCCGCACCAAACACGAAAACCAACAGAGCCAGTGCTTCTTAAGCGATGCAACTCATTGGCACGACGAGGAGGCTTCATCAGCAAGCTTCGAAGTTCCTCTCAGATTTGGCTGATCGTCTTAGAGAGAACAGAGAAACTGAAACAGTCCTTGGGTAAGCCTCACGGCAGCCAAGCTTAAATCTGCTCAAAAACTAAAAAACGAGAAAAAAAAAAAAAAAGAAAGAAAAAAACCGAGAGCAGTCGAGACACTACATCATGAGCGCTACTGAAGTCTGACACAACTCAAAGTCCAATTCATGACTTTTAATTATCAGGGAAACAACGTCTGGATACAGGGCAGCCAACAAAGGGGTGAAGCAGAGGTTGCTGACTGCATGATTCATTCCAGACATTGATAAGGTCCTTTTAAAAAGAACACAAAAGAATTGCCTGAAGATGCAATATTTACAGCATACCAGACTCCAAACGTTCATCTTTGAAGAGACAACGAGACCAAAGACTTCCAGACAAAAATACTGCTACAAAAACAAACCTTTTGGCCTATTCAAAGGGAATGCTCCGGTCCAAGAAAAATTCCGAAATATATTTAAGGCACTGTGCAGGTTCCAGGGGTAAAAAGATAACCCATTCATACCTCGAAGCTAAATCTGAATAAGCCTCCTCCCCTCAAAAATATCAGCGACAATACACAGCCAGATCTGTTAGAACTTAGAAAACATTCTCAGACCAAGAACTGGTTCTATAGAAGTGCTATAAGTGTGTGTGTGTGTGTGTGTGTGGGGGATGATGATGATATTCACCATGTTCAGGAAACACAACATTTGGCAGCCTAATCCAGACCATGTTAACTGAGAGATGAGGAACGTTGGCGGAGATGGGACAGAAACACCAAGCAGGCTCCCCATGTCACTCATTCATGCTCTTCATCTCTGCAGGCTCTCCTATCGAACCGGACAGGACACGGCCAACTGCGACACCTGTCGGAACAGCGCCTGTATCATTTACAGGTCGGTCCGCCGCCCCACCGTCGCCGCACGATGCTGTACATTCACCTCGAGGTCAAGTCTGCGAGTCGTGCGGACACAGGAAGAGTCGGCCGGGCAGAACTATGAAGCACAGGTCCGCTCACCGAGCGGGTCCTATAGCTTGCTCTGAAGGCCTTGGCACAGGCTTTGAGGAGGGAGGGGGGCACTTCAGCAGCGGTGGTTTAAAGGCGGCGCGTCTTAAGTCTGGCCCATGGGCCAAATGCAGCCCGCTGACAGATTTTACAAGGCCAATCCATTGCAATTTTCCATTTCACCTAATGGTGGCAGCACTCTCAAAATAGACTATTAAAATGCGGCACCACACTCCTGTTTACAGCAGCCAACAAGTGTTCAAAACAAAAATCTTACACCATAAAAACATCTGCCCACAGTGGAAGTGCTCCAGGCTACTGGGCTAAATACATCCGGAGTAATCCAGAGATTTATTTTGTAATAAAAAGTTAACTATTTTTGTTTTTCAAAATGTTTTTTTTTTTTTTTTTTTTTAGAACAACTTGCCCTCTGTATTTCAGCGTAACTCAATCGGGCCATCTTTGGGGAAAAAATGTGGACACCCGTGGAATAAAGAAAGCGGGGGGAGAATAGGAGCGATAGATCAGCATCACAAATGGACGGAGGCTCCCAAGCAGGGGTAAATGAATGAGGCTCCTTCCGAACTCTCGGCAGAGAGCGTGCATGTCACAAAATGATAGCCGTTTTCCCCCTGATCAGCACTCACTGATGAAAAATGCAGAGCGCCCGCAGCTGGGAGACGTGACTGTACTTATCATTCAGGGTCAGAGCCCAGAGGCATCGTGCAGGTGTGCTGGGTCTCTCAAGGCCACACATTTTCAGCTATGCATCCAGAACCAGCCACTTAAAGAACCTAGAACTGTACTGGTGCTGCAAAAAGCAGAACCACGAGGGGGTCATAAACTAAAAGAAGCTATTAAAATAATTAGACTTGATGCAAAAACATCCCTGCTTCAAGCACTTTAAAAAAAAATGATTAGAGATGCATTTCCAGACATTTTTACTTCACCCCAGCCCCCCATCAGAACCTGCAGGCTGGTGTTCCTGTACCTCATAATAAAGCCTGCATGCTGAATGTCTGAGCTGAAGGACCTGCTCATCCAGGAGGGAATAACAACTACCACACCTCTAATCAAGCAGGCTACTGCTGTGCATGATCTGAGAGTCCAAAAGCGTGACGGCATGTTAATAATGCACCATCAGCGTTTAGCTCCTCCCTGACCCGAGACGGTAGCAGTCCTCCCCTCACGGGGTCAGCAACGAGACACTCGTCAGTGACACCCCCCCCCCAATTTATTACTGCAGTGATGCTTCACGCCACCATCAGATATATTTAGATCGCCCATGCTTTTGAAACGATAGTGACGACACGGCATGGAGACGATAAACCGCAGCCTTAAATCACATTCTGAGACCATCTGTTGGCGCGTGGGCTAACACCAAGCGACACTCCAAACTGGCAGTGCACTTATTAAATGGGCATTTATGCAGGGGCAGTGTGTGTAACACACCCACTAGTTTAACATCCAAGCCACCTCTAAGGTTTAGCAGAGATGACCTTTGAAGTCACATGACCTGTCAACCACCTGCTGCTACACCATTTTCAAAACACCAAGTGAGCCCTTTACATGCATCTCTCACTCACTCACACACACACACCCACCCACCCTGGATTCCGCACCAAAACGACATTCGGATCCAGCGGCCCGGCATTCACGTTAGCCTCGCGCCACGTGATCAGTTAACACCTACGTGCAGGAGACCTACCCTGCCAAGTGTGCCAAGCGTTCTGCCGCGTGGCGTGACAAGACACCCACATTGGGCAAAACGGGGCACCATTACACTCCGGTGAATGAGGAGAGGACCACCCGCCGAGACCCAGAGTGTGTAATGCAAAAACCCCGGTGACTAAGAGGGCACGGCACCGTGCGTGCAAAACCCATTACCATCAGCCTCGTCTCACCTTCCCAGGGTGATGCATAACTGGAGAGCAGGGACGGCTACAGCAGGTAAAGATGGCCAGGGCATGACGGAGCTTTTAAAAGCCGGCCATTTATCGTAAGGCTGATATTCGAAAGGCGCCGCGCCTCCCCCTGCATTGCTCATCAGGAAACCCTGTAATCCGATTCTCACCCGGCACGTCGATCACGAAAAGGGGTCCGAGGTTGCATGTAGAAGCATGCTAAGTGCCTTGCCAAGGATGAGCAGACGGGGGAAAAATAATAGCCAGGCAGGCCAGTCTCCAGGGAGTATTTGGACATTTTAACACGTGAGGCAGAACGGCAAACTGTGTCCATTGGCCCAGTGAAACGATCTTTCATTTACGAGCTACTGCTTCATCTCGATGGACTGCGTGCAGCAGCTTTCACGGGGAAGGAGGCTACTATCACTTTATTCACTGAGCACGAACAACAGTCATAAGGACAGCGAGGGCCTTTCATTCTAGAGCGGGGGGGGGGGCAGGTTAAGCAGCATTACTTTACAAGCAATCTTTGACTTCGTTGTTGTTTTGGGTTTAAAACACATAATGTTTAGCCGGGGGGATCCACTCTAGATTGCTGTCGCTAGTTGCTATAAAATACTAGTTCTAGGAATAGCTGAAGTCGGGCGTCAGACCGGGGAGAGCGCTGTCGTTTACCACTCACACTGACACTCCCAAACAAAGCTGAGAGGGGAAGGGGGACGAGCGTCTCAAGCACAGGTCCTTGACGGAGGAAGCTCACGGCCCCAGGGACAAAACGGCATACTTCGCACTCATAAAAGCGGAGTCTCCAGTACCGAGATGTCGACGACTTGCGGAGTCATTCGTTTGAGCATTTTCAAAGATGGGGGGCCCCATCTTTAACGAGGCGCCATTGAAAATTGGTTTAGCTGCCCTGCGTTCGCTTCTGACTGTCAGCCCCTTCTGGTGAAAGGGTCAGCATAGATCTTTAATGACCCGGAATGGCAGGAAGCGGCATGTGGCGAACAGAGTAATATACAATATAGGTTACTGTGCTCAAAGGCACAACAGATCGCCATGGTGAACCACATCAAGGATCTATGAACTGTCTTTAGTAACCAACACCCAGGAATTCCGCATGACGCCTGCAGAACTTGTGTATTCAGCTGTGTTACATCTGAACAGACCATTCAGAATGTCTAATCGAAAACAGCCAATTCTTAGCACCGATACGAACACAGATCTTAACTACGGTGATGAAGTGCTTGCGGTACACAGAACAGCTCGGATTCTAGTGACTGTAATTAAACTTGCCAAACACACCTGCTGAGCATCAACAGTGCATTGAGGTCCTGAGCTTCAGAAGGATGTGCCTCCATGATGAGAGACTGTAAGATGCCTTTAGGAGATCGTTTCACAGCATTACTCTGGCGTAGGCCGAAGACTGCAGCATGGACTGCCAACGGCCGACCCACCAGGTCATTTCACAGTCTACGCCGAAAAGCGGCACAAATCCAATTCTGTTAACTCACTTTGGTTAAACGGCCAACCGAGCAGGACAACAGACATCAGGCAGGCTGCGGCCACTCAGACGCTCAGGGAACTTTGGCCGTCACGAGGCGGAATTGTTAAATACAAGACCAACCACTAGCGCTAACTGGAGGGGAAAAAATGAGAGAGAGTTATGGAATGACAAAAACACAAAATGAGCCATTAGTGCACACACCCATTCAGTACGGGGCAAAGAGCTCGAAAACTTAAACCAGAAGGTCCAGACTTTGGACTGCAATTATGCAGATGAACAGATGCAAAAAGTGACTCACCAAACGGGCCACGTTAAATTTATGACAGGACACGCTTGTGGCCAAAGATCACGCAAGGTTTCGCCTCTCTCTGCCCTCCCCCCACTCTCTCAGCCGCAAGTAGGTCTTTGTCGACCGAGAGCCAGCTGATTACCACGTAATCACACGCTTCTGCTGAGTGATTAATTCCTTAATAACTGCCTGCACAGAGAGACGCCTCTTTACACGTCCTCAGCTTCGAGCATCCATCCCATCCAGCGTGAATAGGCACTGATGAAAGGCACCCGCCATGTTTCCTAACCTGCCTGCTTCAGAAGTAGAGACCTGCTTAACAGACACGGCACCGTCAAAATGATCAGGTGGCAGGCACCTCGAAACCAGGCGGGACGACGACTTCTCAGCTACTGTAGTAAAACACAGCTGACATTAGTCCGGTTCTTTGAGTTTGTGTTACAGTTTCTTTTAAAATTTAAAACCATCCCAAAGGTATGCCAGTATTGTTAAAACCGGAATGCTAAAGCTAGAGCATAGGTAAAATATCTTCTCTCACTTCAAGCAATCGCTCTTCATGTTGAAACGACACGACATTCAACACCATCTAGAGCCCCCAACAATCCGCACCCTCCTTGGCCTTGAGCGTCTTCATATCCTAATGCACTCATATGGGATGGCTGCTGACATTTTACGAGCGATGAAAGCTGGAAGCATTTCCAGAGCCACTAATGAATGATCGCACCAGAAGGTAAATTACAGCTGGTGGTACCAAAAGCACCACCCAATGATGCCTGACTGCAGCTACGTGTGATGAGTCACCAACATACCCATCTCACCAGGAGAAAGGGTACTAGACTGGGGGGCGGGGTGGCACTGACTGGCAGACCTGTTGGCGACAGCTATGATCACGGTGGTCCATCTGAGTCAGGATTGTCCCTGGTTTAGAAGTTTGATGTCTGTGAAAGATAAGCGGCTCCAGGTGACATGCTGAGCGAGGAAGCACAATGGGGGTCATTTTATTTTGAGGGCTTAAGCGGTCATCTGACATTTTAAGACAATTTACCACAGACAGTGCAGGGGCGTTGAACTGTTACCAATCATCAACTCCATGGGGGGGGGGGGGACACACGAACTATGACAGATCACTTATCAAATCACTCTGTACACACAGCCAGTACCAAAGAGCACCACCCATGGACTGCCTTCGCTATAATCCTCTGCGAGAAATGATCACGCTTTAAAATGAAGTAAACAAACAAGCACTATTACAACAGAAAACCAGACTGAGCAGTCAAAACACAAATGTTACTAAATGTTACTTTTTAACCTCAAGAAAAGCAGCTATGATTTAACAATGAATTTCATTTAACAATGCCGCTGGTTTAATTTGGACCCCAGCTAATTAGGGGGCAGAGTAACGATGAGACCAAACGTGATGAAAACCATCTCACGGCATCAGACAGTACCATACATTTGAAATGGGATAACTGATTGGCTAATTTGGGATCCCCTCCCGATACAGATTTTTAAGCCTTAATTAGCACCAACATCGATCGGTTAGTTCAGGATACTCCCATCCACCACAGGCTTTGAAGCGTCTCATCTAAAAACACCATCACAAAGATCCAAAAAAGAAAAACAAGAAAAACAACTCCACAGCACACAGCTTCATAACCGGCCTTAAGGACAGAGTAGCAAGGCAAATACAAAACCTGCAGAGATTAAAAGAGGTCTTCTAAAATTATTAAAGACATCAGACCCAACAGAGAAAGATATACATCAGCGGACAGGAACGTGCCAAAACAGATCACATTTCCGTTCATTATACATTTGTTAAAATGTGAAAAGCATTTGCAGTCTTTCATTCCCCAGCTTTAATGATAATGACGATTCCTTTAGACTTCCCAAAAAGCCAAGCTCCTCGGAGCTCGGGCTGAGGGTTCGAAGACGCACCGCATCCATCTGCACGTGCTCTGAAAACAGACCGCCCACTGCAGAGGCGGTCAGAGTAAACGAGGTGAAACGAGAAGGTGCCGTCCGCGTACGCCGCTTTGGCGATGCGGAGGATGACGGCAGCCGAGCTAGAGGAGGTGGTGCAATACTAACCATGTCCTCCCCTCATTGCAGTGTGGAGCTGGACTTCAAGCAGCAGGAGGACAAACTGCTTCCTCTGATGAAGCAGCTGTGTCCAACAGAGGACTCCCAGTTTCCACTGCTGCCTTACCCCCAAGAAGTCTTCACCTCCACCCCCAAACGCAAGTCCAAAACAGAGTCCAAAAAGCATGCTCGATGGAAACTCTGGTTTCTATAATATTCAGTTGTTTTCCCCAAGGACCTGAAAGCCAACCTGCTTTTATACACCTGTAAGGACTAATATCATTTAACGCTTATCCTGGATATCAAACCATCCTCTAAGATCTACGCTTGAAGCCAATAACTGGCAGCTTCTCTCTCTTTTTTTTTTTTGTTACCATTGCCAAAAAGGATTCAAATACATTTTGAAGTAATCTGCAAAACAGGGCGTGAAATTACAGCCATGCCAATTTATTTGTGGATGAACAAAGTAAGAGCAGAAATTGGACTTATTCATCCATGATCAGCATCATTTTATTATTTATTTGCTGGAGAGACGTTTTGACCAGTTTTGTCTGAACAATCTGGATTTCTTTTCATTATTTATGGGTGTATTTGAAAGACCCCCCCCACCCCACTCTGACACATCTACCAAAAAATAGAATCCTTTCTGGAAACGTGGAGACGACGCCAGCTTCGAAAGCAGACGGGCATAAAGGGCAAAGCACAACACCTTTTCTAAAACGCTGACGGCGCATTCGTACGGGTCCACGTTTTGACCCGTGTGTCACTGCGGATCTGGAGACGTCGGAAATTCAGTACCAGTGGAGAACGGCGCATTTACGCTGGGAAATGGATATACGGCTCACTGGAATACCTGCCCATCACCTGCTGTACAACGCTGTGCAGGAGTGTGGGAAGGATCAGGTCGCTTTTGAAAAAGAGGAATCGATATCCTCCTCATCTCCTTACACTCCAGACCCATCATTATTGGCATCACTTTGCAAGACGATTTAAAAAAGGCAGATATTTTTCTATAAATATTTGTTAAGGCCTCTCAATGTGATTCTCTTTTAGATACCTATACAGACTTGTGTCTCACTTGTTGATGAATAGCGTTACTCAACCGTTTTTAAAAACGACAATTTTGCCGCAGGACTTCAGTGGTTTTGGTATGGGACTGCTGAGAATGGTACACTGCGGGCGTATTCTCGTTTATTAGGGATATGTAAGTAAAATATCAATACTTCAGGATAAGAAAGCACTCATCTCAGCCATTTGAAATGTCTCAAAGCATTAAGCGGCCATACAGTTTGTGACTATCATTTAAGCAGTGTTTGTTCAGACTACTCAAATCAAATACGATTTGTAACAGTTCTGTTTACATACGGCTGAAATCAAGCTCAGACATTAACACTGAATCGTTAACCTTTGATTTGAAGGGTAAAACGTGTTAAAACTAGTTGGGAGGGGGGCACAAAGCCCTCAAAACCCCATTAAAAGGCTATAGATGCGTCCTAGACTACTCCCCTCAGTACCACACCCGCTTTGCATGACCACAATCCTAAGAGGGCTAATATCATATTAAGAGGTGGATCAGAGAGTCTACGTTCATCAGGAAGGGAATTCGGCAGCGGTCTGCTGCACCCTTGGGGTAACTAAATCGACCCAAAAGAATCACCCCAAGACGACAACATGCCAAAGGGCAAAGCCAAATGCCATTCTCCTTTTGCAAAAACTAAAAATGCATCCTGACAACAGCAGTTAATTATGAAGTTACAATAAAAAAATGGCCCGTGCTTTTCTGTACACAAAATTTCCATGCCTCCTGTATGTGAGGGGTTCCACATTCAGACTATTCTACGGTAGCGTAAGGAGATGTAGATGTTTATCTGTACCTTACAGAAGTGCAATTGATTTAATATGTGCAATATTGTGTATTTTATACTGTTTATAAGTCAAATGAAAGCATTTATTAAAAATAAAATCTTACTTCAGAGGCAGCTGGGACCCAGTGCATTTTCAAAAGCAGGCCAGGTTAAAGCGGGACGCTCCGGCCCCAGTGAGCAGGAGGCTATTTTGACCACACTGCCCGGTGAAGCCGGCGGCAGCAAGGCTGGGATTTCGGAAAGGCTGACGCATAGCCAAAGAGTTGCTGTGCCTGACTCTGCCCACCGCCAGAATCCGACCGGCTTCACCCCTCCTACAAAACGAGTTCAAAGTCGGGTAAGCCTATGGTATCAGAATGGCTGCCCAGACTCCACCCCCACCCCCGCATGCCAGTTCCTCACCGCGGCATCGTGCGTAAAAAGAAGGTGGGGGTCGTACACCCATCCAAGGATGCCGTCCCCCTAATGTACCTTTATGGCAAAACGGATAAAAGCCATACAGCAAAGAACAGCTTAAGATAAAAAGCAGTAACTCCACCGGAAGAAGGTCTATCGCCAGGCTGGGCTGTCGTGAAGCCTCATTAAAGGTGAACTGCGTATACGGCAGCACTGAATCACGGACATCTCCCTCCGGACGGATGCTCTGGCTGCTCTCGCAAAGACTAAACATTAACAAGCTTTATGCCATGGAGCACAAAGCCTGCATTTTCACACTTTTTATTCCCAACCCCGCTGACTAGAGCAACTCGGCCTATGGGTGGCCATGCAAGAAAGAAAGAAAAAAAAAAAAAATAGCAAATCACCCGGGGGAGGCAAGACACTAGTGTGTTTAAAGCAGCAGCTGTACAAAAACACCCAGAAATTGCAGAGTGAGGCTGGGGGCGGCTCTGAGAAGATCCCCCGCCCTGCTGTGAGGTTACCAAGCTGAACCTAAACTAGCTGTCAAAACCACATGGTTCTGACACTAAGTAGGGAAACACTGGAGGGTGAAATAGAGGTCTGAGTGGGTGGAGTCTAGAATACTTTTGTCATGGGATTTATACGCACAATGAGCCACCCCGGCAACGCTACCTTGGACGGGACTGCGGGCGTTTAATGTGCGGCAAACAGGTAAAAAAACACCGGCGGGTGGCGGACAAAAGGCGGGAATTAAGCGCAGGAAGTCGGGCTGCTGGGACAGCACAGGAAACAAAAATATACTGTATTCATCTTGAATGTGTATCCTGGCAACGTAGCATATCGAGGAGCAAGAATGCACATCCCCCCCGCAGGTGGGGAGTGAGGGATGGATCAGGGCAGGTTCAGCAGAGGGACAACTGCAGCGCAGCACGCGAACGACATGGCTAAGAGCGCCACCCTTCTGCAGCTCAGGGCCTCCCGGTGCATCGTATCAGCACAGATAAGACTCCGCCCCCATTCACTCTGGGGAAGGAAACGGCGTATCACAGGATGCGACACTGGTCCAAACAAGGACTGGGGGGGGGGGGGGGGGGGGGGGGGGCCCCCGAACACCCCCCACCAAAGACAACCCCCCAAGACAGGTGAAGGGGGAAGGGGGGGGGGGGAGGGTGGGGGTGAGGGGGGGGGGGGGTGGGGGGGGGGGGGGCGGGGGGGGGGGGCGGGGGGGCAGTGTCACGCGAACACTGCGCATCAATGACAACTCCGCAAGTCAGATGAAGGCGTAAGGGGAGATGGCAGAAAAGGGTGCTGCATACATCACAGCGAGCAGCTTACGGGGGAGAGACCGGGGTGATAATCGGGGTAGCTGAGCTGCAGCGCTGTCTCGTCCGGGGCCCAATTTTAACTGCACAGGGACCCCTTTCAAAAATTCAAGTTCTTGAAATTATAAGAACAGGCTGGCCCAGAACACGACACGCTACATGTCATAAGCATTACCATAACGCCGAACACTGTCCATTCAGACTGACCGCTGGCGGGCAGGGTGATGGCCACGGTGCAGAATGGCCTGCCGACGGATAACACGCCTCGGCAGGCTGAGTCGGGACATGCTGAGCGCAGCGTGGCTCGGGCGCTGTGTTCTGTCCTTCAGAAAGGCTGCACGCAGGCGAGGGGAAATATGGCAGCAGGTCAGTCATGACAGGAGAGCACTGAGCAGGGAACGCTGCAGATGGGGGGGGGTGGGGGTGTCAAGGGAATGTTTAAAAACAGATATCCCCCGTAACAGGACTCCACACTTGCCAACAGCAGAGCATGCGTGGCTAAAGAGAAAGCCTCCTTCACTGTGAACCTGAAATTCCAGAGGCTCAACGACTCCTAGAGAGGCGGGGCGTGAAAAGCTCTTCCGTCGCTCGCCTGGGAGTGACTGCAGATACGGCTGCTGTGTGGTCAGGTGGAAGATACCAGAACCTGGGCAGTGTGGGCGACCACATTTAACTGGCAAGAAAACAGGTCCGCTGCAGACAGAGGAGATCTCAGAACAGTGAAGTGGACGTCAAGATGTAACAACGGCCCGAGATCTCACTGACACGCAACAAAATCAGGAGGCAAAGAGAGGCAGACTATGATTATGGACATCATCATCTGAGACCTCTGAAGGTCAGACTCATTTCCGTTAGCCAAGGAAGGACGCGTCGATTTGACTCGCGTCACCTTCCCACAACACCACGGGCACTGCCTCCCGTCTCAATTACCGACAGTCGCACAGATTTCCCAGCATTTCAGCGAGACGCCGGCGAAGCAGACCGACATCCCGATGCCAAACTCGAGGTGACGGCAGATTTACAGCTTTGATTGCTATCATACTGCAGGTGAAGGGGGTCCGGTTGGTCACACGAGGCAGGTGCAGAGAACCCGTGAGCAGTTTGATCACATATCTAACATCTTGTGACAAAGGCTCTTGCTCGATTGACTGCCTGTGCATGCACAATGGGAAAATATATATATGATGTTTACAGAGTAGGACTAATAAAAATATAACAGCTAGTGACAAAGCCCATAAATCTCCATCAGTGCTGACGGAGGCTGTGGGGTGTAGCTGTCCCCTCCCCCTCAGCCCGCCTGAAACTTACGATGAGCTGAGAGTCGCGGCCCATGGAAATGACCGTTCTGTTCACCGTCCTCAGCAGCTTCTCCATGATGATCTGGATGTGCCATCGCGGCAAGCCCTGAGGAACACAGCGACAGCAACGTGACTGCCAGCCCCAAAACAGCGGTAGGGGCTCAGTCAATCGCCTTTCCCTCAGACGGTCCTGCTCACGTGCCCCGACACTGTCAACTCAGATGATGATTTTATTCTGGCCTACGTCTGAACTCTGCTCAAGGGTAAAAACCGCAGGAGAGCTGACAGTAGACAGGTTACGAGTCCATGACCTCATGGCTAAGCTACTGCCCCGAATCATCAAGACGTGTGTGATGATTAAAGCACACTGCACCAGCCTATACGATACCTGCTTGGGAGGGGGCATTAAGTAAGAATACATGTACTCAGGCTAAAACTGACTTAAAAAGGCACAAAAACAAAGCAGTGAATCTGGAAACAGAGAGCAGAGTATCACTGAATGTCAAATTCATCAATGAGAATTAGAAAGAAACGGCCCCCCATGCACAGAAGGGTGCACAGCAACTGGTGACCCAGCAAGCGACCCCAGAAGATTTACACAGCAATCATTTGAGGACGGGGCCACCATCGGTGAGACACAGCGAGAGAAGGATTGCATTGAGCAGGGATCCCCCCCATCTGTGATCTCCAGGGCAACCGAGTCACTGAAGCACTTCGCCAAAACACTGGAGCACCATTTGTTGGGGAGTATGAAGACCAGAAGTTTCCACTGTATTGATTCAAAAGGGAGTTCTAGCATCACAGACACAGAACCAAGTCTAAGGGCCTAAAAAAGGTCAGAGCTGAGTGATGAGCCTAGGGTGAGGGATAAGGGCGAGGGATAAGGGCGACGGTCAGGGGTGGCGACTTACCACATCCTTCCTGTAGAGCACCTCTAGGATGTTGCTCAGGAGCTGGCAGCAGCCGTCGAGTTCCTCCTGCTCCTCTAAGTGAAACTTCAGCTGATCAGTCATCAGGGGTAGCAGGATCTCACGGCAGTCTGCAATGGAGTGGGGACACCAGGCTTAAAGTCACACAGTCACCGTGGGCTTGCTCAGTGACAGCATTGTATACACATGAACTCACTTCTGCCACAAGCTGGACCGTGCAACCTGGTGCCAGGCTGTGAGAAGTCAAATGACCAAGAGGGGAAAGAAAAAAAAAAAAAAACCCTTAAAAAAATTACTCCAAAGTCACACCGTGATGATCCAAGGTAGCCATGGCCTGGACACCAGACGGATAACCGGCCCCGTCCACCACAGGAGTACCATCTACATATCATTAATCCCCATGAGGAATCTATTGTAAATGACCACAATGGCTGAGTCTAGATAATTAGCCTAATTATCAAGCAAGCGTAGAAAGAAAAATGCTTAATTCATTATAGATAGGAAGATAGGAAGAGTTTAGGGAGGGGCAGGAAAACAATAAGAGTAATAGACTGAAAGCGGTAGATGGGGTATTACTGTGTTTTTATTAAAGCAGCCCTGTAGCAGTACAAACAATCGAAGGCCAGACAACAGGGATGAGACCATCGACATCTGGTTTTTTGGTCAAGGACAGCAGTTACCAGCAGCGGGAGCAGTGGTGCAGGTGTCCACTCAGCGGCGAAGCAGACAGGCAGGGCGTCTATATGGGTCACGTTTACTCAAATCGCTTCAGCCAACGAAGCCGGAAGGTGGGGCCAAAACAGCTACTCATCTCCCTGTAACATGCCTGAACGCAGACTGCAGCCAACAGCGAATCACAGGCAGCGACCCCGGGGACAAGTAAGCCAGGCGGGTGGCATTTCACGAGGGGGTGTTACCATCATCCATGTTACCCTTCACCTTCAGCACCAAGGAATCATGGGAAACAATATCAGACGCCAGAAAGCATCGGTTAAAACGTGACGGTCACAACACAGGAAAGCTTAGAGCACCAGTACAAAGCAATCCTGTAACCATTAGGGTGAGGCAAGTCAGGTAAAATCAGTGGCAGAAAGTTTTAAGTGAAATAAAAGTCATGTTATCAGAGATGTTTCTCTTTACCTAAATGGAAGGTTCTCTTTCCTGAATGTCATTTTCATGTTTTGCATAACGATTCCGGTGATGACACAAACTTCAAGGTGTCAGGGAGGAGCAGGGTGTTTGCCTGCAACATTTTTCATATCCATAATAGAGTTTCATACAAGGCAGAGGCGCAGTAATTTAAAGTTCCTTCGAGGTAGAGACTGTCCCTGCTGTTAAACAGACCTCCCACAGTGTAGCACAGAGCGTAACACTCCGGTCTAAGTGCTGCCATTTTCGTGGCGAGGGTTTAATGGCACACTGTTACATCTCCAACTCCGTGTCCAGACTGCCATGCATCGAAGAGCCAAACGGAACAGAAGATACCCATCGTGCGGAGTCAGGATGGTCTGCTCCACAGAGTAAGCTTCAGCAAAGCCCCAAGCGCGTGGTCCTTTTCAGAAAGATATTTGACAGCAAAAATGTTTCATCCCCCCCCCCCAAAAAAAAGGTCATTAATTCCCCACACGGAGAGCCGCACAACACAGACACAGCCGTGTTCATCCTTCACTTTTTGGTTCTCAAACGAGCATGTGTGGTAGTTTTAAGAATTTTGTGCGTGAATGGAGCTGATAAAAGCACACGCACCGCCAGGACTGTGCGAACAGAAATATCGGCCTGCAATTGCATCAGAATTACGTCATTTTGTACGCGTGGCCCGTGAAGTATGACCAGGCCTTAACCCCAGCACGCCACAATGATCCCACAAATCTTCTGACACGAGCCAAAGATTCACCGCCATTACCACACAAAACCAAAAGTGAAAAAGCCCATTTCAAATCTTGTCTTCCCGTCCAGTGAGCCACATTCATTTTCCAAGTGGTTCATGAACACCCTTTGAAATGAAAGCTGAGAGAAAAAAAAAAAAAAGACCTTAAATAATTCAGAGTCCCAAACCTTTAGTTGATTTGCACGATATCCCTACGGCGTTCAAGCAGGTCCTAAATCGGCAGTAACAATAACAATGAATGCAAATAGTAAATAAACAAGAGAACACTGGACACGAGACCCCAGAGAGAAACGCTATTTATTCATTTTATACAAAACGTTGCCACAGACCAACCGATAATCGCATGTGAAGATGCCCATTTACTCGGCTGGCCCCTGCCGAGATTCCATATGCTTGGAGATTTGAAGCTGCACGTCTCCTCGGGACAGGCACACCACCAAAAGCCTTGCCACACGAACAGCTGGGGGTCGCAGTGTAATTAAGACAAAGGCATTATGGTAATGAACGTACAGTGGTTCACGGAATACCAACGAAGAGAGGGCTGCTTACCTCAAGATGCTCATCTAAGCCAGCCATTCACAGGCTTTTAACGGCAGAACACACACAGACGGTCTGACTTGACCATCAGAGCAGCAGGGGCACACAGTCAGTCAGTTTCTCAAGAGCCCCGTCAGCAATACATCTTAAAAGCCCAAGGGGATCCGAGACAAAACCGGCTATAGCAGCCAGGACCTTCTGAAGGCCTTACAGTAAACGGGACCCTTCGGGGTGGCTCTAGGCCCGAAAACAAGAAAGCAACAACAATTAAAAGCCTAAGCGGGCTACGCAGAAGGCACCCAGTGGAGCGAAACTGAAAATTTCCTCATTATTAATAAAACAAAAACATACAAAAAAAAGACAAAAGATGCTTTCGCACTGAAACCTTGTCATCATCAAGTGGCGTTCAATCATTTAGCACATTACGCTAACAGTGAAGCCACTCCAAAGCTTTCCTACTTCGAAACGTGTCATCCAGCCATTTGGACCTTCTGGGATCGCTCCTTAAGTTATTGTTCTGTGTTCTCTTTTGATGCTGCTGTTGATCAACATGACAAACTCTATCATGAAAAAACGCAGTCTTACTACTCCAGTAAAAGAATCAGCAAAGGGTTGCCAAACCAGCAAGCACCATTAGGCGACCATTGTTAACACACCCCACCACCCAGCATGAATTACGCTGCACGCGTGCGTGCGCACACACACACACCTCAGTTGTTGGTATAAAGAGCAAACAGGGGAGGGGGCCGGGGCCTGTTGCCTCTCCAGGGTCAGGGCACCACTTCACTTCCTGTCTTCCTAAGCAATAACCATCATGTTGCTTTGTCACATGACTTCTGATTGGCAGGGTGGTCTCTTACCGTGCTGAGTGAAGAGGTCACTGTGGACGATGTCAATCATGCAGTAGAGCTTCTGCTTGACCAGGGACCCCAGAGGAACTTTGAGGATGAACTCTGTGAACAGCTTGCTGATTGCAAATGGGGGACAAAAAAGACGGATGTTAGTGCCATTTGTGGACATGCAGGACTTCAGAAGTACCCCTGACCACCCCATACCGCTCTCTCAGCACAAAAGGATCCTACTCAACCGCCTGGCTCTCGGCTCTGTCACGCGGCCCTCCGCGTTGACAGTTATTCTAAGCCGACTTTACAGCTACCGGTGCCATCACCCATCTGTGTTCGCCTCCCGTAGGCGTATGTCTCGACAAAGCTTTGCCGATAGAGGTACAGATGTATGCAGACACCTTTTGCCGTCTCCCGCTCTTAAAGCCATTTTGTCATCAGACGAGGAGCTCGAAGGGTCGGTGGCTGCGTGTTCCAACCTCTTGTTTTTGGCCGAAGTGGAAGACGCCTCCATCGCACCACTCCGAGGTCGTGGTTTTAGGCCCATGCAGATCACCCAGAAGCACAAAAGCTGACCCTGGATTCAGAAAAGCCACCGCAGCGTCCACCTCTGTCCTGACCCTAACCACAGGCCCACAAGTAGATCACTGGCACCCAGACGGCCTGAGCCCTGTGCAGAGGGAACGTGGGCATGAAGCAGACAACCAGCTGTCAGATCAGAGCACGGTGGCACAAATCCCAAGACGGGGCAGCAAACGAAGATGCAGGACGACGAGACCTCCAGAGCTCACTGAGTAGGAAGAATGTGCAACTCCTCGTGGGATGAGGCCCTGCAGGCTTTGTGAGATATGTAATTAAAAACACAGAGAGAGGCCGCTTCTTAAATAATTACTTTCATAAAACAATTGTGAGGAGATGAGGTACAGCAATCGGTGGCAGCATGCCCTGGAGTTACACACCCCCGAATGGGGAAAAAGCTTTACTCTCCGACATACTGTTTCACTGTTACTTCCACTTGAAGTATTCACTTGGCAATGAGCAGGGAATAAGATGCAAACACCGGGGTGCAGGATGAGATGGTGGGATTCCCTCCAGCTCCCCCCAAAGCCACGCAGAGCACTTCCCTCCCACGTGTTCTTTGCCGGTACATGCCACACGCTCAGCGACTGTTACTGCTGTCATATATAACGGCGATGAACCTTTGTGAGGCTGTAATGAGGGATGTGAGCCGCTGTGAGAAAGCTAAACATCTCTGAAATAATCCACTCCAGGCTGACTCATCTTCACATTCTCCCCTTCTCCTGTGAATCGTCAGAACATCTGAATAGTTTAGCTCCCGCTCAATCAGACTGACCCCATTTACAGTGGGGTTTATATGTCTGCACCCGTAACCGGAACGCCGTCGGGTCAAATCCCACTGCCATCAAATATCCTTCAACAGGGTCCTTAAAAGCAAACTGCTCCACATACTCCGCGATTTGTCCGCCTCACTGTATGCCACTTTGAACACAAGTGTCTGCCAAATAAATTAAAACATAAGAAGTCTACGAAACCCAGGCCTCCTCTAACAGACAGGGAGCAGCCAAGCCATACGGTTAGAAGGACGATCGCGGTTTATTTGGTACCACGGAGCTCAGTGTCGCCTGATTCCATCGCCGGGACTTCAGCTCGGAGAAGTCGGCCAAAAGATTATTGTGACATCAGGTTCTTGCCAGTGATGTCTAATTGGTCAAAGAGTGGGAGAAGCCACTTATGACAGGGTTCAATTTACAACCCGTTAAAGCTTATGACTCCACTTCCATAGAGTCGGCTACAAGTCAGCTTCAGGCCTGGCTTGTTCATACACCTCCACCGCCGTTAATGGGACGTCAGGAGCCCCCGCCGGAGTGCCACTTGCCATTTGGGACTCGGAACGCTCCCCACCGTTTGCCAGGCCGCTTTCGGACGCACGTCTTGTGCTATTCCACGTGAAGCACTCAGCATATTCAGAACCCGCACAAAACTACACGTGCAAGACAAACCGAGTACAGATAACCGCTGTCGCTCATTAAAGGGGACAGAAACCACGAATCCCTGATCCGTTTCGGGACGCGGAAACGAGCAGAGCAGCCCCTCACTAACCTTTAAGGACCGGGCTAATAAAACCGCACATTCGCCAAACTCCGCCTTCCAAAACGACAGGATACGGTACCATTTTAAAGGGTTACAATTACACTCAGAACAACTCTAACCAAATTATTAAAATGAGAAAAACTAAGTGGAAGCACAAGTGCGTGTAAGAGAGACAAAAAGCAATTATTTCAAGAATTACCGTTAGGTGAAAATCTAAATGGTTTTCAAGCTAGCAGAGCAGCGGACAAGAAATGAAGTTAAACCCACAACTTAAGCATCGCGGCTGTGATCTGAAACATAATCTATTGTAATTACCAGGCAAAATGTAACTGCACAGTAATCATATTCATGTCAAAGAAAATTGACGAACAGACCAGACATATTAGTAGGCCAGCTACCTTGGGTTTCCAAGGCAACCTGACGGCGACTGGCCAATCCTTCGAGCGACAGGCCAAACGAGAAGCTACAAAAAACCCTTTATCGCTCCAGTGGAAGACAGAGCCGGGGCGCCCGTTTACCTACGCACGAAAATCACCGGACAACAGCACCAGCAAAGCGCTAAGAAGGACTCGAAGACAGAATTACTGCCTCTCTAAAACACTAAAGAGGGGTCCCATCCCCCCTACCATTTTCCTGCAGTATCTGATTTTATATTAACCAAATCTCAAGACAACAATTTCTCGAATTTGGTTTTTAAATTGTTTTTCACAGCCTGCCTTCCAACACGTGCTTCTCAGGCCGATTTGAGACTGTCTCAGGTTGCAGTTAGCAAGCAATTAACAGGAACAGCGATTAAGATATCCACTATGAAAAACCTGTTTTTGGGGGGCAGCAGAGTGTTTTTTTTAACTGTGTATCGACCGCTCCCAAACCACCACTGACTAACGCCCAGCATAGTTGAATAAGCGGCCTGCTCACTGGGGCTCGACGCCGGCTTTAACCTGGCCTGTATTCAGTCACAGTTAGCTGTAGCGTAAGCTTTCATTTTGTTTATGTGATGCTTTGGCTTGACTTACAAACAGTACAAAATACACAACATTGCAGATATACACAGACCCACGTCTGTTTATGCTGTAGTAGAAAAGACGACTCACACAGACAACAGCAGGGCGAGCTGCACAGGGAGAAAAATCAAAAGATGTTACCTGAGCTCCTTTGGGTCAAAAACCAGCTTGACGTCATTGACAATGGTGGGAACGTACTTCAACGCAGCACCCTGGGGGAAGGGAGGGTGGGGACATGAGTTAAATCGGAAGAGCGCACACAGCCCACTCAAAACAAAGTGGTGCCATCCAGCACGAAAAAGAATTATTAGAAAGGGTGTATTTTCAACTGTAATTCATCTAAATGAAACAATGGGAGGAAATGACTTCATCGAAATAGGGTATGTCATCATGTGTGCGTTATAGACAGAGCCTCCCTGTGTGAAGGATAATAAAACTGTCTCCATTAAACAATGAGAGCTTATGTCCTAATTTAGGGATTGGATTTCTCAGATTTGACGATGCGTTAATTTTAGATCCACCCACTCCACGTAATGTCAATCTCTATCTCTTTTTGGCCTTTAATCCCCCCGAAAAAGAAAAGTTTTTGACAAAGACAATGAAATAAAATCAACCAAAAAGTTCCAGTTAACATGTCTGCCAGTGGCATAGAGGGGCAGTGCCTTAGATGCATAAAGACTCCCAGTTATTCTGGGACAAGACATGGAAAGGTCACTGGTCACTGACATGGGCAGAATCACGACGCAGAGGGATACGATCGGTAATCAATATATTCACTTCCTTTTCCTCAGGCGTATCTGTCACGGGATTAAAACCAGTCATATTAATCAGGATGGCACAGGTAAATGCGGGCTGGGTCGCGCGCCCATCCTTTAAAGAGTAAACAGGTGTCTGTTCCAGCTGTCCGTCAGTGGTTACACCCTGACAGCAGTCTGTCAAGCCGATTATTAACATCGATAACGACGATTCATTACTTCATGCAGAGAGCCAGGCTGAAGCTGTGTAGGGACGCACTATGGAAGTTGATAGCATGTTAACAGGATACCTGCCAATTAGCTTGATGCAACAAGTCACCCGTGTCTTTTTTTCAGTGTCGTGGTCAGATTTTTGACCCCTGCGGCGTTGTTTTTCAGGTGGGGACAACACAGCCATGTCACGAGTGAGGATTTCTTTGTATTTTTTTTTATTAAACGTCAGCGGTCACCATCCCTATGTTGCCAACAGCTGCTACAAAAGCGGGGGTCATTGTGGATTCTCACTGTGTCCTGACACTGACTGGATTAGCCAGTCATCTTCAGAAAAGCAGCACCGTGCTTTCATCGGGGTGAATTCCTTTACTTTGGGACCCTGTGCCTTTAGAGGCCCATATTCACCCCCAAAGTGTCTGCGTGCACTAACCTTAACTGATGATGGCTGATCAGTTCAGAGCCAGAGCTCGGCAGAAAGCAGAGGGGCAAGAGAGCCAGAGAAAGCCAGCAGGTTTTGGGGAGGAGGCCATGCAGAGCCAGCAGAGGAGGGAAGAGGAGAATGGGAAGGTACAATGAGTTTGGGCCTTTGGGGTTTACTAGCAGAGGAGGAGAACCAGAAACACGGTGGGAGGCGGCCAGCCTCCTCTTCAGACGAGGGAACGCGTCTACTTCGGATTTAATAAGACAACGCCTTTGATTTAAGCAGATCACGATCATCTGGAATTCATGCTTAATGGATCAAGCCACTTCATCTACCCAGACCTGTCCAGCGGCCTAATGAAGTCCGCCTCATCTCTCACGTCACTGGGACTCCCGCATGTACTCCCCGCAGCCAAACTCATACTGCTGGCTGCCCTCCAGCATAAATAACAGAGCCCAAAGTGCCGGAGGATAAGCTCCCAGATACGCTGTCAGGACGGGCCACGTGACGTGCTTCCTCTCAGGATCGCCCAGCAAAGAGACTGCACCCAAGACCGGGAGCGTCCTCCGGTAAACCACTGCATTCAGCCGACAGCTTTAACGATGCTGACATTTTAATCAAGCCAGAAGTGCCTGGATGTTGCGTTTGGGGAAACACAACACACACGACTTCATAAATAAAATCCAAAACCAAAGTCTCCTACTCCATCTTAACCCAATAGATTTGGCCTAATTAAGTAGTGCATTTATTTAATTGTGGAAATAGATTAACCACTAACTGGAAAAAGTAATTATAATATTCATTTCGACATCGGCCATTAATATGATTCTCCTCCAGCCCTCCTTAGTCCATCCCATAATTGGCTTGTACTGCAACTGTGGTCGCGCACAAAGTTGAGGTTAGCTGGGTTGTCCTGGATGGTTAATGTTCATCACTATGGCAACAGTGAGGCGCACTCCTCCTTTAAAGATCTGAGGCTACCCAACAGTTGTTTCCTCCATCTGGTTCCTGCTTAACAGCTGTCAGACGATGATGGCTTCCCTCTTGCTGAAGGATGTTCAAACTTGCGGTTAACCTGAGGAGTGACTGACACCTTGCGGTTTGGGCTCATTCAGATCGGCGCCGTGCGTGGGGCCCAAACAGGAGGCTGGGAATGGAGAGAACCTCTCGGCATCCCAGGTTACTTCCAGAACGTTCCCCAGCCGCTGCCGACAGAGAGAGGGTGGGAGCGGGGTTCGCTGGTTTGTTTTTTAAAAAAAACAAAAAAAAAAAGGGGGGGGGGGCTTGACAGCTCAACGTGGAACTTCAGCTAACACCGCAAAGGGCACAGAGCGGCAGTGGATGCTCCGGCACTCCAGGTACGTGCCTCGCGATGATTACACGCGATACCTAAAAACGAGCCCAACTAGGCAGGATGAATCAACTTTATGGACGTGAACATCTATTCTTGTCAGCCCTTCACCTGTTTAACTCCTCAGCCCAGACAGTACGCTTTTCTGCACCGTTAAAATTTATGGAGCCAACAGCTGCCCACCGGATGAACAAAGGGACCACGACTGGCTCGGGAAATACAGCCACGTCACAACGCTGCTTGGAGGAACTGGAAACGACACAACGGGAGGAGGAGTGTTGCTTTAGCACCGAACCGCTTCCCCAGCAGTAAAGAGGGTGGCTCCGCACCCAGGCGCCTCCTCCCACGATGGATCCCGGATCAGATTTCACCCGCTGGTCGACTAATATAAAAAAAAAAAAAAAAAAAAAAAATCCAATTATCCAGTGGCTGTCTTCGAATCCATCGCCCCCAAACTTCTGAGACCGAGGGGAGACGACAAAGGGAGGCGAGGAGGATGCCAAGATGTAAGCAACACACAGGCAGAGATGTAAAGGATAAGGACGGGGGGGGGGGGGTTTGAATACCTTGAGAGGAAGACCCCCAAAAGGGTCCCACCAGGTCACAGGGTCAGTGGGATGGGGGGGAGAGGGCAAATATTTACAACTGCATAGCGAAAAGAAACGATGAGAGCCAGACATGACAGTAGTGAACTGAAAGGAAGTTCAGCTAAAAGAGAAAATACTGCATGAAAAAGATGTGGTTAACCACTGCGTCAAGGGTTAAAAAAATCCCAAAGCTATTTCTGTACAAGCTAATCTTAGTGCCTTCCTGTTAAGCGGTTCGCAGATCTGCGAAGTCCAGAAAAACAAATCGTCTCGCATTGACAGTATGGGTATAGGAGGCCGTCGCACCTTGACCACGCCGATGCCCTCCGAGCCGGTGCTCATCATGTCGCTGAAGGAGGTGAAGAGGCTGTGTAGAGATTCCACGAAGTCAGCCTCGCCTTTGTTCTCGTAGAGCCTGCAGAGGCGAACACAGACCGTCTCACGGCGAGGTTCCTCTCTGCGACACTGCAGGACATTTTTTTCAGCCAGTAGAGCATCTGCAAAGCAATGCTGGGAGGTTGAGGACGACAACCCGAGTAGGAGGAACCAGGACAAGACCGCTGCGACCGGGTCCTCACACAGGTCGGCGTACCTCATTCTGACGCGAGCACGCGTCTTAATGGACAGTCAGCTACAAAAGCAATTAAATGGGCAACCAAAAAAAAAAAATATAGCGTGGAATACGGAGATTCCGTACAGTAACCCAGAGGAATATCAGACTGTCGGGCATGGCAGAAAAGTCACACCATGCATCCATCAACAACCCAGACGCCTCCGATCTGAGTTCCACGGTACATCACAGGTGGTTGACAAGCACGTTCTCTTCCGGATTACGGCGAGATGAATGTCTGGTGGGAAGCGGGACATGCCGCGACCTCTGACCAGTGAAAGTGACACTCATATGTGCGTGCACGCGTGTGCGAATGAGTGAGGGGTGTTGATGTACTCGACATCTCTCTCAAGGAAGGGACCCCTGGACAGCAAGGACCATATGAAAATGCTCACTGGGGGGGGCTAGAGGCACTGGGGTCGCAGAAGTGGGAACACCATTTGCCTTCTAAAGTGACGGCACAGCCCGGATGTGCCACACACTGTGGACAGAGGGACGACAGACAGGCCCGAGTGCGCCATATGTGACCGGCCTCACATCCCGACCAAGCAGACTTCAGTTTTATGGCGATCAGCCATGGAAAGACGAAGGAAAGGCAGCAAACGTGACACACTGGCAATGCTACGCCCCGACGTGATCAGACGGCACACCATCACTACCAGCCGCCCTCATCACCCGTATGACGTCAACATTTTTCTGCTTCACTTTGGCCCCGGTCATCACACGGCCACGCGTGTGCGGCTAGCAACCGGACGAGGAGAAAAATACTTTCAAAAAGTGTATGAAGGCACAAGCGCAGACTTCCACCCTAAAAACACAGAGCAGAGAGGCGGTTCCCCTGTACCTCTGTAGATGAAGTTCCCGGGGAGCCATCATCTCACGGCCCGTCAAGCACACGCTTCCTTGGGGACACCCAGTGAGGAAGCAGGTGTGATCAGAGCTCACGTCTGAGAAAACCTGCCTACGCCTCCTGCCGGGCAGCCAGTCCAGTACGGGCGAGGGGGGTCACTTCCGGAAACGAGGACAAGCCGCCACACCTCCTCTTTAAGGATGCGCCGCCCAAAGCAACGGAAGTCACCGTCCTCCACCCCTGGCAGAGAAGCCGTCACACCACCACAAGCTTGCTAATGACCCGTATCATTAATCACCATGGAATGCCACAGGTTTAGTAATCTATCAGCTGGTATAAATACCCCACTGCCAATTAAAAGCCGTTCTGCCTGTCCATCAAAGCCAAGTGGGCGTCTGCATCACCCCGTGCTTCGAGACCAGCGTCTCCGAAAATGAGAAAGTCGGCTGTAGAAAAACCAACCAAAAGGCTGACCTTTCCGGCAAAAACAAAAAAAGCAACTGCTTGTTAAACACAATCTGTCCACAAAAACTATTTAAAAAAAAAAAACCCTCATTCGTCTAGCTGGTTTTGAGAAACGCAGCATGAATCAATCTGCAAACAGGCACCCATGTCACAAATGGACCTTGGGACTAAGTGACACACAAATTAATTAAAAAGCTAATTACTGATCACTAGGCCATATCTACAACATCTAATTGCTATGAATTCCAAAGCTGCATGATAGAGCGCAAGGTTCCGAGGGCTGGCTTTCTGTAGTCAGCCCTTCATCATAATTATCACAAAAAAGTACATCTGCATGAATATTTAAAATTCTGCATTCAAACTACTGAAATATTCAAAACCACTCAAATTATGAGTAATTACAGGGGGAAAGAACTGCCTCGCTGCCAGCACCGGCGGTAATTTGAAAATGCAGTAAATCGGAGCAAATAAACGAGTAAGTAAACAGCAGACAGACGGGAGATAAACGACCGTGTGTGTGACACCGCCTCGAGTTACAACCACCGTCATATCCGCACATTAAACACCGTTATGCAAAACATACTCGGGAAAAGCGAGGCCAAGACGCGCTCGGATCTCACTTTTCTGCTGCAATATGCATATGTAAATGCGACCCCTTCGATCACCTTAAACTGCGTCAGGCACACTTAGAAAAGCTGCGTTAAAGATTCACGGCAGCTTAAATGTGACTTACTAGAGATGAGAGCCAGGCACAAAATCCTGACCTCATTCGCTACTTGTTAACATGAACCGCGCTAAATCACGAGTGGCTTATTCAATGTGTGACAGGGACATGTGTGAAATACAATATCAGCCCCCCCCAAGTGGGAAACCCACCCACCACTTATCCCCGTCACGGTAATGGAAGGTCAGGAGCCCATCCAAGGTTTCACATGGCACAGGGATGAGATATTCCACAGACCAGAATGAGCTGAGCCCCGCAGCTCGGAAACCCCACAGCACTCACTGGTTGAAGAGCACCCTGGAGCGAACGATGAACTTGAAGATGTACTCCATTGCCTTCAGAGCCTTCAACAGCTGGTCGGTCAACTTCTCGGCATTTTCCACGTAGTTCTTCAGCACCTTGGTCAGCTTCCTGGAAAGGCAGGACAGACAGAACACTCCGAGCTCCAGCACCGACAGGACACAGCAGATCACTAACGTGGCAGAAAAATGTCGTGAAACTGGAGACAGGAGACTCGACACCACACGAGGACTGAAGAGCAGACACCGGAGATCAGCAGTTAAATCTCATAACGTTCCATAGAGTGACGCGACACAAGCTTTGACTAGGCAGCTACACTGAGAGGTGCGTTAGGCGGTGTAATCGAAACATTTCACGTATGGGACAGCCAAATCTGCAATCTGATTCACATTTGGAATCAACATGCGGCAGCCAACTGCAACGCCATCCTACGGCATTACCGCTAAAAACGCTGCGCGCCCACGAACGGCTGTTGACTGGCGACCAGCTAGCACGTGGCCATAGCCACATTAACGTGATCATCGGCCTTGTTTCAGTCCAGGCGGTAAACACACAGACACACCGACAGAAAAAGCTAGCCGTGATGAACCCGTTTGCCTTAACCCACGTGGATATTTATTTTGCCAGCCCAGATCTTGCAGTTCTTTCCTTCAAGGAACAAAGATGGTGTTAGCTTAGTCAGGAAAGAATAAGTTTCTGACAAGAGTTGTTTTGCTGTACAAGGGCACGTTGACTGCTCCCTGTGTGTAAAACGTAACTAACATATGGCATCCCCCGAACAGCAGGCTGGGTGCAATATCACCCTGGCAGAGCATCGACTGAGCTGGAATCTCCACCATTTCTTCACGCTCTGGTAGTAGCTGGTGTAAAGCCTTTTACCCAACCGATAACGCAATAAGCAAAATTCGAGAGGCGAAAACAATGCTTTTTTTTTTTTTTTTTTGCACCTGGAGCCTCCTGATCCGAAGGGATGCTGGACACGGTCATGGAATGTTAAAGGGGGAAAAAAAAAAAAAAAAAAACTTAAAGGGTCAGTTCAAGGCCAGGCTTCATGTTTTACGTATCCATATTCACGTCTTACTCCCATCCCAGGTTGGAAAACATTAATAATGAACATTAAACAGGTGAGCCTACTGGTACAGCCAAATCACAAGCAGCTCCACGTCACACCCAAGTACCCCCCAGTCTCCACGTCCAGGAGAAGGGTGGTACTAACTGGTATTGCTGGATTACAGTCTCCATTTCAGAACGATAAACGTAGCCCATTTTGCACATCCCATAAAGACCACGAAATCCCACTTTAGGTGACATTTATACATGATTTAATAGGCCATTCAGCATACAACTATGTAATTAGGTGTTGAGAGCGATTACAGCGACTGTTTATGTCTGAGATTACTCACCGCAACAGCTTTTATTCCTGAGACCAAGAACAATAAACTCACATTTCCCAGAACCAAGGGTGTAGGAGAAAGACAAACCGTTCTAGCAAAAGATTATTCACGTATCCCATTGCAGAGACAAGTACAGTTTGAGGAAAAAAAAAAACGACGCCAAAATGCACGGTGTGTCATTCGGTGACAGCGGAGCCTCCCGACACAAACAGAAAAAGGTCTTCAAGGTAAAACATGATACTGTATACATGTAACCACGTGGAAGTTTGAGACAGGACTCCAGTTACTGCTCCGTTTTCCGTAAAAGCACGATTAAAGAGGTACTCACGTGTAGGCCAGTGTGGCGCTGAAATGCTTACGAATGTAGGTTTCCAGGACGGGGTTAAAGTGCTGGAATTTCCTGTCTGCAATTAGCCCAATTATGAATACCTGCCAAGGGAAACCAGATGTGGCCATTACTTAAACCGTAGTTGCCACAGAGAACGAACACCTCCGTGACGGATTTAAAGAGGGAAGGCCGCGGACGTGCCAGCGGAGAGCGCCCCTACATGGCAGGCAGAAGCAGCGTCACAAGGGATCGGGGGACGGGAATTAATTGCAATAGAAAGAAAGGCAAGAGATGCAGAATGATGCATTACACTATTAATCAGGACTCGCTGAGTTAACCAAAGCATCATTTTATTTCATCTGTCTGAGGAAGGTAAATGACCCATTTTTAACAATAAATCATGGAATGAATATTGGGGGGGGGTTGCATTGCTGCAGGGGCCATCTGGGAGATGCTCTGGATTTCAGTCTCCTTGGGGGGCTTCGGTGACCATGGTCTAGTCTGACTAACAAACATCCTTTTTCCAACACACCTAACAGTGCCATTAATGATTACACTAGCGACAATTAAGGACTGGCCTCATATGACTGAAGAGATTCAGTCTGCTGGCTTAAGGCAACATTTCACAGGTACACATTGTTAATATTTGGAAAATATTAAATTTGGATGCATGTTCTCACAGAGCCGATCCATCTGACCCAGTCACCTTGACAGCGGTACTAATAAAGCCTATTAATAAATGAGTTTGCTAGCATCCTCCCACAGATTAAAATAGGTCAGCAACTAAACACTGAAGATAAAAACGATGCTTTTCCAAAGACTTGCAAGTACAATGAGCAGCACAATAACTTTAGCTAATAAGCTAAAGGCTGCTGCAAACCGCTGTGCAGTTGGGCTTCGTAAACCTGACACATGATCGCCTCCTACAGACCGGCAACGCCCATGGCAAGCAGCAGGCTGATACAAGGTGTCAGCAGTAATGCCCACCAACCCTATGTAAAACCAACAAACTTGGTGCGGCCTGTTGGAAGAGAGAGGCGTATTTCGGGGTCTTGGCACACCCTCTGAGGAATTTAGTCAGGCACTGTAACCCCAGCGTCCGATGGGAAAATTAAAAATGGCTAAATCTGCAATACGACATTTTAACCAAAAACACACTCTCCTTACCAAGGCGTCAAATACCAGTGTATCAAAAGTGTCACTGTCCGAGTTCTCCATCATGATGTTGAAAAGAGCATCCAGCGTGTCTTGCAGAAACTGGAAGAGATTTAGACAGTGATTTAACACTCAGAGAGAGAAAGATAGCGAGCGCGTTTCACACGGCCTGCAGACACCACCTTCCGGCTCACGGCACGGCAGCCTGCTCTGCGCACTGAGATGTACGCTCGACACCCCACACTCCCGCTTTACGCCGCGCCAACTCGGAGCGCGTTTTTGTCGCCGGAAGCCGAAAGTCAGCCACAAGAGGAACAGGGAGCTGTTCGCCCGAGCCATTGGATGAGATGACCCAGAGGCAGGCTGTCAAACGCTCAGCTCACGTTGAATAGTGGCGCTCCTAATGAAGCCGACGGCAGAAAAGGCCGAGTGAAGCAGAAATAACAGACAGAACCATTGGCCTCTGACAGAAAATGAACACTTCCTTCCTGGAGCAGAAATGGCTAACTCTCCAGCAGACAAAACAGCTTTCCCGGCAGCTTTCTCCCTCTTTTAAACACGTACCGTGAAAAAAATTAACTATGCAAAGTGCAGAGATAAAAATGTCCTCACTCTCCACACGCTGGCTCTTTCTGATCTCTTCTTAATGGTGAAATGGTCTGCTGATTAATATAGCGTCAGTAATGGGTCATTAACTTCCAAAGCCTTTGGACATTAAATGAAAGAAAACGTATTTAGTATGCCATAGCAGCCAAAATCATGGCACACAGTCCATGTTTAAGCATTTTTTCCCCTCAAATTAGCTCTAAACAAAAATTCCCTCAAAGAAAGGAAGGCATGCAACAATAATTTCAAATTCAGTCTATTAAGTACTCAAAATGAAATCAGTGCCAGCATAATAATGAACTAGTTTTTCAGTCCAATTAGAGGCATTTTCTGGTTTCCACTTTCCCGTGGCCTACTTTTGCCTGAGATGTAAAGTCTGCTATAAACTGTAAATGAAAGATGAATGCCTTTCAGTGACAGTCTCTACACACTGTTGAGACCCCCTTTAACCGAACAGCTGTGCGAGCCCCCAACAGTGAGAATGACTGAAAGGAAAGTGCTGGGCTGGGCCTACGTGGTGGTTCTGATCTGTTAGTCGTCACGGTGGCTTCTTCGGAGAGAAGGCCCTTCCTGTCGGTGACTGCCCACTCTCATCGCCACGGGAACACAAGTGCCAGCCAGCCTCTTCAACTGCTGAGCAGCTGGGGAACAAGACGCTGTTCCTTACGCGTGCCTCAAATCTCCGCACATAATTACATTTCTTCACTCTCAGGCTGCCAGGAAGCTTCCACACTTCACTTTCTTACAAGCAATTAATCCGAGAGGAAGACCAAGTCTTCCACAGATCAACCAGCTGCTGACGAAGGCCCACGCAGGCCACGAACGTACTCAAGTATGTCCCTCGTGTTTAAGGGTCTGTGTCTACTGGCGAGATCACGAGCATTCAGCTTTTGTTAATCTTAGCCAATTACATTTCAAAAAACCTCAGGCAGCGTACCACACCAGGAAAAAATAAAAAAGACCTGAAACTGCGCACAGTAATATCCAGGGCCATTCAAGTTTGAAGTACTTTACCACCCAAAGAAATAAACAAACCCGACTCAATGCAAACACAGCCGATCGATAAATGCATCCAGCCAAAATTCGTCCAAGCAGCAGTCAGCAATCTCCCACGGAGATGCCAGGGTGGGCCGGAGGGCAGCACGCACCTTCACCACCTCTCCTCCGTCCACCTTCATGAGCTGCCTCAGGTTCTGCTGCAGGAGACTGGTGTTGGAGCGCCACTTTAGCAAGCCCAGGAGGTCCACTGGCAGGACAGAACAAGCATGAGAGTTAGCATGAAGCTAATCGGCACGGAGATTAGAACACTTTACTCTGGATGGCCATGTTTAACAGCAAAGTCATTAGTCAGGATTGTGTACACTAATAGAAATTCCACCCCCCAATGTCACCTTCCCCTAAGGTATCCTCACTATTAGGACCCCAAACTTTTAACACAAAGTTTAGGCATGGTTTGGGATAGGTGCCGTTACCCAAACCACATCACGCTATTATATACCACAGCTCTCCCCGCTGGACTCCAGCAGCGTGTTCGATTTCTGCGTGCCGCGGAGGCACTGCGATCAAACGCCATTCACCTCAGCCGCACTAAATCAACACAGCGAGGCTCCGGAAAATTCCGCCCGTAATTCAGGCAGCCTTAACAAATCGAGGACTTAACTGGATCAATCAAGCCGCTTTAAATACGTTTCCGATACGAGTTCAACAGAGAAGGAATAAGGAACACAACAGTACAAAAACATTCCAGACTGATTCCCACCCCGCCGACAAATCACACAGCACCCTCAGAATTCGGGCACCAGCTTCACGGAGATCATCGACCGAGGTTCAGTCGTCAATCTCGGAGCAGTATGGATTTCTCGTTTAAGAGCTGTGGCATCAGCACAGCTAGGCAAATGGACATCAGTGGAAAGTAACCAAACAGAGATAGCATGCTGAACATCTGCATGCTGAGTGGGGAGGCCTCTGCCCACAGCCTCAGACGACACGCTCTGTGACAACCAAAGACACCTCTGCCAGCACGTTATGAAAAAAAAAAAAGGACACTCTTCAATTTACAAGAGTGACTAAGGGAGACGTGAACTCCTCAGGTGTTCTTTCACCAAAGGAACGATGTTCTACTCTTGCCATTAGCCTCAGCCTGCTGCTGGGAAGTCGTTCGCAAAGAGCCATTAAACTGCCACGACGCAGCCATCCACCCAAGGCAGACGGGGCACAGGCGCTCCCATCCCACCCCGAGCGTGACCGGGGTGCCTTCAGTTCAGTCTACACCCATAGGCACCACGTCGTCTCTAAATTAACAGTGACACGCGTCAGATTGGGTTGACATGCTAAATATTACATACTCCTAAAGACCTGCAGAAATAGCTTCATTTTACAAGTCATAAATTAATCAGCAAAGCAGTACTGTCAGGCCCCATGAGAGCTCGGGGAAAACCAGAGCCATAATGCATCAGATTTTATCGCTCCATGATAAAGAAACAAAATCATGTTTCAGTCCCCGTTTATGCATATACAAAGATCATCAATTAATACAACTTCAAACTTTATTTACATATTAAGAAGTATTGCCAACAAATTAAAAGCTGCAGGTCCTTTGGATTTTCAACTAGGATGGTTTTTTCCGGGGGATCTTGCGTCTACGCAGCAGAAGTATCAGTTCACTCCGAAAGCAAAGGTTCTGATCCGATTCTGAGGCCATAAAAGCAGGGGACTGTGGCAGGACCAAATGAGCAGAGGCTCTTTTTCACAGGACTTAGCTTTAATTGAAGCTTCATGTAGGACAGATATGCAGGCCGGGGTCCCGGCAGTCCGCAAATCACTGCCATAGGCAGGAGCGCAAATATCGAATCCACGCACCAAGGCCGCGTGCCCCCCTCCCCCGTGCTTAAGTGGCATTAGACAACGGCCACTGCCAGTCAGTAGGCGAATTCCTCCGTCGAGAGGAAGAACACCATTGCGACAGATCATCCAGCCTTAATATCACACACTCAAGCTACTACATTTTCTCACACACACACGCACACGTTTGCATGTGCTTTGCGCCAACGGCGGCTTTAGCGGGAGTGAAACGCTTATACGAACAGCTAACCTGAAAATGGCTTTCTACAGGACATGCTCAAAGCTGAATTATGTCAAACATCACACGGGCAGAGAAATCCCCACCAATCCTCCAATCTCATTACTGGGTTTTCAAAGCTTCACTCCGCTCTTCTTGAATAAGGTAAGATAGCAGGCCACACATATTTCACTCGAGTCAATCCTTTTAAAGAGACGAGGAGAATCACTATGTATGTCCTTCAATATTAAACTTCAGCATTAAGAGTAATGTTAGGGCATATAAAAGAACACCACCCTCATTCCACCTTTTCCCTAAAACGCGAAGATGAAACTCCAGTACACCGGTTGGTACTCAAGCTTCGGCTAATCGATCTACATTACCCAGATTTCCCATAGATCAGCCAGCTTCATAAAGCCAAATCCCTCAGCCTAGCTGTCATCTTCCCTCAGCAGCGTACAACCCCAAAGTCCATGTGATATTCAACAAAACAAAAACTGTCTTCCGCCAGCGTTCAGCCAAAAGATGACAGATTTGCAATGTGACAAAACCACCTTCTGCCAGCGCCGTGGCAGAGAGCAGATCAAGCCGCGCTTGCGTGGATTTGACTCCAAACAAGGCCTCCGGCTTTGTTTTTCCCCAGTTCAGCTGCTGAAATCTCTTTGGCAATGTGAACTAGTTTATTAAACTGCCATTTACTCTCTGCCCATGAATGCCATGGTGAACAAGCCTCACCCTGTACTGTTCCATGTCACAGTCACTTTGTTACGCTACTTATCTATTCTTACTAGTCCCCCTCAGCATGGTGACATATCTGGGGACACCGGAGTCAACCAAGCATCCGTGGTGACCTCATTCGCAGGCTCCCAACTGAAAGGGCAATTAATGGAGAGGGGCCTCAGTTTTTAACCATTGCCACATCTTGCTTGCCATAAAAATAGGTAAGAGTAGCCAGCTTTAAAAAAGTAAGCTCTAATGTCATTTAGACCAGGCAGAGGCACACTAATGTACCAAGAACGACGCTGGTAAGAGGCCCATCTCAGAAACCACCGAGCTGGGGATACGCCGCAAGCCAGACTCATCTTAGCAGGCACAATTCTGCGACACTCACAGAGAGTAATTCCATAATCCTCGAGGCTGAAGTGAGTGAGCCAGCCTGACTCCCGAGTAAAGGGGCGAAGGCAAACCGTCACAAAGTCTCGAAGCGTTGTCTGGCTTTGAATGGTTTAAGACGTAAAATGGCAAATGTGCTCCTGTGCCTGGGCTAAAGTCAGCAGAGCCGCGTTCCAAGCCACACCTCCAAAGGAACAGCCTACGACATCGTCCAAACGACGACCGATAGAAAGTCGCTTTAGGTCTCTGAGCGGCGAAGCTGGCGGCGGCGTGGCTGACCGTTCTGGGTGAGCTTGGTGGAGCACACCAAGGTGGAGATCCGGAAGGAGTCCTTGCTGATGGCACAGCTCCCCAGGTTCTGCAGGCTCCGCCCGGTGGAGGCACAGCCCTTCTCCTCCATCTCCAGCTTGGTGGCGGGGAGGCTCAGATACTGCGACGAGTCCTCCAGCCTCTTCACATCTGCCTGCAGCGCACAGTGAACACCCGGGAGACGATCGCATGGTGCGGCCGCACGATGCCAAGGGCTGAAGCCACTGGGCCATCGGGAGAAGCTTATCTGTGGTGGTGTATTTACAACTGGTCTGCACAATGCCCATGAAACTAAGACAATACCCTGTAAACAAAAGTCATCACCTTCAAGAATAAAACAGCACAGTTTTTAATAACAGTAGTTTTACACGTAATTTAAAATGACACAGCTTCCAGAAACCAGACACAGGTGCAGTGAAGACCTTTCTAGAAGCCACAGATGTTACCTTGTAGACAATGAGATCATGCTCCCCGTCCCTCAACGTCGTGCCATCGTAGCGCATCAGCTTCACAAATGACAGGGCAAAAATCTTCTCCGATTTGTCCCTCGCTGTGATGGAGACAGAGAGACGGTGAAGTGGTTAGGACCAGTACAGGCTGGGTGAGGGCCCGACTCCATCTTCTCCTGCCAGAGCTTCAAACGAAAGCTAACTTTGAGCACCTATTCCATTTGCCTGTAAATTTTTATGCTGAAAAGAGACATTCACAGAAGAAAAATGGCTTGGACCAGAGGCAGACCCAACAAACACAGTCCAGTCCAACAGAACAGTTCAAAAAGGACTTTGCCACGCTCAACTCAACACAGAGAAATGTACGACAGCCCATGCTGGAACAAGGAAATCCCGAGTACACGGATACAGAGGCTTACATCCCCATCCTCTCTTTGCTCATGTGACACAGACACTGGCCCACAGCTTTACCCAGTGACCCTTCTGCCATTATCGGGCGGTCGGCAGCCTATTTCCCTAAGGGAGGGGGCTGAAGACAGGAAGAGCTCATTTTAGATAATTAAACACACTTCAAAGCATAAACGAACGGAACTACTTTATGATGGCTTGCACCTACAAGCACAGTGAGGATCCACAGCCAGGGATTGGGTGGCAGAGGATCACATGACCTCTTCACAGAGGAGCAGCATGAACCAGAAGAGGGTGTTCTGGTATGACAGGCACCGGATCAAGGCGCACCGGAGCATTGCCGAAGGGCCACAGCTCAAGGCCGCTGGTCAACAATGCTTTAGTTTCCCTGGAGATAACACCCACCAAGCCAGAGGGGGCCACACTACCATATTCAGGCTGCCGTGTTTACTCGACAAAATCGGGCTCAAGTGCTTACAGGAAGCATATTGCCCAGGGGAGAGAGTTAGTTTTCTGAAGGATAGGCTGCTCCTCTACTGACACTCACTCACAAGCAGATGGAAAACTAACATAACATCATTAATATCCTGGGAAGGGGCAGCGTTAATCCCCCCATTGCCATTTCGTGAGAATCCCCCCCCAACCCACCTCGGAATGGTGGCTCCGGTTGTCTGGCATTAACGGTTGGGGGAGAGGGGGGCTGCCGGGTGCTCATATATTAACGCTGTACTCAACAGACCCTTTGGAGCCGGTGTTGACCTCCACACGGCAGGAAGCGAAGCGTGATGGGGAATGTGCCGGGTGGATTAGCGCTGCCCTTTACACCCTCGGCACGATGCCAGATCAGTGCAGGCGTACAGCAGTGTCAGCACCAGCCCAGCCTATCCTGAAAGGATGCCTTGCAGTAACATCCGGGGAATCCTGTGACACTTCTTACAGGGGCTGGGAGCCGTGTCTGTTTCCTGCAGCTAATATGTGACCGCCGCACAAAAACACACGGTCCCTAGAACAACCCCACTGCCCACCCCTCCATTCCTTTCATAACCAATCCCACATGGAATCTGCTGTTGTACCTTTAAGTGAGGTCCGAACAGGAATAACGATCTGTAATTTTACTCACAGTCCTGAGACGACCTGTGGCGGAAGGTAAAGCGCAGATGGCTCCGATTCACGTCTTCAATGGGAATGGCCACCTAAAGGGAGAGGAGCCGTCAGGAGCCCGGGGCCCGATTACATAGAGAGCACAGTGCACCCAATAGCAGCCTGGGGCCCCAAGTGCCGATAGCACAGTGAGCCCTAAAATGGGCCAGGGCCTCAATTACACCAACAGCAAGGGGCACCCTATAGTGGGGCTGGGGCCTCGAGTACCCCAACAGCACAGCACCCCCTATGGCCGGTCAGCCCAGGCACTGCAAACCATGAATATTTAAACCACAGGAATAAAACCAGACAAGATAATTTCCCCTTGCATGACCTATAAACGGGTCAGTAACCCCTGTAAGGAAACTAGACCAAGTAAATAGCTGTGGTAATTTATTACTTTGTCTCCTAAGAGCAGTGATCTCTGGCCAATTTTTCTGCTCATAGAGGACATGCAGGTTCATTACAGCCTCAGGTTGACAAGTTCTTCAGAGCAGACGATATCCAAATCAGTTATATTGAAAGTGAATTTCCATGCATGCATTTATTTATTCATATGCAGCAAAGGCCCCACGCAGCAAACAATGCATCAGACACACTTTACACGAGCAAATCAAGACTCACCTTGACTGTTTCGAACCAGTGAGGACCTTTCACTTGGTAGTAGATCACCGATTTGTACTCCAAGATCCCCACATCACCAGCACCAGGGAAAATGACATTCTAGAGATGGAGAAACGGGCAACGGGCTTTAGGGCTGCAAATCCCTACGTGCTTTCGGAATGCATCGAATTTCTATTTAGTTTAGCTTATTTTTGTAGCATTCCCAACACAGTCTGTGCACCTCAGGGAACTTCAGGCTTTCACGTTAAAACTTCTCTCTGCCATTTGTGCATCTTTGAATGCTGCTGGCAGCACTTTTAAGCACCCATTAATTCAGAAGCACTTCACCTACTGCCCGAAGCTGACTGCTCTCACTGATGGCCTCGTCTGTTTTTTAAGGAGCCCACTACCGTGTGACCATGTGCATGGATCCACACAGAAACGTGCCGCCATGAAGGAGTGTTCAGGAGAGCCGATCTTCTCGGGGAGATGTACCTATGTACAGGTCTCAGGCTTCTTCTCTCTGTGCACCCCACCTGATAAGAAGCCACTCCTGAAAAAATGTGTAATTAACACAGCTATGGCTGGAGGCTGGTCAAGTCGATGGCTGGCCAAGTCGATGGCTGAAGCAAGCTGTTAATCCCAGCTTGAGAGAGACCTCAGGTAGACCTCAATGTCCATTATGGAAGGTCAATCACCACCACACAAGATGACACCTGTGCCGTGGAAGTGCTGATTGAGATGATCTACAGAACTGACAAAAGACCCTCCATCAAGTTAAACGGGACTCCATCAACCTGCGGTCGACATAAGGACGGAAACGTCACACGATCAGGTCCGCTGTATCTTCAGTTTTTGGCCGAGGCATTTGTAACGGGTCATTTTAAGAAGGAAAACCCTGGGGGCCAGGAAGAGAGACTAAAACTAAATCGAAAACCTGTCAACATCCCCAACATCTTAAGGCGCTGAAGGAAACTTCACTGAGAAAACTGCAGCAATTATTACAGCTTAAAAAGGAAACGTGTCCAGACCCTCTGTCCCACATTATCACCGTGTGACACCGGTGACAGCAAGTCCACTGGCGTTCAGGCTCAGGCCATGGTAAAAATTCTTCTTACAGTTGATTTTCAGAACAGTCTGCCAAACAGGAGCCAACACAGCTCTCGCCGCTAGCAATTACCGGGCTCTTTGTGACTTCCCACAGAGAAGATCGACGGGTAAAAAGAGGAATAACCTCCAAAATTAATAGAGGCAGAAATCAAGATGAATCCCATAACTGAAAACTGAAAGGGATCATTAAGCAGAATAAACGATGATAAATCACCAGGGATAAAAATATTCCCCGTGGACCTTTGGAGAACCTTTACTCATCACAGCATCGCACATTGTGCCACGTACACAAACATTCTGAGCAAAAAAAAAAAAAAAAAACGAAACCCTCCCTAAATTACAGGGTGTCCGTAAAAATAAAAAAGGAAGATGAAATCAAAATTCCTCAAGGCCCATAGGCGGAGCTTAATCAAAACTGAAAGAAACTAGGGAGGTTTATAATGTTTGCCCAGTCATATCAGAAAAGGCCTGAACGCCCATTTCTACTTTCCAGCTGAGAACACACCGTAATGATTGTTCTGAACTCAGTATTCCGACTCAGGATCAAGGTCTGCGCTTAATGAATACATATTCCACTACACTCATTAAGGACATATTGACAACTGCGCAAACACGACATATTCCAACCCGTCAGCCTGAAGGGGGGTTAAGGGGATGGTCACTGTCACATCCCAACATCACCGGTCTCGTCATGCGTTAGGGAACCCACGCGCATGCTCATGCCGTCTCAGATTCACAGATGAGTATCAGAGCACGATACTCAATCTTAATCTGCAGCTTTGAAGCTATCGGCTAAACTGACCATTCCCACGAAGATTAAGGGACAGTGAGAAACCGCATTCACCTAGAAGTCCTGCTGCTAGAAACTGATAAGTTTAAATCCACTAAAGCCAGATCTGTTTATTTCTGACTAGGCATCATTTTACAGGCCTTTACAGACCACAAAACTTCAGCTCGACAAAGCAGCAGAGCCCATCAACAGACGATTGAGTTTCCGCTCATTTGTGCCTCGTTTGATTCCTGACATGTTGATGCTCCTCTTCCCCGTGCCACTCGAACCACTGGACTTATGAGGCAGATCTTAATAATTGAGAAGAAAAGGCCGACCTTCGAATATTTGCCAAGGTTACCTCCAGTTTCTTGCCATCTTCGTCGTAGACAGACATGGTGACCTCCACATTTTTCCAAGTGGTCTTACTGCCCTTCTCGAAGTCTCCCTGGAGTAAGGTCACGTAAATGTCGTTCCGGACGTCACCTTGAAGAATCGCAGGGTGCCACGGTTGGTCAACAGAAAGAAGACGTCTCCATGCAAAGGACAGCTGAAATGAGATTACACGTCTGGCCGAGTGAGACTCACCTGGCATGATAATCTCAGGAAATCCCATCTTCCGAGCCACAGCTGTTGACCGATCCACCAGGTGAGGGAAATCCTTGCGGATCTGATGGATGTCTCCAGGCAGCAGTTTCAGAGTCACCCACAATCCTGCCGGGGTTCAAATTGTAGTCTGTCCGCCTTCTTACAAAGCCATGCCACCACACTCCAAAAAAGACGTTTCCCTCATGAGGTCAAACTTCTGCATTACTTTCGAATGACACCATTACAAAGGCCATAACAACACCATCTTTCTCACACTGTTATATCACAGGACTAATCTGCCACCCTTCCCAATAGATCCTACGACAAAATTCCCAGCGTGGAAAGCCACTGCCAAACTCAACAAACCTTCAACCAAACTCAACAAACACCACTTTGTGCCAAATACCTAAACTAACCATTGTGTTTTTAATGTTACCACCATGGTTTCACAGAGGTAGTGTGGCTTTTAATAATCTGCAATTGTTCACTATGACTACAAAAGCTGTTCTGGATAAGGGCATCAGCTAAAAGAGCACACAGTGAAACGTAGCACCCCAAGGACACTCCATATGTACTGCTGCCCGATCGCTCACCTACTGTGCGGAAGAAATGAAACCAGGACTTGCACAACAGGACATCGTTTTAAAACGCAATTCTACATGCAGAGAGTTTCCAGGTATCTAAACGCTCCAGCGCTTGCGACAGAGACAGTGGAGAGAGTCACGTGTGAAGGCAGAGCTGTACTCAAGAAGCCCAAACTGTTGACGACCCTTAAAGAAACCCCAGGAATGATTAAAATAAAAAAAGTCTGAGGACAAAAGGGTGCCGTCAGCTAGTTTCTCTCAAGGACTCCAATTTTAATGCAGGGCAGTGGATCAGCACTGTGGACCTACATAGATATGACCAGCCACAGAAAAGAAAGAAAAAAAAAAAAAAACACATATACCCACACTAATCTACATGTCAGCTGGTGTAGATGAAAGGACTGATTTGCAAGAAGTTAAATGAAAGCTATTCTCTTTTCATCACGTTGCTATAAACAAATGACAAATCACAGTGACACTTTGCACAGGTGACCTATAAAGGAAAGCACTGATAGCAAAGCACTGAGCATTTAGCAATAGCAGAGACCAGGCACAGCCCCACACGTGGTTAAAAACAGTCATCAGCTATTAAAAAATATGTATACGACATAATTTTGAGAGTTTTCCATTCTTAGTTTGTTTCAGACTTCAGTGGCACAACCCAAATACTTAGCCAAAACCTCTGAGTCCCAAGCAAGCTTAACATTCCGCATAAACAGGGAGTGAAAGATGCTAATTGTTAGCCCTGAATTTATGGAGCCATGAACTGCGAGTCAATTCCCAAAGAAGAGTTGTGAAAATCTATTTTAAAGACTGCTATTGAGCCATCTAAATAAATACGGAGGGACATTTAAAGACGGACATAAATGTCTAAAAACATTAAAAGGACCCTAGGTTACTTTGAAGATCGGTCCCAGCCAATTCACTACTCAGCGGGAAGTCCTGTCCGCCATCATTACATCGCCATTGTTGGTGGTTTCAATCCCATTGCTGCTGCTGTGCGTGTGTGGAGTTTGCACCTTCTCCCTGTGCTTTGTGGGTTTTCTCCAGGTACTCTGAGACCCTCCCACATCCCAAAGCGATGTAGTCTTGCTAAGTGATGTCCCTAAAATTCCCCCTACTGCATGTGCGTGTCCTACAACAAACTGGGGTCCCCATACAGGGTGGTCCCCTACTTTGTACCTTATAGATTAAATTGGAATAGATTCAGCTTTATTGCATCATTTTACAGAGCCAATAGAGACACTAGGAAGACACCAATGTCCTCCCCTCACCTTGGAATCTCATTCATTCTTCCATCCATTCAAATGAGATTTGTAACAGTCATCGAACCAAGGTAACAGCGAGGCAGAATAGACAGAATGGACAATGGAAGAAACAGGAAGATGCAGACGAGTAAGGATGTAGCTGGGAGGCTGCCACTGTGACCCTCGCTACCTTGTCCCTTGTGGTTGACCTCCTTGGCGGTGATGACCTTGTTGATGACTGACTGGAGGAAGTCGTTCTCCCCCGCCACCCTGGGTGAAAAACGGGAGATGTTCAGCTGCCTGTGGCGAATGGCGTCATCCAAGGCTAGCCTGGAGTATGCACATGATGGGCAACACCACAGGGGTAGGCAGGGGGTGGGGGTGGGAGGCACAGAGAAGCAGAAGGTCATGGGTGTGAGGCAGTGATGGGTGGTGAAAAGATGGTGGATGGGTGGAGGAACGAGACAAGGAAGGAAATGTACCAAAACAGCAACACAATTACCATGACAAAGACAAAGTCGTTGTTAGGCAACAGTGAGGTAGGATGGGTAACAAGAGAAAAAAGAAAATGACATTAAGCAAGTGATGCCAGGTCAACACCTTCGACATTTACCCCCCCCCCAATCACACAACACTCCGAGACTACCACAGTATGGGCAGCACTGAACAAGCCCCCACAAAACTGGTCACTGGTCTCTGGGTGGAAGCAGGCTTAGGTAACTTCCAAGTATGAAGTACATGCCTGGCATTCAAATTCAAAATTAGCTTGAAATGCATTTAAAACATTTACTGACCCAGGACTAAGCGGTCAGGATTTCCCTGTAATACACAGCTTAAAGCACAACAGAAACATCCTGGCAAAATTTGATTAGGGTGTGAGGATTCCTCCCGGCAGCCGGGAAGAGAGGCTCCTATCATATCTACACGGGGAGGTCTACATGGAAAAACCAGGCCCCGGTGAAAAGGGCAAACAACTCAGATTACAGCAGACTTAAACGGCAAGCCCAGAGTTCAGTTAATTTCATCAATTATGTCATTATAGTACACTTCCTCTTTGGAAATGACAACTTCCTGCACCCACCTCACTCCTCACAGGGAGGAAAAAGCAGACTCACTAAAACGGGAGCAGTGACACGAGGTGAAGTTTGTCTTCCTTTCATACCAAAGCCCAGGTGGAAATTCTTGTGAGAGTTTAACTTTTAAGGAAGAGTAGACGCTCGACATTACAGAGGGCGTCGATCTACACTTACGGCTGGAACGGGATGAAGTGTTGCTTGTCTTCATCATCCATTTTGCCCGTGATGATGTCGGTGACGTCCATGACTAAGAAACAGGATGGTGGTGAATCAGGGCGCTGTGCAGCTCTCACAACTGAACCAAAAGTTGTTCTTTCATCTTCTTTTTTTTTTTAGTGTGTGTGTGTGGGGGGGGGGGGGGGGAGAAGACAAAACTAAAACCCCCTGTCCTTTTACACAGAAGGCATCCCGGGGGGCGCTGAAAGTCTGCTTTACGGGAGCGCCTTCCAGCAATCGAGGGGATGTCGCCAAGCGCTAACAGCAGGCAAGCAGGCTTTGACGCAGTGCCTGCCTTTGATTCCATAAGAGCAGGAAGTACCAAACACGACATCGAACGTATGTCTGAAGCGCAGGCGGAAGTCCCACCCCCTCCACATCAGCAGCCGTAGCGAAACTCGCACCCGAGTGTCTTATACCCTGTGGACTCCATCACACCGGTCTGTGCTGAAATGAGGCAGAGACCCACTCCAGCAGGCTCGACAACGGATGACGGAACAAAAAAAAAAAGTTCATTGCGATAAATTATAATGCATCGGGAGCCTGGTTTGCCTCCTCATGTGAGCAAAAGTACAGGTGGAGAGGGGCTAAGTCAAACTACATCCTGGTACACAGTGGGCACAGAGCCAGTCTAATTAGTTTACTGTGTGGCAAGGATGCTGCCTGCAGGGGCCAATCACGTGGTGATTCTTGTGAATCAATCTGAAATAAAATCCTTTGGGTTCCGTCCAAGATGAGTCTATTCAACGGGGCCCACGAACATCTCATCTCGTCTCGTCCGCCAAGCTGCCTGAGCGAAAAGATAAATGATCTTTTCAATGCAGAAAAAAGGTGGCATTTAGCCTCTATTCTGTTTCCCTGGCGATACCGAAGTTGTTTCCGTGCAACAAATGCTTGATAATTAATGGGGAAAAAACAAACAGAATATAGGGCGATTTTCTAGAAGCCTCATCAAAGCAATTCCTTGATGCATTGTTCAGAGGTCAAAGTGTCAACCTGAATGTGTCGTGAGATGCACCATGTCACATGATGCACCATGTCACATGACGCAGGGCATTACCAGCGACTCCGAATGGCCTCCGGAGACCCGAAGTGAGCCGGCGCGTGTTGTTGTCCCTCAGCTCCATACGGCCGACCCTCACGATCTGACAGACAAAGCTGATCTTCTCTCGCTTAAGGTCCACACTGCCAAGATCCTGAGCAGACGGAGAAAAGGTGAGGGCCGGAACCAGAGGTTTCCACGGCAACTCGAGGAAAGCCAAAGGGAAGGCAAGAGGCGGCCCCGGTCATTCACGGGCTTCTTTCGCTTGCTTATTCAGCCGCTTGAAAATGAGGGGCAGCCGATTTAACATCACACCAAAACAGCAATGCATGCTGGGTGGTACCTGTGTTTTTTTTGGTCAGGGCCATATTTTCCACAGTAGTTGGTTTAAACCAACAGTTTGATTACAGCATAGAGAGTGGGGCTTCACACAGTAACCCCCATAAGGGGCTCCCCATACTGACAAAGGGAAACCACCAAGAAATGGCCTCAAAATCAGAGATGAAAAGCCTGGATTAAACATGCCGGCAATGGTGGGGGGAGGGGAGGGTAGAGGATTCAAGACACACTTCAGCTGGAATCAGCTGCAGTGGGGAAAACTCTTACCGTGAAAACAGCTCTCAGGTTATGAAGCTGGTCGATATCTTTCACCAGCCCAGAACTTGACCATCGCACCAGGTAATTCTCGCTATAGTGGGTGGATGGGGGAGAGTAAAAAAAACTAAATCTTTAAACTCTATGAACAAAACTACACCAGAACAAGCATCAGAAAAATAAACTCCCCATCATAGCAGACTAGTAGACCCTTAGAGTGGATAAACTCCCACAACACTGCTGGAATGAACTGGAATGAATCACAACGGCAGACAAGCAAATGAACGGACGCCACACACGACAACGAGAAACATGCCAAAGACCCAAGCACTCAAAAGGCTGACGGGACTGTACCTGATGAACTTGGACACCCCAGGGTCGTAGAGGGACATGAGCACCTCAGCATCCTCTCCGATCTTGCACACCACGTTCTTCAGGGTGATGAAGAGGGCAAAGGAGGGCGTGGAGGCGAATTTCGCCTGCCGGCTCAGGTCGAGGTTTTGCTTCTGAGACTGTGGGGTTAACAGACATGCTATTTTTACAAGAAAAACTCCAATCGCTTAAAGGCTGGGATGCCAAAATCCAAATTCCCCCCCATGCAGGTACTAAAAAGAACAGTTATAAACACAGGCTCCAGTACAGACCTAGCAAAAAAAAAAAAAAAGGCCAAATTCTTACTATGGACGTGATTAGCACTCATTAACTCTGATACAACGTCAATGAGTCAGAAACACACTTGGGTAAAAGATAACTGCAATACCTAAATCATGGTCAGCCGCTACCTGATGCAAGTAGTGATGGGACAAATGAGACTTCATAAGTCGTGGAGGGTGGGAGTATCCTGAACTAACCAATCAATACTGTCACCAGAATTGGTTTAGGATGCACCCACCCACCACGTGTTTTAAAGCCTCATTTAACAGCAGCATTGGTCGGTCAGTTCGGGCAAATCCCACCCACCATGGTGTTTGAAGCCTCATTCAGCACCAGCATTGATTGGTCAGTTCAGGATACTCCCACCACCCATGGGTTCTGAAGTCTCATTTGTCCCATCACTAGACATTGGTCACAGTTCCTCACAGGTGATGGCTTAGGTGCAGACATGCACCACGTCTGCATGAACAGAGGGCCACAGATAGGAATCGAACCATACAAAGGCTTGGCTCTGAACCGCACAGGAGACATCTAAAGCGAGCCCCTTTGTGATTCCAAGCACAAAGAACCTTTTTCCTATACTGTTATCTCTGGAGGGGGGAAAAAAATAAATAAATAAAACACTGCATGGAGACGAAGGGCGAGCTGGAAAGGTAACACACTACCAGCTTAAAATACAATGCCAGCCCTGGTTATGCTGGCCATCTTGCCTCAAAAGGACGGACCTTTCAAAAACAAACAGACGAGACGTCATCCTGCCTGGACTTAAAAAGAGCATCTGCTGGAACATCTGTCGAGCTGGACTCTGTCTGCCAGAACAGAGCGATTAAAACTGGTTTTTAACAGAAACTATATTCTCCCCCCCCCAAGACATTTTTGACAGCAGAGCTAACTGACCGAAAGGTAAACAAATGGAAACCCACGGCTCGCCCATGCCAAGAGGATGATGGGAAACCGATCAAAAGAAAAACCCTGATTAATGGGTACAGACACAATGGGTCAGTGGGCAAGTAAACCCTTGATGTCTCCCTCAAGGACTCCAGCATCTGCACCAGCCATGGGGGACGTATCTATCAGTGGAGAGAAGTCAGACCCTCAGCAGTGAGCAGGGCCCTGGCCCGCAGGTCTCCAAAGCGACGAGGGTTACGCAAGCACGGCCTGTCTTGTTCACCGCTAGGACAGACACTTATCTGCTATGGCGGGAGCTCACAGAAACACAAGTCCATCACACACAGCTAAATACCTGAGGACAGACAGGAAATAGCTTGAATCAAGCCAATGACATTGTCAGGTCCGATAAAGGGAGCTGCTACTGAACCCTGGAGGGAAAGTACTTAACCTCCAGTTTAAAAAGACATTTTAAATCAGGGTCACAAGGATTGTGAGACTCTCCAGGTTGAAGGTCCTACCTTCTCTTCCTGGATCCTTTCCTCTATTTGTCTGGAAGCGGCTTCGTGAGCTCGGAAGAGGCTGATGGTGCTGGTGAGGTCCGGGTCCAGGATGTTCCCGTTTTTATCCCGAACCACTAAGTCCAGATCTAGGTATCTGAGACAAGAGGTAGACGAAGGGTTTTTTTTTTTTTTTTTTTTTTTTTTTTTTGCTGAGTGTTGAGTCACGTGCTGTTATGGCCTTAAACTGGGTGATGGGGAGACAAGGCGAATACAAGCGTTAAGCAAAACGTAATTCAGCACAAAGGGGAGTTATAAGAAAAGCTCAAACTTCTGAAGACTTTCTCTATCGGCCCATACCTACACGAGCCTCCCAAAAAGGAACAATACTGAGGAAAGCCTCTCCCTACAGTCCCCTCATTCCCAAATGGGTTCGTTCATCACCAAGGACCAGGTAGGGAAGGGCTCTCAGTAGTGACGGTGTCTGTTCCCTCTCGACCAACCATGGTTCACCACAGCATCTCCGTTCTTGGATAACAAAGACCAGACGCCCCACTGTCCCTCGGACGCAAAGGTGCCACCTCACTTACTTGTTACCGTAGTCTATTTTTGAAGTGACTTTCTGCTTGAGCTCCGTCAGCTCGTCCTGAGGAAGCGTGCCGGACAGGATCTGGGACCGCCACTCGATGAGGTCGTATATCATGTCGCGGACGCAGTTAAACGTCTCCCGTTTGTCACCCTGAGGCGGGATGAGAAGCGAGACGTAAAGTGACTCGGGGGAGAATTTGGGGCTCACCAAAAAAAAAAAAAAAAAAAAAAAAAACACAGAATTGACGAATGCACATTTCACACATCTGGAAGATCTGCTACAGAAACCCAGGCCACTGAAACGGAAGAGGCTGTTAATGGCAATAGTCACCGCGATGGCGGGATGACCTCCCTGTACTAGTACCAAAAGAGTGCGAGGATTCATCTCTCTGTGCACTTGAAGGGCATGAATCTGCACTCTAGCTGCATGCCTGCACACGTGTCTGTCTGTCTGTGCGGCTGTCCCGCGTCAGAGGAACCCACCACATAAAGCTCCCTCCAGATTGCAGCCCACTCTCGCAGTGTGGTGGTAACCTCATGAACCAGCGGCTGCTCGATGGGGATGACTGTCTCCTTCTGCCTGCGGGGGGACATTTCACAGGGATCAGCCAGGTGCCACCACAAGGTGACCTGGGGGGCATGGACCAAAGAGCTGTTAAGTGCAGCAAGAGGGCGCAGGCACGCACGCACACTTTTCCCAGCCATAATAAAATTTTACAATTTAATTTCACCTTTTGTAAATAGCCAGACTGAGAGGCTGCCTTATCATGGATTTGCAGCATGAGGAATACAAACACGCAAGCCAAACTGACCCGCCACTGTCAGTTACCTTAAACAGCTGGCCCCCCTCAAAAGCCAGCCCAGCCTCCCGCTTTCAGATGCGGACTGAGCCGGAAACACCAGGTATATGAAGAGGTGAAAGACTGGAGCTTTTCAAAGCCAAGGACACAGAGCCCGGCATGGTGAAATCACTCAGGATGGCGGGGATGCAGGCGCGGGGGACTAGGAGGTTATGTGTCCATTAATCACACGTTGTGGGGGTTTGAGGGAAGAACGCGCTGAGCATCACTGAGCTGGCTGCATGGAGTTTTACAAGGGAGGGGAAGGGGGACCGGTTCCACTAAGTAACGAGGTTCCGGCACCATGAACATCAATCACATATGTACTCCGGCCGTTAAACATTCCCGTCAGCAGGAAGCAAAGACAGCAGGCAGGCAACGCAGAAACACTGACCCACTGCCTTCAACGGCGGCCTCTTTGAGGTGTACGTAACACACGGGGAAAATGCCCTGCGAAGACAGACAGCCAGAGATTAATGACCATCGCCTACCCATCAGCTCTATTTAAGACACTCCTTTCAAATGTCTCCCCAAAAAAAAAAAAGACAACATCACAATGCATGACAAAAACAAAACAAAGGAAACGTGACAGTATGCTGGGTCAGGCACTCCACAGACTTACATGCACACTCACCTTTTTTGACTTCCTGCGCAGCCGGTGCCCTCTGTACCAGCCTGAGCAATCAGAGGAAACATTATTATTGAGAGTGGGGGACAACATCCAAGTCATTATTTACATATGGCTGGAAAATGCTTATTGTTCCCCATGGCTGAGGGGGGTCGAGACATTTTAATTATTTTCTCACAGTTAATTAACTTTGTTTGAACAGTGACCTTGCTAATAGATTATAATCATTAAGGGAGGGGGGACTGACACTTGACACGTCCCAAACTGCTTCCATCCAAATTAGGATTATAAGAACTAGTTACTGATTGCTTCGATTAACAGCGAAACAGTAATGATGAACTCTGGCTCGCTGGAATGATATTCTCCACTCTGTGCATTCAAGCCGTAGTGAAAAATACGTCGGAGAGGGCGAATGCCAAAGCAGCTCATGGGTACATACCTGTGGCCATGGCATACTAAACAGGTCACATGTATCACTACCCAAATCTCAGCACTCTAGGAGCGGCCTCAGTGGGTATTACACAGGAGCTCATGGTGTGATTATGAGAGGATGTCACCAGGGTAACACCCTACTTCAGTGGAGGAGAGTGAGCTGTGGCGCAACATCGCCCCCTGCAGGACGGGAGGCCATTCCTCACCTTCATATGTCTCCAGGATGTGCACGGTGTCCCCGATCTGTAAGGAGAGCTCCTCGGGCCCTTTGGCATCATAGTTGTAGATCGCTGATGGGAGACGGAGCAACAGACTGTCAGGGACTGAGTCAGCCGACAAAATGGCAGGTGCCTCATTACTGTCGCGTTACCATAGCACCTGCTTAGCTGGCCAGCATCATTATTCGCACAAATCCCCAGCACAAGTGGGATGAGAAAGATTCACGATCAGAATGCTGGCGCTGGACGGACCCAGTGTGCCAGCAAAGCCCCTACGGGTCCGTTTCATGGTGGCTAGTTGTGGCCATGGCATTCTAATCCATCGCTTGATCTGGGGTGGGTACGCATTGGAAAACGGTCATCTCGATTGAAAGAGGTTATCGGATGACGAGTGGGTACTGGGCTGGAAGTAAGGAAGAGTCTTGTCCCTGACTGCAGACTATAGTCTAGAGTGTGGGCTGATGATTTGTGCACAAATCCCCCCAAAGCACTGTCCCTCCCATTCTTTACTCCACACCTTCTGGAGGTCCCACCATGAAGACATGCAGACCACCGACCCCACTGAACTAGGGGCCGTTCCACCAGACAACCAACAATGCTGTCACAGGCCCTGCCACATCGACGACACACACCCAATCCTGACTGCCGCTCATTAAATGCACTGTGGGCAAAGCCGTGGTAAGGCTGTGCCAGCGGCACGTAGCTGGAAATCCAAGGTAAGCGGCCACGACGGCCAATCGCGTATGACCTTAGCTTCATCAGAAGTCAACCAGCCAATTACAAAAGAACAAATAATGGGCTCACTTTGATGGGTCCACGCCTCAATCGTGCTTTGAGGATGATTCCTCTCACACAGACAGCCTGGATTATTCCTTTGATGCCAGAATCACCTCATCGACAGAAGCAGCTCTGCATGATGAAGTCTATCATAAACAGCCAGGCTTCACACGGCTCTGGAAAAACACTAGGCTGGTGTAACCTGCTATGCCAGTCCATGCCTGACATACATACACCCAGGATACATAATACCTGTTCCCTCCTCAGCCAGAGGTGGAGCCACGGCGTGCGTGCGTGTGTCTGTGTACGGCTGTAAGACGCGAGTGTCACAGCTCACAAGAGCCGTTCAAAACGTATGCAGAACTTGCACGCCAAACACATACCAAAAATGGCAATTGACAATAGTGATTCATGACCAATTATGGATAAAATTCTTGGCTGACTTGATCCAAGCAGGGGTTGAGGGAACGTTTGTTATTGTCTTCTGACACACTATAGACATTTTGTTGTTCAAATTGGACATTTTTCTGAAACAACCAATGCGGGGAAAAAAAGCTTAGTGTTAGCAAATTCTGCAGGTATTGATGAACAAGTAGCAAATTTGCCTTTTCCACTGATGCACCACCTTCCCACAGCCATGGATAACGCTGCGATCCAATTGTACAAAAGACCCGGTCGATGGCCAACAGCATCAGATTCATAATTAACCAGAAGCACTAATCAGGTCCTAGAGAAACCCCTCCAGATGCCAGAGAGCTTACATTTATTGGATATTAGAACAAAGAAATTAAATATTAAGAGCAATTATGTTTAACAGGGGTGTGCATCTTTGTATAGAATCATGAGATTCCCAATTTCAATTCTTGGGGGTCACAATATCAATTCTTGATTGCACATCTTTTCTCATTTCAATACAAAGATTAGGAGTCCAGGAGTTTACGGTTACCTTAACCCTGACCACCCAGGGGTAAACACACATGCGGTGTACGGTCCTTTCCAGAATTGTACCATCAGCCCCCAACAAGTGTCTTAGCATAGCGTTACTCAACAAATAAAAACCAAGATTATAAAAAAGATTTTAAATCTTTGAAAATAATATTGATTCTTAGGTAACTAATCTTTCTCCTGCTGATCTAATGTTTCAGTAGGAAAAGGCACACACATACTCTCTGTGCTCTGTATTCTTCAGGTATGGTCCTGCATACCAACCCCAGGGTCGATTGTTTTAGTCTACTGAGCAAACCTACAAATAAAAATTAAATCCAAGGCAGAATCTTTAATGCCAAAACAACCCAGCACGACACACTAAGTTTGTTAAAAACACACTCAAAAGACCCACTTGAAGAGAACAGTCACATTGTTTAAAGCATTCAAGACGCAATACATTTAATAAACATCAAGCTCTCACCAGTCTTAGAGGGCTTGAAATTGAATTATTCATAATTGAGAAGTAGCCAAAAATAGTGAATTTACAGCCAATGAATGGAGCTGAAACAGCAGGTTAAACACATCCACTCCATTTAGAGATGATCACAATATGAAAAGGACCCTGCAGACCAAACAATCTCAATATACGGTAACACTGCTGACAACCGACACCAGAGACTAAACCATCGGTCACATGGCCAGGGGCACCAACCAAAACAGCACTGACAACGTGTCGGTGGTTGCCAGAGACTAAACCATCGGTCACATGGCCAGGGGCACCAACAAAAACAGCACTGACAACGTGTCGGTGGTTGCCAGAGACTAAACCATCGGTCACATGGCCAGGGGCACCAACAAAAAC
>JAACJT020000035.1:4236915-4247588 GCA_009936485.2 Gymnarchus niloticus
AGCACTGACAACGTGTCAGTGGTTGCCATTTTTCAGAGCTTCAGCAGCAACACCCAAGCTGCCCAGAGTAGGCTACATTTCAAAGGTGTGTGTGGGGGGGGGGGGGGTGTCTTCATAATAGACCTGCAGAGAAATATCAGCTCAGTGAACAATAAACTTTCCTGGAGGAAAATAATCCAAGGGGACAGCAGGAAATCCTCAACATGCAAGGGAAAAAAAAAAAAAATTAAAATAAGCTGTTTCTTCTGAACTTCCTGTTCGTTGGATATAAACAGCCAACAGTACCTACCAGGCCCAGATGAACATACTGACAGGAAACCCCATCATTTAATATCAATATTGATTTACTGCCACCCAGAGAAAGGTCTGTAATTGTGGGGAGAGGCAAACGACATTAAATCAGAAGGATTATCAGCATTTAGAGTCACCATTTACAAATACAATCTAATTACGGGTAAGAGTTTATCAGTTATGATGGAGTCATTAACTTTTTAAGCCACGTAAGAAGAGGCCTCAGCATTCTTCAGCTCAATGAAACAGATCTCAGAAGAGGAACGTAACAGAATTGTCTAAAAATGGCTCCAAAGGCTCATTCACCAGCCTTTTGTTTGATAGGACACTGACTCAGAGGGGCGTGGCCTACAGTGCCAGTTGCTGCCCGCTTGGCACAGCCCGCAGATATCCAGCTTACGTGACGGCGGATGCCAACAGGAAGGCACACAGTAGCTGTCAGTCAGCTGTTTCTACCCTCATTTCCTTGGGTCATCTTCACGTCTATTCCACGAGGAGGCACTGTGGCTGGTCAGGACGGTCAGGATTTCCTAAATGCACATAGCCGCCAGTCAGGGCAGCTCGATTCCCTACCAAAAAAAGGCGACTGGCACACTTGGATGGAATCCAAACTTTGCTGAGTAAATTCTGCACTTTCTGACTTCCTACTCTGATAACCACAGCTGCTGTGAATGGAAGGGCATGGAAGTAAAAGCACGGGGGCTGAAGATCGAAAGGAGGCTTTAAAGCAGAGAAGGAAGAGAAGGGGGAGTGACACAGAACAGCCGACATGTGGCCGGGCAGTTAGCTTTGACAGCTAACAGCCACAACCCAAGGTGCGTGCTCAGAACTGCTCAGCAGTCTTCACGTCACGTGAAGAACCGCAGGCATTAGCCCGAGAACTGGGGCATCAACTTCTCGAAGTCATAACACCTTGGGTCACCAGATGCACCAGGCATCACAGCCTCATCTCATCTGCTGTAGAAAATCGGACACAGGATTTTTACAAAAGGCCATATAATCCTGCTACAGCATTCAGCCCAAGGTAGCCAGATGCTGGCACAACATACACTAAGGCAGAAAGTGTTAGAACGGGTCACTCTCCACACCGGTGCCATAATGGCACTGATTGTTGCTATGACAACAAAAGCACCACCTGCATTATGTGGGACTTTCTTCCTGGGTTCGGATGGCAGCTCATCACATCTTAAATGCAGCCGTTTTCTGCTCTTTACTTCACACCCAGCTCTGCCCCCTAGTGGTGCCAGATTTACACCGCGTCACGCAAGAAGCCCCACCCCCGGCTGTAGGGCATTTCCATCCTTGCCCAAAGTGAGGAGCACAGCGTCAGACCTATGAGATCAGCTCTTGTGCGTGCTGAACATTTAACGAGGTGAATACTGGGCCCCCTGAGAGGACAACAGACATAGTTAACCCACAGAGCAGCACGGTAGTGGCTCTACTGGGGAAAACAGCAGGGAGGGACTTATTAATTTCAAGTCCTTTTCTAATGGGTTTAATCAGAGGCTTTACAACTGAGATAAAGGTCTGATTAGTTTAATTTAGAAAAGTGTAGGAAGAAAGGCTCACACACACACACAAAGAGACTAATAGTGTCACTTTGTCTCTCTTAAATCAATTACAAACAGCAAGCCAGTGTCTTTGTTTATTCCTGAAAAGTGTAGATGGTGCCACAGCAATTAGCCCAAAATTAAACAGGCTGTAGATTATTGCTTCCACACTCCTGACAGCAACATTATTGGGCTGTAATTGGGGGGGGTCTATTGGGAACAAAAGGAGGAAACTTTCGGATGTTTTATCCTCGTCAGCTTTGTGGCGCTCTGACGTGCCTTGTGACGCAGGCTGTGACAGTCATTAAATTGGAGCCAGGGTGGGAGGAGTGGGCTAACGAGGCAGCGGGTTGGGGGGGGGGGGGCAAAGTGCCAGCCAGCTTACCAATACTCTTTCTCGCTGAGAGCCCATTGTGGAGGCCAAAGCTCCAGGAGAAGAGTGATGTACCCTAATCCCCAAGGCAGAAGATATTAGCTAGAAAGCTAGGGTGCTTTAAACAGCAAGCCTCCTGAACTCAGGCAGAAAAGATCACAGAAAAAGAAAGAAAAAAAAAAAAAAAAAACTTAGTACACTAATGTTTCAAATTACGTAGAGTGGGTGGAGCTCAAAAAAATAACTAACCTAAACAACCCATCTGTAAATAAAGTCTAAGCACCAACAAAGTCAGAACTGAAGACAGGCATTTATAAGCCACCCTCAAAATGGCCTGGCTTTCGCAGGACCCAAGGCGTGTCCTACTTGTTTTGACAATGGCTTTTCCTGTTATCAGACCCTTCAAAAGAGAACAAAGGATTACACCACCCTGCAGGTTTTCCCTCAGAATCCACACAAAGGCCAAGATCGGTGTGGATCAGTGTTGGCAAAAGAGAGCTTCACCGGCTCTGGGCCTCAGCTCCTCCTTCCCCAGTGGAATGCCAGAAGAGGAAGACCAACACACCCCTGTACAAAGAATCAAAAACACCAAAGTCCCACGCAGTACAATGCAAATGCCATCTACCAAGCCGCTAATAGTCACTATCTTGGCATTTACAGTGCTAGCAAGGCGACACAGCGTACCCACCCAAACACTGCTTACACACACACACGCGCACTCGTTTTGCACAAAAATGAACACGACAGCAGGAAAAAGGGTTAATTTTATTTTCAACAGGAAAAAGCTTGAGCCTCAGGTAAGGAGCACAGCTGGCTCAGTAATCTAAACGAACATGGCGCAGCTCCAGTAATCACCAGTGACCTGCCAAAAAGCAGAGAGAGACGGGGACAGAGGCCCCACTGGGTATTTCTGCCAAAGCAACACGATGGAGAAGCCTAACGGACGTGCTTGACCCTGATCTTCCAGAAGTTACGCAGTAATTATGCACAGATCAATAGATACATGGGATTAGCCCCCCTCACACGAGAGGGGCCGTCGAGGGTTGAATCCGTCACGTATGCAGTAAAAGGGAGTATTAATGAACAGGTCAGAGGACAAAAAGTCATTTTTCCATCTTCAGGGTTTTCCACCAAAAAAAATGAACCAACAGAACAAACACTAACAACACTCCTAAGTGATTTTTTAAAAAGGCTGATTTAGACTAACGACAGATGATTTCCAATTCTCAGCTCTGATTAATGAGATCATTCTTCAGTCCAGGATACCAGCTTAGGATTTAATAGCAACAGAGTCGGGGGGGAGGCAGTTCCCAGACCAGCTTCACTTTGCTACAGTGAACATGTTCGTCTTGTGCAGACGGTGAGACAGCATTTAGACATCTATGCTGCAGATCCTGAGTGTCGATTAGATTTGCGTGTTGATTAATCCATCCAGCTACCTTCTAGCTGTGTATCCTGATCAGGGTTACGGCGGGAAGGGGCGTGGAGTCTATCTCAAGAAGCATAGCGTAGAAGGAAGAGGTACACCGTTGACGAGTGGCCAGTCCATTGCAGAGTACACACATCTGCTGCAGGCAATTTAGAAAAAGCCAATTAACCTAACAGCATTGCTTTAATTCTATTTTATTTTATTAACATCACACCTTTAACAAAAAGCATCATGGCTTTAGACTGCAGAAAAAAAACCTGCAGGAAATGAGGAGTACATACAAGCTCCACCCAGGGTTGGGATTCAAACCCAAACCCTTCTGATCGCGAGATGGCTCCGCTACCCACTGAGAACCTATACTACCTTCATGAAACCATTAGAAAGGTGGTCCTGGAGATAGGTGGACACATGGGGAGTTACTCAGCCTGTGGACGGACTGCAGACTGTGCAGACCTGTGTCATTGCAGATGCATGTATGGCTAAAGCAAGCAGCTGAGGTACGGTGTCGCCAAAAAACGCATGACAGCAACTTCATTTCAGGTCAGGTGTCAGAGAATCATGGAATCGCACACAAGAAAATGCACTTTAAACCTGGACTTGTAAGCAAAACGTTCCGGCTTAGGAGCCGAGGGGAACCACACTGCTGCAGTTTCAGCAGAACTGTGTGTATTAATAATAAATCACAAGTTGTGATGGTATGAAAGGCACTCAGGATAATAGATCATCACACAGCATGAAGCATTCCTGATCTGGGAATGGAGGCTTCCTGACATTCCAGAATGAATTGGCTGTATGCTCAGCCAGCTTCCAAACAAGAAGTCCAAAACGTAGATGGCACAAAACAATGACTTAAAAAAAAAGAAAATAATAATTATTATTATTATTATTATTATTATTATTATTATCTGCATAACTTCAGACCACCCTGTCCAGCAGCATCACCCGAAGCTTTAATTCCAACCACGAGTGCAGTCCGGTCGGCAGGCAACCTGAAGGCCGACCCAATGCCACGGAAGCGGCCATCGATTGCGAGAAACGTTTGCTTCAGCCACTTTAAATGAAGGCCAGCGAAGAACAGGAATGCAGTGCGGTGTCAACACAGAAGCACAAAACGGAACAGAAAACACAAACAAAGCCGCGAACAAAGATCTCATGCCGATAAGGATTTATCAATTCCTCATTTGCCTGCAAAAACTACTAAACGATGCACCTGGCGTAAAGAGGACAAAACTGTGAGAGCGCTGACATCGGGGGGAGAGACTAGACGAAAGCACACCGTGTACACAAAAAATCCAGCCACCTAGTTACTACTGAGCACACTAATCGTATTACAGCAGCCCCGCGATTTAACGCCATCCACATTCTCAACTGCGGCGTGGCTGCATGCACATAAAAGGCCTCGTCACAGCACATGGCTGGCAAGCGAACGGCGAACTCCGTGGGCCGTGAGGTTCTGAGAGCGCCAGCCCGTCCGCTGAAGCCAGACACACGACTCTGAAACTTTCAGCACATGCTTAAGCCATGCCCACGAGGGAAAGACAAAAAAAAAAAAAAACACATTTTAAATCGGGTTCCACGCCGTCTGACTCCCCCCACTGATCCGGGAGATTTCCCAATCATTATCTCATCGGGAGCAGGAAGAGGCTTCTGGTCGGGAGTGATCCACGGGAATCCATGCCCAAACTGGTGCATGTCATGTACAAGTCCCTCCCCGGAGGGCACTTTACCGTACATTTGTAGCTCCAGATAAGGCTGCAAACAAGACCAGACGGTTTGACAGGCCGTGCCTTGTTTTAACACACACTTTCCAGGACTAACCAAATGCATTCCACCCCCACCAAACCATCCTGAATCATGTTGGCACGGCGACAGGGAAGAGGGGGAGGAAAGCCCCAGCCACTTAACACAGGGTTGGGGGGGGGCTGAGGGAAGCTACTTAACACAGACATCTTCTTTGACTGCCACAAGCAGAGCTCATCACGGCCCCCGCTGAAGACTTTGGCTGCCGAAAAACACCTCCTTCCTTAGCCAGCAGTGAGCAAGGGGCGAATCTCACCCGTCTCCACGGCAACACCCGAGGAAGAGGATGGGCACAATGGAATGCAGGATATGAAGCAGTTTAGACTTTGTGATCGCAGGGGTGACAAAAAAGAAAACAAAACAACCCACTCCATTACTGACTTTCACTTCCTGCAGTCATGTACCTTGACACTGTGGGCATGATTCTCACATCCATACAAAAACCTTTAAATCTTCATACATGGTCTGAGAAATGTTAACACTAAATAGGCTCACAACTTCACTTATCTTGTAGAATCACAGGCTGGCTACAAATACCTACGACTTATTACTTATAACGTTACTATTTCCTTCACACCTTAAAATTCTAACCTCCTGTCCTCACGTTGGCAAATCTAACGAGTTTGGTATTCACGCACGTACAGTTTAAACATCAATGTTAAAATTAATTAGAGATCCAGGCAAAGGAAATGTAGATAAACGGGATTGCGGTGTCAAAAGCGTGGTGATGGAATGTACCATTCATAGCAAGAACAGGCGAAGTCTTGCAAAGCTGGCGCTGCAGAAAAATGTTCCTTCCCAAGATACACCGGTGCATAGAATTACAACAACTAAGCTCAATACATAGCAATCAGGTACAGCAACAGATGTATGGCAGTGTATAAACTGCAGTGCTTTTGAGGACTCACCACCTTCAGCCAACGTGTGGTATGAGGCTGCAACAAAAATAGGAGAGAAAGATCTTGGACTGAGTCAGTCAGAGTAACCGAGTGGACGGCCGAAGCCAGATCTACTGGGAGAACCAGAGTGTCCCACAGCGCCCAATTCCTGTGGAAAGACTGAGGCAGGAAAACCCAAAACAACACAGGCAACAAAGAGAGAAGCCCTACTGGGTCTTGGAGAAAAATGGATAGTTCACCTTACAGACTGCCCTGAAGCCCCTGAAAATGGGTGGAGAGAGATAAAGAATACCCAGTGTGGACATTATGAGAGTTGATATGAGGAAGCTGCCAACATAAAGGATAATCGATTTGTGAGCTGAAAGACACTCCAGGGTCACACTCCACAGCGATGCATGACGCTGGCCCTGCCATCTGGCCTGTGGTCGGAGGAGGACAGGCAGAGCAGAGCAGGCCCAAATCCAAGGGGCAGTTGAAAGGAACTGGGAAGACCACCCCAACAAGGCAGGCATGTTGGACAGAGCCACCCTGAGCGGACCCAGTGCACAGCTTGAGTCACTAAATTGGCAACGTTCGATGAATATCACTTAAACGTTGCTAGATAACCAAGACTGCATACCACTAATTATTAATTCACCCCAAAACAATAATCCATTTCAAAAAGGTGAACCCAAACGTCACGCTCATTGAATGCAGTCTTCCTTCTCGAGCACCGGTGCTCGACACACCGACAACCAGTCTGAGACAAGCCTGAACTTCCCAGCTGGAGGAATGTACCACGAGGAACTCCTAAAACAATCCAATATCTACCATGTGTCCTGGGAGGTGGGCACCAAACGCAGGCGAGGGGAGTGCCACGGGCATGCTGCAAGACGAACGACGTGCAGCGACTCATCAAAAAGCTTCTGAGACTGGCTGAGCCACAGAAAAGTATTTGACCAGCATGTGTACAGAGGGAACAGTCTGAAGATTTCTCAGAAAATAACCTCCCTGCAGCCTCGTGTTTGTATAAAATAGGTCCTTTCAACGTTTTTTTTTTTTTTTTTTATTTTAAATAGCGACCCCCAAATGAAAGCAGACCAGAGCCAGGGAGGCCCTACAAGCCAGTGCATTTGCCTTGATAACTCCTGGTCTAACCCACTATTTAAGGCTGCAGGTAAAGCGTTCAACTTTGTTTCCTTAGCTTTTGGCTTTTATCCTAATCAACTTACAAATTTTCCCCCATTTAAAATTCAGGTTAAGTACTTCACTCAAGGATCCAACAGCAGCTCCCCCCCCCCCCCCCGAGACCGACATCGAAGTCTCCAAACTTTGTGCTACTTGCTGCCTCATGCTCATGTCTTTAGAGAAATATAAAAGCTATAAAAACCTGCTTCCTCAGATATTTCATGAAGCTCACATACCATAATTACAGATGACCCATTGCTCTGGGGGGAATAAAGGGTAAGCCGGGTGCCCAAACACAAACACTGAAAAGCTGTGGGTTTATAGTGCAGGTAATTGAAGTGATCACTGGTAAGAGACAGCAGAGGGCCGGCCTGAGAGGGGCCACTTTGGTCACGTGCACCAGAAGCTCCCTTTCAGCATCAACACCACATTACCCCATACTTCAGTTTTCACATCTGACTGCCTACCATGCATCGCATTGTCAGAGGTAGGAGGGCATCGGCGAGGTAGCTTAGCAACAGCGAGCTGCAAAATGCTACTTTCTCGTGTCGGGACATTCCTATGAAGTACCAGTATCACTTCCCGTCTGTCTACACGCAGCCGTAACACGTGGCCTAGAGATGTCACCCAATCGGCATGAACGACAGCCTATGGTTAAAGGCCAACAAAATCGGTGGCTTTATTAAAGACATTTATCACAAGAAGGACATCATCTTCCACTCGCTACCACAGACTCACAATTGGCTGCGAGCTTCATTAGCAGAGAGCTCAAGCTCGTTAACCACCCCCACACCCCATTTGGGACAGGAAGATGGGTTCCTTTGGTATTTACCCATCATGTCGGTCGGTACTACACTTTTCTCTGACGGGAAAAGGAACTCTGTCGATTTCACCGTTTTCCCCCAAGTTTGTCTCCTTTGCAGCAGATCAATCAACACCCTACTGAGCACAAGGTACTGGCTGTTAGACCATAGCACCGAATGCTCTACAATATCCCTGGAAGTTTTGGATTTTTCTTATTCTTTTCTCTCTTCAAAGCTACCACCTGAATTAGTAGAACAAGCTGATGTTCAAAAGCAGTATATACCAAGCGCAAAAATACAAATCCATTAAGAAAAAAAACCCCCGTGGGTACCTCACCACCTTCATTTTAATTTAAGACCACAGACATTTTTAAAACGCAAAAAAAATGCCACTTCTCTGAAAATGGAAGGGCAGACAGGAAAATAAAGGCAACAGGCTTGTAAAATTGCTATGAACTTTAGCCTGTATGTGCTGCTTTTAAAACTCTTATACTAAGCAGCTTTGTTGACTCATCTTACATGAAGTAGATTAAAGAAACACGTTTGGGTAAATTAACAACATCATCAGTAGTTTTTTGGGGGCTATTTGGGTGTAAGCAAAAGTCCACAGGTGCCCGAAACTGGGGAAGCCCATCACTCAAAGTGTTTCGCCACCAGAACCCCAGGACCACTCACACACACATCTGTAGCGTTTCAAAAACCACAGCGACAGTCGGCCAACCAAAGCGATGAGCTAATGATGTTAATCACTTATAACAATGCCTGAGGACCCCAAGACACTCACTGCCTGCCTAGAAGCAGACCCACGTGGGGAAGCTCGACCACAGGAAGAAGTGTTTCCCAATCTTGCAAACATTCGAAAATTAAAAAAAAGAGAATTTAAAAAACAGTCAAAATCACAGCATCAGAACGCACTGGAGAGGAGTACGTGCAGATCTACCTGTGGTCACAGACCATTGTGGACCTCAGAGCAAGTTTCATTCACATTCTCTCTTTGGTCTCGGTAGCCCGATGTGACTTTTCGTGCCATTATTTAACCAATGCAGTGTGATATAGGCTATTTAACGCCAATGGAGGGACAGCACCACACCAGACTGTAGGTCCATAAACACTACATCAGTCCTGTGAAGCTCTGTACCACAGTGCAGGATGATGGACACTCAAACCCCTTCAAGACTGCCAAAGAACCTTTTGTTATCCGCCGTAAGAATGGACCGTTCGCCTCTACCGTATTAAGGGTATTACTGACAAGACATTACACACAGCAGAAATAGGAGAGAAAATGATCAGAACAGATGAATTCACTATGGTACGGTAAATGTCTGAAGCATTGTGCATAGAAAACATTTGCTTGCTTGAGTGATTATCTTGTGCTAGGTGTTACAAGCAATCATACGTAAACACATTTGCAGTCATCTGACAGGCGGGAGAAACATTTACTTATCAGTCCCTGTAAAACAGCTCACATTTACACACACGGCCTTTCATAACGGGGTTGGCCTGCACACAACTAGGACACCTTACAAAGGGGCTCTGGCAGACGAGCAGGGTTGGAAGTCAAGAAATCCAGATCACATCGAGAATGCTAAACACGTTGGTGGAATTCAATGCATTCAAAAGATCAGGAAGTGGACTGCCTCGAGGCAGTCCACAACTGCACCCCCCCGTCCCCCCCCGTCCCCAGTTCGGCATGTCATGCTAAGATGACGCAAAGACCATACAGGGACTGACTACGTTTAAAGTCACAGGGGAAAAACTGTTGCTGTCGAGAGTCGGAGTGTGATCAGATTCGAGCCGCTGCCATCTTTGGTTCAAAACAGCGGGAATTTCACACAGGCTTGATGCAAAGCCAAGTGACTAATTCCTGTGACACAAAAATAAATATACTACGATATTGCTAAACAAACTGAGATGGAACAAACACGTACAAAAACAGACAGCAGGCACCACAATATTTCCAAAGCACGTCTGTCTTCCCATTCCTCTGTTAATACCAACGTTATCACATTCTTTGGCAGCCTTGAATTTCACACAGCATATTACTGTATAAACTCAAGCACTGAGGGTAACCAAACAGCAGGGATGTTATCCCCTCATTAACAACAAGGTCCTTTTTGAATTGCAAATGACACTTATTTCATTTCAAATTAACTCCAATCCACTACAAAGGGATACTTTTGAAACTGGGGGGAACTGTCCAGAGGTGGGTAATGAACAGTTTCCGTCGTTATAAGACAAACTCTTGGCATCATTACTAGCCCCCCCCCCCCCCCCCAAAAAAAAAAAAAAAAAAAAAAAAAGGAGGGGGCGACAGCGAGTGGTTGTTTTGTTGGAGGGCTTGAAGTGTGTTTGGGAGTGATT
>JAACJT020000035.1:4247688-4262784 GCA_009936485.2 Gymnarchus niloticus
CAGCTGTTGTCCGGGCGGAGGGGTCGGGGGGGGGCGGGCGGGGGGGGGGGGGGGGGGGGGGGGGGGGGGGGGGGGGGGGGTGGGGGGGGGCTGGAGCCTATCCCAGGCAACACGAAGGCAGAGTTACACCTTGGATGGGATGCCAGTAAAATCATATTTTCACACACAAAAGGTAAAACGTCTGCATGCTGTAATGAAATGCAATGTTCTTACATTTCTTACACACGATGCAGTCATTCGTTTTTTAGGTGACGTTCAAATGACTGCCTACATGTCAGTGAGGGGAATCTACAGGTCATTACTTTGCATGAAAGGATTTAATTGTGGGGGAAATAAATGACTGATTGTTTAGAAGCAATAAAAATGCATCTCAGGTCACCAGAGTCCACTTAAATTGCACAGAAAGATTTACAATGACCATTAATACGTCTGGCAAGTACCTCATTTTGGCAGCTTCGTTCCCCAGTAATAAGACTTGACTCAGACGAAGGAATTCTCATTATTCAATTTTCATTTGTGTGTTTAAAACAGGCATTACCCTACCCTGTGCTTAACTGTAGTAGTTACTACAAAGGTAAGTGTGTCAGTCTCTCCTGTTGTCATCAGAGTTGTTGTCTTAAATGTAAGCTGATGGGAGACCATTTGTGCCTGTGCTCACTGTCCCACTAGTGACTGCAAACATGTCAGGTCTCAAAGCGACCAGACACCGAGCTGAGATAATATGTTCAATAAAATAGAACTTCTGTCATGGATTTATTTATGACTGTTGTCATATTTGCTGTTAGACTGACCAGTGAAGGTAAGGGAACCGTTCGATCATGTCATATTCAAAGTCTGAATACTTATACCTAGAACATCACACTGCTGGCATACATTTCCTCTATTCACCCGGATTGGCTCCCTCAGAGGGTATTTTCAAGGAACTGTCCACTGCTTAAGAGAGGATTGGCTGGAGTGAGGTCCCATCACACATGGCACATCCTGGCTGGGGATTTACCATCAACCTGCGTGAATAGAACACTCGGCTAGCTTCACTCTAGACTCGACCCAATTGGTCTGCCCATTTTGGGCCAGCTGAGCATGAAGACTGTCCATGCGGCACATTACAGAGCAAAGTGAGCATTAAATAACTTAGAAGTACAGCCTGCGACAAGGTTAGCCATGAAAGTTCCTTTCTATCAAATTTCAGTGTGCACCAAGAGGTACATAACTCGTAATTTAAAATGAGGTTCAGTACAAGACCTATCTAAAGGGAAACAGCCCATGTTTACACGAATGGTCACAAATAAAACAGATCCTGATTGGAAAAAAGACCCATTAGCTTCCAAAATTGCAAAATAATGTCCTATTGCATTACAATGCATGATTTTCAAGTTGGACTCCTAAGTTGAACTGGTCTCAGCTGTTCTACCCTTCAGAAAAGCACAAACTATCTCATTACATGTGGCGACTAAATATCAAAGTATTATCTACCGCATGTGTAAATTATGAAGCAAATAGCCTGTGTTTACAGCCTGCCATTTGTGGTAGACCCAGATGATTGGCCACAGTGCACAAGGCTGGAGCTGACACCCCTGGTACCCTAAGCATCCAAAATTGACCATCTGGGAGGTCGACGCCATGCAGTGACCACCAGCCTTGGGGGCGGCCCACGTGGCAGTCATTAAGTCTTTCAGCTGGATTCTCAAGGACATATCCTCACGGAATGGACTGCTGTTTCTCTCTATTTGTAAGCTACCTTAGAGGGTAGGAGGCAGATCAGATGCTCCTTTCAGTCGTGATTTGTTGGAAATCATCAGCACAATCTTCCTAGCGGCACACCGTTCATGTAGACCAACAGCTATTTTATCCGTCTTCCAACTGCTCATTCACTGCATGGTCAAGGAACGTCAGTCCATTGCAGGACAATTTAGAGAAGTGCAAACTCCACATAAAGAGAGCAAATGTAGGACTCAACCCCCCTTGCGCAGTGTTCAAAGTGACCAGTGAGTGCTGGCAGGCACCTAAATACCATGATCAACTAACGCAGCCTGAAATTTTCTTTCATATGGGGGGGGGGGGGTCATGAACCCACACCCACCCCAAGATCCCTCTCATTATGAACTAAGCCCTACCCTGGAGATGTGAGGAGAACCACTGAGCCCCCAGCTACACTACAGCTCGTTCCACATTCACTAATTACCACCACAGAACTCTAGTATAATAGATTAAAAAGGCATGTAATTAAACACTTAATTTTTGCTTGTCGTCATATTGCGAATGAACTTGTGGCATGAAGATAATCAATACTCCATGGAACTGTTCTACTTATAGAATTTCCAATCCAAAAAAGTCGCCTTGAGCAATGGGTTGGCCAGAGACATCTGTCTGTGTTGTGCCTGCAGCCCTGAGCGAATGGTCAGCCATGTGGTGCATTACGTTACGGGGGACTGTATTAAACAGAGTGGAACTGCAGCATCTGCTGGTATGCAGAAGTGCACTGAACGTGATCGCTGCAAGAAGCTTGATGAATGCACCAACAGCTCCTGAACATTTCTTTGCGTTAGGGCTACTGCGTTTCCCTAACAGGAAGCCCGTATAATGTTTCATGAAAGCATTGATTTCTTTCAAATCAATGTGAAATGATCAGTGTAGCCCATGATCCTGTCTGGGATAGGTGGTTGGGAGATAGATGAAGGATTTACGTAGCACAGGAAAGTTGGCAATCTCTAAATTGCCCATAGTCCATGAGCGTGCTTGTGAGTGTTTGTGCCCAGTGATGGACTGGCATCCCATCCAGGGTGTACTGCTGTCTTGGTCTCTATGCTGCCTGGGATAGATTCCAGGCCCTACCACAACCCTGGACTGGATAAGTAGTGGACAGATGGATGGATGGATGGATGGATGGATGGATGGATGGATGGATGGATGGATGGATGGATGGATTAAAATATGCATGCATAGATTCAGATATGGATTTTCACTGACAATGACACGGTTGAAAACATTTTCCTGAATACAAGATACAGTAAGTATGAAATAGATTGCTGCAATATTTTACTTAAAAGGCGTTTCTTGATTTCTATATAATTTCTACAGTTTGACCACGCCGTCTGTGCTCATAATTACAACTCCTAGGTTTTTGGTTAAAATCCCACTTCTGATCTGCGTGTGAAGAATTTAAATGTCCTCCCCTGTGCTGAACTTTCCTCCTGGTGGGGCAGTCAGATGCTGGTCGGCTAATATACAGATCTCTGAAATGACCGAAGCGTCCCATCAGGGGGTGTACTCCACTTTGTGCCCCCAGCCCACCCCCCGGTGCGTTTGACTAAACGGTGTTACTATCTAACATGCCACATCTGTTATCCTTCGTTATTCAGACTCGGCTTTAGGACCTCGCGGACGCCTGAGAGTAACGCACATGGTCGCACTTGAATACTGGACTTATATTGTAAAAACAGCTTGCATCGATGTCTGGGAGAATCACATGCCATCTGCACCGTACTGTCACCGCCTTTTCGTGGTCTCGTTTCTCACACGCTTCTCCGGGTCGCACCCTGGGGCTTTGGACCGAACTAAAAAGTTTATGAGTTCACATCCAACAGCAGGTCTGCGAGATCTCCCCGGCGGTGTCCGTTGGACCTGGTAGCGCTGCGGGAAGTCTCTCACATCCTGCCCATCAGCTGTTCAGCTGTTATGTTGTGGTTGCGCTGCTGTGAACGGATCTAATAGCATTTTCTTCCCAAGCCGGGCGATATGACCAACCGGCAGTGGAAAGAAAACTTTGTCATTTTGACCACATTATATCTGCTGTCATTACGGGCGAGCTGCTCCTGTAACGATGTCCCACCAAGCCCACCTGAAGGTAAGGGATCGAAATCAGAAATGTACAGGGCGATCAGGCTGGAGGCACCAGCAGCGCGTCCTGATGTTTTTATTGACATATTGCTGATGCGCAAACAATGAGAGTCACTAAGTCATTCACGCATCTCAGGGTGAATAGCCGCGATTTCATTCATTTTCCGTGTAAGTCACGTCTTGATTTAAATTTTGTTTTGAGAACACTGCTAATTTTCTCTCTCTATACATTTTACTTTCTGTGAGGTAGCAATAAACAAACGTGTATTTTTAATTCAACCATATACGGTCAAGATGGTCCATTGATTTTTTTTGACCACCTTTTTTTTTTTTTTTTTTTCCTTTCGAAATGTGAGCGAAAAAGTTACCACGACTAACTTACATGAGAGGGTGAAATAACATTGTGTCGAGGTTGCGACAATTAAGATTCAGGAGAACCGGCGGCTGGCGGTGGCACATCTTGATGTCTGACTGAATTTTAAAACTAACTGATGCATTTTCTGACTAAACCATTTAGGCATCTCTCCTTAAACAGCCCCAGTTCTTTCAGAAATACAGATTTAGACAGTGGATTAATATTTCTGTCCGTGCTCTGGTATAGGGGCTTGTTCTGTACATACTGTGTGTTCGTGGCTCCGTATAAAGATGCTGTTAAAAACACAGAAAGATGTCAGCAGGAATAAAATCAAACCTATCGAAACTGCTGTGCAATAAGGGAAAATAAAATTGTTTTTTTAAAAATCGAAAATTCTTGTCTATCTCTTTCTAAGATCCCTTTGCATGTTAATGTTAATGAATGTTAATGTTCCTTCAATACATTAAAGCACAATTTAGGGTGCATTATTAATCAATAATCAATATATGTTATTGATTAGTAATGTGCGCACTTTTAGGCGGATGTATGTATTTATACTAATTAATATTAGCATATATGCATTGGTGTGATATAAGATGTATGAGATTTGAGCCGGATGCACGGAACGGTGGTCCACCTTCTGGCTCCCGACCTGCCTGTCAAGGGGGCTTCTAATGACACTCATGTGGGCTGCAGTGATTTACAGCTGAGTGCCGTGCGGAGACGCAGGCATGACCTCAATTCCCCATGCATGGTTGTGTGCTTACTTTAAAAGTTTAATTTTGTGCGTTTCAAGGATGTTTACTCCGTTTGTATATGCATGTTAATTAAATGTATGGTGCCTCCATCGTTTGGAGTCTAGCCAGACATAGTTGCAGGTAAATGGTGCAGAAATGTTTTCCTCTGAAGTTTCCCCTGCATGCTCAATATGGCATGGAGCGCGCATTCGTCTTCGTCTCCTGTCTTTAACGCATTTGTCCATATTTACCACGTTTTGCTTTCGAAAAACACACTGTACCGCAAATGATGAATTGCCATTCCGCACCTTCCCATGCGCCCGGCTGATTAGCCTGCGATCCGCTTGTATTGTTTGGCCGACTCGGTGCATCACAACAGTCGAATGGAAGGCAGGCTGGCTGTGATAAATAGTTGCTACAACACATCTTGACAGACGCTGACTGCGAGAATGGGTTTTACAACGCACGCCTGCGTGTGTTTGGATTTACACCCGCAACACGAGGCGTGGGAGCCGCGTTTGACAGCGCCGCTGACTAGCAGGAAAGGGGGGGACCTGAGCTGAACTGGGACCACTTATGTTTCGCAAATGTATGGTAATCAGCCATAAACAAGGAAAATCCCACAAAAATTAGAGACTGCTTTAGATTGCTTTGTAACAGGATACGGTTTCCACGAGTTTTTCCACAGCCCTTAAAATCACAGCGAGCATTAAACGCCTATCATGTTGTATTTAGGTAATGTTTTCCTTGTTAGCCGTTTCAACAGCCTTGTCCAAATCGACTGCACATGGGTCCCACTTCTCATCGCTGGTCGTGTCTCCTGCACTCAGAGAAAAGAAACGGCGGCGTTACTCAGGAGTTGTCATGGCCGTTTTTCTAGTGTGGTTCTGTGGGTTTTAGACACTTTTGCCAGTGTCCAGAAAAGTGCAATCCCAAATCCCATGGCCAGCAGAGTAATCACATTACCGTCGTGCCCCAGAGCAAGGCCATTCACCCTGAAATCTGCCCCAGGGATGCTGGTTAACCAGCAGAAGCTCTGCCTCAACCTTAGACTTCCAGCTCACCTGTAAATGTGTCTCATGGGAGAGCATGATGGGACGTACAAAAAAAAAACGAATCCCGGCCCTCGTAGAAACGGAGAATAAATATATCTTATCTTGCATAAACAGATGCTTCCCAGCTCACCTGTAGCATTGCTTTTTTCTCCAGGGCTAAAGCTTGTGCCGAGGTTATTTTTTAATTTTTTTGCTTATTGTAGAAATTGCTGACTGAACATTTTTGTTTCTTTGGATAACTGAGCCGACTTTGGGACAGGATGGCAAACACTATAGATACCTGTAGGAAAGAGATGGAACTGATTTGATGACTAAACAAAGTGACGTTCTGTTGGTGCTCCTGTTGTCTGGGATACTGAGCAGGTACGGCCATATTTGCTCAGAAGGGACCGCACAGATGTGACCGACACAGCCAGAGTTCTTCTCTGTCGGGAGCAATGTGGCCTCTGGGGAGGACGGTTCCTCCAAGATAGGAGGGTGAGAGAGGTGGACGGAGGATATTTCGCTGCTAGAGCTATAGAATTGGGACACGGTGGGGTTCCGGGAGGAGGGGGAAGGTGCAGGGAGTGTTGACCCAACGACAGAGTCACCTCCCATGGGGTTTCCTGTGGTTTTCCTGTGATCTGGGTCCCAGAGAGTTGTCCAGTAGTAAGTGAGACCCCCATGGACGTGTGATTTGGGGGGAGAGTGTCGAGTGGTGACACATCCGTGCGAACGACCCGCCCCAGCTGGGGCGTGGACACCTCTGCACGCTGTAAGTGCTGAGAAGCCAGGATGTTCTGGCCCCATATGGAGTACATTTAGCAGGCCGTAAAAAGCTCGCCTGAAGGGCACCCTTAGCCTAATATTTCTGTGAGTAGATGTCTAGCACGAATGCATGCATTCCCTATCATATCTACATGATGCTTGGTACCGTCACACACCATCTACTGCAGCCACTCAGGTGTTGAGATGGCCTTTAAAAGAATGAGGATCTGGTGCCTCCTTCATCCATGCTGGACACTCAGCTTGTAAAGAAACAGGTGCGAGCGAGCGTTAGGCCAGCTGGGTATCAGGGGGCATTTAGCCATTTCTGAGCTGTGTGGGGTCAACAGCACATCCCCCCCTCCCCCCCAGGGCCTGCGGCTAATGGGTTTCCAGGGTAAAATCATCTGGTCTTGAAATCGGCGGGCCATTAGAAGGGCCTTCCGGAATGGCCAAAAAAAAAACAACGCGTTTTTGTGAGCAGCCTGGAAAATCAGTAGCAGGGTAGGTCGGTGTTGTTGTGAGTTTGTCACCCCGGTTGTCAAGGCATCGTGCCTCCCGCTTAGCCATGCGAATCCTTCCACTCTCCTGGAAGCTCTCCGGAGTGGCCGTGTATGATGGTTGAGGGCCCTCTCGTCGGATCCGATTTTGAGTCCTTCACAGGAGCCCCTGACCTGATGGAGATTCAGCAGAGTAACAGGTGCATTTGGGCAGAGTTGCAGGTAAACGCCTTTTGTGGCTGTGATCTTAACCTCCTTCCGGTGCAAGCCGACAGCTTCCTCTGAGTACCAGCTGGATGCGCTCTGACTGGAGGTGCTTGACATCGCTGCCCCTGGATTACAGAGTACGCTTGTAGTGAAGGTGAGCTCACTTGTGTCTGATGCAGGGGTGAAGAGGCTGACGTGCCAGCCGTCACAGGGACTGCTCAACAAAAAAATACAGGACTGGCCCTTTAAGTGGGAGGAAACGCAAAAAAAAAAAAAACATGACAAACACCTGAGAGATAAAAAAAAACCCACTTATAGAGGCCAGGAAGTGTCTATTTGGAGGCTCAACCTCCTTCCTTCCTCCTTTTCCAGCTTCCTGGCTGCCCTCAGCTCGGCAAACAGTTTTAGTCAGACAGTGCCAGCTGAGCGCTGTTAATGTGTCGCGAGCACACAGCTGGACTCGGTGCCTCACCGACTTTGCCCACAGCTTGACCCTGTGCTGTGGATCCCACAGGCTTCTGGAGTTCATCAGAGATCTAAAAGCCTAAACTTTAACTGCAGCCAGGCCTGGCTTGTCCCCTTACTGGCCATCACTCTGGCATGGCTTCGTATCGCCTCTGGGCCTGGACACTGTTATTTACAACAGTAATAGATAGGTTCACACTCCTTCACCTCAGGCTGCAGGACACACGCCAACATGCTGGGGAACAGAGGCAAAATGGCAAAGTTACCGGTACCATGCGCACCTGGCACGTTTGTTTCATAGATACATGAATAAAACATGTGCACTACATTAGAGATGGTTAGTCTGTTTATGTCCAATCCATCAAACTTCCGAACATTAATACGGTTTTTAGCTGCACCAGCTCAGGTTCGCTACCCATGCATAGTACAGCAGGAGCCCTCAAGGATTTGAACCGCTCACCAGCAGGTTATGCATCCAAGTCCTTATTTTCACTCCACAGGCATGTATATATCTGTGTGTACATATGTGTGCTGCTTTTTTGGTAAGGCTGGCATCCCATCCAGTGTGCACCCCAGCTCTGTGCCGGGCTGTTCAGCCCCGCCCCCCGTGACCTTGAGCAAGGGTGGATGGATGTTCTTGGGTGAGGATCATGGTGCTGTCTGCTTTGAGGAGATGTGACAAGCTGCGAGTCTTTTGATGCGAGGCGTGTCGAAGTAAAAGGCCGGTTAAAGTGTGACCCCGGGACGCCAGTGCTGGTACAGCTAATGGGTTTATTGTGAGCTGATTACACAGCGTTTCCCTGGAAGATGATCACTTTTAGCTACGGCCTTTGATCCTACACGCATTCCCCCGTCTCCGCTGTGGGTGGGGATAGGCGTACATCACAGCCTCCCGCATGCTAAAATGCACCGCTTGCCAGGATGGTGTATCTGGGAGGGGTGTCCTGTGCTGGAGAGCCAACGATTTCCAGGTTGTGAGAGTGTGCATGGATGGAGGAGTCGGGATTGAGGTGGGGGGGTTGCAGTCATCTGGAATCCAAACTGGGTGTTCGCACTGTTGCATGTTTATGCAGATGGGGCCAAGGGTCTAAATGTCAACATTCTTTTCCCACCACCTCACCCCCCCATGATCTATTACGACACCAAGAAGCCTCAACAGTGCAGTCCCTGGCCCCCGTGCTGGGGGGGCGCAGGAAAAATAAGTGAAGCAATGTGCCCATGCACCGGTGCAGTTATTGCGACGCGGTTAATTGTTCGTCCGTCTGGGAGGGCTGGAGTCATATGCTCCTCGAGGTGCCTACGGTCCACCACGCCATCCCATAATGCTGAGGTGTAAATTTAGATCCCTGAGGTGCCAGAGGCTGGGAAGCGTGAAGTGTGTTAATAATAAAAAAAAAAAACAGCTCTGCTTCATGTGTAGGTGGGAGAGTATTCTGAGCCTTCACCTTCTCTGTCAACCCAGCTTTGCGGAGTTAACTCCGTACTGGACGTGCTGAAATGTTCAAGATTAACTGGGCGGTACTGCGGCGAGAAACATGCACCGTATTCTCACCGCCCTGTCGAGCGAGAACGCGGTGGAACGAGCCATGTTTATCTGCTTCTGTTATGATGAGGAGCCCATGAATTTAGTCACGTGTTCAATAAGCAGCAACACTCGCAGACGCTAGCCGAGTTTAAATGATTAGCTGCTTAAGCGCTAACTAATTGCATGGTGTGGTGTCCAAATACCGTTAGACAAGAACGACAGAAAGCTATCACATGATAATACACAAACTGCGGATGGTTTTTGAAGGATTAGTTAAAAGCAAAATGGCCGAACTGAATTTTATGGACTGGAGACATGAGATGGTTCTCTTTTCGGACTCGAGCTCTCAGAGAAGGAATGTCGACCAAACCAGATATACCTCACCCTCTGTCCTTTCACTCTGAGGATATTTACTGAAAATGCACGCAGGTGTCATGGAGATCATTCCCCTATACTGTTGTGTTGGCATGTAAAATAACACCGTATTTGACAAATCAAAGAACTCAGCATTGAACGACCCACTTTTCTGACCCTGGTTTTGAATAGGGCTGGTATTGCATGGTTTGGCTCCTCAGTGGAAAAAGAACAGAAGGTACTTGGTTTTATTCCCTAGAAGGTATTTGAGCTGCCCTGGAAAAAGCACCAGTGAAGCATGCAAAGATGTGAGGTGAACGTAAGGAAGGTTAGCCAGCTTCAGCTGGGTCCTGAAGCTGCTGCTGGAGCCCTCACAGCTTCATTAAAGCTGCTGTTTGCTGCCTGTGAGGAACCAGAGGTCACACAGTGAGGCAGGGGGTGGTTCTGAAGAGTGGGGTCTTCGCCCTGGGCAGGCAAGATGGTTCTGCGGACGCGATGCCTGCAGTGATGATTTGGCATGTGAATGGATAGCCGCCATCAGATTGCAAGATTTTTTTCTGTTATTCCCAAAACTGAAGAGTGGGACCCTGTGAGCCGCGTTCCCTTCGTCCATAAGCGGCTGGAGATGGACTCACTTTCAGAAAGCAGTTTCCAGGCTTGTTGGAGTCAGGTGGGTGGGTTATCCCCTCCCACTGTCCATTTTGCCTGGTTGGTGTGCTTATGTGATGGCCCTGAGGCTTTACCGTGTACAGTGATGTCGTGCACACGGTTACCGTCCATAGTGTTACCACGGATGCCACATCCATGCACTTGCAAAGTGCATATTAAGCCCCTTTGTTCAGTAGCTGGTTGTAACTTGTAGGCTCTTCATATTGACCTGGACGATGCTACACATTCTTAAAATGTACACATTTCCAGCTGAATCGGGTGCCTTAAGACATGACTGAAGAATTTTGATCGGCCAAAGGGAAGGGAGCAGTGGGAGAGCGGCAGGAACTAGAAAGTGGGAGTGACAGAGGAGGAGATGGAGACCTGAAAACAATGAGGACAAATGGCATTATGTTGCCTCTGAAAAGTAAGTAAGGGATCCTACAGCAGAGGGCGCTGTTTTGTGGAAACTGCATTCTTTTGGGAAAATTACATCAGTGCCCCAGTTTTTTGTTTTTTTTTTGTGTTTGCTGGGGGGAGGGGAGAAGGGGGACTTCTTGAAAGATTGATGCAGATTAGAATATAAATATAAATACTTAAAGGGATAAGTCAGTGAACGTGTCACAGCTTGTTAGCTCGGCCCGGAAGAAGAAACCTTGCAGCCTCAGCAGGGTGGGCCCCATGTGCCAGACCACCAGTCGGTGGGGTGCACTGTGCTACTGGATACAAGCTTTGACATTTATACTGCTTACTTGGTGGGGGACGGCAGTCAAGAATATTACCTCACCTCTGCTCTGGCTGTTAACTTAATCATCTTCTCCTGGATGAGTCATGGAACTTGGGGGGGTTGCATGATGGGAGTTATATATTCCAGCTAAAGCCGCGGGGGAGGCGGGGTGCAGGTGAGCCAGGCCGGGGAGTGGTGGAACACGGGTTTGAGTCCACGAACACGTTAAGGCACCTGAATCTGCTTCTGCATTCTGCTGTCTCCATGGCAACGACACCAGAGTGCTAGACTATCCACTCAACACTGCTCCGGATTTTGGAAAAATAAAGCTTGCTGTTCAAGGGCAGCCTCTGACAGGGTCCCCTGGGTCCCCAACCCCGGTGCTGCTGTGGGGTCATCCCTTGGGCCCTCTTTGGTCTGCTGCCATGGCTGAAAGGGGGCATTCGGTATGTGAGATATGCTCCGGATCTGCAGGACCCTGAGTGGCTCTTCAGTCGGGACAGTGAGCAGAACCACCGGACCGTGGAATGACACGGGGAAACGCTGTTTCTTTTAGGCTGGGATGGGGGTGAATCGAACATCACAAGAGCGAGCATGAAAAACGTGTCAGCAGACGACAAGAGAAGCTAAAAGCTCACACTCAGGTGGGAAATTCAGTCATCAACACCAAACCCAAAGTTTGGGGTTTCTAGTGAAAACACACCAACACCTCATCCTTTTTTGTAAATGTGGGACAGGAAAACAATCACCTTGTTTACCTGACCTTTTCTTCTGTGACAGCTATCCCCCCCCCGCAGTGACCTTACTTGGATAAGCGGTTACTTATAACAGGTGGGTAACTGGTGTCAACGCTAGCAATAGTGTCATGTTATAGATACTTCTGGACTTCCGCCGCACATTTGGATCTGTCTCTGAGAGAAGGAGGTAGAATCTGAGTCTCACCCCTGCCTCTGGGCCCACAGACCGCCTGCCGTAACCCAAAGCAGGTCAAGCCCATGAGAAGCCCCTCCCAGGGACCCCCTTGCACCCAGATAGCTGACCTGTAATCTAAGCTCTTTTGGGTTTCTGCAGGTTTGGGATGCAGGCTTTGGCTTTGAAGCACTCAGCGGGTGTTAGAAATAAAATACACTTCGGGAAGTTTGCGAGGACTGATCCCTACATGGTATGCCCACTCAGGGGTGCTTCTGTGTGTAAATTGATTTGTGCCACTATATAAGAAAGCTTTAGGGGCAGGTGTGTATGTGTGTATTTGTAAATCTATCTCATTAATTTTGCCGCTTAAAAAAAGATCAGCGCGGCTTCACGCCTACGACCAGGGTGCTTAAATCCAGCACAGGGCAAACGCCATACGAGCGATGTGCCGCTGAGAGTTGTCCCTTTATACGGGTGCAGAGGAGCAGACGGCGACTTTAAAGGGTGTCACAGTCTGTTAAAGGGCCGGTGTCTGACTGCGAGCAACGGCGACACCGTTAAGGTAATGATAAGCAATAAATTAGCCCTGTCAGCGGTGTACTTTGACAGTTTTACCCCAGAGATACACGGGTCTCTGCTCTTCCTCAACTCTCTGCCGTGTATCTTTTTTAATCCAATTTAATTCTGTCTAACTTTGCTGATTGAATCCATTTTCTTTAAGACAGTGACTTCATTACCGGGAGCTGCTCCTTACTCACCCCCATATATGGACGAAGGGTTCTGGAACTTTCTTTACTTTCTGTACATGGATTTAAAGTTCTGAATGTCAAAGCTGAAATGGAAATGAAAAGCATCTCAAGCGCATGAGTTGTGTTCTGGACGACCTCTTGCGGCAGGGCCGTCGGCGACGGTAATTTAATATGGGAGCTGCCAGACCAAGCCACTGATACCTGTGCTCAGCCCAGGCCAACACACACACACACACACACGGCATTTTTTTCCACCGCCCGCACACTCATCGATTGTGTGAGTGAGACGGTGTTCCTGTTTTTCTTAACAGGACTGACAGTGGGAAAGAGTCAGCCTTATGTCTCAGCTTTTATAGTAAAAAAAAAACAAAGACCACAGTGAATTTATTGCTTCTGAGTTCTTGTCAGGAGGCGAAATGTTGCTGCTCGCAGTGGTGTACCCCGGGGCTTCATAAAACACAACAGAGTGTCTTTGTCCCACGTTGCCGGTTATGGGAACGGGGGTGCGAGCCTGCAACGCCAAGTCGCCTGCCAGCGAAGATATATGGGAAGCCTGTTTTGCAATCCCCAGAGTCTTCATCGGACGCATCGGGCCTGGGAGAATAATTACACACGTCCAGTTCTCACCGATGAAGATAAAATTCTCACGGACGATTCATTGAGTGGGGAAGCATGAGATGTGAATGCTTATTGTTCAATTTCCAACACATACACAGCATTGCTTAGTAGTGAAATGTAAAATTTGATCGGTCGGCTTTGGATTGGGACAGAGGGCTAAATGAAAACTTTAAAGCACATTTTAAGGAAGCTTTGTGACTGTTTTTAGGTCCAAGTGGATAGTTACGAAACGTCCACACTGAGGCTCATGGGAAGTGAATGGGAGTGTGCCTGATCTCCCATACACGACATGTACAAGTGAAAATCGCTTTCAGTCCAGAGCATAAACTAAGAAACCTTCTAAACGATGTTTCTTTGGTGCCAACTCTGGTATCGTTATGAGCTTGTGGGCACAACTGAGTCTGCTTTCTAGGGTGGGGGTAGTCTGGGATTTAGGCCTCAGGGGGGCCAGCGCCTCCTCCTCCACTCCTGGCCTTTGTAGGAGGCTGCGAAAGTGAAGCCCACCACTGACAGAGGGGCAGACTCTCTGGGTGAGAACGTTTCATCAGGGAGACTAGGGTCAGGTGACTGGAGATACCAGAGGGGCAGGGCCAAATGGAGGGAACTGAGGATGTGGCTGTAGGTACAGCATAAAATCTAAATGAAAAATACAACAGCCACACAGGTGCCTGCAGAGTGTTAAGGATCACTTTGACGTGACCTTCTACTCTAGCTGGTTTGGGGAACATTCTGACATGCTGGCTGACCCCCCCATAGGGTCCCGGCTGATAGCTCAGAGCTTGGGTCCTCCAAACCCCTCCATGGAGGTGGGCTTTCTTAATAGGGAGCAAGTCCCACAAAGAAAACCGGGAGGAGAAGCTGGCAGGAAGCCCAACTTACATGGGCCTCAGTGGAACTTCCTCACGATACCACGGGCCACGATGAGTGAAGCCTCACATCCAACGCCATGCATTCCCCGCGCTTCTCACTTAACTGTATGTGTGACCTAATTGCCGTGGTGATCAGGGTATCCAGAAGGCTTGGGCCTCGCTTTTTGTAGGCAGAAATAATGGAAAAACATCTTGGAATCTGAGGGCGATTATGGTGATTAAGGCATTGCGTGGTTCATGAAGTTTAAATGCACTAATTAGCTGCGTTGTCTCCATGGTTTTAGAGACAGAGAATCACACCATCTGGGAACAGAAAAGCAGAACATACACTATATAGTTTAGTAATTAGCCTCTGGCTTTCTGGTGAAATCAGGTGGATGTGTGTACCGCAAAAGGTCTCGTTTTATCTCGATTTCAGAATGCTTCAAACTATTCTGAAATTTTCAGCAGCTTAAAATTGACGTTATTTATGTTCTACACATGTGTCGTTTGTGAGGTCAGTCCCGCTGGTAGCTGCACATGTTGCAATAAATATGAGCGATGTATTTTTAACTTGTACTGTAAATCATGTGCATTTTGGCATGGGATCAGGATGGCGGTGATATGTGAAATGGGTTTAACTCAGCATGCTCTGCTTATGTATGAAAGCGTGTTTAGAGTCAGTGCGTACTACTTTTGTGTGAAAGGGTGTTTAGAGTCAGTGCATATTACATGTGGAAGGGTGTTTAGAGTCAGTGCATATTACATGTGGAAGGGTGTTTAGAGTCAGTGCATATTACATGTGGAAGGGTGTT
>JAACJT020000035.1:4262884-4280043 GCA_009936485.2 Gymnarchus niloticus
TAGAGTCAGTGCCTTTTGCTTCCCATTATTTTAGCAGTGCGACAGGTTGATCACTGGCCAGCTTACCCCCCCAAGCCTAATGATATGGCATGTTCTGTTCCACAGGAGGTCGTCCAGGAGAGGCAGCCACTCATAACACTACCGAGCCGATCGTCATTGTGGACGGCGTTCGAAAGCCAGTGAGCATCCTACCAGCGATGGTAAGTTTATGAGACGTGTTCGCACCTCTCACTTTGGTACAGATCCTAGGTAGAAGAAAAATCTGTCTGGAAGACTGTGGCTCCAGTGATAAGCTCTGAGAAGATGAAAAATTAGATTTTTTGTGGGGATTAGCAGTACTTTCGTGCACTTGACTTGAGAGGATAATCAGACTCGACATGTGTCTGGAATTCATTTTCTGTTTAGTTCTGGCAATTTCACCATCCAGTACGTGATAGAAACTCGTACTTAAAATAACCCCCCTACTCATGCAGTAATGTGGGCGAGTCCTGAATTACCCATGCTGCGAAAAAACTCGTCCAACTTCAAAGCCATATATTATATGTACGGCCAGGCCTAAAGCAGATGTAGAACATAGCCTGATCAGTGAGATGGAGTAGGAGAAAAAACCGGCTGTGATTTCAGAGGAGTGTCAAAAGTAAGCCTGTCGGCCTGTTGTTATGGAGACCTTTATGAGTTCACGGCGACTCAATCACCAGAGTAGGGCATCAATGTGGCTCTACGTCACGGTTATAGTTCAAAGGGCTTTATTACACCCGTGAGCCATGGTTACGGTAGGCTAATGAAATGTCTACAGTGTTCACTAAGTCTAGGGGGATGGCTTCAGGGTGGACCTGGTTTTACAACCAAACTCCAGGTCTGAGTCCCACAGGGTTACTGATGGCAACTTCCACCGTTAAGAAAATGTTTGAACTCGGGATAACAACACCGTGCGCTAATATTTTTAAGCAGTGGGGGTCATTCTTATAGACTCCTGTTTCCAAGAGTAACTGAGTAGGTTAACTCTATTTCCTGCATTAAAGACCTACTGGTCTGTGGTGGGGCTTACATGTGGAGTTTGGTAAGTCTTTGAAGCTCACGTGCCTAATGCATTTAGATGTAATGCATTAATCACGCATGAACAGCAGTATAATGTGTTGTAATATAGCACCTTTCAAGGCGACCGTGTTGACTTAAGCCTTTTCGGTGTATTTCAGGTTTCTTCTAGGATTCCTAAGGTACACTCAGGCAGTGATAAAGTTAAGTAGTCAGTTTGCACTGGCAGAGAACTGAACGAGCAGACAGACTCAGGCATCACATTTCGGCGCCCTTTGGTGTCCTTGCTCTGCTCGGTGACAGCCATCCTTGGGCCACAATGGGTGGCTCGTAGTCTGGACCCCCAGGGTGGGAGGGGGTCCCTGTGGGCCACGTGTGTGTCCTGATATTTCAGAACGACGATGATGTACTGCTCCTTTCCATGGCGACAACCCCCCCCCCCATATCTCCCACACACATACTCCCTTTGTGGCCACATAACTCCAAAGCCGAGATTAATGTCACTGCAAACTGAAGAAATGTTTTTGTGTGACTTGTGAAGCTTGGATGGCTGATAAACATGCTGAGCAGGAGCGTTGGCCTCTGCCCGACCGGTTCTTGGTGCCTCTAGAGGTCATCCTGTGTCAGTGAGCATGTTCTTCCCATAACCCGTAGTCTGACGGAACGAATTAGCCAAGAACCACACAGAGGTGGAGTGAATCGAAATTAGGTGCTCCAGATGTAGCAGAACTTTTGATAAAGGGGTGTAATCAAAATGAATGTTTCTCTTACTTAAAATTTGAGTGTGGGGCTTGTGTGCTCTCCCTGGGTCCTCAAGCTTTCACTCAGATTCCGTCAGATCCACGGTTCTGGTGAACACTGGTCATTTTCAAAATGTCAGCCGGCCTTACTTGAATAAATAAGGGGAAAATAAATATGGATCCATGGACGGAGGTACCTATATCATAACATGCGTCTCTTGGTGGGTTTCGGGAGTGGCCAGTATGAAGGTTAATATTTCCCCTCGTTCCCACCTATCCGTCACCATGCTCCTTTGTCCCTTGCTGCATTGGATGGGGGTGCCTCATGTCACCCCCCTCGGTCTGCTTGTTTTTCCAGAGCCATCCTGCATCACTGATGATATCACTAGAGGCTGAAGAGACACAGCTGCTCCTCATCCTGGAGAAAAATGAGTAAGTCATCGCTGTCATTGCCCTCACGTTCAAAATTGATTGGCTCCCAGGGTTACAGCCCAAAGTACAACTCATTTTTACAGCTTTGTGCGGACAGGCTCTGCCAGCCTTTGGGGCTCAGTGTGTGGACAGAATGACTCAATGGGCCAGAGGATGTTGCCAGCGTAGGGGGACAGACTGTGACTGTGGGGGGTAAGGGACCATCCATCTTGTAATGTTGAAACTAGATGCAGGACAATGATTAGCTAACTGCTCGGGAGTCCCCAGTTTTCCCCCAGCTCAAACTCTTAACCGAGTGCTTGAAAATCTTTAGAAGCAGCACCCAGCATCCAATACCAGCAGCAGCCCCATCCTTTATCTTTCCCCTCCAGATATTTCTGCCTCTTTTAATAATGTTAACAGGGTGGGTATAGTCTACCATTACCCATAATGCACCTGGTGCTTTTTAGAACCATGAAGAGAGTGAATTCTTTTCACCGTGTGAGAAATGATTTTCTTTACATTTTCACACCTGTGGAAAACTTTTATATTTGGCTCTTTTTTACGAATGTCCTGGAACATGTTTCAATGGTGCAAGATTGGTCTGTCACCAAATATGTGATCGTTCAAAGTGTGATTGGATTCTAAGTGAACTGTCTTTACAATGCTTCAATTAATCAAGGTGTTTTTACTTCATAAATCTAAGAAAAAGCAATGAGACATCTATAAAAATAGGGGATATGAAAAGATTACCTGCAGAATTACAAGGACTTGTTGAGTTGTTAGAATGGCATATGTGAAGCAGGCTTATTACAGTGGTTTTACTTATACTAGTCATGTGACAGTACTGCTAATGCTAGATGCTGCCGTATTCATGCATCCATTCATCTTCCAAACACTTATCCTGGTCAGGATCATGGGGTGTATCACATTATGTAGAATGACATTTCTACCAAGCATTTCAGACTATACAAATTCATTTACATATACATAAACAGTGATCATTTTTGTGCTCCTTAACTACAACACCCCCTAGTGGAGGAAATATGGGGGGTGTTAGTATTGCATCAGTTGAGGTCAGAATGAGTTGGAGGTGTCTGTCTATAAGTCCTATTTAGACTGTCTCTCCCTCAGGCTGTCCCATCAGTGTGAAAATTACAAACCCTTTTACAACTAAAAAAAATGTAGTCTGATTCATTCATGGGCACACCAAAGTGGACTGTACTGCCTGGGAGTCACATTGTATGAAAGTGGTACCGACACCCAAGCCGACGTCTGTTTCCACTCAAGTCTAGGATCAGAATCGATCAGAAGTGACTCTGTTTAACATCAGCAGTGGCACGTTGTTCTCAGTGTGGATCTACCCTATCAGAGTCCATAAATGGCACTACTGCGTTTTTTTTTTTATGTAACTTGCAGAGTGAGATGACAGAAGGTCTTGGACTTTAACCTTCTGTTTGCTTTTCCATGTCAAAGTTTTGCAAACCTCTGTGGATGGTGGAGAGTTACATCTGTCTAGCCGTTACTTTTTCCCTGCACCGTGGTTCATAAGGCTTTTTTTTTTTCGCCATCTGGTTTTGCAAATTTTTTTGAATAGTCGAGACACAAGGCTTAAGGTAATCGTATGTCAACAGCGTCCCTTGACAGATCGTATTACAGTTAAAAACTGCAGCTCGCCTCTAAGACGTGGCTGATCCACTGGCTCAAATGCAGCGAATAACGTGTGTGTGTGTGGGGGGGGGGGTTAGTTCGAGCAAACTTGTGACATGGTGGGTGCGCAGAGTGGCTGCTCGATGATGAGCGTTAGCGAAGTCAGATCTTGCCCTCCATCCTGAATGCTAATGATTTTCTCTCCCACGCTTGCCATTAATTTCACGTCGAATGCCTCACATCAGTTCCACGCCCCTGGGTGCCAAAAGAGATGGTCCTCTAACAAATGGCCAAACGTCGGGAAGAACAGAAACGAGAAAGATGGGATGTTGAATCGTATTGCTCGCCGCTGCTGATGCCACCATAACATAGACAACATCTCTTCTGCAAGATCATATATCTGAGGAGCAACTTTGTGCTCAGGCATTCAAGCAATTAATGTCAAGTGAAATTGAAAACATCTTTCATCCTAAGCCCCATTTCCTTTTTTTGAAAACTTCCAATCACGTTTTTTGTAATCAGCCTCATTCCCATCGCACAGTATTTACACACTGTATTCCTATGTTGAAGGCATCCATCCATCCATCCGTCCGTCCATCCACACCATTACCATTTATTGAACGTGCATGGTGATAGAGAATATTTCAGAAAGCACAGTATATGAAGCAGGAAGTGTGTATGAACTCACACATTTAAAAATGTCGTACTCTTAGCCTGAAATATTTTAGCCTATTAGACTGGCTATAATTAGATTTCTGTTTAAAAAGAATACAAAGGTTTTAATAAATTCCCAAAAAAAACTTCTCAAAAAAAAAACAAAGCAAGAGCAAAGTAAAAAAAAAAATCATTTTAAGCTCGGAAACAAGATTGCATTTCCCGCTGTAGATATACTTAGAAAAAAAGGTATTTCTGAGTCATATGTTTTACATCTTGTGCCAGAAACGTGTTCTGGAACAAACATGGGCCAAGGTTCCTGTGATGCGAGGGCTCGGGAAGTGGGCTGGTGAGTTTTAGACAGCTTGAAGGGCTGACCCCGAAGGGGGCCAAGCTGGCCTGGACTTGCCCACACAGGACAGGCAAACGTGAAGTGCAGGAAGGGGGAGACTTGGCAGGTCGATCCATTCGCCTGATTTACACCAGTTGTGAAAACAGCCAAATTTTGTTTGATCAGGGGTGTGTGTGTGTGTGGGGTGGGGGGGGGGGGGTTGTCAGATGAAAATTGGAAAAATTGAAACCATAGGCTTGTGTTGGTCCTCCTCCGAAAGACCGGGCCTTTCTTCAGCGGGTAATCATTTAAACAACATGGAAAATCTTTTTACATGCAGAGTGATTCAATCTTTTCTTTTTTACATCTTTTTCTGTACATGCACGTTGGAATAGGGCTAAACAGGAACATACACAGATGTTTTACTTAGGGAATGACAATATTTTTCTGGTTCAATAATCTAGCTAAGGTTGACAGCGAAGTTTGAAACAGATGAAACAGTCTGTGCCTCCTTCTTTATTTGCACACTTGTGTTGACATGATTGATCTCGTATGTGAAGGACTCTGGTCAGTGCTTAAGTTTAAGGAAAACTCCTCAACTATGAGGTGTACAGCTGATGCAAAGTCCAAACGGGCACATTTGAGGGCAGCTATGTGAGTCCGGGCTAAAGTGGTCCTTCTCTGCCAAGCCCAGAAGTTAATGAATCTGAGCGTTAGCACTTCAGACTTATCGCCAGGTGTAATGGTGTGTGACTTCCACTCAAGGAGCCAGCATTTCTGCCGACCTGATCTGGTTTCTTTGTCTTTATTTATTGGAGCCAGGGATTGTGGGAATTAGCTGAAATTTGCACCATTCCCTTGCTTGAGGCACCTGTCAAGGATACTATATATGAAGAGATCGAGGAATATCCCATCTCACTTGCAATTTTGCTCCAGTCCCTGGGGTGTCACTTATAAAAGTGGTCACAGTTGAGGAAGCCACTTAGGCTATATATCCAGGAGGTGCATGGGGCATGCTGGACAGGAATGATGTGCTCGTTGACGTTTACAGGGGGTTTTCTTGGCTTTTTGTTCGCCCGCTTCCGTTCCTTGAATTTGATGTCACAATGAGGTCCTAGGGAGCTTCTTAAGATTCAGAGCAAGCAACAAGACTTGCCCAGGACACAAGATGATGTCATCGCAGCCACATCTGAGTTCTGGTTTCTTCCGCGAAGAGGGGTACAGTTCTTGTTTTACCCCAGGTCCTTTTCACCTCGTTTGTTTCTATCGGTTTTCTGATACAACACTTCCATTTGTGGTATTTAGCTACACATAGCCCTTGGGGGAGGGGTGTATTCCATATAGCAGATTGTTGAGGTACGGGTATTCTAAAAGACGATCACATCCAGGAAGAGGAATGGGCCAATCAAAACATGCCTGGGCCCAGTGTAGACCCGTGATTCATGCTGTAGACTTTGACTTTTTCTGCAGGTACAGTGTGAATGTGTTCTTAAAATTTGCATGTCCATACATTCCTTCCTTGTCTACTTCTCTTGAAGTTTGGCTTCCATTAATCATCGGCATTAAAGTGCACAGTCCAGAAGTTTGGGGATGGGAATCTGCCTGAGTGTCCAGAGAGCCTAACAGAATGTGCAGAATAAGCTGGAGTCTAGAGGTTTTCCCTCAGGAGAAACCTTGTGTTATTAATGGCCACGAGCCCGGGTTGTTGTTGCTGTTTTCATCTGAAGAGCTCCTCCAAAGCCCCCGGCTTTTCAAAATCATCGGAGTCACATTTCTTGAAGTCCCAATCCCTAAAACCTCAAAAAATGCACACCTGCATAACTGGGCATGGGGGACGATCTAAAAAAGATCACCATTTATTCATCCCGTCTCAGACTTTCCAGGGTACCTTTGGAGTGAGCTGGCCTCCTCTCACAGAAATATGGTCACCGTGGTTCTTCCCGGACTTGAAAGCCAGCATGGAATGTCTTTGTCAAGACATGGATATAAAACGATCCCCAAGCTTAGCAAGGGACAGCCAATGGATCCGACAGGAGCAGTTTTTTTTGAGCGGAGCAGTTCTCTATTGCACCCTTTGGAAAATCTACTTCATTGTCCATAATCTGTCAAAGCTCAGAACGGCAGACCTCTGTCTCAGAATAAGAGAAGCTCAGAAAATGGTCCCAGTTTTTGTAGCCTTCAGACGTTTTGGCTGAACCGATCCAAAAAAAAAAATCCATTTGTTTTCATAGGGATTGAAAACGGATTGATATTTTCAGGTTGTCAAAACACTTTGAGAAGGAAAACCTGCCTACCGGGGTGCAGAACATGTGTGCCAGCACAGCTGAATGTTCCCGTAGTTACGACCTCCCGGGGTGTCTCCCCAGAACGGAGAGAGGCCCTGGGGCTTCTCTGGGTTGCTGGGCCGGCGCTGTGACAGACACCCCTGCTCGCTGCATAGTCATTAACGCCGTGGAGACAGCCACTTGTTAAGTTTACATTTGCGGACTGTCCCGGACGCTGCCTGACAAGATGGAGGAACAAAACCAATATGAGTACTGCCCTGCCAGCCTCCATTACATTTCACCCAAAGAGCTCTTAAATGACCAGTTGATAGTTTAAACATAGACAGGGTAGCCTTGAATGAGCTCTCCTTGGTGATGGACTCCCAGGTAGAAAGATTATCCCTTGATATGTCATGGAATACTCCACAACCCCTCCATGTCTGTGGTAGCTGACTGGGCAATACCATTTCATGACAGAAATGGGACAATGATGAGTGGGGCATTTGCTATGCTTTTTGTGGCTGGTGATGAAATAATTAACTGGGGATGGAGTCCCCCTAAGTGAAGTCCCAGAGACTTCATCATTTCCACCTTCCTCACAGCATTTTAGATGGTATCAAGTGAATGAGCTTTCCGTTTATAAATTGCTCTCACTCACAAGCGTCAATTATTTCTCAGCTTAGAGCAATAATTAATAAGACATTTTTTGCCTCTTGATGTTCCTTCATAATTAGAAGGTGCTCAATGTCAGTGAGTGCCCTTGGAAACAGCTTGAGGTGTCTGCAGGATGGAGGACCATTTCACCATGACGGTGTCATCCAGGGTGCAGACAGAGCACTTGTTCTGTTACTCAAAGGTCCAACAGCCAGAACCAGGGGTGTCCGAAGATACCCGCTATCCAGAGTCTCCTTCCTCCCACCTCTTTTGCTTGCTCACTCCTGGTCCTCCTCGGATGTTTCTAGCCAGGACGCCTGGGGGTCCAATGCCAGGCCATGTTGTGAAATAACAGCAGATCCCTTGCTCTGGCTGTTGAGCTATGAGCCGCCAGGTTCCTGGCAGCAGGGCCTTGCAGAGGGACATGCGGCACGCTCCATTGCAGGAGCACGTGGAGCACGAGAACCTGTAATTGACATAATCAGGGGGCTCCCTGCTCCATATGGACAGCAGGTGGCAAAGTCGTTACGGAGCTGGGCTGGTGATTCAGAGGTGGCGGGTTCATATGCAAGGAGGACTTTGCTGTTGTACCCTTGAGAACCATACGCAGTTTGAACGTCTTAGGTGACTAGAGTGTCTGAGACTAGAGTGTCTGGCTGTGCCGATGGGCACAAAATATCAGAGACTGTCAACTTCGCGTGTACCCTCAGATAAATCTGAAACAATTAACAAGCAAATTAAATAAATGGACTACTGGAATACTTATTCCTTTGTTTCCAAGATTTTTTCTTTGAAAAGAAAAATGCCTTTAAAATAAAATCCATCAGACAATAAATCCAAGGTCTTTCCCTTTCAGCACAGATACAGGATGTTCAGCAGATACATTTGGTATTGGTGCAAGCCAACCTGAATGCCGAGGAACTATTAAAATCGTTTTTCTTTTCTTTTCTTTTTTACCCCTGCTTTGCATCCTGCTGGACTATAAATGTTAATGATGTATTACGTTCAATTTTCTCTTCAAGAAATTGTCAAATGTGTAAAACGTATCCCAGGGAGTCAGTCTTGGCATTTGTCTTAAATTTGTTCATCTTCTGCATACCAACAAGTTCCCCAGATTCTTCAGCATAATCTTCAGACTGAACCAGAAAAGATGATCACTTTCTCTGCAGTCCCCCTCATGGCATTGGTACATTTTTAAAATTATTTCATGCTGCTTACATGTTTTGATGGTTGCCATCACGTCTGAATCCAATCCATTTTGTTTGTCTAGTGCAGGGTTGCCGTGACCCTGGAGTCTATTATAATAAGCCCCAGGCAGAAGACACTCTAAATGTAAAGCCACTGTGTCAGACACCACATACCCATCCGGTAATGAAGGGGTTAAGCATCCGAATGCAATGCAAAACAAGTGGGTTTTAATAACTCACACGTTGAACAATAAGTATCAAAAATGTAATTCAAAATTCAGGGACAAAATACAGGCGATGTTCAAAACCCAGTCCTGGCAGTACAATATACGCAAGCCAAATCGTGTCAAGAAAGCAAGGTTTTGAAAAATTAGACAAGAGTTTCAAAAATCAGGGTCGAGCAAACAGAAGCATAACAACACCAAGTTTCTGTAAGGAGCAGACTCCATCTTACAATAGGCTCCTTCCTGAGTAGGTCCTTATTTCTTCTTAAGCAATGCCCAACAGGTATGAGAAATATTCTGGTTAGGCAGGCTGTGGTCTGACCGGGCGTGGTCGGACTGGGCATGGTCTGACTGGGTGTGGTCTGACTGGGCGTAGTCTGTCAGGGTGGGGTGTGGTTGGACTGGGCGTGGTCTGTCAGGGTGGGGTGTGGTCTGACCGGGCGTGGTCTGTCAGGGTGGGGTGTGGTCTGACTGGGCGTGGTCTGTCAGGGTGGGGTGTGGTCTGACTGGGTGTGGTCTGTCAGGGTGGGGTGTGGTTGGACTGGGCGTGGTCTGTCAGGGTGGGGTGTGGTTGGACTGGGCGTGGTCTGGCTGGCCATAGCTGCAGAGACCGCGGACTGGAAGCAGTTATTACATATGCAGTATTTGCTGCCCTAATTCTTGAAATGTGAGGCCATGGGAAAACTAAGCATTGTATGCCAGAACAGCAAGTTAAGTCTTTATCATTTTTCTTATTTTTGTTGTACTCAGTCTGTAATATTGTCTTTTAATTGCTTTTAATTTATCATGACTATGTATTTTATTATGCTAATATAAAGCGCCTTAAATTACCTGAATTCTGCAATACACATAAACTTGGCTTAGACCTTTAGACCTCAAGATAATGGGGAAAACATCAACAGCAAACAGTCTTGTTTAACTTTCAGAGTTGCAGTTAATAGTTTACTATAAACCTGGGAAAAATGCACATGGCTTTCTGATGAGTTGACATCTCTCAGCTGCCTCAGAGATTTCCATATTCTTCTTTTTTCATTTGCAGTAAACAGCTAGATATTTAATAAAATAATTACAAAGTTAGGTTATGGACACGGCACAAAGCTACAACATCAGCTCCCCTTTGTGGAATCCGATCCAACAGCCCCTTGGGAGCAGTTCCAGCAACCTGCTGCCCTACTTGTCAGTGCCCTGGGGCAGTTTCTTTCAGACCACGTACATCATTGACCCCACAGAGCATTGCTGAACACAGACAGCTATCCCATGTGACCCCGAGGACTTCCCAGACCCTTTTACCTTCCAGACTGAATCTCTGACTCAGCTGTTAGACCAGCACAGGCCATGGGAAAATGGCAGCAGTGGTTTAAACTGTAAATGGGTCTCAACAGCACACTGGATAAAATGCTGTGCCGAGTTTGCTGACCTCTTGGGCTGAGCTCCAGGGAGCAGAGGGATTCCGTCATGGTTTCCACACAGCCTACAGACTGCTGGCTGCTTCATGAGTCAGCCTCACCACCACAACAGGAAATAGGCCCTCCGTTTTCTTGACCTACTTCCCTTTAACCACAATGCCTAAGTGCCTGACCTCACTGACCCTTCCCGAAGGTGCAGGCTAAAGGAGGAAGCACGCTTCCCGTATCAGCCAGATGGATGTAGACACGCAGGGAGAAGAGGAAGCGGACCTGCCTGCAGATTTTGTCGAGCTTCGGGGCACTGCGTTCACTCCTCTGTGACAAATGAACTTGTTTCAGAGAATCAACAGAGTCAGCATGCTGACAAGAGGAGAGGAAGACATTCCCAGAAGATAGTGCCTCTTTATTTAGAGAAACATTCTCAGGAACAGTGATTACACCATGAAAGTATTTTCCATTAGGGAAATAGAGTAAGATCCTAAAGTAACTGTAGAAGTGGCAATACAAAGATACACGGTAAAGGCATTGCTGTTTATAATTTCGATATTTATATAGTGATTAATATTTATATTCTGACTGATTTACCCTGAAATTCAGTTTGACCTAATTTGACACCTCAGAGGGAGGAAGGCTTGCGATCAGATGCTTTAACAGAAGATCTTGTCTCTTTGCTGTCAGTGTGGATGCTGCTGTAGAATTACCTTGGAATTGGGAACAAAGCACCAGATCTAGCAAAACAGAGGTGCCTGAAGGGAGAAAGGGATTGCTAGAGCCTTTAGGTATGGCTGGGAAGGTTCAGTGGTCCCTGTGGGGAAGGATGGGTGGGGGTGCAGATTGTGAAGAGCAGTGGTGGTGTCTGTGTTGAGAAGGTGGGTGCAGGGTGTGTCTCTCTTAAGGGCGTTTTGCAAAGAGCCTGTGTGTGGGGGGGGGGGCATTTGTTGGAAGATCTCAGAGACGGCCCACTCTGGTACCGTCATCACAGGAGGGCGGCACCCTGTGATACCCTTTATTAAAAGTCAGCCGTTCATCAATCCTGTCATAGGATTTCGAGTTGTGGGCACAAAGGTGACAGATTATCGTGGAAACAATTGCCTGTTAGGCTGTGCTGGGCCGTCCCCTGCTCACCCCTACTTCCATACAGGACATGTGTATCTCCTAAAATTTTACAGGGAGAGAGGAGAGATCGTCCCCAACCCTCGATGGATGTGTCGTTCATACATTAACACAGAGAGAAGGGGGAGGGGGTACTGGTTTAATGAGCAGGAGAATAGAGGGAAGCTTAATGACTCGGGCCGTTAGGGCAGAGAGATCCTGCGGGAGAGATGCCCCTGTTCAGGATCTCGCTCGCTTGACTCGCGATGTGTTCCTGACCCCCGCTATCGCTTGCCGGTCCCTGTGGACCATAGTGGCTGTTTGTCTTCTGTCAGGATGCATGGTAGTAGGTTGAGGAGGACGGTATCGCTGGAAACAACAGTAGCTGATCCTCTAAAGTCTAAAGGATGGACATTTGTGTTCTTCTATTAATTTGTCAATTAAATACTTAATCCCCCCAAAGAAATACAAGGGGAAGACTGCAGTGGAACAACTAAATGGTTTTCCATACAGCAGACAGGTTAAATTAATTAGATGGATGCTATTTGAGCATGTGTTTGTTGTGTTAAGAGAATAGTGGGCCTGATCATTCAAAGATCCTGAATCACTCATTACGAAGCCTTTATGAATTCAGACATTGAACAATTAGGCTTTAGGCCACGGCTGAAGTTATCTGGAGATGTGCATAAAAAGGACAACTTCAAAGTTTCCTTTAAAGAGATTCATTAACGTGACCTTCTCACTGTAAATCACAGGGCTTTCCAGAATAAGGTCTTTCCTCTAACTCTGAAATTAAATGTGATACAGAGAGCCAGAAGCGATGAAACACTAATGTGTACGTTGAGATACAATTCATTATTTACTTGTCATTGAAAGTCAAATGGCAGCTTTGTCATTCTGCTTCTACTCTAAATATTGCTCGCTGGAGACTTGAGAGGGATCTCCCTGAAACACCAGCAGGCCTATCCTTGTTACCGATGGATTGGCGTGCCGTGCCATTTATCCTAGCAGTGCTCAAGCATCAACTCCACATAACCGGCAGAACCGGCCGCAGGGTGGGCTTCAGTGTCGCTCCCACCATCATGGTCCGGCGATGTTCCTGTGCTAATCATTTTAGATGTGTTACCCGATTACCATAAAAAGACATTTACTGGGAGATAGCTCAGGATAAACACCCTTCATGAGAATGACTCACTTCCCTGCCCCCATCCCCACCCCAGGAACATCCCTTTGGTCCAAGCCCTCAACTGCTAATTCATAGAAGGTGGTCTTCTGCATTGTTTCTTGCTTGCCCATGGTGCAGCCCCGGAGGAGAATTGTCTCGGGTCAGACCACAGACAGGGGACTAGCATCACCACTGTGTGATGATTGACACCTGCAGGGGGATTCCCATGAGCAAAGCAGTCTTGAGTTCTCTCGTTCCACAAATGATCCCTGGTTAGATGGCTTTTTGGAATACTCAAATTAGTCTGTACCACTAAAGCAAAAACTCAGAAAATCACGACTCATAAGGGCATGGTAAGGCAATTCAGTTAATTAAAATCACAACCTCGTCAGAGCACTCAGAAGCCTTGTATTGTAATGGGTTTTAATTAGCATGCATGTGTTGTGTTTAAGATGGGAAACAGCAGACCGATAATGTAACATGACAGACGTGGGACATTTCCCCGTGTGCGTGTTAGGTTTTTCTAGATTATTTTTCCCAACACGAATCCAGAGACCCAGCCAAAGAGTAGCATTTTAAATTTTTATGGTTTAGCATGACGTGATGGCAAGACATGATTCAGTTGGTCTGGCTATGAATCAGTGGCTTGGATTTTACATTGATGTCGAGGCATTTCCATCCCTTCTTCCTGGTTGGCTGACTGGAATGGAACAGCCAGTCCCTTAGTAACCCAAACGCATCCTAGCAAACGCTATCCTTCATCAACCCAACAAGGGTCTTTCACCGTAATGGAGGAAGGTGTCCATCAGACATGAATGTTTGTGTGTCTTAGTGGTCGGGGTTTATGTTGGATTCTGCCCCTGGCCCCTGATGGTGAGACAACGCCCATGAATGGTTCAGACGTGGTAAGGCACCAGCACAGCTTTCGCCACCTCGCTCTGGGAAGGGGAGAAGTCGATGCGACGTCTCGGGGTTGGGTTTAGAACGATGCTGAGACATGGAGACCTAGTTACCTGGCCCAGCAAGCTCCGTGGCTGCTGGGAGGTGTGCTGGGACTCATTCGCAAGGATGATATTGGGTGGCCCAGGCTCATAGTCTTAGACACCACCATCCAGAATGCTGTGTTTTCATTCGGTATTGTTCATACAACTAAAATGGACTCCCTTGATCAAACATGCCCCTACGACTGGATTCCCATTAAAACTGGTAAAGGGCATTCCTTCAAACCCCCACCTATCCACGCACCTAAAAGAAATGCCCCTTCCCACGAGCACCACACGGTTTCCATGCACACTCACTCTTAAAGGCGTGTCCACTGTGCGCATGGCACTAGTCCTTTGTTTCTGATTGAGTCCCTTACTGCTGGATGCTGTCTGCAAGGTCATGGTTGTGTTTTTATAGTCCCCAGAAAGCTGCTCCATGCCAGACCCAGGCAGCTGTACATCTCCCATAATGTTGTTTATAACATACAGCTGTCTGCTTCTCGTTATTGTCAGTGAGTTATCTCTGATGCACGGTTTGCTTTGCGTGAGAAAGAATAAGAACTTATCCATGAGTAAACCAAGGTCCCCCGAAGTGATTACTCTACTGACCTGCTACAGCTATCTTTTACTATATGTTACCAAAGAGTATTTCCTTAGTAAGATAACTGCATAGTGGTGGGGAAGATCATAGACTTCTCTGGTGTCAGTGTAATCCTACAGTGAACACACAGCAGTCATGAAAAAAGACTCAAATAGATTAAAAGATCCTTACTTGCCTGACTTGGCTGTTATGATTGAGGACGGTCTTTCAGGGCGTGTGGCCCATCAGGCCTTCTGAATGCGCTCTCCTGACTGGGATATGCCCTAATGCAACATGGCAAGATATGTTGTCCTTGGATGACCGGGCAGTAACAATTTATGACCGTAATTAAGAATGATGTTGTCCTCGAATATACTTAACATCGATTCATCAACAAGGGAAAGAGAGAAGGAGTGTTTTGTGTTCCCTGAGGGAATAAAAGCTTTTGACTGACTTATTTTTTTCGGAGCTCAGCAGACAGGCATGGTTTGAAAGTCTGCCAGCCTGTTTCTGTCTTGAGATGCTTCTCTGACACATTCTGCAGGGACACTATTCTGCCTAGATTCCCCACAACCCCCATGGAACACTGCGATGGAGCAGGGACCCAGATGACAAGAAGTTTTTGGGAACCTCTCCCCCAAACCCCTCTGAGTAAAGGCCAGATTCTTTTTGTGTTGTGTTGTGTTTCTCATGGAGGATGGTTGGTATTGGAGACATTTCATTTTTCAGGCTAATGAAAAGCCTATCTTCTCCCATATGTATGCAATCAGATCACATCCTATCATTTCAATTTTTGTTGTTCCTCTTTAGATATACCTTGTGAGGGTCAGTGCAAGAACTGCAGGAATAGTGATGGGGTTTCCCTATTTGGAGCTGCAGGGGCACCGCAGCCCAAAGGGCATGCATATAAATAGAGAATAGCCATTTTGGAAGAAAGAAAAATACAAATTAAACATGGACAAATGCATTGGGATTAATTTGATGGGACCGATGTTTGGGACTAGACCAGGTTTACTTAGGGTGAGAAAGAAGGGAACGCATCAGGTTTTACTGCCAGATATTAACAAGGACCAGGTGGAGCCAATCAACACAGACAATACCATCTACCTGACTCTCACACCCCAAATACCCCCCCCCCACAAGTAAACACACACCTCTCCTTTGCTGTTTTAGTTCTGATACGGGCGTCATGTTGACACACTAATATGTATTGTTCCCTCCTCAAGTAAAATGTTTTTATTTAATGCACTTTTTTTTTTAACGCTGTGCAAAGGGTGTCTTCATTGTCAGTGTGTTTTTCCGCTAGACTTGGATCCCGCTGGATTTTTTCAGCATCACACGACTGCAGTTGAGCCAGGCAGTTTTTAGTCATTGCTTCTCATAATATTTGGTTTTACGGCCCTTTGCCACATTGATAAATTAGTTTTGGGTGTACAAAGTCAGTCATATGAATCACATCTTTAATCTAATTCTATAATAATGGGTTCACTTTGAATGTTTTTTTTTCAGTTTTTTTTTTTGGCAAAACAGCAATAGAGGGACCTGAATCAGGCCATGAGATGCCTTAAGAAGAACACATGTATCTGGATTTTCCTGCGTGATTTACACCAATGACTTATAATCACTCTGAAGAATTGTTAAACATAACCAGAGTGACCAGAGAAGTACCATGTCTTGACGTCACATTTAGCAGAAGATACCGGGATTAGTGTTGCACAACACAGCCAGATGAAAGGATTCTTTATTCTGGGGCAATGTTTATAGAGTAAGAAATGTGAACAAGAGGAGGGGCATCCAAGCCTGCCTTTCAATCACTGTCTTCAAGGCATCACAGCCAGGGCATCGCTCACCTCACATCATTACCACGCTTCATTAGCATTCTGATTGTATTTCTTTCCTAATTAGCATTGGCAAGCTATTGTTTACCGATATCAATCACGGAGCCACCGTAAATTGGTATCATGTGTATTAATCCTTAATTATCGGCGTGGAAGTTGCCAGAGTGCGCCGCGTCGTTGGTTTTTTGCTGGCTTAGCGACGGCACGATGGCATCAATCTCAAAAGTGTCAGGCGGGCCGGTAATTGAATGCCATCATTGCTAATGAGCATTTCAGCCAAACACCATTTTCTGCTTGATGCAGGCAAGGGACCCAAGCGGCAACCAGGAGAGAAGACAAAGGCCGTCAGCCGAGAAGTATTATTGTGCAAGTGCTTCTGACTGAGGTTCTCATTGCAAAATGAGAATTTTCTGTGTCTTTGACATGGGGGCGTCCATTATGGTGCAGATGACATCGCTGTTGCCAAGCCACAAAGATGAGGGTGAGGTTTTCACATGCCGTTTTAGATTTTTCCCCTCCTTGCCTTGTGCGCTAAGTGAAAGCGAGGGTGTGGCTTTGAAAGGCTGACGTGGGGGCGCTCGAGAGACCGTCTGGTCTGCGGTAGCTTTCGGGAGTGGAATGTGACCCATCGGAAAGGAGGGTTTCCTCTCCTGTGCCTCTTTCTTGAATAGTGGCTGTGGTGGCAGAGAGTTGCAAGGAGCACGTTCTACACAGTGGTTGGGATGGAGAACAAAAGGAAAACCGTAGAAAAAGCCCCTGGCTTAGTTTGCGCTAGCATCTTTTTAAGCTTAAGAAGCGCAACAATGCCAGGAAAGACTGTAAAAGTCATTAAACTTTTAATAAACAACTACAAAAGTAAGCGTCTGCCCCTTTGCCCCCCCCCATATGCACCCAGAATGCCGTGCGGCACAACCTCAGCCTCCACAAATGCTTCGTGCGTGTGGA
>JAACJT020000035.1:4280117-4304861 GCA_009936485.2 Gymnarchus niloticus
TGGACGCAGCATTTTTTTTAAATTAAGAAACCACCCAAACCCAGGCAAAACCTGAAAACTCCTCAAACTTTTAATAACACCCCCACCAAGAAAGCGCCCCCCCCCCCCCCCCCCCCCAACATCCTGCTCATGCATCCTTCAAAAAATACGCAGACCAGCAAACTTACTTCACTGCTTAGGTCACTTTTGAAAGGTTTTTACATAAAATGTAAAAGTAGCTAGAGGGCCTGCACTAAGAATAGCATTTCGCACCGTGATGCGCGGACACAGGGCCCTTCCATCAAGGCTCATTATGAAGGTAAGACTGCTGTACATAGCATTGTTCTCATTGCGCTGAACGTCATCACTACTGACGTTCTCATAATAACCACCTGACCTACATTCGCACAAGACTGTTGAAAAAACAAAATACGAGGCAGCAGACGCATCTGCTTTTCCTCGGCGAACCCTGACTGGGACGGCAGTCTTGACCTATTTGTACACTGTGGCACGACTGCTGCTGCGCCGGATCCCATGGTGTCTGGTTAATCCCAAACCCTGTGCGTTTAGGTGAGACGTCTCTGGTCCAAAATGGAAGTAAATGAACAGATGTCTCCACGGAGAGGGGGCAGCGACTGCCGCTGAGGCTAACCGTTGTTAGAAATTCTGACTCGACCATATGATGGACCGCAGATGGAGTCTCAGTTAGTCACAGCACCTGGAACCAGCTGCCAGCTGACTGGTATTACCATTACCTACTATTTATTTCTCTCACAGATGCAGACTCCTGCAGACAAACTCCTGTAGACTGAGCAGTTCCTTGTGATACAAAGGACAAAATTTTGCCTTTTGCCTAACTGTGAAACATACCCAATAATAGTAATTTTTGAGGTTAGATTTCGTCTGATTAAGAGGCTGCTGTCTCTTTAAAAACAACAAGGCCCAGTCGCTGTGAGATACATTGGTTTAAGACTCAAATTGCCTCAAATTCAACCTGCAAATTTAATGTGAATTTCTGAATATATTGCAGTGACCTGCACAAAAGGCAATGTATCATGTTTCATCAGATAGTTTAATTGTAATTCTTATGGCCCCTGGTGAGTTTATCTGTTTCTGTTATGGTTTAACGAGGAAAGATCATTTATGTGAATGATACTAGAGTAATAATGGAGATTCGAAAGGTATTCTAAAGAGGTGTAGGGTGTTTACTGGGTAAGTATAAAAATTCTGAGTAAATGAGGGAATTATTTCCATTTTTCCTCCAAACTACAAGCCAAATGTCAAATGGCATTCCCTTTAAATTAAAGTCCCATTTTAAAATAAAAGAAAAAGAGGATCTTTTACACAAGGGTCAGGCAGTCCTTGAAATGCTCATGGTTTTGATCTGCTCTCTGGCCTTAGTTTTGCTAAATGCAATTAATAAGGCTCAGCACTACGAAAGTGCTCAAGAGTCAAAATTTTACTTCATGGCTGGCAAAATAAATCCTATGGCCATACAACAATAGGAATAATTGTGGTAATTAATTATATGAGAGAATGTGGCTTAGGCAATACGCAGGAAAGTTTGATTTTTCAGAAAAGTCCAAGTAGCATCAGAGAAGTATTGTAGTACTCTGTTCAAGACATATTAATGGACTGTGAAATGATATTCAGAAGGCTAGAGAAGGGTGCCACAGAATTTAATGAAGGGGCTTACAAGACACATCGATATTAATGATGAATACTGACATGTTAGTTCAGAAACCTAACTTGGGAATGTGATTTATTGGAAGCTGCTCGCGTGTCGAATGACCAGGCCTTATCATCTGTCACTTTCAAATTTCCTTTCTTGTTTGATCATCTTCAGCTGTTTAATCAAGAATAATAAGGGAATAATTCCTTCAGAATCAGCTCTGCGTAAGAGAAGACTGCTGGCGCTAAAGATGAGATGTGTTCAAGCTGAGTGGTTCAGACCAGTTCAGCTGTTTCTCTGGTTTTCTTTCGTGTCTTAAAAGCAAATGGGAGGGAGGCGTAGCTATGAGGCTATGTTCACTTAACGAACTGCGGCACATACCTAGTCCTACGTAAAACGTCGCATGAATGAAGAGTCGGCCATTTAAAAGCATGGAGGAAAGGGGGAGGAGCTTATTGCAGCTATAAATGAAAAAGTCTGCATAATGTGCTAACGAGCGTTTCCATTGGGTTATTGATTTAGCTAGGTGTGTCACTTTGAGTTTGCCTACTCTGTTTGCTTCTACTTACCTGTCAGACTACCTTTATGGGCGTGGCTGACCACCTTTACTGTGTAAATGATCAAACTTTTTAACGCCAAATGAATATCATCCAAAATTTAGTAGAGGGTTGTGGTGAGACAGGAGCCTAACGCAGGAAGGGCAGGGCATAAGGTAGGAGACACCGTGGCAATACATTCTGGACACACACTCATACACACTATAGGCAATTTACAGATGCCAGTTAATCTAAGTACATGTTTTTTGACTGTGGGAGGAAATGAAACACCAAAGCAACAGTAACACAAATACAAGGTGAGCTTACAACCTCTACACATGAGGCCTCCAATGCGAATCATCTCCTTCATCGCTGAAATATTCTGTCTCATATGTGTGAACGTTTTTTAATAACATTTTGATTTAAAACTGTCACTCGAACCAAGAAAAGATACACTTAACCCATCTAATTATAGAACTGTCTGTATTCAGGATGATGACGTCTCAAAGAGAATGTCGTCAAACCATGCTAAAAATTCAGCAAATTTCATGCTAAGCGAAATTATCTGAGTTCGAATGTGAAAACACCCCGATAATAACGAAACCTTTCTAGCAGACGGAGAGACAGCTTGTAGACGGAAAGACAAATCTCCTCAGACAGGACTGACTCGTGCTTTTCTCCGACCAATGGGGTTTTAGTAATATCTCCAATTACAAGTAAGGCGGTAATTCAGAACAGCTTCCGCGCGAGTGTTTGCGAATCCACTTTTGTCGTGTGTCCGTAATGTGCTATCGGAGCCAGTAAGGCTCTGCTCACTTCTGTTATTTCATTTGTTCTGCTCTTTGTCTTGCCCCAGCTTGGCATGTTCTCTGCAGCTGTGCTGGAAACAGCGTTAAGTAGATTTACAGGCCTTGTGGCAACACTGTGGGGGTATTCCAGGCAGCAGAGCCAAATACGTGACACAAGTCCTTGCTGACAAGAAGGGTAAATGAAGATTTTATTGAGAGAAAGCACATTTTTTAGGTGGGGCTAAAAATAGATATCCCCCAAGCTCTGCCCGTTAAGTAGGACGTCAACGGTTAGATGACTGATACCCAGTGAGGTGTAAACTATCTGTGCCATTTTTGTAATTTGCCATTTTGTAGCATCCCGCTTGGCCAGGGATGGGCCATAAAGACCAAGTGGGGATTACCTTACTCCACCTCATGATTCACCGGGACAGACTGTAATTCATTTCCCCATCCCGCTCTTTTGCATTCCATTGAGGCAGTAGCTCCTTCCCCACTGGCAATCAGTAGGTCTCCATTAACTCTGGTGGTCTGTTTGTGCGACAAGACCAGTGTCCGTGTAGCACCGCATAGCCTGGAAATCGGGACAAGAAGTTAGGAGCGTGTCAGTTGACTTTAGCGATTAGCGGCTGCTCATTGCTGGTTGTGGGAGACCGTTCGGTCGCACGGGTGGGACAGTTTGCACCTGGAATGACACAAAGGAGCAAGAGGAATATTAATCCAAATCTTTTTAGCCGTTTTATTGTGTTTATATCTGTAGCTATAAGCAGTGTGATATCTTGTGGGCTTCCCTTGCGGTTCCATTTGGGCAGGTAAATACATAAAGCTCCACCAGTCCTTCACAAACCAGCTTCTCTGTTTTGTTTTCTGCTCTGTGCCTGTTCTCCTTGGAGAAAATCCCTCTGTACTGCGTACCCTTTTCTCCCCCAATGTTCTATCCTCCCTTCGGGAGTCCAATGGGACTGACACAATCGCATTAGCATTAGCTGACATCACTCACATGCACCTGGCACACTTGGCTAATGACACTTTATCAGGGTACACACCAGTCCCCTTGGGTAGCGGACAAGTCACATGGACCCAGACACGTCCAGCAGAACCTACATTGGGGGGACAGAGCAGGTGGAATAAAAGCTGCAGGTTGTCTGTGGCTAGAACGTGAGGTTCCTTCGCTTAGATCTTTGCTATTTTTTAGTTCTGGTTTTAGTTTAACTTGAACTGGAAGCTGATGCAAGGCCAGAGCCTGTGAAGATTCTTTCATTAAATTCTGCATTCCTTGTGGTCCCTCTTTTCTCATTGAGAAAAAACTCAACTGTTTCCTGTTATCTTCAGACGTCTCCTTCCAGACCCCATGTGCCGATATGTCACACTTTGAAATCAGCAGAAACCGTTTCAAAGGCAGGCACGTGGTGCTCACGTCGTACGTGTGTCCACGTTTTACATTTCACGGGAGAAAATCTTGTTAATTACCTTGCTGGAACGGTACAACAGAGTGGTCCCATGTGGAGCCAGCAGCTTTCAGTTTACAAGAGTACCACCGACAGCCTTTGGTTAGTAAAATATTAGTTTGAAAACTGTTCTCTGAAACTTTTCAACATTCATTGTTGTAAATGTTCTTTTTATCATGTACCCTTATAAACTTCAGCTTATTATTATTAATTTTAGACACTGTCCTACTTTGGATCTCCTGAGTAACTTCTAACACTACGCGGCCAGGCACTCAGTCAGACGGAGGACAGATGTTTTTTGCTCTGCCCGTCCAAACCCGAAATCTCATCTATTTAAGATGTTTGCTCGTAAAGACCTGCTTGACGGGCTCAGCTGCTCATGATTCTTTCCAACACCCTCTTTTAATTGGGTGTGTGGTGGCAGGGAGAGGGCATCATCACATCCTGTGAGAACGAGTCACCAATCAACCACAGCGACTGGCATGCGTCAAAGCCTCGTTCTGCTGCAGTCTTTTATTGGCGAGGTCAACAAGACCATCCCGTCTCTCTGATGTGTGTTGCTGTGCTGCAGATTGTCTCCGGCCGGCTGCTGGTGTGATGTGTTGGCAGGGATACACAGCGTTACAGTCAGATCATTAGCATTCCTATTATTTATGATCTCATTGTCATTACCAGAAATGCCTCTGCTGATCTAAATGCCCCCCCCCCCATTGCCTCTTGCTCCTCAGACTATACTCAAGCAATTCCTGCCTCAGTGGAGACTTTAAAAGTGCAGGGCAAAGGTAGAGCACCTATGAATGTAACTGAATCAAGCATATTAATGTATATCAGTCTTTAACAACTGCACAGTTATGCAAGCTCTTGTCTGGCTGAACATCCTTCTCAATCTAATACATAAGGAGTTCTCAATGTTGTGGGCCAGCTTAAAAGCCTCTCCTTTCAGCCTCATTCGGGCAAGTTCACCTGGGCTAAGTTACGTAAAACAAGCTCACTGCCGCTAAGTGTCGTTTTCCATGGCGGGGGATTTTTCAATGTTTTTTTGATCCAGGGGCCCAATGAAAATAGACCAGAGCTAGGGACTGATGATGGCAAATGTATTTCATATTGTGTGAATCGGGTCTTAGCGTTGGCACTTTCTCAATTGATGTTAGTGGGTCCCCTGCACCCCTTCTGCAAACCATAGTTTAAAAACCATCCATCCACCCATCTTCCAAAATGCTTAATCCTATGCAGGGTTTTGGGATGCCCAGATCGTACGGTTGAAAACCCCCAAAGGTTTAGCAAATCCATCACTCACACACAAGACCTTGTATCAAGAGTTAAAACAAACTATTTTGGGCAGCCGCAGCTGTAGATCATTTTTGTTTTACCCAGATTTTTACCATTATGCTTTTCTCAAGAATTGTTTGTTCTAGTTTTGGAAATTTTCATCCCCTTGATTGGCTAGTTTTAATATGTAAATCTCTGAATAGAATTTTTGCCATCTACCTGAAAACTTAAATGACTCCTGGGATCTTAATAAAAAAAAAAATAAAAAATTTTTTTTAGTTTAGTATGTCATGGTCTCTTAACGTAATCTGTGGCCCATGGATCAGAATTTCTTATCTTAAGAAGCCAATCAGAATTTCTTGCCTACCTACCTGATAAAGATTTGAACAGTCATCACATTTTTTTTTTCAAAAATGTGCAATAATTTAGAAACTTTGGATTCTAAGTAACTTTTGCTTTAATTATTTCTCCTTCAATTTGTATCTCTTTTAGGGGACTGTTTGCGAGCCATTACACGGAAACACACTATCTACACAATGGAAGTTCTGTCACCACAACTCAAAACGCTACGGTAAGCTGATGATCCGGTTGAATTTGCGGTAATCCTGAACTTGACCACAGCCTTTACGGATAGGGAATAATGAGTTCAACAGTGTGCCCTTTGGGTTTTTCTGGGCTCCCAGACCCACCGAAGCAGGACAATACTCGAACACAGGTCAGATCCAATTCTTGGTTTACAAATTTAAAAACTGTATGAATTTTGGCAGTTTTCGGAAGACAAAAAGTATCTTGGATTCTGAGTAAGTCTTGCTGTATGAGATTTACATTTATAACAAGTGTGGGCTTAGACTAGAGTATAGGCTTTTGGGATTTTGACATGGTCTACCAGAAAAATAAAGGTATTTCTCAGACATGGCCTTGGGGAAAATCTAGAGGCTAAAATACCTTTTAAAATAAAAAGTGAAAGAAAAGTTTTCTCCCTATTAGGAGAAAACACAGAATTACAGAGCCATTAAGATACACAAAGAGATCGATGATTCATTTTCAGCTAGAAGAGCACGGCATTAAATGTGCCTTTCCGAATCATCACTTCTGGACACGGTGAAGAACAGTGCCTGCATTTCACTAAAAAATAATTGTGAGCTGTAAAGGAACATAAAGAGCGTCACAGACTCGTCAGAGACAAACTCGTGCAGGGCGACCGGTAGCAGCACGCTATAGCCGTAATGCAGCCGGATTTAGAGACACTTTCAGCATCGGCGGAGAACCAAACAAGTACATTGAGCCCCATGAAAGGTAAAGTGCGTCCACTTCCCAGTGTGAGGATCTTGCGTCGTCGACCAAGTCTGAATTAAGAGAGATGTGATTTATTTATGGTGTGCTGACAAGGACAAAACCCCAAATACTAACCAGAGTGAAGGACTTAGACTTGTCAGCAGTAGAAATTTACAAGAGTAGATGTATCACCTCCTACACTTAACCGCTGTCCTTTTACTTTGTACGTTTTGTGACCTTTTATGTCAAAACTTTCAGCATGAATTGCTTTATGTTAAATATAAGCCCCATGTAAGACAGGATCATCAAGCTGTTTGGTTCTCCTATTCCACTCCAAAGGCATGGATCCTCCTACATGGGGTGAAAAGCTTCACATCACCCAATCTAATTCTGGAGTTTAACAACGACATCGCAAAGTTCATGACCCCATTCTCCATGTGTTCCCATCCTCGTCCGCTCCTGAAAAGTCACCTCTTATTCATCTGTTCACAGACGCAGTATGCGCTTGCGACCATCTTGGAAAAATGTTATGATGTATTGGCCAAGAGCCGTCTCCTGCTGGAAAATGTCTATTTTGAAATTGAGTTTCTTACCCAAGTGCATTATGTTTTCGTGTAAATTCTGCACTTCACATTTAATGGAACTTTTGTTTCTCTCCTTTCTCATGAGCTGGTGCCAAATCTTGAGCAATTGATATTCCATTTTGATGCTGTGTCTGGTTACCACATGTCCAATATCATTCCAGGATGTTTCTTTCAAGGGCTTTTGCTGTGTTTAATTTTACTGACAGAGAAGTTGGTTGAACTAAGACCTTCTGCTTGTTTTATGAGTACAACTAACATGTGAGTCACTATTGGAGAATGGCTGAAAGATACAAATGGTGGGAGACCCCATTGTGATCCTTACTCTGGTCTTCTATAGCTGCAAAGAAACAATCCACGATGTAGCTGAAAATGAAAAACCAGAACTACCTGCAACCGTGTTTCCATTCTCAGTTCACTGTTGACTAGACCCATGTGGTTGTGGGTCGACATAGCACAGAATTTTAAGAGTTTTGCTTCAATATTGGGGTATTGCTTCAAACCAAATGCTTCATCCTACAATATTTGCCCTAACTCCCCTAATGTGGTTGGAATGCTAACTTACAGGTGGTAAGTGTAAAAATGCATGGATGTTTGCCATGCCATTTCCTCGAGGGGATAGTATAACGAGACTGCAGAGCTGAGAAACTACAAAAAAAATCTTTGTAATCCTCCAGTGTGCCATGTTGGTATTTAATACCAGCTTGTATGGGTATGTCCATTCATCCATCCATTTTCCAAACCACCTAATACTATTCAGGATTGGGGGGGCAGAGCCTATCCCAGGCAGCCTTAGGGCACAAGGAAGGGGACACTGGAAGGGGTCTGTATGGGTAGATTATATTTTAAAATGTCACATGTCTGTGTGTCTTTTTCCAGGTGAATTGCTACTACCACGGTGAGGTTCAGGGGCATGCCCATTCAGATGTCAGCATCAGTACCTGTGCTGGTCTCAGGTCAGTTTGAAGGCAGCCTCCAAACATACGAGACACCAGACCCAGTGCCTGGCAAGATGAGAACGTGACCAAAGCAGTCAACACTTTCTATTTTTAACTTAGCCACATTAATTTTTTTTGCTGTTTTAATTCTGATCCATGTACTACACCTGCTTTTCACATGAACATTAACAACTCCTAACGATCCCATGGAAACTGTATTCTAACCATGTTGATGCTGAAGTCCCAAGATCAGGCAGCCAAATCTGCACTTAAATGATGCGATGAGAAACAATTTATTGTATGTCCTGTAACCTTGTAATAGATGTAATAATAAAGAACTGCTGGCAGAATCAAGCCAGTAATAATTTCTCTGAAATATGCCTAGAGATTCTGAGGAATTTCATTGCAAATCAGCCAACAAACGCATTTGCCCTCCAAGAAGTGATGTTGGTAATTATCATGGTTTCCTTGATGCTGGGAGTTTTTTTTTTCCTCGATTTTCGTGGCCTTGTTTTATTGCCCCTAGACAGATAATAGACAGATAAATGTATATATCTGCAAGAGCTATGACGCTCAGCTTAACTGCCAAAGCAAATCGCTTTGTGTTTTGTTTGGCCACACCTGGGCATTTGTGGTTTTACTGCAAGCTTAATAGCTTTTAAGTATTTTGTGAGGTTTTGTTAAAACCAGAGTCCAATCAATCTATCATGAATATCCTGGACTGTAATATTGATTTACTGATTTGTTAATGTTAACACAGGCGTTTCATAGAAGTGTATGAGCTTATCACAAAGGGTGACGCAGGACAATAACAAAGAGTCCTGAACTCGAATCTCAGAGTCATTTATGAAGTGCCGACGAGAAGTTTCACACCGTAATGTTGATAGCACAGCACATATACCTTACAGATGTAACGTACCAACATAATATTTAATATTTATAGGTGAAAAATCAAGGTTGGGATACTTGACTCCTAGCTAATATTCATGAGTAAAGCAGAAAGTGCCATTAATATTGTTTTGATATGACACATCTTGGAATTTAATCCTTTATCTTTTACCATGAAGGAGCATTTTAAGGCGAAAATGCCCACATGGATGAATTGTTTTTGCCGCATTGAGGTCGATGTATACAGCAACAAGCTATAGCTGACAATCTGTGGAATAACCGTGCATCTCATTCAGTCCGGTCTACCTTGAAACCTTCTGAACAGTCCTTTATCTGGAGTTGCCTCAATGTCACTAACCCTTACCTCCCCAGGGGATTCATTGTTCTTGAAGATAAGGCCTACATCCTGGAGCCAGCTCCTCACAACACTACTCACTGGATTTACCGGGCGGAGAACCTGAACTTCGTTCCTGGTGACTGCGGTTACAGACACAATGCATCCCGCATCACCGTGGACACACCGGGCAGCTTCATTCAGGATTTCAGCACCAGGGTAGGCCAACTGCAATTTGGGTTGTGCTGGGGTTCTCTAGATCAAATACCTCTGGAGTCAACAAAAGCAAACTGCCCAAATGCTCTCAAAATGTCCCAATGGCCCCAAGCCTCTAGCAAAAGATATAAAAGATTTTGTTAGGTCAGAAAGTATTGTCATCTCAAACAACTTCAAAGCCCAACCTCCATACACTGAGCATCTGTAGAGCTGTTCACTAATTTCGTATCATGCTACATAAACGCTTATGAGCGGCATTAACATTGAAACCCAACACCCATGCTTCTGAAGATGATAAAGCCACTGTTGTCTAATGATTTTTTCAGTATATGACAAACACAAACAAAGTTACACATTAATTTGATTTCCTAGCATATCTTATTCAATTTTAAAAGGTGTGTAATATCTAAAGAATAACAAGAATAACGACGAGAAGAGACACAGTTGAAGAATAACCATAATACAAGGCTTGAGATAATGAATCTTACAAGAGCCTTCTAAGATCCCTCGTCTTTATTATCACTGGGAAAGGTATGCTTTTTAGATTCCCATACACATTTAACGGAAATTTTAGTGTCAGCTTTGAAAGAAAAAAACACGTGAAAAGTCAAGTAATGAGCTAGGAAAAGAATTGGACAAGGAGGAGCCCACAGTGAGGATCCAAGATTGAAACATTAGGGCCGCCGAAAGGCTGGTTCGTTCTCTGCTCTTTTTCTTTGTTCACTGTGCTTCGAAACTCTGTGATGAATTATAAAGAGCCCTCAGAGAGAAAGTGTGCCTGATTTTGTCTGGTGGGTAATGAATTCAGCATCTCAGCCCAGGCTGCATGAAAAGATGTTCTAGCACTACCAGTACGACATCGAGAGAACAGGCCCTCTCGTTCATCTATACACCTTACAGACAGAGAATCTCATCCCTGAAAGCTTCTTTACCTTATTAGATGTGGATCTTAACTCCTAGGGGACTTATTTTAACCTGAAATGATTGCTGCCCGGTTTCCTATATTACATGGTAAGGCTCATATGCTTATAGGAGGTTAAGCGGCTCTCTTTTCTGTACCTGAACCATTTCTTGCGAGTAGTATGTAAAATTGAGCTTTGTTAAGAGGTTTGCGGTTATTCACCTCCCGCTAATGTATCCTGACAAGAGCACAATGCCCACAGCACATTTCTGTGGCAGTAATGACTGTGATTTATGGGGCTTTACAGAGTACGCCATACTCAATCACTCGGGAAGTATTTCTCAGACTGCTTGTGTTGCGCCTCTCGCCAGCTATTATCTGATGATATTGCACTTTGTTGGCGTTCAACACGCCGTTCCTACTCTCCGTTCAAACAAAGGCCAGGTTCATGTGAAACGTAGCCCGTTGATCTGAGTCTGCGATTTCACCAAAGGGAGGACGTTGATGCATTAAGATTCAAGTGCGATTAAACAAATGACTTGTGGTCATTTGGTCCTATATAGATCACTGCAGGTCTTATAATCAGAGAAAAAATGACAACAGGAATGAGCGAACTTGCGTGAAGAACCGACTAACATTAATGGAGAGAAGATGACATTCTTCAAAGCGAGGACTGTTTTTTTCCCTTTTCCTTCGCCCTAGCATGCAGTCCCATTGCTCGAGGATACACCCAGTTTTGGGTCTGTCAGAATGATCATCAGTTGTCTTTTTTATCCAAAGGAGCTAGCAGTACTTAGCTTATAATTGTACACGCTACTGGATTTTTATAAGTGAAACAATTGAGGAGCTCTGCTCCTTGGCACAAGAACAAGGCAGGCTCGAGTCCTTGAAGTCTGGTGCTACCATGAAGAAGCTGCAGCCAGGAAACTGGTGCCCAGAGAATCTCAATAAAATGTCAAGAGCCACAAGACTAAGATTACCAAAAGGTCGACTGGTTGGAGAGAGAACTCCCCTTCAAGCTTCACATATTAGCAGGGAGCTTCATTTGTCTAGTGAAGTCACACTCGTGCTGAAAACGTTGTCCTATCCTAGTCTTACTTGAATGGGTACTCATCTCTTCTTGACGTCCATCGTCTTTCTCGCTCTCACTATACGCCAGCATATAACTAATTAATCTCATTATGTAGAGGTGAGAGCTAATTACATGCCTGCAAACAAGCCATTCTTTGAACAATTTAGTACAGGACATGGCGTGAAAATCAAGCCATTTGCAATTAATTTGTAATTAAGGGTTAGTTAAGGAATGGCTCAATGAATAATCACACTGCATGGGACCAAATAATCAGTTGGAAGTACATTCACATAAGGCAGAACTTAACAATGATGGCTACCCACCATGACCTACAGAGCTCTGTTGAAGATTGCTGTGGGTGGACTCAGTTGAGATGTGATGTGTTCCCTGGACGTGAAGAATGGAAGCCTTGGGTCTTTCTACAGTGCTTCCCTAAATAACTAAAGACCAACAGCTTTAAGCCTCCAGTGGAACCAGTTGTCTAGTGAAAGTGGAGATTATGGGAAGGGGAAAAGGACGGCAAGTCAGGAGATGAAGTCACAGTAGCATGGGGTCCTGTGGTGTGGGCTCCACGACTCATCCACTACATAAGAGAGATCCAAGACTTTCTCAGCACCACACAAAACTTTACTGCCGTATTCGAACCATTGCTTCTAGTGCACCCCTGATGGGTCTTTGATGCCTAGGTAGATGCCAGGGAAAATCACTCAGATTTATTTTTCATGCAAGTACCATTTAGAAGCCAGGGATAGAAGTGTAAGAAATTACAGCTGTGGGATATTTAGATCAGCGAAGGCTTAAATGTATTTTAATGGCGAGGCAGTGATGGGTGCTTTTTCTTATGAAGATATTCAGAAGGAGTGTGAAAATAATAGGAACAAAGAGTGAGTTTTCTGCTTGTAGTCTGTAATGGTTCTCGTATTCCCTCTTTGTCCATTAAATGCTTTTGCACTTATAAACAAGGGCCATTTTTAAATAAAAAGCTTTCTGATGATTATCAAAGAAACAATCATATAGGGACATGAATCCATGGGTTGCTGTACTTACATTTGGCTGCTCTTCCATGTTTGGGCCCATAAAAGTCCACCCAAAGGGGGATTCTGGGGAGTGAAATGCTGTAGTAAAATCAAACTGACCATCTCCAGCAAGTGAAGATGTGCCTGAGCTCCGGAGTATCTTCACTTTCCCGCTTCTCTCCATCTGCAGCACAAGAGGCACGTGCAGAGGACCACCAAGTATGTGGAGCTGATCATCGTGGCTGACAACCGAGAGGTATGCAGGCATGCCTTCCCCAGCCGGGAACGCTGCCACATGTGAAACGGCACTTAAAACGTGCCCCGCTGTCCTCGCTGTCTTCATCACCGCTGAGCCTCTTTGCAAGGCAGAGTACCTGCATACTACATGGGAAGATGATGCCACAGCTGACGCACTAGCAAGTCCCCCACAGTCCCACAGCCAGATGTGATCAGCCGGGCACCTTTGCGGAGTGGGGGGGATGGGAATGAATGACTGGAGGGCTTTTCAGTTTCAGAATGGAGTCAATGGGAAACTATGGAATCGGGGGGGGGGATGGAGGGTGTTTTTCAGGAAGCTGTGAGCAGGTCTCCCCAGCGACCACCGAGATGGAGGAACCAGCTGTGTTGTGGCAGCAGAGTAGACTGGCCAAGGCTATGTGACAGTGAAGGAGTAGCTGTGGCTTTGGGATGGTGAAGGCATGGTCAAGGTGTGGTCAGAGCTGAGGGACAGTTAAGGGATGGTCACGGCCAGGCCATCCATGTCTGTGCTTCCCTGAGGGCCGTAGCCTGCAACCGTTACATTATCACGGTAATTAGGCAGCCGCTCGATGCTCTTACAGAAAGCAGCTTAGGTCAATTTTATGCTTTGCATTTTGGGAATAAGAGAATGGTTCCAGTGCTTTAACATTGTCCCATAACCCTCAAATGACATGTGGCTGATACTACGAGCGTGAAACTGCACCCTCTGCAGGCCGTCAGAAGTCCAATTTCCCAGGGGTGGTTTTAGGGGGTGACCAGGGGGGCCAGTGCCCCCTGTCTAGTGCTGAATCCCCCACTGGCCCCCCTAGATGAGATGGTTCCCCAACCTGCTGCCTTCTTCATGAACAAGGACGTGTGTGGATATCCAACTTCTTGTTGAGGAAGTGTGTTGGTCTGCTTGGATTTATGATGCGGTGGTGCGTTTTCAGAGGTCATGCATTTCTTTATTGCTACCCACATGTTCAATTTCCTCAATCATCCTACTTGATACGTTTTCACTCCTGGCCAACTGAAGCTTGGATATCCCCGTGAACATCTGAAGTCGCTTTGGCTTACAGCATGACATCACGTTTGACAAATTACTCTGTCTGTGCGCGACGGCGGACAAATCCGTAACGTCTGGACCGTGCGTGCAGGGCACGCTGGGCGCACCCGCATGTTGTTTTAATACTGTGCGGCTGTTTTACATGCTCCTGAACTATAGCATTAGCAGGCTCGCCGGTCCTGCCGTCGCTAACCTGTTTCCAATCATTAGTTTCAGAAACACGGGAAGGATGTGGAGAAGGTGAAGCAGAGGCTGGCCGAGATCGCAAATTACGTCGACAAGGTAAGCCTAGCACAGTGTAGCAGGTGTACTTTATCGATTGATGCCTTACTAATTGCTAAGTTCGAAAAATTTCATTTTGTATTAAGTGGGTTCTCTTTTCAGCATTGCATACATCAGGGAACTATAGACCCATTAATGTATTTTTTAATGTGGAGGGATGTTTTGGTAAATGGAATGAATGAGCAGACCTTTTGGTTGTTGGATGAATGGACAGATGTTTTGTTTCCTTTTGACATTTAGCCCAGCCGACTTGCCAGCATGGACTCTTGTGTTCCTCTCACAGTTCTACAGGGCCCTGAACATCCGTGTTGCCCTGGTAGGCCTGGAGGTTTGGAGCGATGCGGACCGTTGCTCCGTCACACAGGACCCCTTCACCACGCTACATGAATTCCTCGACTGGAGAAAGCTGAAGCTCCTGCCCCAGAGGCCCCATGACAACGCCCAGCTAGTCAGGTGACCAAGCGTCTCTTCATGTGGGTGGAGCCTGGACGGCTGGGAGAGTGGCTGCCTTCACACCTCTTAACGATGTCACTTTTCTTTGCAGTGGAGTGTACTTCCAGGGCACCACCATCGGCATGGCCCCTATAATGAGCATGTGTACGGCGGAGCAGTCGGGCGGTGTTGTCATGGTGAGTCCAGCAGTAACACTGCTCGGTGATGCATGGAAATCCATAGCCCTGTAAACCAGACTGACTTTCAAATGAGTAGAGATCCATCCGAATAAAGCAGATTTCAGTCTGTCTGTCATATTGGGTACAGTGTTTTCTATAACATATATGAAGTCTTTTCCATTGTTTGGTGTAGCAAGCAGATGTATTATTGCAGTAATTAAAATCAAGATTACAGATTAAGTTAATTAGTACCAATCAAAGGATCACACAAGAAAGTATATTGCAGGGATTAAAGCATAAAGACTCTCCAATAAAAAGTGTGGCAGATTATTAGGTGTTATGCTTAGCCATCACAAGAAACTCATTTGCATGCGAAACTGCAGAACTCCTTGCCAAATTCAGCCAATCTACCATACCCCTCACACGGCCATGCCCTGTACACTGATATTTTCTTTCTCTTACAGCCGCACAGCACGTGCAAAGCTTGTTTCCAGATGTTCACGTCCTTTTCACGCGTGACGGATGGCTGGGTGGTGCCTGGCGATTACAGGCCCGTGTATCGAGTTAAAGGGCTATAGGATGTGTTACCATGGCGCGTACATTATTCGGGTAGATCGGTTTCCCCCGAATTCGCCGCAAAGCTATCCGATTCCCTCCTGGGTTTTTGCGTGGGGCTTGAAGTGCAAGGGCAAGACAGAGCTCGGAAATGTTTAAGCCGGAGCTCTGAGTTGCAGAGTCCGATGGAGATTACAGCCTGAAGGTTGGAAACCACACTGGAGGAAGATTTGCTGTGTTTCCAAAATGGAAAGCTGTCCTAAAATCCCTACATGACATACGGCTGCATCATGGCGCACCCCAACAGAACGAGGAGACACTTCTCATTTCCAGCTCTTCGTACGGATCAGCGCGTTAGCGATTAGGCGTCTAATTCACTTTAGCGTCCCTGTTATGATCATGACCTTCAGAAGGGGAAAATGAAACGGTGGATGGATGAATGAACAGATGGGTTGCAGTTATAAACTTTTTCAAGGAGTTCGGAGGCACAGTGGTAAAGGTAGCCCTGGGAACGAACTCGCTTCTGTTCTGCTAGGCCAGGCTGCCCTCATTACCCTCTACAAACAAGAAAACCTGCACAATAAGTAAATGTCAATTTTAGTTCAAGTTCAACTAATATATGTAATATAGCTGTTTTCTGAGCAACAGACAGGAATTTAAAGTTTCTGGGAAGTCTGTTGGTCCCTTCCAAATGACAACATGCTGACAACAAATTGTCATGTCCAATAAGACTAAAAACGTCTCGACTCTGCTCAAGAATAATACTACGTCATTTCCTGCTGCCATTGTTAGTTTCTCTTCCTCTTTCATAAGCGATTTGACAGAAACCAGAACGGGAAACTGGCTTACTTGATGTCATAAAGGTCGGAGGTCTCCTTGTCTGAACGGGTCAGCCAATTACTGAAAGTAAATGAGACTTATAAGTGCCTTCCCACAAGGAGGGCGGGATCAGGCCACTGGGACGCACCGTCCCACAACACATCGGGTCGGGGGAGTCACCGTGCAGTCTAGAAGAGTCCCTCACCCCCTGTTCAGTGAGGCCCTGGTAGTATCTCCTTCAAACTGGCACTTCTGCTTTACTCATGTGGCCTGGCCTCACGTGCTCTCCTGGCACCCTGCGGGGAAACACATGTGCACCCCTGCGTCGTGCCATCACGCTGCTCTCTGTGCCACTTCTCATCCACCCCACAGCCCCCTGCCCCCCGCCATGCCATGTATGAAATCATCTGTAAAATAGTTGTGGATCAGCAGGAGCCTAACTAGATAATTTATTGAATCCAGCAGATAGCCAGAGCCATTGCAGCGAATGTAACACTATATTCTGTCAGAAATGGATTCTTTTTAGAAAAGCAATTATTTGTCAGTATGTGCATTTTGAAACCCTTTCCTGTTTATTTTTGTTTATTGATCGCTTTCCTCATTTCCTCCATGTGTGAAATCCAATTGCAGCTTGTAAATAATAGCAATTATTCAATGAGTAAGAGTCTTACATCGGGGAAGGTGCAACGGAAGCCATTACCCCAGACAGCACCCGCCGAATGGTAGACAGAGAAACGGAAAACATGTTTTACACAGATAAAAGTGAGCGAAAGTTAAAAAGTGACAAAAAAAAAGCTGTTTTGACAAGGTGAAGTCCGAAGCCTCTCACATATGGTCATGTGAGTAACCCCCCCCTTCCCACCAGGATCATTCAGATAACCCACTCGGGGCAGCAGTGACCTTGGCCCACGAGCTGGGGCACAACTTTGGGATGAACCACGACACACCGGAGCGGGGGTGCGGCTGCCGGATGACGGTTGACCGAGGCGGGTGCATCATGACCCCCTCTACAGGGTGAGTTCCAACTATTCTAGAACGTTACACACAGACAGGCAACCGTAGGAGATGAACAGAGGGCCAGATGAGATGGGGTACAGCGTGGTTGCCCCAAAGTACTCCATGTGATTTACACCTGCTTGCTCGCTTAAGGCAGACACACAGCCAGCGGGCAGTTTACGACTCCCATTAGACTCCCATTACGTAAGACCCTGCAAATGATGTCTTAAATCCTAACGATTTGGAATATATTCATGAATCACAAAAGATCCATTAACCTTGTGCCGGGTGACTCCTCCCAGTGTTTAAACGTCTGCCGTTGGCCATCGGGCCACCTCCATGGCGTGTAAACATTTGTGCACGCGACATTCCACCGTTGTACACCACCAGCATGCTGTCCAGGGAGACACCACTGAGCTCCTTGACTACATATGTCCTACTAATCCAAACAGGCCAATAAAACTGGCAAACAATGTGTTCCAGATTATAATGCAATGGGAAGAAAACTCATGTTATCTATCGTGGTCGTGTTTTTTTTAGAGCTTTACACACCAGATTAAATTTGGCAGTGATGTTTTACTCAACACCATAGTGATGGGTGCCCTGGAGACCTGACCGATCTTTAGCCTGGACAGAGAGAGGTGGATGTTCTGAGAGGACAGGTTTGGTGGCTACAGTGGACAAACCAGGGGTCATCGCTGTCCCACAGTGGACACAGGTCGTAAAATATTACTGTGGGGAACGTCAGAAGAAAATGCATCAGCAAGCTCCAGGGGTGAAAAATGGTCTTTTGATCACAGACCAAGACCAAATATCCGTGGTTGAATACCATCTTTTTCAAGACTTGACCATGCTGCCACGTTCAAACCGTTTTGTGCTGAAAGCATTCTGCGAAGCCTGGATGAAGCCTTTAATGGCTTTGAACGCAGCTTGATGGGGTTGCACAGTGGACAATGCACTCCAGAGCACAGTACCAGAACAGGAGTTTAGCCCATCACACTCGTGCCCTTGTCCCAGTCCATTGTTCTGATTTTTATTTAAAATACAGCAAAGTTCGCCGCTCCACATTCCATCTCTCGTTGAGAAGAGGAGACCCTTGGTTAATGTGAGGTCAGAAATTAGGGGAGCCCTAAATGCTGCTGTAGGAGGAATCTCTGGAGAACGGTCCTCACTCCTCTTGTTTATTACGGGGAAGGAGGCCGCAGGACCACACAGTGGAGGCCGTAAATCACTGCTGTGACATCCAGACCCAGAATTTATCCGCCGTCTGTAAACATCACGCTTGGGTCTTGTTTTATTCCTGTCTGTTGTACTGTTTTTCTAAGAGGATTCCCAGTTTGTTCAGCGCTGGCCAGACGTGACAGGATGTACTCCCATTGTGCCGATGTTACGGCACTTTAAATTCTCAGCAGCCGCAGAGTGAGAGTGCAGTTCTGCTGTTGTAACAGCAATTTAACACGATTTTAACACTGCGTCTCTGTCGGAGAGTCTGGCTAAACCGGGATCATCACCGTTCCCAAGTAGCATCACTGTGAGTGAATGTCAGACAGTCAACAAGACTCCACCACGAAGAATACACTGGAGTCTTCTTCCACTTCAGGTGGATGTGTCTCCGTCACGTCGCCGCATCACGAGCTGCAGATGCGAGCCAACTTCCAAATAACGGATGCACCCTCATACACTCCGTTTAATGACATTCCCCAGGGAAATCGGCAGAAAAGCCGACTTATATCTGTATTCCAGACGTCCTCGGTACCAAGCGGAGTGTCGGATCATATCAGTTAATTAATTCATGATGCACTTAAATTCCGCGTTAAATACCAATATTAGTTATGATTTCTTTACAGTGTCAGAAGATTTGCATGCATGTTTGTGTCCTCACGTTACATCATCCTGCTGCGTCGGTCATGATGCATTTCTGAGGGAACTTCAGCAAATTAATCATTCTTTCTGTTTTCTTCCACCTCACATGAGGCCTGTTTCACATCTGTGCAGACACCCATTATTTTTCATATGCAACGTTTCATGTCACACCTCCACCTGTACACAACAATCACTAGAATGTGGAGGTGGAATTTAACTTTAAATGCTTAAATGAATTTTAACAAGGCAGAAAAAGCCCCCCTTGGACCTTTCCTGGGCCCAGCAATCCCCTGGGTACTTCAAGCCGCAGCAGACTCCCTCTTGAGAAGTCATCTTCACTGTTGGGCTCTGTCATTGTACCTTCTGAATCTATGCTGAAACGGCTCACCTGTGCTCTGCGGTCTCCATTGTTTTTGTTCCTATTGGCTGATCTTTTGGGGGTACGTAGTACCCCCTTCCAGGGTGCGTGTGAACTGGATGGGCTGTTGTTACCTTTGGAAGGGCTCTGTGGGGGCAGAGGGGGAGGAGGCGGGGGTGAGTCGTGATTGGCTGGTTCACTCGATCCCCTCTTGTGTAGCCAGAGGTTCCTTATCTTCTGGCTTCCTGACATCGCCTCTATCAGGATTTCATTCCTCCTGAGTGCCCTCTTGTCCACCCCCGTCCCAAGAGCTGACACCTCTGAGGTCTGGGGAGCATTTTGTCTCAGAAAACCCCTACAAGGACAGGTTGGCTGGGTTAGGGACAGGAGTGGATGGAAGTGCACCAAGCTGACACACCCTCCGTGGCAGCCTGGCCCCCAGCAGGAAGAGCAGTTTTCTGGGCAAGCTCATCCCTGCAGTAACCCACAGGCTGGGCCAGATTGGTGCTGCCACTCTACTGGTTACCCCTTCAAACAGAGTCCTTGTTGGCACTGCTTTTGTATATTTTTAAAAAACCATCAGCTATACATCTTCACTGGCTTCTGCTGAATCGTGCCGACATGGTGCACATGTGACGGCAAAGAATGCAGGTCTCTGATGATGGGAGGGGGCGCGTTAAAGAGAAAGGGGTACGAGAGGGGTGGGTTGAACAGCTTGGGAAGGTGGGCGGAGATGGAAGAGAAACCCCCTCCCCCCGTTACCCCATTCCCCCCCCCACATGACAATATGGGTAGCAATCTGTTGTGATGCAACACCTCAGCCTGGACCAGCTCAGTCCTGACACTTCGATGCAGACCATGTGATACCAGGTGACTCTGAGAAGAAGACATAGCGGCTTTACCCACATCCCCATGCCAACTGCCCCCTCCCCCACAGAGCGTGAGCTGTGTGATAATAGGGGGCTGTTCCATGTGGATCACACATTTTCAGAGGATTAAAACGATGCAGTGATCTTAGCAGAAAACGGACCACATGCAAATGAAATTTGAGCCAGGCAACGGACCCCATTAGGATGGAGCCGCGATGGTGACACCATTCCCTGCAGCTCCGGTGGACGTGCTGGAAGAGTTTTATAACACGGTGTTACACAGTGTCAGGGTCTGTTGGGAAGTCTCTCACTGCGTGCAGGGTAAAAAGGTGAGATTCCTCCTTCATTTGTGAATTGAGTCCTCTACCTCATGTGTCCTTAACCAGGGATCATTATTGTATGGGGCAATGTTCCCCGCCTTTACTGCCCCGCTCTGCCGGTTCCTTGGCTCGTCTGCAGTGTTTTTCTTTCTGTTTTCTGTTTATTCTCGTTTCTCTTTTGGCAACCACCAGTGACAACCAATTCCAATAATCAGTAGACACGTCTCTCCTATTTCCTGCCTTCTGATCATTCTTGGACTGGATTCAACCTATTTATCACAATCGATTCCCACCTATCAAATATCTACATTACAATCAGGCATAACAGCAACCCATCTTGCCCCCATAGAGGATTTTTGGAGAGGACTAATCCTGGTGTAATTGTTGGAGAAGCCTCCTCCACGAGGAAATAGGGTTATTGGTTCATGTCCTGCTTGTGTATTCTTGTGTAAAAGGAGTGATTGACAGCTCACGGTAATTGCTCCCATTGGATGTTTTGAGGCCTTGTCACATCCCAAAAGACACATTTGGGGATGTATCTCAGTATGAATTCAGCCCATCTTCTGAGCCCTGCCTAAAGGAAGGGGTTGCCAGACCCCCCCGTTACCCATCCTCAGGAAGCAGATAGGCCCCCCCATTCTGCAGAACTGTTCCCCAGAAAGGAAAGTTCCATTGAGTCTTCAGTCTCCATGATTTACTGAGTCCCAAGAACTTCTTTCTAAAGAAGTTAAACATAATCAGTGCTACCTCACCCACTGTTGGTTTGTGTTTTTTATTATTTGAAACACTCAGGATGCTGTCAGACTCATCAGCGGGTCGAAGCAGACGTAAAAAATAAGGAAACGTAACGGCTCTTCTTTCAGAGTGGACGGCGTGGGGGCTGTTTCGATGCATCGACTGCATGAGGGCACGTACCCACGGGTGGGGTTGTCCCGTCGCGTTCCAGTTTGCTGTCATCTGTCGTACTCTTCCCGGCGGCAGCGTGTGAATACGCTCGCCGGCGTGCGGGAGAAAAATGGGTCTCTCTGAGTTCAGCGAGTTTCGGTGGACAGGAGCCTAGTGAAAACGGCTTTCTTCTCCGTCCGGGAGTGACACACGTGCAAATGCACAAATATACGATACCGGGTAGAGAAAGCTGTTCGTTCTTGAGTTGTTGTCATCAACTCAAGAAAGAACAGCTTGATGTCTGAAACAAAGCCTTGGCAGATTGAGCAGAGAGCTCTCTGGCTTTCTCCCACAGAGAAACACGTAGCGCCTGTTCTTTCCAGAAAGGGTATTACAAACAGATTGCCCACACGCTCCAGCATTTCTTAATGGTCAGGTATTTTCCTTCACACTGTTCGGTTAGTGTTTTGTTAGCTTTTCCTCTGTAAGTTCGTGTTGAGCGTTGTCACGGCAGATTTTTCTGAGCTATACAGAGGATAGAATAATTGAGCCTCATCTACAGAGTTATTGGGCTGCGTGGGTGAGTCTTCCACACAATCCCGAGTCAAGGTGGGCACTCTGTCCCTCGTCCCTCAGGTACCCCTTCCCCACGGTGTTCAGCAGCTGTAGTAAGAAGGACCTGGCTGCCAGCCTGGAGAAGGGAGTGGGCATGTGCCTCTTCAACATGCCCGAGGTCAAGGTGCTCTACGGTGGCCAAAAGTGCGGCAACGGCTACGTGGAGGAGGCTGAGGAGTGCGACTGCGGCGAGCCGGAGGTAAGGCCTCACCGGGGCTGCTGGCATGGTGACGGTAACAGGCGGAGGCCCCTGAAGACCATGACCAAGATGCGCTGTCACCAAGCAGACCCCGCATCCCCAAATGCATAACAGAAATTGCAAGTTTTTTTCTGTTTTCAATTATGGCATTTAGCTAGTGGTTCTACTAAATATTTGTGGCCTTGTGTATGAGTTTCTGCAGATAAATCATATGGGGGATTTTCTATCATTGCAAATAATGAAAGAGAAGGTTGCTGAGATCAGGAGACCAATAATTTGCCATTAAAGTTCTGAAGCAGCTACTTTGTGTACCTTCCAGCCTTCATGACTGATCTGGTAAAAACACAGCCACCTTGTCTGAGTTCTACAGCGGAATTTGTGATTGGAGTCTCAAAAGCGCTGTTGTTTGGCTCCAGGTAAACATTAGTGGCATCATTATGCCGAGGAAGGGTAGGTTTACGTGCGTCGGGGTACCTCAACTAGTTGCCATGCGGAAGCGCCCTCCGCTGGCTCATCAAGGAACTGCTGGGATGCCAAGAGTGAGCGGTCAGCTGTTTCAGGTGGCGACGCCTCGAGTGAGATGGAAATGAGTTTAACCGACGAGGTCACGTCACTCACTTTCTGATTGCAGGCAGACTCAGGGGAGACAGCCAAGTCTGATATAGAGCTGAAAAGCTGTAAATTGGCCATAAATCTGCAAAACACGCAAAAGTATAAAATTTAGCATCTCAGTCCAAGTTTCTCCCAAGTGAACCGTGAAACAAACCAAGATATAATCAAGAAAAGATTCACTTTGCCTGCGTCATCGAAAACAGAACACAAACTGATATTTCCATGGAAACAAAAGATAACGTGAGAAGCCCATATCACTGGCTCCTCTCAGGTGGTCCAGAGGTCCCCGAAGTGAAACCTTCCTCGCCACACATGCAGATGTGTTAAATTCACCAGCAGTTTGTTTGTTCTGTAGCAATCTGATCTGCATCCTGAGAGGCCTCAAATTTGCAACTTGCTGGGTAAGGACGCCTAACACAGAACCACATGGCCAACAAGCCGGAAATGCAGGCTAAGTTAAAAGAAAGTGAGGCTACAAATGTCCATTAATGTGGCCAACCTTCTTTATTGTCACAGTGAAACTGTGTTGATGGGTTGTGTTTCATTATGTTTAATGTGATATTTAACGGTTTTTTTTCCAGCTAGATGCTTGTTGTTGGACTTTGTATCAAATGCCCAGAGCAGTATCTACAGTGGCCGTCTGGAATCATAGGTCTGCCTGCTGCAAATGGCCATTAATGTCCACCAAAGGCAGGGACCACATCTGCAGTGTTAGTTATGAACGGTGGCTGAAAACATAGTCAGGCCTCTTCGGTCTGGTGATGTCACTGCTGAAGGTTGCCCCCCATTAATCACTGACAATAGGTTGGCATCAACCAAGGGGCATTAGCCAACCACATAAACACCCCCCAGGTCCTCAAATAAGAGTACCAGAACCCTAGTCAGGCATCAGTAGAGTGGTCCGGTTCTCTGAGGACCTTGTTAAAAAACTGTCTCACACATCACGTCACCCCCGCCCCTGTCCTCTCCGTGACCTTCCCCCACATTCGGGTTCCCACAGTCTGCGACAACAGTGAGTAAGAGCCTCCCAATTACCACTGATTGCCGTAAAATGCGCCAACGCAGCACTGGCTGACTTTAACCTTTTTTGGGGATCTATTACACTGGCAGGGCTGAGCCAATGGGTAGAAAATCCCGCCCCCCCCCGGGGAGAAGGCTGTCTATGACCGGAGCTGCAACACTTCAGAGCTTGCAGCATGTGGCGATGACATCACAGTTGCACTCACACAGCCTTTCCCTGTAAATATCTCCTGTGTAATGCCCTCCCCCCATCTCTCTCCAAACCCCCCACCCCCCTACAGGAGTGCATGAACCCCTGTTGCAATGCCACAACCTGTACCCTAAAAGCGGGGGCCGTATGCGCTCATGGCCAGTGCTGCGAGGACTGCCAGGTAACATTAACCCCCCTTCCCTCATGTTTGTGTGTTTCCACATGCCATGCGCTGCAGCTCACACACCCCCCCCCCACCCCCCCCCCCCCCCCCCCCCCCCCCCCCCCCCCCCCCCCCCCCCCCCCCCCCCCGCCCCCCCCCCCCCCCCCCCCC
>JAACJT020000035.1:4307831-4319258 GCA_009936485.2 Gymnarchus niloticus
CAGGGCGGCCTGGCGTGCTGTGGTCCATGGAGTCGCGAAGAGTCAGACACGACTGCGTGACTAAACAACAACAACAGTCACACTTGGACTGCTTCTATAATCACATTTAGACAGCCTCTATAATCAATTTTGCATCTTTTGGGACCTCACCCTTCTTGCTCTTCATCTCCAACCAGCTGGCCACCCCTGATCTAGACCAAATACAGTAATTTAGACTTCTATAATCACACACACTGCTTCAATAATCACACTTAGACCACTTTGATAATCACACACAGACTGCCCCTTTAACAGTTCCTATAGTCACCTAGTCACATAGACCCTGCTCTTATAATTATATTTAAACTGTTCATAGCCCTTTAGTCATAATGCACGGTAGAAAGGAGGGTTAATCGCATTCTTGAAATTTCCCGATCTTGTCTGTCCTTCCACTGCAGATGTGCCTGAATCGTCAGTGCCAGAACGTCAGCGTGTTTGGGGTGCACCAGTGCTCGGGGAAGTGCAGTGGCCGTGGTGTGAGTTACCGTCACAGTCAGCCAGGGGGTGTCCGCAGACTAGGAAAACTCAGAATAGGATCCCCCTAACTTTGGCAACCTCTTACCATCAGCTCACCCGCAGGCATACCACCTTCACACAGTCTCACACCATATGTGCTGAACAGCTCTTGAATTACCACACCTCATATCACATATTACCATTAATCTCCCTCTAACACAGAGATCCAATCACTCCGATATAATGGTTTTGTTTGTGTCTGACTTAAATAGCTAATCGTCATTTTCTGGGCATGGAAGGGGTGGACACTGTTAGCAACCCCCTGAAAGACAGAGTCAGGATCGGCTTACCAAAGTCTCCAGCAGCATCGCTCATTCTGATGTTGGCATTTAGGAGAGAGAGAGAGGAGAAGACAGGATGAGGAAACAACGTCAGCGAGCGAGAGAGAAAAGAGAGTGTGGGGCAGGGGGCTCCTGCTGTCATATTTAATCTTTTACGTGAGGAATTACGATAGTTCGTCCGTGAGATAGGACACATTGTCAGAGGGTTTCAAATGTATGTAAATGAGATGATCAGTTAATTACTGGGTTATTGGCATCATTGTGGCTGTGGAGGGAGGCAAAAGGAATACCCCCCAGAGTGCAGATGCAGTGGTCTCCTGAGTGTCTATCGATGGAGCTGCGGTTGACTTGACCGTTGCTACAAGGTCAATGTTAGGTGAACCTTAGCTCAATGTTAGCAGGCGCTTCCTCCTGGGATTTCCCAAATCCGATCAGTATGACTCCTGCCGACCCCCCCTTCATTACTTTCTCAGGAGGAATCTTTCATCAGTCTAACCCCCCCCAATGAAAAACCGGGGAGCTGCTCAGCGTGACGACAACGTGCCACCACACCTCCCATCATTAATGACCTCATTTAGATCCTTTTCGGACACTCGCATCTTACATCCTTACTTCATGCATGTATTCTGCATCATATTATTAGGGCAGCAAATCAGGCTTACAGGCTGGATGGAATACAGCAGCTGTGGGGTTCATACTGAGACTTGTTTCCTTAGTATCAGTCTGACCCTTAAAAAGTCACTTTAAATCTATTTTGACTGGATTATCACAACAACCAGAGTATTCTAACAGCTTTGACAAGTCTGTTATAGCAACTATTGTTCCATAATGCCTTTGGCTTACCCCTAACAACAACCATCCATTCTCCAAAGCACTTAACCTGTGCAGGAACAGGGGCGTGGGGGGGGGGGCTGGATCTCAGGCAACTTAGGGCATGAGACACCCAGGGGCCAGCATGCTTAACTATACTTGACTGAACTGTGACAGTAATGGGCCTGTTATTAAGATAACATAACATAAGATTAACATAACTCTGAATTTTCCCAACAGGTGTGTAACAATAATAAAAACTGCCACTGTGAGGCACACTGGGCCCCTCCCTTCTGTGATAAGGCAGGGTTTGGCGGCAGCGTGGATAGCGGCCCCACACGGCTAGCGGGTACGGAGCATGTGATTCGCCACTTTTGTCTGAGAGGGAGACGATGTAAATACACCTCACAAAAGAACTGTCTGGGTCATTCTGGGACATCCTCCAAGGAAACAGGACCTGAGAGGCTCATTGTTTACCTCACTTGCTTAGCTGGCCAGTCCGTCCTCGCATTTTCCCATTTTTTCAGAAGATATTTTTACTAAAGTGATACAGGTTATTTACTGAAAGGGTATCACAGCTGTCTTCCTCCTTGGATTTGAAGCTAACGAGTTTTAGCACCAGATATATGATTAGGTCTTTGTGTTTGCAGAAAACAGCGCTTCCTGCACTCTGTAACATATTTCTGTCTCTCAAGGACACAGCCAAGGAGTGATGGTGGTGGTCCCAGTGGCCATCTTGAGCCTCTTGCTGGGCAGTCTCATGGTCTGCCTGAAGAGGAAGACCCTCATTGGCTTGCTGTCAAGCAGCAAGAAAGGCACCATGAAGAAGCTGAGGCATGGATGGGGAGGGGGGGGTCACGCCTTCAACTGTCTCCTGCCATCTAGCTTCTCAAGAAGACCCTAAAAAAAGAGAAAATCTACGATTGTTGTCTGGCAGTGGTCAAAAAACCACACCATCCCCAATGTTGGATATTGAAACTTTTTTATGATTGTTCTCTCCGAAGGTCTGTGGGTCAGAACAGGTCAACCAGATCAAGCCAGATGCATTATGGGTACCACGCCTCACCTTCTAGCCAGACACCTGGCAAACTCCAGAGTTCCAGCATATATAAGGTATACTTCTCCCATACCATCTGCACCCACAACCCCCCAGATACGATCAAGATGTTCCCACTTCACTACGAGGGACCGCATGCTACCCTCCACGCATCCTGCATTCCGAGTCACCTCATCCATTAAGTACGTCACTGCCTGTTTTGGAGAGCGCCGGTTCGGCTGCTGACAGGAACTCCGGGTCACTCTTGGCACACCGGAAAGGTTGTCAGCCACAGATCCCGCATCGTTCACAAATGCAGCCTGCTTGTTCTCATTTCCTCTTGCCTTCATTCTGATTCGATCCATTTGTGCGATGTGTCGTCAGGATGAAATGCTTTGTTTTAGAGTTCAAATCTTTGTTTTCAAGTGGTGGATGTTTGTTTAGGCCGTTTAGAGTAGCAGCAGTTGTTTTAGAGTAGAGCAATATTGTTCAATGGTTTAAGAGTAACACCTCTTTATAAGATTCCGGTTTCAAATATTGTGCATTTATTTTTTTTTATTAATGTGTTATGCCTTTTTTTTTTGAGTGCAAAGTTTTTGTTTCGTTGTCATGTTAGAGTTCTTTTTGAGTCCGTTTTCCTTTAGACTGTCATGGATTTGTTTAGTTGATTTCATATCCACTTGTTTGAGTGTGCCACAAGTTTAATTAGTTGTCTTAGAGTAGCAACAACTCCGGAGATAATTTTAATCCAGTGATTAGCCCTCCAATCGCTTGTTAGTTTAGGAAGAAGAGGAAAAAAGTCCCCAAGAGCTTATTAAAATCTGCAGGGATGTCAAACACAGTTGTTCATGTGTTGCAGACGTTATGTCTGACTGCGGCACGGAAAACAGAGGAGTAAATGGAGGGATGACGGTCAGTAGAGGGTGCTGTTCCCAAAGATGTGTGTATCACAATATACTGAGAAGCTGAGTCTGTGACAAAGACCCCACCTGGTGGGGTAAACAACTCACTCACCATAGGCGTTGAGTGTGTAGGACCAACACAGATCTGATTGGAGGTGGACATGTTGGGTGATAGAAGTGTCTATTGATGCTGTTGGGGGGGGCAGTCTGGAAGGGTTGGAAGGCGGGACAAGAGAAGATTGACGGCTGCATTTTGCCTCATCTGCCCACAGCCGGTCCAACGTGTGTCGGAATCGCGGCTACTGCCTCCTCACACCATCCACCACCAAAGCCTCGGCCGGCTGCCCCAGTACCAGCCCATCCACATCAGCCTCCCAATCCCCCTGTCTCCAGATCACAGCCCACAGCCACAGCCCCCCGTGCCCCCACCACACAGAGTCGAGGCCTCCCATGCCTGCACTCTGCCTAGGGGGACGCCATTCCGGAATCTTCCGTGCCAAAACACCTTCAAAGCCAACATGGTGAGCATTCATCCTGTGCTGTGCACATAGCTTCAACACAAAACTTAATTTCATTCAGTGTCAAATGATTCTCACTTTGTGACTAGCAGACACTTTTACGTTGACTTAACTAAATGCTTTTATCCAGTGTAACTTAGTTATCACCTTTTTATATTGCTGGATATCTTACTGGAACAACTCAGGTCTGGTATCTTGTCTAAAGTTCCTACAGAAAGGCTCCTCCTGGAATTCGAACCACCAACCACTGCCCCTTTTCCCCCAAAATGTAACTCAGTTTACAGTTGCACAGTGTCTGTTTACACAGCTGGGTAATCACTACAGTAGTTTCCCATCCCTAACCCCTAAGCACCCAAGACTTAAATCACATTAATCCACATCCTTATTCCCCATTGGCGACGTTCATACAGGTTTGTGCTGCTCAGCACCCTGAGTTGTCCACTTCGCCAGACTGCATTAGAGTCATGGTTGCTCAAATGTTACCTCAGTTAAAATTAACCATGACTGTACTTAGCTGCATTTCCATCATACTGTGATATTTAAATCATTTACAAGAAGCTGCCGTTTTCACTTTAAATAATGACGGCGGGATTACTGAGAAAAAAATGGGATGGAATAAATTTTCTTCTATCAGCGCTTTTGTATACACCTACACGAAAGGCACAACACCCCACACTCGCACGGTTGAGCGACGTGAGACTGTGGCAGAGCCCCTCAACCGCGGGTGTCGCCGGTAAAATATAATTCCAAGGCGAAATACTGTTATCGCAGCGCAGCAGCGGTCTGAGGGCAGCTGCCCGGCAACACTCCATGACAATCGTGCCCCAGCCACTCCTCCAGTTGCCAGGCACCCTCCCTGGCAGAGCAGGTAGGCGAAGAGCCCGTGTTGTGCACCTCCGGTGGGACGGAGACGTCGTCCAAAGCCAGCGGGATCTCTGCGCCAATGAGCTCAGTCGCTTCTACGAAATTATCAGCGTGGGAAATATTATTGAGGGCAAGTGAACAGCAAGGCGCTATGGCTTAGACTAACAGCACATTCAGAAACCAATAATAAAGGCTAGGGGCTTGCGGGGGGTCTCATCCAAAGATCATAAAACAGACCTCTTAAAAATAAACAAATTAATTAAAGAGGCTGACCAACAGATATTTGTGCCAAGCCGCTCTTTTGATGGATGCCTTGCTTCACCCGAGTTTGGCACCCACTAGCACTGGAAATGGGTTTTTTCCCATCTGAACAAATCAGCGCGGAGCAGCTGTGAAGTAGCTACCAGACGTTGATCATTATCTCATCTTCTCCGGGAAGATTAGCGACACGAGAGCGCTGCGTCGCGGCACATTGACACGGCTCTCAGGGGTAATCGAGCGTTGGCGGCAGGTCATGTGCGCCTCCTAGTGGTTGCTGTGGTTTCACATTAATATGCCTTGTGCGGTACTTTTTTCGGAAAACCCTGGCATCGATTCCCGTCGCGTTAAATACGTTGTTTCTGTAGGTTTTGGTATGCAGATGATTATTTAAAAGGCTGTAATCTCAGTTGTATGTCACATTTAAAATCAACTCTTAGAACAAAAATTAAAAACAGGAAAAAAAAATTGACAGATAGATGTAGACGATTTGAACCCCTGCGTGACCCTTCTGTGACAGCTTGGATTATTGTCATCTTTTTTTCTGTGACAGCAAGACTGTTTGACACTAAACCCATGTCACTCACAGGATGTGGACCGGCCTAGCCCTCCGCAAAAGCCTCTTCCAGCAGATCCTGTCAGTAGGGGCTCCAGGGTGGGCTGCAGCCCCTCTGCTGTCCACATCCCTGTCCCCATCCATGTCCCCAGCATTCCTGTTTCAAAACCTCTGCCAGCTGTCCCTCTCGTAAGCAGGTGAGGCCATGTTTGGAAACCTTCCTCATCATCTAGTAGTCCAGAGTCATGTGAAAAATGCCAATAACAACCTTGGAAATGGTTAGAAATGAAAACAGGTGACCAAATTTGCCACAAACGTGGTTGTTAATAAGTGGCGGCTTTTAGAAAGGGGTTAAAATTACAACGCTCTGTAAAACTTCTACCCGGATATCTCTGTCATTTCCAGACCCCTGCACATGAAGCCCCCGACGCAGCCTAAACCCCGGGTCCCGGTGGTCAACACAAAACCTGTTGGCTAAGAACTCCGAAGCCCCCCCCCCCAAACAGAAACGCTCATTTGCACTGTGAAACTCGAGAAAATACCTGCCAGCCTGGTGTCCTCGGGTTTCAAAACGCAGGTCGGGCTACCAGCGTCGCCCTCCATGTAAGGTGCTATAAATCAGGCCGTCCAGGTACTTGTAAATTATGTTCCATATTTATTAAAACAAAGTGCACTGTGGTGGACACTTTCAGTGACAGCGTTAGTGACAATTATCCGTTGTTTTCTTTTTTTTTAAAAAAAAAAAAAAAAAGTAAAAATAGAACGTCAGTGGCTCAGCCCAGGAAGTGTTTGGCTTACTTTGGGGTTTTTTGGTGTGGTGTGTGAAGGGGGAAATGGGGAGGAGGCAGCGTGACACAACAACAAGAAAAAAAAAAAAAGCACACATCACCGTTTGTGATCTGTGACATTGACCTCGTCGAGCAGCGTGCTGGGGCTGTGGAAATCAGACGTGACAGCAAGCCTTGGCGCATTTGAGTGGAAATGTGGAAAGAAAACTGTTCTGTTGACAGTTTATGCAGCCTGTCCTCAAGTGGCTGTTTAGATTAAAGTCACAGAACGTGGTACCAGTTCAGCGGCTTCATGCACGGAAAATCCTAATGCGCAAATTGTGGCACATTTAAGACACTTTAAACTTTCATACACATAAACAGAGCGATCGCAAATGTGAGACAAGATGACCTTGCGACCGAGGTCGTCCGGTATATTGCTTTCGCAAACTGTTGTATGACGATGTGAATCTTTCCTCTAAGAAGCAGTTTGTTGGAACATCTCATGTAGGACACTACTACCCAAATGAAGACGTTTTGAAGAAGCAGAGCTGAGCCACAGCCGAAAATCGAAGCCTCTCATGTGACAGGCAGATTCTGCGGTCATCGGCTTCCTAAAATCAACGTATTCACTTCAGTTATGGCCCGATAGGCTTGATGGAGGATATTTGCTGTTGAAGTCAAGTCATGATCTACTGGCCACTTCCATAAAGCCTTGAGTGGCCTAGCCTAAAATAATAATGTTATGTATATTGGGGGCCCAACACATGGTCCAACAACTGAATTGGAAACATTCTGTATGATTATGTTAACAAAAAAACCATGCAGTCACCATGGCAATAAAGCATGCTGACAAAGGAGCCAAAATCTCATTGGCAGAGCTATTGAAAAGAGTACCGGGTGACGGTGACCTTCATTCTGCCTGCTGAATGTCAGTCTGGGTTCCCCAGCGCAAAACACAGCCAAGCAGTGTTGACTCCAAGGGGAAACATGACTATCTGGAAATAAATTTTCAGATCCATCAAGATTTCCCTCATGGAGCAAATCTTAGGAGGAGGCCCTCAGGGAAAGTCACCATGAAATCGATTTTATTTTTCATATGTGGGCCTCAGATGAAAATAATATAAACCTTTATCTTGTTGGTATTGCCACACAAGAACGGTGTTAAGGCATTTCTGTAAAATCTGGACCAACACGGGGAAAAGTAAAGGATATATAGTGTAATTCCTGAGGCTTCTGCTGTACTGGAGAACCTGTACAAAACAGGACCATCATGGAAATGAAATGGTTTACATACTATATTGTGTATCGCTGTGCAACATCACTTGAACCAAGTTTAATCTGAGTTTGTTTATCTTAAACTCTCATTTAAAAACGCCTATAAGCAAATCATTCTCCAGAACGGGGAGTCTGGGCCATTTATATGACAGAATAACCTTAGTTTTTTGTTTTGCCTTGGTATGTTTTCCACAGTGTTACATAATGTATATATCTTTAACAGTTTTCTTTTTTTTTCCGCAGGATATTGTACGGATATTCTTTTAAATTGAGCTGCCTTGTGTAAATAGATTGGGGCACAGTGCCCTCTGCTGGAAAAAAATACTCTGCAGCCACATTGTCCATTAGGTGGTTTTTTGTATCTTTCACCTTTTCTACTTTACGGACTACGGTCAATACGGTCAATAAAAAATATTAACATCATTTTTTTCTATTAACACATTCCAGTCAAGTTGTAAATTTACCCTGATCCTCGAAGTCAAGTTATGGCTTGTATATATACACTATTGTCAGTACATTTATGTAGTGATGAGACAAATGAGGGTTCAAAACCTGTGGTAGATGGAATTATCTTGAATTAACCAATCAATGCTGGCACCAATTAAGGCTTCAAAACCCATGGTGGGTGGGAGTATCCTGAAAAATCCAATCAATGCTGGCCCTAAATGACGCTTCAAAACCCATGGTGCATTGTTTGGTTGTTTGGCATACTGCTACCCACCACGGGTTTTGAAGCTTCTTCTGTCCCATCACTACCTTTATGTTCATCCTGTATGTTTTTTTTTTTATTACCATTTACAGTGTTGCAGGCAAACACAACAATTACCTAATTATTCTAAGTACAATGAGCATTAGATACCTGTGTAAGAAAGATCCTCAGTATCTGGGATTTGTATTTTGAACGTTGGAGACCGTGAGGATCATCACAAAAACTCAAATGTTCGAAAAAATCCACATGAATAAAATTTGTTCTATAAAACTTACTTGTTTCCATTTTTGAGTTCATCTCTACTATATAAGATAATGTATACTTATATAATCTGTGTCTGTGAGCTTCATTTTCATGAATAATTTCACAAAATAAAATGAAGATTGAAATTTTCTCATGTCGATGATCTTTCCCTTCCACAGAAAATTAAAAATGAATTTCTATAATCAAATCAATAGCTAGAACAAACTGAGATAACTTTTTAAGAGCAGTTTGTTAAGTTTTAAAACGATCACTGAGACATTTAATTTTGTCACATACAATCGACCGTTGCTTTGAAAAATGTCATTTTAAATTCAAAATGAACAGTATAACAAAAAAATTTTTTTTTTTTCTTCCCACTGGTTCACTTGTATATGCAATATAGAATTCTCCTAGTGAGGCTAATCCTCTTCTAACATTTGGTAAATGTTTTGTAAAATTGTTTTGATGCAGTTATTCACGCACCTGTCTGTAATTTCTGCAGCACTTAAGGACAACATTCAAAGCGAAAAAGAGGAGGCCAAAATTACCAATTTGAGAACAGCTATAAAATACATCAGTAAACAGACATCCTATACAGTGCTGTGATTACTTGATCTCCAGCCCCCGGCATTTTTGGGTTGCTCCTCTACGCAGCAGGAGATCCCACATATCCTGTTGGTTGTTTAGATTCTCGAACGGCAACCTGAAAAAACTAAACGGCTCCTCACTCCTTTGCGTCAAACTAATGGGCTGTGACAACTATGTAATCGAGTGCTGAAGACCAGTACAGTTCCTGGCAGACCGCAAAGTACATTTATTACAATTAATTAAGAACTCGGCTAGAAGGAAAATTTGAGTGAAGACTGCAATTTGATGCCCCGGCTGAGGATGGAGCAGTAGCTGCAACATGGAGCAGGTGTCCGTTGCACGCATGACGGCACTGGCAGACACCAGTCCGCGCTTCCTACCACGAGTGGTGTCTTCCCACTTTTTTCTGCGGTGTTGACGCTGGCAGCTGTCCCCAGCGTTAATGAGGACGGCATCTATGGCTGTGTTCCCAGGCGAGGGCTGTCCATCCATCCGGAATGGGTGTCCCTCGTGTCTACCAGAGGAAGGTGGACGCAAGAAAACACAGGTAATGCAAGTTGGATGAGCTTCTCGACACCATCACTTTAAAGCGCGCAAGGGGAACTTAGGACTGATTTATATGGCTATTCTGCCCCCGCTGGCGTGTATGGCATGATATAGCCTGTTACTACAGCTCGGCAGATAGCTAACAGTTCCCAAGAGAAGTCCAAAGCCAAAGTTCGTTTTTAAACTTTGCTTGGGATATACTGTAAACTAAACAAACATAAAATACTTGTCACGGTACATTAGCTTAAAGCTAATTAATGCAGAAAACATTACAGAGATGCTAACACTTAGCATATACAAATTCACCAAGATACGGAACAAACCTCGTCCGTCAACAAGTTTATGTCAGAGATATTCCTTCTGCACAGTCACAAAGAAACAAAACATAAATACTCACAAGCAAACGTCTTCTCAGCCAAACAACACGGAACAGGAATGAACACGTCTCTGTCCAATTCACTGATGCCGATTGAAACTAACTACGGAGTCATGCAATAACTTTACTACAAGGAATTTGTCTAGTAGGGGTCTCCCTACTGCAAATTAACGGAACATCACACTCCCCGCCTGTCATAATGCATTATGGCACTATTATCCTTTTATAAGTAACACAATTTCTGAGACAGGCCTAGAATACACCTTCTGAGTACCCTGCCTGACCACTTTCACATCCACCTTGCAAACTTTAGAGTCTCTGCTGGGAATGGCATTCACCACTACTCCTACAGGCCATTCATTTCTCTTGACTTGTGCATCTTTGAGAAGCACATCTCCTTCCTTCAAGTTTAGCTTGTCCACGTGCCATTTCCGTCTGGGCTGGAGAGACACCAGATATTCTTGACGCCAGCGCTTCCAGAATGCATCATGCTGAGTGTTCCTTATGATTACTAGTCTTGCTTGTGTCAGTTCATCCAACTTGCTGTTTGAGGTTTTTGTGCAGGACCTAACCTTATGTATGAGCTTAGCTATGGCTCGACTGAGTGTCTTCCAACTGGAAAAGCGTTCAAATCGGTGTGACCCTAGTTTACCTTAGAGACTTTGGTTATGAAAGCTGTGACCTGTGGGCGTACGTCTACGTCTGCATCAGGGTTTATAAGCTCAAATGTCTCTAGCTGTGAGCAGGTGTCTCTGGCCAAGAAAACCGGGCCCTTAAACCAGTTGGTGTCTTTCAACATAGCTGCTGACACAAAACGGGACCTGTGGTCTGCAGGGTTATGCTCTGTACTGACAAAACGCCACTGTTCAGGGCTTGTGGACCTCCTGATGCGGGCAACACTGTTGGCTACATATACATAGAACCTTCTGCTTGTGTTGTGGATATAACTCAATATGATCTGGCTATCAGTATAGAATGTGACTTTGTGGATGTCTGTGTCCAGTTCTTCTATGATTAAGTCTGCCATTTCAACAGCCAAGACAGCAGTACAAAGCTCCAACCACGGAACAGTGTGTGGAGGATGTGGAGCCAGCTTTGACTTGCCCATGACAAACCCAATGTGAGTGTGTCCCTCTTTGT
>JAACJT020000035.1:4327480-4347295 GCA_009936485.2 Gymnarchus niloticus
GGGGGGGGGGGGGTAAGCAGTATGAACATAACTGATGTGGCTCTTTATTTGTCTGAATGACATCTGAAGACAATACCCACAGCTGCGGGAGGCCGGATAAAGAACGGACACCTCCGCAGGCGGAAAGTATGATATTCGAGAATTTGAAGTTCGCTTCAAAAATTAACACCGTTTTCTTCTTATGCCAGTATACCGCCTCATCTGTTACTTAAGCTTCGAAGCTCGGTCCTTCTCGGGGGAGCTTTACCGTGAGCGAGATAAGACAAACGGCGTACAATGCCCGTGACACTGATGTTCGGGAGTTTTGGTCAGCCGGCACCTCAAATGTCACAGGTACTGCACGGATGCCGTGATCCTGAGGGAGATGATGTCGGACCCTCTGCTGGAGCGCTACGGGGTGCTGGTCGTCGACCAGGCCCACGAGCGGATGGTGAGCACCGACGTGCTGCTGGGTCTGCTGAAGGTCATCCTGCCGCAGAGGCCTGAGCTCCGCCTGGTGGTGCTGACATCACCACACATTCCCGCCAAGTTGCTCTCCCACTTTGGCGGTGCCCCCGTGGTCCGGCTAGAGGACTTGCGCCCGACCGAGGTGGTCTACAGCAACGGAGACAACGAGGACTACTTCTACGCCGCCCTGCGGCTGGTCCTGGAGATCCACCGCACCATGGAAGCAGGCGACGTGGTGGTCTTCCTGGCCTCCTCACAGGTAAGGTGTGAGTATGAGGTCATCACACCCGGGTGATCTCCTCCACCACGCCTCAAAATGAATCCAACAGGATGAGAGGGAAAAGTCCTATGATGAAACATTAATATCAGCATTTATTAGTAAATATTCTCTATACTTAGAGGGGGACATTAGGCCAGAGGCAACATGGCAGTTAAAGACAGATTTAAAAAATTGCTGGTTTCTGTTGTCAGGTTTGTCCTGCTGCTGTCATTTTGAGGCCCTGAACCTGGAACCTCCAGAAAGCCATGCAGTTGTACAATTGGGTCAATGTATGGGTTTAGCACCAGTGGCTTGACAGGAAAGTAAAATGCTTACTTTGAGCCATGTCATTATGTTACCTACCGTTAGTTTATTTCGCTTTAATGGTCTGCAGGGTCAGCTATGCAGTTACATTAATGATAAAAACAGAGACTAAAATTCTCTGCTTGGTATTTTGTTAGATGGAGAATTTAACGATGGTGAATTTAATGAAGTCATGTGAATGGATACAGCTTGTTAAATTCCTGCTATTTCAACGTAACCCTGTAGAGATTTATGTCTGTTTTGGTCCTGGCAGCAGTGATTTTTTTGACATTAGGTGTGCTATTTTTCAAAATTATGGCTGTAAGTTAAATATAATTGTGAACTGAATGTGTTATCAGCTAAGATATGTCTATACCATGAAAGCTTCAGTAATCACCTACTGTGTAGATTGTCCGCTGGCAGTGTGGTCAGTCTAACCCTTGACTGACTTCCAGAGTTGTTGATTCTTTGAAGCCAACAGCAGATAGTCCCAAAGTCCACAGATCATACGGCCTGTGGGCCCTGACTCAAAGTGGAATCGGGTCAGGTAATGTCGGGTAGGTGACCATCTCATTTCCGCCCTCTGCAGGAGATTGACTGCGCTTATGACATTCTCCTGCAAGAAGGGGCCAGCTTCAGAAAGGGCGATCTGGGGGATCTGGTGCCCGTTGCCCTGTTTCCACAGCACGGCGGGGAGCTGCCTATCATCGGAGAAGAGCAGGGGAAGAGCAGAAGAGTCTTCCTCACTTCCAGTCAAGGGGAGGATCTGTTCTGGGCCGTAGACACAATCAACTTCGTGATCGATGTTGGCGTGGAGAAGAGAAACGTGAGTAGCAGTGTGTATACCACAGTAGACCCCCCCCCCCCCCACTGATGCCTCATTCTGTATGGCATTCTTGTCAAGGTGGATTTACCTGTGCTGTGGTACATTGGGGGGGTGAGGTCACAGGTCTGACATTTTTAGTCATTCAAAATATTGTCTGAGATATTAAAGATTAAAATGTTGTTTAAAATCACTCAGACACCAACATGTTCAAGACTGTCATCTAGCTAAAAAAATACACATTCTGCCAGTTAATAGTAATCATCTTTATTTATATAGCACTTTTCATATATGAAATGCTGCTCAAAGTGCTTTACATACGAATTTAAATGAACAGGAGCCACCAGCAAACTGCTCTGCAGGATTAGTTCACACCCACTAAAATTAGTAACTGATGTGTTTTCGAAATGCGAAAGAGGAGACAGTAGGGAGATGGATGAGAGCTCTTTGCTTTCAGTCAAGATTATTGCACATTCAGGAATGAGGACACGAAATGTATTGGTTGCTGATGGCGGGTCCTATTTTTCTTTGCGTAGGTGTACAACCCTCGGATCAGGGCGAACTCAGAGGTGACACGACCGATCAGTAAATGCCAGGCGGAAATTCGCAAGCAGTTAATGGGATTGACAGGTAGGTGGTTCGCTTTAGCAGTCCAGAGTGCTGGATGCTACAAAGAAAAGCTTTATTCCGTTTTAAATTCTAAAAAATAATAGCACCTCAGTCTTTGTTTAGGGACCAGAATCCAAAATAAACACCTTGAACACAGTAAGATCTGTGTTTAACTGTGCCTAAACTATCTACTAAGTTCAGCTAGAGAACTTGAAGTGTTCTGAGTTGTCCCTTTTTTACTGAGCCTTTCCACATTATTTTAAGGTTTTCACAGACCCTAATGCAATTGCGTGGAATACAAGTGCTGAAATAAAACAAGAATTAGAATAGTTTCTCCATGAATATCTTGCATTTCACATTTCATCATGTACTTTTTGCTCTCAAATCATCCATTTTGGAAAGGCAGTCTGATAAATTTCCAGTGAAGGGCTATTATGTATTAATCGGTGTATCCTCGATAGGTAAATGTTTCTGCCTGTATCCTGAGGAAACACTGCTACCAGATGAAACATCCCCACGGATACTGGAGTCCGACATCACGCCTACCGTGCTGTTCCTGAAGAGGATGGAGATCGCAGGCCTGGGACCGTGCGACTTCATCGACCGTCCTAGTGAGTGAAGGCTGGAGAATTGAAGAGTAATTGATGTGTCCAGACACTGTGGCATCGACGTGCTCCAAAAGTTAATTAACACGCTGCTACTCGGTTCAATTAAATTTCAATTCAATTTCATTTATATAGCGCTTTTAACATGAAGCACGGTCACAAAGCGCTTTACATAGTCCCGGGCCCACAGTCCCCAGGCCCACAGTCCCCAGAGAGTAAGCTAAAGGTGACAGTGAAAAGGAAAAACTCCCTCAAGAGGAAGAAACCTAGGGAGGAACCAGACCCAGTCCTGTCCCGGTTGGTCTGGACAGGACAACGAGCTAAAAAGGTGACACACAAAACAAAGTGTGCCTCCTAGATTAACATAAGCAGAGCGTACATAATGTGGATTTTACCAAATAAGGCTTGTGTGGGGTTATCGTGGCCTCTCGGGCCTTCAAGGAGAATACACAACATAACTGCCATGTTTGTTTAAAAAATTTGCTGGGAATGAGATTATTGTTGCAGCAATAAAATCTCATAAGTCATATAAGAAGCATGCTCTTGAACCCCAGATAAAATGCTACAAACAGCGAGTGCCGTAACCTTTATAACAGTAAAGCACGCGTTTCTGAATCTGTATCTGAATGAGTATTTGGCGTGTCCAGACACGCCCGATTAAACACCAGAGATGGCCAAGTGCCCAAACACCCAGACAGTTGTTTTATGGAAGGGTGCAGAGAGTAATCCAGCCTGCTTTTTCAATGGCTCATGATAAAACGATAAACAGCACCTACGGGGATCAAGAAGACAGGTCAACCGTGGTTTGCCTGGCAAGGGAGTCATTATGGCAGAAACCCAAAATATAATAAAACGAGGTGAGCGTAGTGGATTAGTCAGCGTACACCCCCCAATTTAATGGCTTTTTCTCAAGAGCTGTTGCATGTAATATTTTTTTCGTGCCAACGCACGAAAAACTGAGGACGGTGTATCCAGAGGATTGCTTAGCAGCGGCGGGCCATGCAGATGGGGGCCGGCTTTTGAGCTGTTTGGGGTCGGTGAGCCGTTCTTTAGCGGAGCTGACGGCACCCCGCCAGGGGCCCTTTTGTGTCAGCTCCGGCTCCTCGCGTGGGAAAGGAGGGGATGAAAGCCCGGGGTCTCGTTAGCGGCTCTGTGGTTTGTCTCTTCGACACAGTGGACAGGAGTCGGGAATTTCGACCCGGGGTTTGCGTGACACAGGGCTTTGGCTTGAGGGCGAAACAGAAGCCGGTTACACCATAAACAGCACTGAAATCACACGATTCTGATCCTGCTTGTATCTCACAGGTAGACTGAGCACGCGAGTGTAATCCGGTCTAATGCGTTGTTAAACTGTCACACATATCACACTCTGTGATGTCAGAGCACGTTATTAAAGCAGTTGATTCGCTTTCACATCCAGCTTGACTGATTGGTACTTCTGTGTCGTTTCTGAGAAATACTTACCATGTCACTGTACATGTACTAAGAAAACATTTCACATAATCCAGAAGTTCTTTTATAGTCTGAAGTTCTCTGGTTTTTTTTTTTCGGGTCGATACACAATACGCGGAAGTCAGAAGAGGATTTTATCCAACTTTACTTTTGCAAACATTCATTGCGTATGTTTTAAGCGGAGGAATGCTGACGAATAGAATAATTTGAGCTCTCTGTTTAATTATAGAGTAGTAGCTAAGTGTATGTCAGAGCTGTTAAAATGATTTTGGCTTTGGTCACCATAATTGGTGGTTAGATTGGATTGCTGCAGCAAATGAAATGGCATTTCTCAAACAGGATTTTTCCCTCATGATGTATGATGTTATTCACCCATTTTTAATATTTTCCAGAGAAAATAGGCCCCATAAACTCCTTTTCTGTTATTTACATAACTGTTCTCCACCAAGTCATAGCTTTTGCTGGCTTGAACGTTATCAGTAGGCTGGGTGGTAAGATGATGCGACATCATCGCTGGTCATAGACTCTCAGGCATGGTGAGCGTTTGTGAACATGGCACATTATCCTGAACGCCGTTACCCCCTCTGCAGATCCAGAGGGTCTGATGCAGGCCCTGGAGGAACTGGATTACCTGGCTGCCCTCGACAACGACGGCAACCTGTCCGAAATCGGAATCATCATCTCGGAGTTCCCCCTGGAGCCACAGATGGCCAAGACCCTGCTGGCATCTTGCGAGTTCGACTGCGTAAACGAGGTGGTGACGATCGCCGCCGTGCTGACGGGTGAGGCATGCCCAATGGGCTTGATTTCTTAAAAGCTACATTTGCATATATTGAAAGGGTGGCATAATGATCCACTGGATAGCATCTCCCAGGTTAGGGTTCAAATGCCATTCCTCTGAAGTCAAAAACGTGTGGTATCTCTAACAAGCTGAGATTTTGTGAGTCCTGTGATGGACGCAGTGTGTACCCCAGGCTTCCTGGGATCGGCTTCAGGCACAACGTGACCCTATATTGGATGATCAGTCAGGATATGGATGCATGTAAATATCGTGCATATTCAGCGTACAATCAGTATGTAATTACGACTTGCATTCAAAACGGGCTCTGTGAGAGTATGATCTTAAGAAATTGCCATTGAGGTATACATGACTGAATAAACGAGCCTGGTTTGCAGGCTAATCAGTAAACAAAGAGCTAACAGTTTGTTGTTGGGGTCCTTCAGCCCCTAGCTGTTTCCTGGAGCCCCCTGTTGGAAGCCGACGGGAGGCGGCCCAGTGTCACCAGAAGTTCCAGCACCCCGAGGGTGACCATTTCACCTTGGTCAACGTTTACAACGCCTTCAAGCACAGCCAGCGTGAGCCTTGTGAGTCCCCCCCCCCCCCCCCCAACACAATCACAATGTACTATGAAACCAGGAATCCTCCGTAGTCAAAACAGTCAGCAGCCAGAAAGCTGGTGTTGTGGGCCACATTATAGAGACGTAGACTGCAGGCACAAGACCAGTAAAAGTAACACAGAGGGGATCTCCTATTTTTTTGTAATATCTTAATTATACATCAATTAAAACAGATACAATAAAACAGTTGGAATTCAAATATGTTTCAAAACCAAATACGAATTCCATTTCCATCAGAACAACAATTAAAACACTATACAAATGAATTCTCTCATACAAAGTATCCAATAACATCCAATTACCTTTGCAACAAGTGGGCAAAACAGATAAGTCAAGTGTACAATGCAGGAACAAATAAGATCAAGCAATGAGTATGGCTGTTAATTTAACATACCACCATTCTCAGAACACAATAATTACTGACAATAATAATTAAAACCAATGTGTTAAGTGCTTAAATATTTAAAAGAAAATTAGAAATCAGAAAATAAAAATCAGCGTGTCCTCCCATAAACCCATAAAATACTGCCTGGCTTAAAATCCATTAAAAGGGACGTAACCCCACCACTGGTCCTGTGAGGTGCTTGGTGAAAAAATTAAAAGTGCAAATCAAAGATTTCAGAGCACTATTTGAAAAACAAACCAAGATATACAAGTACTCAAACAAAATGTTGTTGTACTTGCCTTCTTAGGAGGCCGGACGTCATCAAACCTCAAGTGGGACTAAAGTCAGAAAAGGCCTGAAATAAAATGAAGCCGGGAATCTTCTATGCAAATACAATAAATTAGCATGGGATGCCTTTCACAAGGACTCAGAATTGAGTTGTGAACCTGTCTCCTTGCAGGTCGGTGCCTTGAGAAGTGGTGCCAGGATTTCTACCTCAGCTACCCTGCCCTACGAATGGCCGAGGCCATCAGGTCGGAGCTCATTGACACATTGAGGAGAATCGAGCTGCCGATTTCAGAGCCGTCCTTCGGCACGAAGGCCAACACCCTCAACGTCAAAAGGGCGTTGTTGGCGGGCTTTTTCATGCAGGTTTGCCGCCAAGAGTGTCTCTCGCAGTAATTCCTGGTAGATTTGCTTGCCCTGTCTGATGACGCAGGTGGCCATCTTTGTGATAGCAGGCACGCAAATGTGATTCTCTACTAAAATTGTCATTAAATTTCTTAATACAAGTATTCTCTAGTTATTTTGCCATTTTGCAGGCGCCCTGATTATATGAACAAATTAAAAATAATTTAAATGGCTTTTAGCCAGAGCCACAGGGTGCCCTGTTTATAATAATCAGTGTAATCATAATGAATTATTATAAAAAAATATACCCTGTGGCTCTGATTTAAAAAAATAAAAAAACTTGAAGGTCTGTCTCTTTATAAGATAGAAATTTAATAAATTCCTAAGGCTCAATATAATCCATTGCGCATAAACAACATTCACCAGACAGTTTGATTTTAGAAGTAATATTTAAAAGGTTACTAGCCTGGGTGATTCTGAACAGGGAATTCTTCCACCTGTCGTTCAGATTGCCAGGGATGTGGATGGATCTGGCAATTACTTCATGCTGACTCACAAGCACATTGCTCAGATCTCCCCCATGTCCAGCTACGGAACTGAGGCTCATAAGCTGGGCCTGCCGGAGTGGGTGTTGTACCACGAGTTCACCCTGTCAGAGAATAACTGTCTTCGTACCACCTCGGCAATATCCCCAGAGGGGTAAGTCTTCTCTCCTGGATGGGTTTATGACCTCCAAGTCAAATCGCTCACTTCCAAGATTTAACCTGAATCGTATCCTGAAGTGAGTGGAATTTATTCAGGTCTATTTGCATATATTGTCCTTCCTCATTTGGTTACCCAAAAGCAGTTATACAAGATAGTGTGTGAAATTTCATTCGCTGGCAGTTGCTTCACATTTAAATTCTACATCTTTATAACCTATTCAAAAATGAATATTTTTTAAATTATGTAACAAACAAAACATTAAAGATTTGACCCTGCTCTGTGATACTTATGGTTTAACGAGTGGGATTGCATTTATATTCAGTCAGCTGACAAACAAAACCATAAAACTAGGTCAGCGTTCACTCTGGTCTGCATGGAAATCACCTGATTTAATTCTCCACACGATCCTCTTTTTAACAAGCTTGGTAAAATGTTACTGCCGTTTTGTTGCTACTAGGTTCACCGAGATGGTGCCTCAGTACTTCTTCTACAACCTACCACGCAGCGAGAGCAAAGACATCCTCCAGCACACCCTGGACCTCGCCACCCAGCGTAAAGACAGGAAGCAGAAGGCCGAGGTGCTCAGTGGCGAGCCCCACGGATGCGACGCCAACCAACCTTACGAGAGATGCGTCGTGCAGTGATGAGGGTCCAGCCTCCGGCGGTGCCGACTGGACTATGGGAAGTCGCTTTACAGCACTGGAGAATTAGACCAGCTGGAAATGTACGCAGCCACCCCTCTGCCACAGGAGCCTTAAAGTGTACACTACAGCAATTAACAAAAGCAGCAAGTTAAAAACTCTAGTGCCTGTATCTCATTTCTGTTGCTAAGGGGTACTAGTGACCCAGATTTGAAGACTAAAGCCAGAGGTTCAGTAAAACGGGGGTGGGGTGGGGTGGGGTGGGCGTGCCACGCCACATCTGAAAAGCAAACCTAGCTGGAATAAAGCCGGACCAGGCAGTTGTACCAGTGGATCAGTATGAAAACACCTAACTACTCGTGTGAAATATTCTGTGGCTAGAGAAATGATGGCAGGGAACTGAGACTAACCTGTCACTCAAGTGCTTTGTAAATATGAATATGTACTTTAAGAAATAATTTATTTGACATTCTAGAGCCTTAAACAAATGGTCATGCCATTTACTTGTATTTTTCTTTAAGAGTAGACAGTAGGCTTTGTCTGAACATCAAAAGATAAGTGTCTGAACAGACAAGCTATACTGATTTTAATAAAAAAAAAAAAAAAAACTTGGTTAAAATTACTTCCAGTAGTTCAGAAAGTAACACTGTCTCTATAAACCTTTAATATGATCACATATACAAAATTCATCTGAAAACATGCCCACAGCGGTCCCCGATTGTCAACCAGTGACCACCAACAAAGCCTGCCCTTGAAGTTGGATTTCCTATAATGTAATCCAACTTAGATGCTTACCACAACAGAGCAATACAAACAGCCAACACTGATTTATTTGTTTTTGGCTTTGCACGCGGGACAGTCACACAGTCAGATACTCTTTAAGTTTGTCCATGATGACGGCCATCTGCTCCACAGGAATAAGCATCACCGTGCGGAAAGGCTTCATCGGGACGTCATCGAAAGACCACCGGCCGCCAAGACAGGAGTCAGCCTCCTCTTGAACTGAGTAGTTGAATTTCAAGGTCGCTTGCTGCAACGGGGGAAATTTAAAAGGGTTATTCTGCTGAAATAAAGTACAGTTACTTTAATGACTGGAAGCTCTAAAGCAGATTCTCTAATCATTTCTCCCCACAGCAAACAGATACTGGTCTGTATCACAGGCCAGCGGCCATAAAGGTGAATATGCAACTATCTTATGGAACAGTAACTATTTTGAAATTACAACAGCAAAACCTGAGTTACACACTAATATGCCCCGGCTATGCCAGTAAGTATTCGGGGAATGGAAAAAGGAACATGAGCTCTGCAAAAAAAGGAAACCTCCTCCTTAACCCTTCCTGAGTGTGAAATTTTAACCCCTCGTGATTAATGCAGCCCATTCACCGGAGTACACGCAATGGGAGTGCTGAAATTAGAGCCCCCGCGTACCTCGTGAAAGAACTCCTCCTCGGCATTACAGAACATCAGCTCCTCCTTCTGGCCGCCCTTCTTGTCCGCCATGTAGGTCTTGCTGATCATCAGGCAGTAATGGCACTTACCACTGGGTTTGTTGGTCCTCTGTGCTTCTGCCATTTCCACCCTGGAGCCGGCAGCATTAGGGGGTTATCAGACTGCACGGTAACTCTGGGGCGAGGCTACCGGCAGCTGCCACACGGTGACAATTTACAAAGACGACACTCATAAGGCCGCTTATCAGAAGACGGAGCCAGCAGAAGGTGACAGGATTCCAACGGGCCGTGTCAGGTGCCACGCATTAGAGCCACATGCCAACACGCATTCAAAAAGGACACGGCCCACAGTGGATAACGACTTTTGAATTAAATTTTGTTTCGTAACTGGTTGGTTGTCTTCATACAGTCAAAAAGGCCTCTGTCATTCTGTCCCACTAGTCAGACTAAGGCGTTGAATTCCTCTGTAATTGGATCTTTCAGCATAGCCAACATAAGTGGTACGATTTGTATAGCCCCTGTGTCTGTTCAGTTCATTATTTCGTTATGGACTGAACTAACAAACCAGCCTGACTCGTTTCGCTTTCCCCAGGTATCAGACTCCATCACGTGCTCAATCGCCACACCAGCAAAACTCAAGAATCCCAGATTCGGGGCTGGCGTCCACACCGGACTGAACCGTTTTCGGCCAAAGGAACAGCAACTCACTGGAGCTGTCTGTGTAGGGGGAGAGCGATCTGCGGCGGCACGTTGATGAAGCGTTCGCTGAGCAGCAGTCCCACGGTCTTCTCCGTGCCGTTCAGGGTCTTCTCCAGCTGCTCCACTGCACTGTGAGGACAGGCCTTCTCGCAATGGCTAAGCAGCAATTCCTTCACCTGCTCCACACAGGGGACGCCCTGACCAAACACAAAGGAACAGGTGAAAGAGCAACACACCCATCAGTGAAAACCAACTCTATGGTTTACTTTGTCCTCTGTCTTCTCCAAAGTAAAATACTGCCAGACTACCGATTTGCGGAGAGAACAGGGAGGAATTTCTCAGGTAGCAAAGGTAGAATACTCTACACGGTCTCTGAGCTTGCTGGGGTGCACAAACTTCAACTCAACTGACTCCAAAGTTTTGGGATTGACCCTGGATACACACTGCCTGGACTGGGAGAGTCGACTCATTACGGGAGCGTCTCCCGGCACCAGTGTGTGAAGTATAACCTGGCCTTAAGCGTGCAACACCAACTCACGTGACAAGACACACCGTGTTGGAGTCATTATATAATATATCCTTATAAAAGACTCACTGTATAGACACTGGAAATTACAGGAAGAAAGGTACAATAAAGACAAAATAATCAACACTGAAACAGGCATTTAGAGCTACGGTTCATATCTGTTCATTTTCCTACCTTTCTTTCTGTGAGGTTCACCATACTGATAAATCCAAAGACCTCATCTGGATCATCATCATCATCATCATCCTCGCTGTCCTCTACCTCTCCTTGCTAATGGAAGAAGGGTGAAATCTTTCACAAGGAACACTGATTCACATAGCCCTTCCTTATAGTTCTTATATTTATTGAGGAATATATTAATAACTAGTAAATAGTTCACTGTGAAAGTATTGCATTTCAGAAAATGATTTCAGAAGCACGTCTACTTCATCGTACTGATTTCCAGAATGGTCCTTATTGACAGATCTTACCCTGATCACACTACCAATGTGGTTCTGCTGTATGATGATGTCCGTCAACTCAGACACATCCACGTTAGCCTTCAAGAACAGCTGATTACAAAAAAATAATAATAAACAAACAAGGAAAGGAGAAAAAGTTTAACTTATTATTAAAAGACGCTAACAGAAGTTGCATCACATTAGAATGTTTAACACTGGCTGGTAGCAAATATCAAGCTGACAGAATCATCTTACACAGACGGGTTTAAGCATTCATAAAGAGACGGACACGAGTCTTCATCTTGACGCCTCTCTTCATGCTGAGGATGCCCACAGCAAACATCTGTCAGCACCATACCTACCTGCTGAAGCAGCTTCCTTATCCCGTTGTAATCATTATCTGAGATAGTATGGGCTTCAAAATCCACAATCACCTCCTGTAAAATCGATAACATTTCTTTTCGGCCGGCTAAAATCATATTCGTTAAGCATGAAATTACGACGCCGCGTGACTGTCACACATAAATATCAACTCAAACTGCTCATCTCGATCGCTTGCTATGTTAAAAACGGAGGCCCGACGCGAGCAAAAACCATAATTTACTTCGTTAATCTCTTCATCAGAGTCGTGACTCTCCTCCTCTACTGAGTCGTCGTCGTTAAAGTCCCCCCCAGAAGACTCGCCACCACTTTCTTCAGGCTCCTGACCGACTCCAACAGCTCGCCTCTTCGCCGAGGACGCCATGCTGCCTCAACGCACGCGTCATGCGCAACTATAAGGTCAAAGGTCATACGTGTTTACGATGCGCACGCCATAGGGAAACTGGGCACCTCTGTCCGTCATGTTGGCTCAAACCGAGCGGCATTTCCGTAAGAGATGCACCGCGTTTAAGACGGTGTGTCTGCCATTTTGGCTCCGGATTGTAGCGTTAGCCATTCGGCAGAAACCATTCTCTGCAGAGGGGCCATAGTAAAGAATCCGTCGATATAAACATGGCTAAACGAGGTTAAAACAAACGCACATTAACGCCATTCAAAATGTAAATAATTTCACTCCATTATCCTACACTAGGGAAACTTACCCTGTTGAAAATGCCTGTGATCCTCTTCAAAGTGACAGATTCGTCTCCTATTCAGCTTCCGGGTGCAGTGGGCGCCCGAAAATCGTCTGGGAGACCTCCATGACGATGTTGTTATTTTGAGTTGCGTGTCATAAACAGCATGGCTCTGTGAACCCTCAGAATAACGATTCGCAGGTATAATATGTGCGTTATTTTCACTGGAAAATAAAGATATTTATGCATGTCTTGACCAATTCACAGTAGTGTCATGCTCTGCAGATCTTTGACAGCTTCGAAAGACTGTGTTAATGCATAATAAATCTTTAATTCTGACGAGGTGACTGCAGTGTACTTGAGACTTGAGTGCATACATCTGGATTTTGCTGCTCTGTCAACTCTCTTCCCTGTTATGTCTAATTGTCATTAAGTGATTTGGGGAATTATCTCTTTCATCATTGTTTTATAGCTCGAGGAAGGTGATGTGAATGTACATGGGTTCCTTGGACAAATAATGATTGATTATTTGTGACGGTGAACACAGGGTTAAGGTCGTAGAGAGAATATGTAGAGTAGGATGACCAGGAGAGATGAAGCAGGGGGCGGGACGACCTGGTTGCACTTTGCCACATTTTAAATGATCAGCAATTCCACGTGTTTTAAGTCTCAATATAACATTAGCTAGAAAAATTTAGACTTCCTGAATTTATATTCTGCGTCCTCATTTTGGTGTACTTTACATTTGAAAACCTATTTTAGATCTTTTTTTGGTGGCATTATGCATTGTCACATAAATGCTACTGCCCTTAGTTGTTTAGGGTGTTGCATTATTGAGAGCTAGTTCTGTTGGCTAGAAGAGGATCTAACTCCCACTCTGGGGTATTTTCCTATCAGCAACCAACACAAGCTTTCACCACACAGGGTGGAACCTTACTCACATCACATTACCAGTTCCCACTGCATCTCCTTCATAGTTTTAGCTTCAGCTCCACTTTGAACTGAAAACTCCTACATGCTAAGTTGTTGAGCTGACATTTTTCCTTCCTTTACTTTTAGGTATTTACTTTTAAGAGGTTGCCCTGTAACTAATATCAAGATGAACGTGTTGCTGCTTAAGGAACCAAGAGAAGATGATTCTGGTCCGGACCCTTACATCAAGGTAGCTTTATATGTGTACATTACAGATATATATTACATTATTACAATAAGGGACATGATAAATTCCAGCAATGTGATATATATGTATATATCTGATATATATAGGTTATGGCATTTCTCATAAAATAAGTTTAACATACAAACTAACCTATATAAATACTTCAAATTAATTTAATGTTTTAAAGCAGAACTTTCATGTTGCTGTATGTATAATGCATTTTATTAAAAAAGTGTGGTAATATTTACAATTGGTTTGCATTGTTCAGTGTTTGATATGCATGGTGTGACTACAATACTGACCTTTCTGCTAACTCTTCCAGGAGCTGGAGTTGTATGGACACAGAGCTACGTTGATTCCAGTGTTGTCCTTCACGTTTGTGTCCCTTGAGGAGCTGTGTCAGAAGGTGATCTCCATTTTGCACCACAATGCTACTCCGTTTAAAGTATCGCATATGCCCGCTCTCATTCGAATTCAGGTGAAATTTCGTGCCACAGTGAAAACACGTAATTACATGCTTGTTTGTTTTTTGTATTCTTACAGCTCCTTCAGCCAGAGAAATATGAGGGGCTTATCTTTACTAGCCCCAGGGCAGTGGAAGCTACCAGGGCCTGTCTAGAGGCAAACAATAAAATGGAGGGTGAGTCAGATTATGAGCCAGTTAGGGACCTGTGAGGAATTACATTATGTTTATTAATATTTTAAATAGCCTATATGGAAAGTTGCAGATCTTCTCATAGATGTACATGTACATAAGAAGGTACGCACCGCCCTTCGGAGGAAGCTACCCGTTACGGCAGTGAACTGGACCTCCTCAGACGGTCCAGTTAGGAACGTTGCATTGACTCCAAATTTCCTATAGAGGGCAGCATTACAGTTTGCGATTGAAATAAACTTTTTTTTTATTTTCCTACTCAGAAACACCAGCCAGGTCTACAACTGCCATTCTCAGAATACGAAGAATTTATGATGCATGTATATTTTTGGATTCTAGTTTCAGCAATTTTTTACAGCACGTATAAATTGTTCCACACTTTGATGTTTTCTGTTCTCATGAATTCCCAATAACACTCAAAATCTGCTGCTGAACCGAATGATAATTTGTATTTTATCACTGATAATGTCCATACTGGCATTAATCAAAGTTGGGAATCATAATGTATTATTTTAAAATGGCCTCAAGAATTTAACAGGCACAACCAGAAATGGCCTTCTATGCAGCAGGACATTAATGATGCTACCTTTCTGTCATAGAATATTTTATTTATAAATATACATAATTTTGGATGGTACTCAAATTGCTCTGTTCCCTTCCACTTTGTTTTCCTGTCACTAGTGCCATCTGTACAGGTTGTATTTGGTCACATGATTGTAGGTTTTCTTTAAGGAGGTGCCTTAAAATGTCACACATAGACATTTTATGAATGAATCTTGAATTGATTTAAAGGCGAAAATCCAAGTAGACTGGGAGAATGGAAAAAGATTGTTTTTAAAGGTGTTGAATTGCTTTTTATATGAAGTGGAACATCAATTTTTGTTAAGTATAGTATATTCGAACAGGTAGGGTGACAAATAAAGCACGTCATAGTGGTTTAGTGCAGTTTTTGTAGCAAGTAATTGAAAGACCAAAAAAATCCCAAAATGCCAATTTTGGCAAAAATACGAAAATTAATCCCTGAACCTTTCAAGAAAAGAAACCAATAAATCAAGCAATACTTCTGGAAAATCGTGCTTGCAAAATACAAACGACACGTCCAGCTGTAAATAAATAAAAATGGTTTGATCCAGAGTGACAGAAACTGTAATGCTCTGTCAAACAGACTCAATTTTTATGTCCGTGAGCTTCAGCATTGCATTAAGAATAGAAACGAAACAGTCCATCACATTTTTTGACAAACCGAGCAGCTGTCAAACTGTGTACTTCTCATCATGTTGGGATTAATGCATGTAAATGCATGTAAATTTATGTAAAATAATTATGGTTCCATTTCGCGGTGCACCTTGTTGCAACGAGAAGAGAGGGGAAAAAAAATTCCAAACACGAGTGAACTGTGCAGAGAAGTTTTACCGGGAATCACGCCATACCTGTGTGTCTGTGGCTTTGTCTTATCAGAGGCCTTTCTTCTGCAGCCAAACAAACACCCACAAGACGGGAGGCTCATTGGTTCCCATCGTTGTTGTATTACCCAAAGCACAGAACCTGTTGTTACTGGTGTATAACTGCCTGCTGCCACCTCACTGTCACATGCCCTGTATAAGGTGTCATTATACGGTTGTATGTTTCCATGACGATGGCTCGGTTCGGAATGTAGGCGGCATTTTAAGAATGCATGTTTTGTTTCGACGATGCATTTGACATCTGTGTTCTGCAGAATGGGACGGCTCTTTGAAGGACAGATGGAACACGAAACCCATCTACGTTGTCGGAAGAGCCACGGCAGCCCTGGGTACGTCCATCGTTCCTCGGTACTAGTCCCGTCAGCCTCATGCCAATATGGAATCTGTCATGGCACGTCAGAATGTAAGGCGGGGTGCGTCCTGCATGGGACTCTGCTGCTTTCAATAAAGAGGATGCCAGCTGAACCAAAGACCCCCTTGGGCACTGAGGGGAGCATGCATATATATTGTATAAAGTGATCCTTGTACAGATGTGATTATTTGTGACAGTTAACACAGCGTTGAGGTCATAGAGAGAATATGTAGAGTAGAATGACCAGGAGAGATGAAGCAGGGAGGTGGGACGATGTTACTGTAAAGCCCTATAGCCACACCTTGCTAATCACAGCGCCATCTGTAGGGCAGACATTGCATAACGAGATGTGGTTTCATGGCTGTTAGAGTGTGTCCTCTCTGTTCTGCGTCTTCATATTGGAATTATACAAATGGCCATCGTTTGATCTGGCGGATTTCACAGGTCCCGCCTTTCCTTTTATGATCAAAGAAGCAAGACGAATCCTTTGGTGGGGAAGGGGGGGGGGGGGCTTTTTTTATAATTCCAAAGCTGTGAGTCACTTACCTGGTAGAAGGGGGCAACATGCAACCTTCAACCACACAGCTGAACTCACTGCTCCCTGATCATTTTGCATTTAACACTTTAGCTGATGGCTTGCTAATTATAGCCCCCCCACACACACACACACAAAGGATTGTACCCAAAGGAAGTGGTGTGCGCCCCCCCATCACAGCAAGTCTCAGTTTGCTGTCAGAACGACGCTGGCTGAGGACTCATCACCTGCGTGGCACACCTGATTGATCTCTCTGTTGTTTTCAGAAACACGGAGGGTAGAAATGACGGGGGAGGGGGGCAGTGGGGTGTGACGTCAGTCTAAAGATGTGTCGGGGGATGGGGGGGGGGCAGGGTCATCTGCACTTTCTTCCTGATGATCACCAACACTGGTTTTGTTTACATCGGCACAGGAAACAAACGAGGCGTTACGCACTTTGTGTGTCGATGTGCGTATATTCATTGTGGAAAACTGGTTCAGCCCTTAGGCATCCTTGGACAACAGAACCGTCGATAGTAATCTAAAAGGCAGCGATTTAATAATTAATAAGTAAGTTATTAATGATGCAGAGGGCTTCGTCTGATTCGTGTCCCTTTGATCTGACCCAATTTGCAGGAGACAGTATCACCCTTTATTGTTATCCACCCTAAATACTTAAGTAGGCTCTTGAATCCAAAGTGACTTGGACAGTTTTACTTTGCAACCACGTCTGAAACAACAATAATAATAATAAAGGCACCTCATAGTTTTAGTGGCTGAAGTAAATCTAGGTCTTCTAGTCAGAAGTCCCCAGTATATACAGATAATGACAGTGTTACTATAGGCAAGAAGCGGCTCTTCAGTGCTCCTATCCACCTGGAGTGGCCCTCCAGGCCTCTGTCACAGACCCTTCCATCTGTCAGACCTGCCAAGTCACCCCCACCTTCAGACAACAACCAGAGGCTTACCTTTCCAAGCAGACATGACCTCAGTCTCTGCTCTTATGATTTAACCCTTCACCTGTTTCACTATCCAGCCCTAAACTTACTCTTGGTAACAGTACTCTGAACACGTCCATCTCTGCTCTCTGGCCAATACACAACCCCCAAGTTGGAGCGCCTGCCGCAGATTCACAAACGCCGTCCTGTCCTCTCTGCCCGGGGGGGGGGCAGAGAGGACAATCCACAATTAATGCCACAACGTTTTGGTTTTCCAGCGAGGAACCTGGGCCTGCTCCCACAGGGGGAGGATGCCGGAACAGCTTCTGAGCTCTCGCGTTTCATCCTGGAGAGTACGTAAGCAAAGCCTCGACTCGATCCCTACCCGTAAGCCTCGTGTCTGAATGGCCCATCTGAGGCTGCCGGACCTTTTGTCCAACAAGCAATTCCTATTCATGCCTGACAGTACTGAGCCCCAGCTCTCTGACGTGTGCGTTTTCTACACGCAGAAGGCGGCCCTTACCTGTCACCATTACTTTTTCCCTGTGGTTCGATTAAAAGAGAAGTCCTGCCTGCCACCTTAAAAGAACACGGTAACCCATTTTATCCATCCTGCCAGATTCCTGCTATTAACGCATCTCCTCACAGTCAGACCGTCACTTAGACGTGCCATGATGCATCCACCGCCTGTCACCCCACAGGGGTTCCTCTGGAGACACTGACCGTCTATCAGACGTCCCATCATCCGGAGCTGGAGAAGAACTTGACGGACTATTTCTCGGAGAAGGTAGGCTGCCGCTCTGTCGCTATGGGATGCTGCGCATATGAAGGCGGGACAGAGGCCTACAGAAAAGGTGCCATGCTCAGGCTCGTCGGTTACTTCATGCGAGTGTGTTTTGAGCTTTTTGTGAACAAAAACTGCACACTGTGAGTTTTAGACTGCGCGTCCTCCACTACAAAACAATTCAATTTCACTTTCTCGAGCTCAGTATTACATGTTGAAGCACTGTATTTTGTGGTACTCACTAACATCCTGTTGTTTTTTTTTTTTGTTTACATGTATGTGGTGGGGGGGGCATAAGGCTGACAAGTGTGTCCAGGTTCCTGCCTGAGTTTTGGAGTGGTTCTGTGAAATCCTCAGTAGCCTCAGTAGTAGTGTTTGAACAGCTAAAGGTCATTATAAGGATGTTTAAACCTCGGGCTACATCTTTGCTTGCTGGGGAATACAGCGGGGCACACCACGCGCACACAGACACTAACGGGCTGTTTTCCCGGAAACACACGCAGGGTATTCCGGCGGGCGTGGCCTTCTTCAGTCCCTCAGGAGTCCGCTTTTGTTTGGAGACGCTGTGCAGGCTCTCAGGACCCAGCCTGAAGCAGATCAAGGTAAACAGGCCTCTCTTGTGCATCGTTTAGACGCGTCGGGAATTGGTGCGATTGGGGTTCATGTTGTAGGCAGGACCGGCACCAAGCTTCGGAGACAGTGTGGCCCCCCAGTAGTGTTCTGTATACTCTCCCCAGGAAAAGCCAGGAATTTAATATACTTTTATTAATAAGGATTCATTTAAAAAAAAAAAATTACTGTAGCCGGAAGCTAAGCAATAAATTAAAGTTCAGCTTTATAAATTGTGTGGTATTATTCAAGTTGCCTGCAGTGTGTATAATTTGTCTTGTATTATTTAAGTAAAATTAAAATGACCAAATAACTAAAATATTTACCAGTGTGGGAGCTACGGGGTTAGTACATGGCCCCAGCGACAGCAATGGACACATTTTACTTGTGAGACGGTCTGGGTCCGTTCGGGCCAAAGCAGAATCAATGTCTATTAATGTAATCCTTCATGAGAGCAGGGGTGTGAATTTAGAGGAGGGTCTTCCTTCGTCAGTCTGAAGAGAGGCTGTAAAGACATTTTCCATTATACAGAAGATCCTATGTCATCTGCATTCTGATTGGATGGAGTAATGAATGCCGAATTAAAAATGACATTAAAACCTGCATATATTTCCAAATGTGCCTGGTAGTAGAGAAATATCTTCAAGGCCTGGTTCGATGAAAGTTTTGTCGTCACATCATAACTAGTATGTAGGGAAAGTTTAATTTTAAGCTGACCAGATGGATTGGACAGCAACGTGATTAACAATTAGCATGTGTTGATATCAAAAATGTGCCTCTTTGACATCTCCATCAAGATGGATTGGACATCAACATGATTAACAATTAGCATGTGTTGATGATATCAAAAATGTGCCTCTTTGACATCTCCATCAAGATGGATTGGACATCAACATGATTAACAATTAGCATGTGT
>JAACJT020000035.1:4356953-4373708 GCA_009936485.2 Gymnarchus niloticus
TTTTGTATATAAAAGAAATTGTGACATTGTTTGTGGTGGGGGGGGGGGGGCGGGGGGGGGGGGGGGGGGGGGGGGGGGGGGGCGGGGGGCACTGCGGCCACATTCAGAGCTTTTCATGTGTGTGTGTCCCCTCTACGATGGCCTGGCATTCTATCCAGTAGTAGGCTCTGTTTTCCCTGGCATAGGCTCCAGATTTGCTGTGACCCAGTACTGGACAAACATTTTCTGTGGTGGGGGTCGATGAATAAAGAAAGGAGCAATTAATGTCATTATAGTAATCTAATTCTGAATCACTTTTACTCACCAAGCATGTTGATAGCCATTTCCAAGGAATTTTCCCCGTTGATGCTGCTGCATATAGAACCTGCTGTTGCATTTAGAAACTTACTATAATGATTCAGAACATGGTAGGATCCAATCACAGAATCAGAAAGTTTAACCTGAGTCAAAACAGGCAGGGTCAAGACCAGAACCGATAGGATTTCCAAAAGCCCATGGTTCTTCCAAGGCATAGTGAAAACAGGCAAGGTCAAAACTAGAACCAGTAGGGTTTCCTAAAGCCAGGGGAGAATAGAAAAACGTAGTCGTTGTCACAGGCAGAAGATCAATACCAAGGTAGCAATAAGCACAGCAAACAGAACCAAACAGGAAGCAGAAAGAGAAGTCCAACAATCAGGGTCATACACAGGCAACCTACAAGATTCAGAACCACTCAGTAATAGTGAAGACAACTCAATACCTCACAAGGAGGTTACGCAACAGCAGGGCTTATATAAGGGATTAACAAGGCACGGCCGGAAGCTACTTGATGATAATTAACAAGGCACAGCTGGTTAGTATTCAGGGGAGGATGAACGGGAGTAAGTTGGGCATGGTAGGTCCAATGTAGGTTGGCGTGGTGTGGGCGTGACACTCGCATGCGTTTAAACGTAGAAAAGAAGGCCGACAATGTAGTTTCTTGGTACGCAAACAAATAAATAAACGGAATGTGAACCAGGGGCTGTACAAGAATACATCTGTGATGGTACCAAACAACATGCAAAACACCAGAGTTAAGCAAATAAAGCCCTTACCAGTCATGACATACCTACCAGAGAACCGGTGTCGCAAGGTGTATGTATGAATGTGCAATTTATACTCTTATGTCCTACTACATCTAGTGAAGCTGGGGAACGGAGAAGCTGAAATGAATCACGGCCATGAGGTAGCTGCGGGGAAGCGTGGGAAGGTCTTCCTCCACGGCAACGGAATCGACAGACCCCAGGGCAGCCCTGCCTCCACAAGGAATGCCCACCTTCCTCTAAAACATGCCTCTCTAAGTGGTGAAGGCAAGCTAAAGATGCAGGTTGTCAGACATAACTGCCAAAAGGTTATGAAGAAGCTGGGTAATGAAACAGGGGCAGCAGTTGGAGGATGGCTTCATGAAGTTTGACTGATGGCGTTACAAAAACAGCGGCGTTCGCCGTCCCGTAAATTGGCCGCTGTCTTCTTCAAGACATTTTCTCATATCGTAAAGCACCTTTACGCTCTGTTGCCACTTCTTCAACCACCATTATAAAGAAGACGCCATCCCACCCCAACGCCACCCATTCTCTCCTGACGGACGACCATCTGGAAGTCAGCCTGTCCGGCGTTGAGGTTCCGCTTATCCCGGAAGTCGCCGCCGCCTTTGGCGCAAACGCGGCTCCTCCGCCACTCCTTGACGATAAAAGACTGATAAATTAATAAAGATATATTGTAGATTTTATCTAGCTGGGTCACATAGCTGGCTCGACACCATCTCTGTAATGGAAGCAAAAATAATCTTTATTGTTCTACAAATCGTTTATCAATGAAATTGCTGAAAATGGTTAATAAAATTTTAATTCTGGCTCCTTCCCATTTACGCAGATAAGATAAACGTGGCTCTTCATGTTAAACTCATCTGATAAAAGTTTCAGTTAAATGAGAAAAACTGACGAAGATAGCTAGACAATCAAGATTCCTGTCGTCTTTTTCTTAACGGCCATTTTATTTCCAGGATGTCATTGTGAAAACCTGACATGAATTACAATATTCTCACTTGATAATTATAGTAAATGGACAGCTTATCAATTAAATGAAAGTGAAAGACCAATCTGAACTAAATTTGGAGCTGTTTCATGTTAACTGAATGTTATCAGTTACGTAAATTCTCAGATTTTTTTAACTCTGCAATTTTGCAAATCAATCCAAATGCATTTAAGTGCACTGGATTCACACACAATAATGACACGATGTAACACACATTTTGTTCCTAGATACCATGTGTTATTTCTTAATTGCTTATGTTATAGAAGTATAGAAAATGGCCATTATTCCCCTTCAAACTTTGCTTTTGTGACGTGGATAATGAAATGTAATGTAATTCACTCTCATGTATCAGCCCCCAATTACTCAGGTCACAAAAGCAAAGTTTGAAGAGAAAAATCGGTCTTTTCCATTTACGTGAGGCATAAGCAATTGGATAATAACACTTTCTGTGCAGGAACAAGAAAAAGTAAAAATGTTGTTACATAGTGTGATTATTCCTATTATAACTTTTATCAGTTTTGTTTTGTGCCCATTGTCATTGAAATACCTATGCAAAATTAAACAGTTAAAATACAATAAATATTGCTTGAAGAAGGCAAATGAGAGACGTTTATCACATCCATGCAAGTTTTCAGTTAGTTTTCTCGTATCAGATTGTAAAAGGTAGAACTGACGATGTATGGTTAATGTGGAGTGACATCCAATCCCCCTCACAGAGCACTTAGTGGCATCCTATGGCCTTCAAAAACAAGACGCCCAAAGGTCTAACCGACGGATTTTCATTTCAAATAGAGTATATCTCTTTTCCTACTCATCATCATTTGTTAAGTAACTCGGAGATTTTAAAACTAGTGCATTATGGGCACACGTGTTTCAGCGGTGTCGTGTAGTGCAGGTGTCATGAAAACTGAATAGCCCGCTTCACCATTTGTGTCAGGTTACTACAAAATGCCTGTCAATTGCCTTGGAGAAGGATTCCAGTCCATTAATGACCTGCAAGAAACCGGAACCAAACCCCTTGCCACCCACACAGTTCACAGGATCCTATTAGTCCAGTAATTATAATTTTAACTCTCCATGATTGTTCTTCTGCGTGGGTTAGGGTCTTCCAAGGCACCTCTTAAATGCAAATGTAAGTTCTCACGCTGCAAAGTCTGAAATTTAAAACAATCCATGAATATATAAGCTTCTGAAGCAAGAATGCTTCCTGTGTTTGAGAAAATAGGAGAGCGCTGGGGCTGACAATAACCAGCACGTGACATGATATAGTATCTGAAATACTGAAAGGAATACAAGATGGACTTCAATAAATGAAATACTTAAATAATTTACCAAAAAAATAATTCACATCGACACCCTTTGGATGTTTAATTTTACATTCGGAGGTCTTACAAATGCAGTGCCGTGAGTGAATGATTTTTGATCTCGAGGTCTAAAATGCTAATGTATTGCTTGTTCGATTAATGAATTCACATACTTTGGATTTTCCAAGCCAGACACTGATTCAAATAGACATTTTGACACTGCTCTAACAGTGGATTAATCTGTTGTGGCCTCCAGGAGTCTAAGAAACTATGAAAAATGCAGTAGCTGAAGAAGCTAAACTGATTAACAATCACTTCCCCCCACCACCACTGCTACCACCCCCTGGTTCTTTTAAGAGAGCTGAAGCCACAAGAAAATTATTGGCAACAGGGGGCAGCACAGCTTCCACTTGAACATGTCACCACATGGTGAAAATATGAGCTTCCTCCCCCTACCAAAGGGGGTCCTGGGGACTAGCCAGGCAACAAATTAACCAGAAGTCACTTGGAGAGGTCCGAGGCTGCCTCAGCCTGGGCAGAGGAGCGTGTACTGCGGTTTCGGAGCCACAACATGTGCTCCAACAGCTTGCTGCACAGCGTCCTCGTGTTCACCACTTGCCCTGGGCGCACAGAGCCTCATGGGTAAATAGAGCCACCAACGGGATAGCGATGTCGACAGGAGTGCAGAGCGAGAGCACATAGATATTCAGCTGAAGGATGGTAACGATCAGCTCATTTTCTGGGCATTCCTGCGCTTCCCATAGTCCATCTTTAAAAGATTTGTTTTTGTAGTAACAGGTACACTGTGTTAAAGTAAGACACCCCAATCCAACCATTGATGTTATGAGCAATAAAGAGAATAAAGATTGCTTAAATGTGTTCTGATTATATCTCATTTAATTTAGAAATAAATCAGTCAATGGTCAGGTAGTCAATGTGCTGCAGCTTGAGCGTCCCGAATTTATTAACCTTATCTATGATATTAAACTCCCGGTGAGCTTGAAATGGCTAGCCTCTCGTTCCAAGCACCCCCTGATTTATTAATAAATTAAAGTAAAAATCAATTACAGGAGGAATTATGAAACAGCGTGGCATACCTACACATACGAGATGGCATTAGCCTTGGCTCCAGCCTTCCTGTCAAGGAGCCATCATCCTGTTCCTCACGGACGAATTTACTGCATCGCTCAGTTAATGCAGTACCCTCACTTCAGCGTTTAGAAAAGAAAGAATAATATGATGTTTTCAAACAGACCAAACAGAATTCTCATTTTTAGACCTGGTTTATTTCTCAAAATTCCAGGACTTTGCCACAATAATATCCATCCATCCATTCATCCATTTTCCAAACTGTTTTATCCTATTCAGGACTGCGGTGGGGGGGCGGGGGGGTGGAGCCAGTGGTGTCAGCCAATTACAGTGTTCCACACTAATATACACTTTCCATATTAAATACTTCTCAATATAGTGCCTTTGTGGAAAAAAAAAAAAAGCCATACACTGTTCTGACTGCCTGAGACATTTATTTTAGACTGAAATGCAGCTCAGGCTGCGGGGTAAATCTTTAACAACTCTAACCTTATAATTTCTTTTATATACCGTTCCACTAACATCACCAGTGTGAAAATGCAGTATTCTGCAGAGCTTGATTTGGTAATAAATCTCTTCTCTCCACAGATACAGAAGTCTGTAGATGCGAACGTGCACAACTCTCCTCTTTTCGTCACCGGTTCATTTCTTCGAGTTAAAAAATCCGTAGCTCATGTCCATTTCGGTAGGAGGAAGCGTGAGAAGAACAAGCATCTTGTACGATCGACTGCCATGCAAAATGCCTGGAGCACATCTCGAAACTGTGTGTGTACGTGCCCTGCAATAAGTTGCCATGCCATCCGAGGTGTACTCCAGTCCTGTGCCCGATGGTGCCAGTGACTGGCTCCAGGCCAAGTCAGGACAAGTGGTTAGAAGATGGATGGATGGAGGGATGGATGGATGGATGGATGATAAATTCCCGGAGCACAACATGGAAGACACTTCAGAGACCTGCTAATGGGGCAAACTTCTGCAATGCATTAATCTGACACATCTGACAGACATGAATTACAGAGGAACTTGAGAAGTCATGGCTCTGTCTCCATCTCAGCTTTCTGAACCTGCTGATAAAATTTGTTATTGCTTCTCTTCCACCGTTCACTTTCACATTTTGTTTGCTTGGCAGATGCTCTCAGTACAGATGCTCAGCCACAGCTGCAAAAACAAAATTGCCATGGTTTCAAAAGAAGGAAAAGTATAGAACGGCCACCCAAACGAGGAGGTTTAGCCTTGCAGGAGACCCAAAGCGGTTGTTGTTCTTGCACAGTCCTGCATGTGTTCAATTGGTCTCTTTGGAGAAACATCAACTTCTTATTGAGGTTCCGATCTGAAATCCACCACGAACCACGCGTCTTCATTAAGATGTCGTTTCATGTGAAGTAGCTGCTATGGATTTCATGCTGATCCAAAAATGATATAAGCAATTAGACCAGAAAAGAAATACAAGCCTGTGAGAAATCAGACCGTCTTACCGAACCTCAATCCCGACACTCTTAGTCCGCAGTTAAAACCGAAGGTGACGTTTGTTATTCAGACGCTTGACTTTTTACACTAAGGGTTATAAACTAAATGAATAGCCGGCTGACGCAGCCGCAGCTGGCTGCATTTTATGGGTGCTATTTATACTGAGCAGTTTTTCATCCCTCTGGTCCAAATGATATTCTTAGAAGGCCAAACCTGGCAGTGTTATGGTAAAGACACTCAAAAGCTCTGCCAAAAAACACAGCAATTGTGATTCGAGAGGAATGTATTAGTGTGTTTGGCACAGACAAAATAAGCGTATAAGGTGGACGTTAGATAACACTGATGGGATTTTCTATTTCTATCTTTAAGGAGGCTGGTGTTCTTGCCTATCGCGAAATCCGAGCAGCGGCAACGCTGAGTGGAGCCCAAACTCACTACTGGTACACGAACCAAAGAGATGTTCAGAATCGGGTGAATAAAAGTTATAAAACTGTAATCAACTCTGAATCTTGCTATAGCAGCTAAACTTATTGCCTGCGATCGAATCGCTGGACTAATCATAAACTCGCCTCGCAGGAGGAAGTTTCCACTTAAAACGTGTAGGCCTGACCTGAGCTTTAAACTGGCATAGCGGTTAAAGAGAATTGATGCTCAGAGCCTGAGACTGAATTGATATCACTTTATAAATTACCTAAACATTGTATGACAGCCAAGTAGAATTGATGACATTTAATTGGTTCATGAATCAAGAACAATTATAAAAGTGAAACATTATAAAATTACCATCTCCCTTTTAAATGTTTGTAAAATATGCTTAATTTTCATATTTGCCGATACCGAACATATTTCTCCCTTTTTTCTGTTTTTTAGCTTAAACATGGTAATAATGCTTAACGTATCTTAATTAAATCAAATGTGATTGATAGAATTGTAATTGTTGCATTCTGTTATTAATTAACATTTCCTAGCCATGTGTAATTTATGCTGTTCTTACAGATATAGGGGGAACATCCATTTGATAACGGGTGAATATTAACTACAGTAGGAAACTGTAATTAAAGTCATGCACTGCAAATCAGGCAGAACAAGGTCATCCGCTAAATGAAACAGTAATAATCTGGGTGATTTTAAGGAGGATGGTGATGGTGACAGTTTTCATCGCCGGATATGTGGCTAAGAAACTGAAATAAAATTTTATCCTAAATAAAAATCTTTTTCGTTACAGTGTTTAACCGAACTACCTTTCAGGTGGAATGCTGTATAGTATTCTATATTAAGGCTTTTTTACTAACTACTTATCCAGTCCACAGTAGCCTCTTTCAGTTAATAAATTTATCCTCTGTTCAAAGCCCACGGGCTTTTGTTAAGTAAACTGCAATTCGGGTTAAAAATGCGGCATGCTATAATAATATTCATATCGGAACCGTGGGTGTGTTTCTGATCAAACTGCCTTTTCTTACGCAGTGAACGAAGAAGGGAGAAAAGCTGATAGTCTCTCTGTATATGCACTCAGGTTCCAGTGGAAAAAAATGAGTGAAAGTGTGAAAAATTAAGAAATTGGGAAATGACCGGAACGTCTAACTGTTCAGCTGAGGGGGTTAGGCAGATATAGATATGGCACATGACTTTTATTTTATGTTTTTTGTGTTGATTCAGGGTTTATCAGTCTGTTTTCTCATCTGTACTTAAGTCTAGTCCATCGCCCCGAAATCTGACCTTTGTTGATCTTTGATTGAAAGTCATATCTATCTATCTATCTTTCGCCGCACGGCTTGGTTGTTAAGTGGGAGGAAAAGAGCTATTCTGGATTTGGGCGCAGGAATGGAAACAATCAGATTACTCCAGGGGTTATTGATCAGTTGCCATGGAGAGGCTCATCCAGATAATAACCTCCCCTCGCAATGCATTTACTCGGTTGCAGTGCAACGAAGATACTCAATATTCCATCAAAGGTGAGAAGAGTGCGGCCTACCCGCACCCCCTGAGTCTCACGTGTCCTCTGCTGAAATGCAATGTCGTTTATTATCACATCCGCTTCTCGACACTGAGAGACTAATGCAGTTACTCGGTCTTGAGGGTTTGTCCCATTTCGCTGAGACGGGATTTTGACGTGGCCATGCAGCTGACAGCAGAGTCCCCTTTAAACGGTGCTCTGTTGTAGTTCATATTCACATTACGTACAGGAATACACAAACAGCACCTAGGGGATTGCTAGAATGTCCATCAGCCTTTCTTTGCTTCCATTTTGTATCGTTGAAGTTTGAATCCTAAACTGACCCTGGCTTTTGCGTCTGGAATTGTTTGTAAACATAGAAACTGTATTTATATGGAACAAGTCTTCTTTTGTCTATAATCAAATGAATTTTACAACTTCTTGTCCTGCCTTGCGGTTGTTTGGCAGAGAGTGTAGGCTAACTTAGTAATCACCCGGCAAACAGGGAAGGTTCCCACAATAACGTTCTCATTACGTTTTTAACGTTACTGTAACGTTCTCGTAACGTTCCCTGTTTGCCGGGCAACCGTTAACGTGGTTTCTGAAGTGTTGTTTCATAGTTCGACCAGAAGGGGGAACAGCTTTGTAGTTAATGAATGGTGCACACAGTAACCTACATTTGCTCCACCTTGGTTCACTACTGAACTGGGAAAACACGTTTCCACTCGGGTGTCTTCCAATTTTTCCACCATGTGCATGTACTGTTTTCTTTGTCGTGATGATTTCTGAGTTGCTCTGGCAAACAAACACGCAGTAAACATTCTTAACTGTATACACATGAATATACATGCAGACTTGAAGTTTCCCATTTAAGTTTTATGGGCAGCATTCTTGTTTAAACAATTACTCGCTTACTATTCAAAATCTTGGTTTCTTTTGCCACTTTTCCCAGGAGTAAATATAGCACAAACCCTAAACAAACAAATGCAGGATCGCATATGTAATATTTACAAGAACTTAACCGTGACACTGAACTGAATAAGCGGCTGGAAGACGTGGATGGAAGAACTAAAGAAACTAGCGGGGGATGAGACGACACTATAATATGTTTAAAAGATCCGAGTTATCACGCATCTTTAAAAGCAGCTATATACCATCCTCGGCCTTGTAAAGCGACGACTTTCCACTTCTGTTGTTCTACACGTCACGGCGGCCACCGTGAAATGATTAATCTACAGACTGATCCTCGCTTGATAGATCGTCAATGTTTATAGGAAAAACAGAAACGGGAACATGTGCTAATAATTTTATGCTTCATCTGTCTGACTAATTTAGGGGAGCTGCAGGTAATTATATGGCATGTTAATGACTGCCAGAACCGGTGATTATGCCCACCAATAATTGATACACAGTTTACATTAAGGTAATTTTATACGTGCTGTTTACAGCCGCTCTCCCGCGTTGAGCGCCGCTCGCAGCTCCCGCCTGGAAGCTGCGCCACACAAATTAATGCCTTTTCTGTTTTTACCTTTAACTAATGCTAACTAATGGAAGAGACGTCAAAAAAGTTATTGTCACGGACTACGACACGGGGAGACCGAAACTGTCCCACTATGTGTTTTACACTCATGCCAGAATATTTTAAAAAGCAGTTTATTCCGCAGGTGTAAAGAAAAGCTGACGGATCTTCTGCGTTTTTTTCTGCATCTCAACACGGCATGAAAAGGTTTCATTTAATGGAAAACACTAGCAAAATGCCACATTTGTCTTGCTTTGAATGGAAGCACCGGGGATTGAATTAGACTGTGATTTGACTGCGGCGCCTCCATCCACAGCAATCAGCGCCGAATTCAGCCTGAATGCCGCTTAAGGCTCACGTCTGTTTAGCAGCGCCTCAAACACACTCTTCACGTCAAGAAGCTCGGATTAACGTCGAAAAACACACACACTGATGCCTCTGCTACGCTATTCAGATCAATATTTTAAACGATTTGTTATAATTAAACACTTACCTGAAAACATATTTGTTGTTGTCATTCTAAAGTGTTAGGATATATATATATGCAGTATATAAGTTTATATATAAATAATATAGGTTTTTCAGATCCGTCTTTTTGCCATGCAATATTGTTTTTGTGCATGTGGTGCAAAGCGAAATCTAACTCAACCTCTCTGGACACTATGGGAACTAACGTAACTTTGATTTTTATGTCAGCATTGTTATTGTTTCGGTCATCGCTGAAATATTTTAAACTGTATTGTCATAAAAATGTTACATGCATCATACATTTCTGAGAATGCTTTTGGTTTATTTGCTCTTTCTTGCCCGGCCATGCATTGCGCTACGATCGTGTCAGTTCATCTGAGGTAAATCCATACGTTTTCAAGCGGCATCACTTCATTCCTTAACACTCACATGTCAACGTGATTCGCACACTAAGAGCAATTCGAAGACCCAAACGCAGGTTAACTGCATGCCATTGGAAAGCAGCAGCTAGGAAAATGGAGCACTAAGGTGAAACGTGTTTGCCTATCCTTTCCTATACATAAGTTTAATACATATGTGCAAATAATATCTGAGAAAGAGGCTTATCAGGTAAACAGTGTATGGATTTCCAGGTGACGCTGTGAGTCTGTGACAGGCTCCACAAGCCGTACCTCGCTGGATGTGTTTGTGTCAAGAGAGGGTGGATGTGCGACACAGCCCCAACCATTAGTCATGTTTCCATTTGTGGGGACCCCAGGCAAAGCACCGGAGGGTGTCCATCAGGGGGACAGGCAGAAGTGCATGCTGGGAAACCCCCAGTTTTCCCCATCACCGAGACCGCCGTGGGAAAACTGACGCACGTGTCAAATGCCGAAATGCGAGGAAAAACCAAACCAAAACTCCCCATGGCTCCATGAGCCTTCCACATAACTACGGTACACAACCTGTGCAGGTGATGGGTAAACTATCCCGTGGTCGAAATCTCACACAATGTGCTGTTTCATCCACAGAAAGGTCTGTTCAAGTTCCCACTTTCCTTACTTTCACCAGTCAAACAGCTCTTTATTAAAACTGCCAGCTTACATTACAGTTTTGTTGCCCTGGGGTCTTTTGCCCTTGGAAGTATAAAAAAAGCACAAAAGATCTTTTTAGTTCCTTTGTCATACATGCTGCTTGCACACACAGGAAAAACAACAGAGGGTCTCCTGCGGTGTTCATTTTCACCAGATGTTCCTTGTTCTGCAGTGCTTCCCTCAATCCATTAGTATAAATGTCACCTTAGAAGCGTGTGGTTCCGTAATGCCGGTTCTCCTACAGCATGCCGGACGACAAAGAGCCACGGGAGCTGGGGCATTCTTTAATCACACGTCACGGTGTGAAAGAAGTCCTCTGTGAGGACGTTTCAGGGAAATTATGGGCACTGCGATGGGGCCTTTCACACAGGGGCCAAGTTCAGTTCACACAAACTTGTTCCTGGTGGGTTCCCTGAACTTAATGGTGGGGTCTCACTCTTGTCTCTGAAAGCAGGTTGCGGGTGAATGGGGGGGTGCAGTCAGGGTCCCTCCATGTCTCACTCTATCCCTACCACATGCTCTCTTATTTCCCTCCATTCTGTGTCATCCCTCCATCGTGTCTTCTGACCACCCCATTCCACCCACTTCCCCTCACCCTCTCTTCAAAGCTCCCTCTCCCTGGCTCTCTCTCCCTCTTTCTGCTGAGAAGACAGAGGGGTGCTGTGGAACAGATGGGGGATGAAGGGAAAGAGGAACCTGGTGTTAAAACCCAAGCAGGTCCGGCCAGAGAGAGAGAGGACTGAAATCACAGCCAAGGGTCTCAGCAGGGGCGGGGGGGGGGACGGCACACAGTCCAATTACATTTAGCTGCCTGCCTCACACTCCTATCCAAACCAACTGTACCCCATTATACAGCTGAATGATTTGCTGCCCCCACCCCCTTAGGTCTTGAACCAACAACCATCAGGCTGCAAAGCTGAATCTTTAACCATGACTATCCACAAAGTTAGACTCCTGCAGACCCCTTCAGTAGTCCTAAGCCTACTGTACGATTCTTACTGTTCATTATTCTTGCCATCCAACCATCTTCCAGTGCAGGGTCTCAGTGAGCTAGGGGCCAATCCCTGGAAGCTCACAGGGCACGGACGGGGTACCCTGATGTGATTTCTGGTTAATAATGCACAAAATTAATTAAAATGATATTTTACTATTTATTAGGAGGAATTAATATCTGGGAAAATCTTATAAATATGTTCTGTGAGCCGTGTAAAAGTTCTGCTTAAGCCATTTTATCATGATAACAATGCCTGTGGTAGAAATTAGAACAGTCTAGCTGTTGGAGGTGAGAGGTAGGCGGTACGGTTGAGGGGGTGGTGTGGTCAGGCTGTCGGGGTAGCTGTGCATGCATAAGTCTTTTCTTCGCATAACACCGAGGACCTTGACTCAGTGCGACACCGGGGGTTTTATTACTATTATTTTACACAGCGAATACAATAAGCGGAATGAAGCTTACGACTCTGCCCGCAATACTGGCAGTTTCTTGTCTGCAGGGCAGCAGACTAGCTCTCAAGACAGCGCCGGCCTTTCCTAAGAAACACACACATAAGCATGAGACAACGCAGAGGAAAGTCATTATGAAATAGCGCGTATTTAACTGCTGCGGCTATTAAAAGCGCTGATGCGGAAACCCCTTACCTACTTCTCTCCGTATCTCGCAGGGTTCACCTTTCACTGAACTGTCTGATTTCACCCCCACCCCCTCCAACAAATAGGGCCTCTCATCTCCGGTCAATAGACACGTCGTTCTTTACACAATGAACCGTCTATACAATTGGCGTTCAATGCAAACCCCTATTCGATCAAGACGACTGTCAAGGGCCGCTCAGCATGTATGAGTTTAAATTGAAACCATTGAGACCGCAAAGGGAAATGTGGCACTTCCTTCTCTCTGTTCACAGTAACATATCATAGTGATTTCATACAAATGCTAAATAGCACGATGTAAAAAAATACATATTTTAAGGTTCGTCGCACCGCGCCTCAACTTCGCAGAGTATTTAATTCAAATTGTATAGGCAGCTGAGAGCATGATGACTGGCCGCGTCTACAAATTATGCAACTATGGGAGTGACATCAAATGCGGCAGAATATCAGCCACATAATTTAAAAGTATATGAAACGCATGGCGTCGAAATGAATTTGAATATAAGTAATAACCGGTGTTATGACAAAAAAAGTACATCAGCAAGATTTTCGAGGTAAGTACGTCTCATTGAGCGAGCAGTGTTTGTAAAACAGATGATAAAAACAGATATTTATTTTTTTAAAAAACCCTTAAATATGATTATCTTCCTAACATAATAAACGGTCAGACGTCACAGCATCAGCCACACAGCGGAGCTCAGGCTTTAGACGCATAAATCCACCACAAAGGATGACATCACCTGCCTGATTCAAGATAAGAGCCAGATGCCACGTTCCTGTAGGCAGGCTGCTTATATTGGCGGCCACCAAATCAATCACCCACATCCATCCAGGGCAATTTACCCGTTAATCACTATTGGCCTCCTATCTGATGAAATGTGGAAATTGTTTGGGGACAAACTTGCAAATGCAATACAAAACCAATCTTCTTTTTTTTTGGGGGGGGGGGATGTTCATTTGTCATCAGAGCCATCATGTTAAAGTCTACACGTACGTCAGTCTCAAGAAAATGTTCTTATTCTGTGCTGCGCCAAATGGTCATTGCATATTAAGATATCTTTCTATGAGAAGCTGCACCTAGTCATCTTTTATTTTTAAGGTTCTCAGCTTGAGAAATTTGATCCTGAAGCAGTATTTGCAGTTTAGTTTGAGGCATGTTGTCCTCCCACAAACATAGCCTGTTTCTTTCGTGGGACTATTTTCTTTGAATATTCTTATTTTGCATTTTTACTGTAGAATGTAGGTTTAAATCCTGTTGGCAACAGCATCTTAGTTTTGGCATTTTCCCATTTAGGTCACTATTTGAAGTAATTTTTTTTTTCATCTTTTATTATAGTGACGGCCTCTGACCGGGAAGTGAGAAATTAACGCTGACGCCGAAACGCAGGCGGTGCTTCCTGGGCTTGGCGGCATTAACGCTGTCCCCTTTGTGCTGGCTGGTTATTGATCGCCATTTAAAATAATAATATCGGGTGTTCATTGTTTTTGCAAGGAGCGAATGACTGGGAGGGATTCTGAATACACCTGGTATGGGTGTGGTGTGAGAGTCCGGGCAGTAGTAGCCTGTCAGTATAATAGGAGCCTATACCCCCTGTACTGAATTCACTGCTGTTGCATCATCCTCTGAACTTTGCCAGGGGGCGCCATGATTTCTAAACTTCAAAAGATCTTCTTTAGACCTCCAGGCTTGATTATTTGGTCAGTCATTTGACGGACAGCTTCTACACATGCAAATCCTTAAGCACTACACAGTGACGACTCCCTGTTATCCGTAATTTGTCCTGTTTGCCCTTGAATAAATTTCAGCAAACGGAAAATGAGGTGGTGCCACGCTTCAGGCTGGCTGGTAATAATTACGTGGCGCATTCAATTACCCAGCAGAGAGTGGGAGCTGGGGGAGGGGAACAGGGCAGTGGGAGGTCCAGGTTTGATCCTCGAATTTTTGGCCAATAACATTGCTGCTTGTCATTCGAACTGGTCAGAGAAACAGCCACTGGAAGGAGTATCTCTGACCAGCAGGTTCAAAAGACAGCTCTGTGGTTTTAAGGCAGCTTGGGGGGGGGGGGGTTGTCTCAGATGAAGGCACACCTGTCCCTCAGTGTCTAGCTGGTCAGATGCAGTTGGAGATTGCATCAGAAGTGAGAAAGAGAGGTACGTGTTTACTATTCACCACAGGGAGGTCAGGTCACCAATGCTGTCAAAGAAAAATTTCCACTTTCCCTGGAAAACTGATTGAAAAAAAGATTGAGTTGTACAGTAATTCAACAAAGACAATGACCTGAGATGTACGGTTCTCAGCAAAGCTGTCCTTTTCCATGGGGGAAAAAATGGTTCGGTTTGGGTCAATCGGTGCTTCCTGTTTAATGGTGGAGGTAAGATATTATGTGTAACCCAGGACCTCTCTTCTCCCTTTGAGTCAAAATGGAGATTTCATTTAAAGCAGTCAAGCTGGCTTAGAAAAGATTCAAATGTTCTTCCTTGCAAGGTGGTTAAATGAACTGTCTGGTGCTTATGTAAGTCAGGAAACGATTTTGACTATGCGTTGATCTGAACTGAGAACCTGATGATCCAGGCGAGCCTCAAGGACATATTCTGCATGCAGGTGAATCCTAAGGTTTGGTGTAGAAATGATTCGTCAGACAGGGTGGCATCTCATTGCACCGTTTCATCTGTGGCATCTGTGGCATCTGTCATTTGTAGATCATATCACTGACTGACAGCCCAGCTGAAGTAGCCAAGCGGAACCTGACTCGGGGGAAAAAAATGTGAGTTGTCCATGTTTACTGTCAGGTGTGTAGGACCTGCTTGCTCAGCCCCCAGCTCCAGAGGGGTTGTTGCCTCAATCTGGACACCATAACAGCAGCAATGGTGCCTGGATATCTCACTCCTACCAAGGAGAGAAACAAGACTTCGCTTTCCAGTGTGAGAAGGATTATCATCCTCAGTCATTTGCTTTAACTCTCATTAGCTACTTTATTTAACCAAGTTAAACCAGCGACTAGAAGAGGATAATCCTCCTGCTGTGGGTTTTAAGCCCACATTTCCCTCATCCCTGTGTCCTGCTGGAAGTCTAGTATGATGTCATAACTCTTCAACGCCCAGATGTAAACTAGGGAGAACATCATGCTATAACCTACACCAAGTGTCCTAGTGCAATTCTCTCTTTTTGTGAAAATGGTTTTAAGAATAAGGAAGGAATGGTATAATCCCTTTAGCATTGAGAAGCTGTTAAATAATGTGGATGAAAGGACTGCCAATGTTTCAACCCATCCAACCTGCAGGGCTGTGTGTGAACATGACTGAGAGATAAAGTTCTCTCCTTCAGCTCAAAGTCCCACCCTGTAAAGGTACGAAAGTTTCGAGACTGGCACGAGATACTTGATATTTTGTACCTCCTTCCCATTGCGCCCCATTGTGACAAGAGTTTAAGAGTTTAATCTTTGTGGCAATCGACCCCTAAGGGATTCGGTTCACAGGAAGGTCAAGGACAATTGAAGCACCGCCCCCCTCGACTTACACCCCAATCCAAGCCCTCCAAAGACTCTTCCATCACTGAGGTCTCCCCCTTTGTAAACGCCCATAAATCAAATCTGGTAGACTCGCTTCTGTTTCTCTGGTTAGCATTCTGTTTCAAGTGGTGGAAATGTACAGTAGACAGTATTTGTACTCTAGCATATTACAAGTGTGAGGCTTTTAGTGACCAATTCTTCATCACCATGGCATTTTACCTGCAATAATTAGCATTATTAATGAATTAACTAGTGCTTTGCCTCACATCTCTCTGGTACTCTCAGAGTAACAAACCAAAAGCTTCTCTCTTAGTCATCTTGCCAAAAGCAGCACCCATGAATCTGTGTCTCCATCTCACCTGTGTGTCCTCGTTTGTGATCGCGCCTTCACACGCACCGTCCCCTTATCATACAACCTCCGCGCTCCATGTCTGCGAGCTCATGTTTGGGTGAAACTTGTGCAGGCCATCGCCTTGGGATTCTACGAATTCCCCTCAAAAGGCCTGGCTTGAGGCTCTGAGCGGTCTGAGTCTTTTGCAAAACTTCCAGTGAGCAGAGGGGATTACAAATATAACCATGGCCAGATGTGTGCAACAAAGGGGACCTCAAAAATGACCCCCCCCCCCCCCCCCCCACCCCCCCCCCCCCCCCCCCCCCCCCCCCCACCCCCCCCCCACCAAAAAAACCCCCACATCCCCCA
>JAACJT020000035.1:4389087-4402715 GCA_009936485.2 Gymnarchus niloticus
TCTCTCTCTCTCTCTCTCTCTCTCTCTCTCTCTCTCTCTCTCTCTCTCTCGCTCTCTCTCTCTCTCTCGCTCTCTCTGTGGTCTATGAGTATCGCTCTCTCTCTGTCTGTATCTCTCTCTCTCTCTCCCTCCCTTCCTTCCCCTCTCTCTGCCCCTCCGCTGGGCATTTTTATTATCAATCTTGTTTTGCACCAAATCTCAGTTCAATAATTAAAATAATAATAAAAAGGTCTTTGATAGGCAAACAAAACTCAGCAGAATATTATTATTATTATTATTATTATTATTATTATTATTATTATTGACAATGAATTGTGTGGCTGCGGCCAGAGGCATGTCACTTCTGATCAGTCTGTCCGTTCGGTGTGTGCGCACAAATACGGCCTGATTTTGTCATGTTTTGCTTATCCTCTTGATAGAACCCACCATTAACTGTGATATTGTATCTTCAGCAATTTTCTTCTTTCTCAGGTTGTATATCCAGGGGTATCATTGTACAAAACAACCAAAATATCACTTGTGATTATCAAGACACGTGAACAAACTAGCATGTATAAAGAAACGTACAATAAAGCTTTTAACTCCTAAACACCAGAGGAATACCATACAAAATAAAAGTTGCACTCATCCTTATAACAATACAATAAGTGAGGAAACAACAAGAGTAAAAAAAATAAGACTCATACTTTGTAAACAGATTCAAACACAGCATGTTTGCACGAATGACCATAAATAAAACTTTCTAAATCCAATTTGAAGCCAAAGTCAAAATTTTAGCTGAAATAAACGTCACTGTCTGGTTTTCTATCACCATGCACCGTCCTCACTCCACCCACCTGGTCGTCTTATTTTGAGAAGTAGCCCTGCCTTTCCTTGAAGGTGGCAGAATTTCCTTCTGGTAGGCATATCAGAGGTTTCTTCAAGGGCTGGTAGTTTGTAGATGTGAAAAGTTTGTCCAGTCAGGATGCTACGCCATGTGGTTGTGCCTCACCCTTAAAAATCAACATGGAAATGATTATCTAAGTACTTAGCTGACACATTTTACACTCCTGGACATAGTGTTGAAATTAGGCATTATGTTACTTTTGAGAGGCGAAAGGCATCCTCTTGCACGCTAACACGGTTTTTCTTTGTCTTCTTTACCAGTTCTCTCAATACAGCAGTACTGTAGACCTACAAGTTGCTAGAGGATGGTCAGATTTCTGAGCAGAGATAAGCACTTCCTGGCTCATGATCACTGTATTTTCATAGTGTTGGCCGTAACATCAAGACAATGAATTTATTAGTTGATTTCCAGAGTGTTGGTACTAATGCTTTATTTTCACTAAGACCTAAAAACTTGCCTAATAATTCACTTCGCTTGACAACATGATTGGTTTGAGCACCACAGACTGTGGAGACAGGGAAGACAGAAGGAGCCAACCCTAAGACTGTCAGTCTGCTGTTGCCTGAGGTGCAGCACTTAGCACTTTTGAATAGCCTAATTCAGTCATTTGTATTAACAATGAAGTCTCACTAGAAAGAGGCAAGACTCTCTCCAAATCAACTATTAGGCTGTCCTGAATGCCAGCAATGTAATGGAAAGAGATTTTATTGGGGGGACTAAGTCTTTTTCTGTTACACTGTGAGGCAACACCACACCGTTCGGTAACGCTGTGAGGCAATTGCTTATTAAATAAATTTAAAATTCAACCGCTTATTTTCTGTCAGGATTCGCAAGCAACTGCGCCTCCTTGGCTTACCTACTCCCTGAGTACAGGCACCTGCATATGAAGCCTTTCTGTCGGCTTCTGGAGCAGCCGGTGTGTTGAGCGCCTGAGTCAGGTGACCCCTTGGAGATTTAACGAGCGGCACAGGCCTTGAAAAGGACTTTCCAGCTGAGAAACTTGACAGAACCTTCCGTGCCTCTCAGGATTGCTCATACTAGTGTTTTACCTCCTCATATGGCTTTGGTAAACTTGTTGGATCTTCTTATGTTTGGATATGAAGTTTAAGTAAGGAGCTCCTATGCCAAACCGTTATAGTAAGAAAGAGTCAAGAGTTGTATTTTATAGAAGCTAATCAGATTTTTGCAGCCAGCTGATGTCAACTTTTTATGGCAGCCCAGACATCTATAGTCTCCTGGACTTTGGTCTGTTAACATAATTCCATACCTTCTGGCAAAAAGCAGCAGTGCACTATTATGTTATACCTAGGAGGTACTGCTGAAGGTTGTGCAAAGGTCAGGGTGTTAGGCAAGGGCATTTTTTTGTCGCCTTGGATCGGGCAAGAGAGAGAGAAGAGCCATGGACCAGAAGTAAACAAACCTCGGACATGTGGAGGCAAAACTCAGCAGGAAAGAAGCCTTGTGGAACGTTGTGTTATTTGCCAGTAGGGTTAAGTGACGGTTACAGGCTGCAGGTGCTGATGGCAAATTTAAGCAGCGCAGTGAGGCGTGTGGTATGACACACGCCTCCCTTTCCATCTTCCCTCCACCCATGAGCCAGGAAAGGGGCCTGATGCAGCTCCTTGTCATGTTGATCTCGGGCTTTCATGTGTATAGGAAATAGTTAGGCTTGATTCATAGGTAGTCGGTGTGAGTTCCCCCTCACATGCACTTCGGCTGCTTCTTGTTGGCCTTTCCATTCTGCGACCCCTCCCCCCATGGCCACTTGGAGGTGGTGCTGCGGAATTCTCAGAACTCCGCAACGTCCTCAGTGTCTGTAGAGACATCTCCGGCTGGAGGCAGAGGTTCTCAGGACAACACGAACGGACACCATGCTCTACACATAAATCTTTTCTACATGCACTTCTGAAATGAAGACAAGCTTTTTTCACACCAAAGTGAGATGGACGTGATGTGAAGTGGTAGATTGCTGCTGTGGGAGAGGTGATGATTTGAACGTGCCAAGCATCCATTGACCCCCAAAGGCATAACTGGAGAGTGGAGCTTGCCTAGAGTCCCTTTACAGCAAGCAGAAGTCAGACTTGTAATTACTACTACTTCTGGAATTCGCAAAAGACCAACTTCCTTGAAGAAGAGGGTCCTGGTCAGGTTACTCACCCTTAGCTTCTTGCAACACCAGGAAGCAGGGAGAGCTGAATTGAATGTCAGGAGGAATTAAACATCTGACCAATCAGATTTGCGTCTGCCAGACTTCCTTCATAGCAGTGGGAAGGATTGGGGATTTACTGTAAAAGGGTCCTGGAACAGCTCCAGTTCTGTCTTTCTATCATGTGTAAGGTACTGTATCGTGGTGTCTTCATCATACCACTTTTCACGTATGAAGGCTCCTTCCTTTGAAAATAATTCTCAAGGTACCAGAGATTAGAAGTTAGAAAGGGGTTGGGAAGACCCAAATTTTTATGTATATATCATAATAATATGGTTTTAAAAGTCTCGTCGTTGACAGCAGATTATCAATAGTCAATGCTTGTCTTATTTCCCCACATTACTTTTCCCTAGAAATCAGGGTTCAGGATGTTGCATCCATCTTCTAACCTCATGTACTGAACATTTGCCTGGAGCTTTACCCAAGCAGCAGAAGGCGCAAAGCTGGGGTACAAACAAGATGGGATGCCAATCCATCACAGGGCACGTACTGTACATGCATACATTATAGGCTATTCAGAGATGGCATCGTGACAGTGGTGCCAACTGAGCCACCATGCCAGGGTTCAGGCTAGTGTAATACAGGGTAGTCATCATAAATGACCTCTCGAAAGATGCTGAGGAAATCTCGAGGGCTTAGTGGGCTGAAATGTGCCAATTTGTGGTAGGATGTGATGTTCTTATTGCTGTCTACCCCGCCGCGGGCGCCGCCGCCCCCCCGCGGGGGGGGGGGGGGGGGGGGGTAACAGAGCTAACCACCTCGCCTTGACCAAACGTACGATTCATAAAACTGGGGCACACAATCCTACTTTCATTGTTGTAGCACCAAGGAACCAATGGAAAAAAAAAGAAAATAATTTTAAAATATTATCTGGAAACACAGATAATTATTATTGTCACAAAGAAACACTTATTCACAATAATTTGAAATTCTAAACCTTCTTGAATTTAATCATTGTGTTTCGACTTGTTTAATCGTGACAGGAGATAACTATTTTAAAATGCACATTTCAAAAGCTCCAACGTAAAATGTGGTTTATAAATAGCTATTCAATACAATTTTCATAATTATATGTTTTAAATCCTAAAAAAGCAGCTGACTTATAATCACCCTTGACTGTATCGAGATAAGGGTGATGTAATGATATTTGGTTTTAATTATGTGGCTAATTTGTCTTTTATTTGGTGTAAAGGGATTTTAAATCAAATTAAGTTATGATTCATTTGCCTCACTACAATTAATCAAGTTTAAAATTAATGAAACCAATAATTGTCTGTGATACTGTAATTGTGGTCCTCGAACATAAAATGGCTTTTGAAGGCTGAGATTTCTGAGTCGTAACTCAATTTTTATATGCTTATTATATTGGACACGGATATTGGGCCCTGTTGTGTGCAGCTTAAAGCCATTTTGATTTTGCTCTTAACAAAACGAAAGCCAGTTTGTATGAGAGCAACGCCGGCTCCCGGGATGAATGACAACTTGCGTCAAGCCCACAGTCTGGGCCACCTTTCACTGAAGGAGACTCTTTCAATTCACCACCTACACCATCAGAGCCATCCGGAGTGCTAATCTCCACATCTTCTTTTTGGCATCAGCAATAAATAAATAAAGAAATACGTAAATAAATAAATAAATAAAGAGAGTATATGTGATTGGCGCAGTAATGGCATACAAAACGGAGCAGAACATGTTTAATGCGCCCGTCGTCGCTTTAATGCTATTCCGAGAATAGGCACAGCGGGCTCACTTTTTATTGAAGTTTTAAAAGGAGAGGAAGAGAAAACACTGCCCTTTCAGTTAATTGACTTGTAGCCGTCACAGCTGACATTTAATGTGGCAGGAGTTACACACAGACTGAAAGATTACAGCACACGACAGGTGCTACCGGTTTGCGTTGCTCCATCGAATAATGATTAAAAAAACAAAGGATAGCGCAAAGTTCGCGGGGACCTCCATGCAAACAGGGAACGTTATTCGCAACTGTCAATAACGGTCTCATTAGGTTCTTAAAAGGTTCAGTTGCAACGTCACATAACCAACGTTCCTCTAACGTTCTTAAAACGTGGATCAGGAAACTTAACCAAAAAAGAGTGTCGTAGAAACGTTTTTAAAACGTTAGAGATCCAAAAATGTTCCTGGAACGTCCAGAAAACTGGACAAAAACGTTCTATCAACGTAAAAACAATGTTTTAAAAGCATTCTGCTAACCTAAAATTCTTAGCTGGGTGGCTGCCGGGTTAAGGTGTACTGTTACCACAGTGGACAGATTTGTTGTACCTGTACCATCTCTTCAAAAGAGCCCTTCTGTTGCTGTTTCAACAGTCATTGGTGGCAGCTATACGGGGATCGATCTTTATCTCTCTGTAGTGCGGTTCGAGTTGCAATTTCTACAATGCTCCGACTCCTACTTGTATTTCATATTTAATGTACAATTCTTTGCAGCCTGTGACGCAGCCATACGGGAAAGTGAGCCCCGGTCGTGATTAAATATTAAAGTGTGTGTAAGGCAGTTATTAGAGTGCGTCTAAAGACGTCTTGGTGTTGAGAAAGCACGTGTTCAGAAGCAGGCCTTATCGGTCCTTTAAGAACCAGAAAACCTTTTCTCTCTCCCCATGTAAAGTGTTAATTCCCACAAATTTTGTATCGCAACTATCAGTCGCCTTTCTCACTTTCAGGATTTGTGAATAGCTTTGCATTTTAAAAAGGTCAAACTTTGATATCCCTGCCAGGCATTAAAAAATCAAATATGCTATTGCATCCTACTTGGCCAAACTAATCCAGTTTGAACTGACCCCCGTTATATAAATATAAACCCTCCATAACATGTTTCAGTACCGTCTGCCAGTTTTTAAATGTGTTTGGTGTGTCAGATTCAGCCCCCCACAAAGCAACAGAAGCTTGGACAAATTAAACTCTGATACTCAAAATGAGAGGGTTAAAACTGTTAATTCTGCCGGTTTTTCTCTTGTGTATTAATTAATAAGTATATTTTACTGTTTCCAGCCAACAAGACATTATTCACGGATCAAATCTAGTATTTTACAAACAACAACCAATTATGCTGACTTCCCCTTGACGGGGTTCAAGATTTAGCCATTTACTCCTTTACGATTTATTTCCTTTTACAGCGGCTGTGGGATCCAGTGTGGTGCAGGGCTCGGGGAGAACTGGTGAACTGGCTGCACCTTTCCGAAAGGACACCGAGTCGGCTTGAAAACCACAGATGGGCGCCGTAGTTCTGCTTGCGTCTACACTCTTGTTTTTATTTTGTACCCATCTCAGAAGAAGCTGGTTCAGGCTCTTCCCGGGAATACGAGGCGTGTCAGCGAAATCCATTCGGCGGAGCGAAGCCTGGCGCAGCCGTGACAGTGCAGCAGTATTTCGCCTCTGTTTCAGAAACAAATTATCGACAGCGTGACACCACAGACGCCCCCCCCCCCATCCCATCCCACCACCCACTGACTGATGTCAGAGGAGTGAAACACGCGAAGTTGCTTTAATCTGCAAGAACATGCAGAAGGTATTTAACATTTAAAGGCTAAGAGGAAGGAGATGATGGGGGAAAAAAATATGGAAAATGCATTAACTGCAAGGTAGGTCTGTATATAAACCCACCCTTGATTTATAACCCCTTAAACCAATAGAGCTGTGGGGAGTCCATCCCAGAGGATTTAAAGCAAGGTAAAATTCAGGATGTCGGCCAGTCTGCATTGTGCTTTGTGATGAACAAAGACACCTATTGCAGCTCTCCCGGCTGCAAAGGTTCCTGGGTAATTCATCTGGTTTTAATGCAGCTTGGGGGTTCTTTTCATCACACCCGAGTCCCGGCGATGCCCCACGGTGCCAGAAGAACTGGGGGGCTCTGGGCTTTTCCAACAAAAGAAGTTCAGGAGTCCCCTCCGGTCAGGGTAAAACTCCTTCTCCCCACTTCCCCTGTGGAATAAACCCAAATGTTATGCCCAAAGGCAAGCCTGCCATGCAGCACGTGAGGGTAAACAGAACTGGGACTGAAGTTCCCCGGCTCACCGGAGGGGTGAAGCCTGTCAGTCAGAGCTCCACCGCCGTATCTGACTGACAGCGCGCAAAATGCATCGTGGAATATCAAATCTGAGTACATACTACAGGCTGAAAATGAGTGACGGGTGAGGGTAAAGGTGAAGGCCTTCGTGCTGTAGTGGATAGCATGCCAGATGGGCGAGGAACGTCACATGATTGGCAATTCCGTACTGCTCTAAGCCCAACGAGCTTGACGTACCTTACTTCAGTAAAATATCCAGCTGCATAACGGGGGGGTTACTTCTTAAAGGTTCTAACTGTATTTTACCACAGTCCCAGCTAACAAAACAGTTTTCATGATGTAGAATCTTGCCTAAACTGTGTCTTGCTTTAGGTGTTTTAGGCATTTCAGGACAGGCCGTGGATCTTTTCACCCTATTTGTATCAAGCTTTATTGTAATAGTAAGGCTTTGTAGTCAATGCAGACATGCAAGTATGGAGATAATCTCAACCCCAAGGCCAGAGATGTGCTTCGACTGCAGTGCCCGCAAGGCAGTTCGTGGGCCTTTCTCAGAGAGAACCTTTTATTTGTAATCTCTGAAAAACTGTTGCTCTCCAGTGCCGACGTGACCTGGCTGCTTTGCGTCTGCGGTTGACGCATACCTACCTGCAGAACACGACCGCATCATGCTGAGATCCGTGTTTGAGACAATGGCAGCCACAATTCTGGAATATTAACCCTGGACTGCATCTGCCGATGGAGAAGTCAATATTGATATAGCCATCAGGAGGAGTGTATTGTGTGAATAATGATTGAGTTTTTTTTCTTTAAGCTTCATATGTGGTCAAACAGTTTAGTGTGTCAAATGGGGGAAGGTTACAGAGTACTACAGTTCATTTAGTTCTGTTTTCCTTTCAAATAAGACTCTAGAGCATTTTGACATTGGGCCACAATTCATTGCAAAAAAAAACAAAACAAAATATCTGAGCTGTCGTCGGAATTATAAATATTTATGTGTTATAATATTACTTGTAATTAAGACGAAATGAATCAGTGATTAATTCCTGCGGAGTCCTTCTGTTCTGCCCCTGCCTGCCCTATCCGTACCAGCATTAGCCGAGAAATTACCCTTTTAGTTTCACAGAGACCCGGCGTATCTCAGAGTTCAGATTCCAATTAGGCGGGCATACCTCGACGGAACGACCCATGCTCTCACTCCCAATCTGGCGGCTACGATGGCTTGAAGCTCATTGGTGTCCTGCCAGAGTAGGCCCGCCCCTAATGTGCCTGTATGACAACATGGCAAGAGGGTGTGGTTTGTATGAGGCAAAACGTACATTCTCATTTCAAGAATACTCTTGATATCCTCCTGAAGTAGGTGAATATTTGGTGTAATGACTGTCGTCTTTTCCAGTTAACAAACTGGTACGTATGCATCACAAAAACTTGCTCTGTGGTCACTTCCACTATAATTAATTCCAAATATTAGGTGAAATTTTATCATGTGTGGTTTTACCCTGCTGTATTTGCGGGCAATATTGATTGGCCGTTTTCCCGGAGGGGATATGTGGGCTTGTTTCCCACACAAGCATAACATTCTGAACATCCAGCGCTAACGGAGTCAGGGTGACCAGTCACACAAAGTCAGGGGTGTGGGCAGGATTGGAAGAGGAATGAAAATAGCTTTTGTTTTTATATTACGTTCATTGCATTACATCTTCTGCAGTGGTTTTTAGTTTCTTTGAAGCCTCCGGTACGGTTTAACTCTTGAATGGTCAATTGGCAAGCAACCGCTCAAACGATTTCCAAAACGGCTCTGTTTTTTTTTGTCGTAATCAGATAATCCATGCATGTTCTATAACCACGTATCAAGTGCGGCCTGATGTGGAGCCAGGGGAATGTTGCAGGAGGCCCGGGGCACATCTGTGGGCAGCCTAGGTGGGATGATAGTCCATTTCAGGGCACGCACACATTCATTCACGCTATGGGTAATTTAGGGTTACCAGATCACCGAGTGCCTGTTCTAGGGCCAGGAAAAGAAGCTGGATCCCTTGCAGAAAAAGCATGCAAATTTGGGAACAACACAGACGCCCCAGCCCTGAAAATGTGAGACTCTAGCACTAAAGACCAAGCTCTCATGCTGCCTGTAAGTGGTTAAATACTTTCTGAAATGCTTTTAACAGCATGCACAATAAGGCATCTCTTTAATCTTCTTCCCACATCGCCCTCCACAGTGAGGGAAGAAAAAGGATCATTGAATTAGAAGTAAGACAATAGCTGCAATGAAAACTGCTACTTTTGACAGAGAGGGAAACGTTAATTTATATGCAGGTGTCATCCTCTTCAAGCGCGAAAAGAGGGAATACGACTGCAGATCAACATCTTGCGAGCGCCGTGGCCTGATTAATAACTTAATTTCCTGCCTTTAATTCGCCAGGGCCCAGACTTTTCAGTTTTGTCCCACATCTCTTTCGTAACAAATGTGATTATGTCGAGAGCCATTCCGGTGCGGTCGACTGGAGCGTGCATGGAATGCACAGACCCCGTCAACTCAGAAAGGCAGAAGCCCAGAACCTCGCGGGACCTGGAAGCTCCGTGGAGAATGCACACTTGGACAGATCGTGTTCCAGATTGTGCTGCAGCCGTTATCCGGCTTTCAGAGCGGGCCACTCTGGGTCATGACTTCGTGCCCAGGGATCCTCTCGGGGGGGCTTGCATGGGTAGATCCTATTACTGTGATGCACCTGGGGCGATGGGTTTGGGAAAAAAATAAAAATGATCAAAATAAGTGGTTTTTTGAAACAGCCCTGTAAAAAAAGTCAGACTTAATGCATATGGTTCCAGATTTTTCCTTCTTGACTGGTACCCAGCACCCATCGACTGCTCTAAGTCGTATCCATTGCCGTTTTCATGTCTAATAAACCAGCAGCCAGACAGGACTCTTGCAGTTTAATTTCAAAGGCAGTCACTGATAGTCAATATACTCGATATATTCTGCCAGTGATTGAGAGCTGATTCTGTCATATATGAGTCTCTAACAGGGGTCACCAGGCCTGCCCCAGGAGGATTGCCATCCAGCTGATCCTAGTAGTTTCCGAGAAATATCCATTATCTGCGAATGTAAACAAAGTCTGTTGGACTGAGAGGTGCTGACGACGGAAGATAGCTCATCTTTTTCGTAGTTAACCCAAGTTGGAGATCACAGCACAGGTGAACAGCACGCGACAAAGTTGAAGAGTTATTATATGGCTCAAGTAGGTGTTCAAAAAGAACGAAATAAAATTAAATAGCAAGGAGAAGTTTCCAAAATGGCCATCCCATAGTAGTGACCTCTCATGTAATGTATTTGTTTTTTTTTTATTTAATTAATCTAAAGATGCTGCAATGACCCTCCGATGCTGTAGTTAACCTGCTTTAATATGTTCAGCTGTTGTCTTGACGTTTGAGGTGGTAACAATGCTTTTTCCAAAAAGGTTGACGTTGAAAATACATACACGGGCTCCATTTACATTCCTTGGATTATTTTCTTGTCTTTTTAATTCTTGCAGAAATATTAGCTCTCCTGTGCATGTTCAGTATTTTCACATGAGGAGCTTAACATGGGCCGAACTTCCGTGAACCTCGCTGTAACGCGTAACCTCTCTCCTGGTCCTTATACAGCAGCGTAGAAGTGAAATGAGTTCTGTTCATCAACCACCTTAAATGAAAATGGGAATGGCTCAGGCTTGGGTGAGGCTATTGACATCAGTGACCGCTGCTTGCAGGTGCGATGTGTTTTTAAAAAAACAAGTTAGGCTGGAATTCTAATAACCTTTTTGTGCCTGAGCCCTTGAGTTCTTACAAAAATGTAGAGACATTGTGGAAGATTTTTTGTGAACGTAAGCGTAAATGTAGATTAATTTGCAAACAAGCGCCCTTTGGGTACAGCGCCCTCTAGCAGGAGTGGAGGAAACGTGCATCCCCAGATATCAAAGCTTTTCAGAGCAAGAGTATTTACTGCAGCATTACAAATACACAGCAGTATGGAGGTTTTTGTGAAACAGAGCCTTAGGAACTGTAGTGTACGGTTTACATAACCGTTTAAAAGGTAAACATGATTTAATCATATTTCAAGTATTGTGTTAATGTAATTAAACAAAATCGTTCTTGCTGGTTTGTGTTTTCTTTTTTTTTTAGAGGGCCATAGTTGCTCAGTGTTCAGCACTATTGCCTTGCACCTCCAGCTTTGGGGGTTCCAATCCCTCCTCTGTTTGCATGGATTGTGCATCTTCTCCCTGTGCTTTACAGGTTTCCACCCACAGTCCAAAGACATGAGATTTAGGCTGCTTTGTGTTTCTAAATTGCAAGTGTGTGTGTGTGTGTGTGTGTGTGTGTGTGTGTGTGTGTGTGTGTGAGATCAAGCTGAATGAAGTGTGTGTTCCCTCAGCTGCCCGGGACAGGCTCCAGGCAGCCCTGCGTAAAATTAACGCCTTGGTACTTTTTAATGTCATCGACCAGAATATCGCGAAGCAGGAGGCAGCTGGAATAAGATGGTTCAGATCTCAGATTTTTCCCTCCATTCCATTTTACTTCTGATTCCGAGGCAGGTTTGCTCATGAGCTGTCGGATCATTCCCACAATGGAAGCTTTGACGGCATTAAAAATAATCTTCATCTCTTTTATTGGCTGTGAAGTTTAATTTTTTTCACAGGAATCCATTTTATCATTGATCTTACATGCCACGCGAAAATCCAGGAATCGCAATTCATTAGGTATTTTGAAACAGTTATGCCGGAAAACTAAATAAATACAAAAAATGAACGACAATGGATTAATGTATTACAGCTTTGTCACGACCACCGGAAATTAGAATTCTGAGTGAAAATAAACTTATTTACAAGCTCAGTGCAAATAAATAAACCATTCAGAAAAAAGAAAAACATCTTGAGAGATGAAAATACAAATTCCAAACTTTTGAAACAGAAGACATTTATAAATGTGATAGTCAAACATTCTGGCACCCTCTGTGCCTCTTAGATTTCAAGGGTGACTGACCGGTTTTAATCGCAAATCTCTTTTAATAAACATAGATTTGATTTTCTTCAGCCACCTTCCACCCTGACACACATTAATTAAGCATGTGTCTCCTGATACCTTCACACAGCTCTGTCAGTCTAACTTACCCCCCCCACCGATGACTTTGTTGTCATGGATATAACAACACATTCTCTCACTGATAAACGCAATGTGCATTGTTTATATTCTTATTATTTAATTATTTAGTGCAGGCTGGAAATATTAAAGCTTTGCTCCCTTTTGAATCTCGGCCATCCATTTCCTCGCCATGTAAAATGCTGTCCATCTTCTGTCCCAAGGCGGTGAAGTGACTGTGAGATTTATGGGATGGAGAGGACGAGAGCACATGACATTCGGGTGGGTGGAAGAGGGAAACTTTATTTAGGCTTGGGAATGCAGATGGGTTTAACATGATGGGGGGGGGACCAAAAGACACCTATTTCAACTTCAGTGCACGGAAAACACAGGAAAATGAAAGGGTGTCGGGTAGTGGAACCTGGGTGTGGGTCTGTGTTCTGGGAACTAAGAGAGAACAAGCCCTGGTCTAATCTGACTGCTAGTAAGGAACAGGGGAGTTGAAAGAACGACCTTTTGGACTTCAGGCTCTCTCGATGTCCATGCCCCCCATCCTGCAACACCCAATGGGAGTCCACCCCTCCCGGAGTCTAAGGTGGACTCACTACGACTTATTTCAAATCATTAAAGCTGTCGGAGCTGTAGAAATTCTTCAGCATGTGTAGTACCAGAGCCACCATAAGAAGAAAAGATAAAAACTGAATTTTCTGTAATCAGAATGTTATCGCTTATTTGATATATGACAGTTTTATCATGTAGGATTTAGACTGAAGAACTATTTCAGAACTTTAATTACAACAAAATGTAGATGCATAACAGCTGTGATTTCAGAGAAGTGATGGTTTTTCTTTACAGTTACGTCTATAACTGCTTTTGTTTCAAGGCCGTTGGCAGGCCTTATGAAATATTTCCACGATGAGGGTGACAAATGTGCGGGCTTTCTCCTTTCAGGCCAAGTTTTTGGGGAGGACCCAGTCGATCCTCCACAAACAATAGGGTGCAATTAAGACCCAGCCTTCCATTTGAGAATTCAAATTCAACATCAAGCGGATAAGAACATGGGATAAAACATTTTGTCTGGCTGTTTGGGGCTCAGTCATCTGTTAAAAATCGTGGCTTTAAGCTTCCTGACAGATGCTAATGGGGCGATGATTACATTTTTGACTTCTCGGCAGAACAACGATAAAACGCGCTCTCCCCAGCGTGGTACACACATTGCATGCTCGTCCATTAAGTGTGACACCTAAGACATGACAGCTTCCTTCTAACATGGCAGTGGCCCGTTTGTTGAGCTGGGGGGGTACAGTGAAGCGAGGGGCAGCACTGCTGCCGCGATGGGGGGGGGGGGGGGGGGGGGACCGCGTTCGGCCTCCCTTCGTTTTTTTTTTTTCCACCCAGCGGGCGGG
>JAACJT020000035.1:4414223-4448216 GCA_009936485.2 Gymnarchus niloticus
TCGAGGCTCAGCGCAGGAACGGGGAGAGTGTCTGCGTGTTCGAGGCTCAGCGCAGGAATGGGGGGAGGGGGTGCGGGTTCGTGGGTCCGCGCAGGAGCGCGGGGGGGGGGGGGGGGGGGGAGGGGGGGCGCCTACCAAGATGAGTGACTGGGAACTTGGGGGCAAGATTATTCTGAGAGGATTAACAGGTCATTAGGCATTGGCTGGTAGGTGCATTGTAACAAGAAAAAGAAAAAATAAAACCACATTACTGAATACAGGTGAGCGACACAGCATTCCATCGCCCACCAGGACACACCTCTCTGTGGGGGCAGGGAAGGGCAACGAGAGAGAGAAACACAACACAACGCCGTGCCAGCGACACCAAAGCCAGCGTCTTCTACCTCCGCTCCTCCAAAGGTGTGCCCCATTTTGCGAGCTTGCGACGTACACAAAAAGGAGACACATTTAGAAACAGGCTCCATTGTCTGCGGTGCCCAATGAGAAAGGGCATGACGTCAGTGTGTTCCAGGGCGATGTGAAAAATGGAAGACGGAAGGCAACAGAGAGGCCCAGAGAACATTGAAAAGGGGCTGAGATAATGGTGCTGTAACATGACCATGCAAGATCTTTAAAGAGAATCAATTTACAGGAGGTGGAAAAGGAAAAAAAAAAATTCCAATTCTGGTGCGTATTAAATCAATATCCCCAAGAACAGGAATTTAATGAGCGTCACAACACTTCCACAGCGCTGGAATATCTAACATGCTTGGCTATATGAATGGAGGAGTACCAAAATTAACATTGAACCTACATTAAATAGGCAAATCATCATCCGTATAAAGCGAAACAAGCCGAACCGTGAGAATGCAAGTGTGCCTGCCAGACTGGATTCTCAGCCTCGATTATGGGATGGCCTTCGGGATGACTCATACCCACTTACGGGCTACACCGACAGCAGGTGGGCTCAGTAAGCACTGTCTGTTTCTGCAGGCGTCAGGAAGAAAGCTCTTCAACGTCAGGTGATCTGTGGGAAATTGTCATGAGTCCAATTTCGATACCCTCTTATCTGCTCAGGGTGGTACTGACCATAAGCCAGACGGATGGGCCGCCCATCCTGGCACGTTCACACAGTGACACGCCAAGGGTAATTTTAAGTCATCTACCCAAGGGGACAGAACGTCTTCATCCTGCGGTGATGAATGAGGAGAACCCTGGCAAAAGATACATGAACAGGGGAAGAAAACATGAAGCTGGATCTCGAGCCAATCCTACTGTACCGCAGCGATCTGGGGGATTGTCTGCTGAACCACCACGCCACCTATTTATAATTATCATGTAGGAGGTCATTCTTTTTGAACAAGCAACCCAGAAAGATTTTTGGCTAATATTAATAAAAATGTGTGACGTTTACTCCTGTAACAAATTTGATACCCAAAGTGGTCAAGAGGATAAGAACCAGTACCCAGCTGGCATAGCACACTGCTCACGACGCCTGGCACCGCCCGCCTGTTGGCACACTCCCTTGTTCAGTCATCGCACTTCCGCCAAAGCGTTCCGTCAGACTTGCCGAATACCCATTTCGGCTCACACTACTCGAGGCCCTGTGCAAACACATGCCGAAACACCTGGGCGAGATGCCGGAGCGTGGCACGAGTCACGTCATGGGCCTTACAGAGAGCGTTACAGCAGTAGGGGAATCTAAATGCTGCGGAGTTTGGCTTAACCCTGTGACTCTGACTGCTGTCGTTTCAGGACTGTGGAAAAGGGACAGAACGTATCCATGCCCTCACCACCGTTAAAATCAGTTACAATCATGAAATCATGAAAACTGTCCCCCCCACACTCTCCAGAGCGACAGCCCCATCTCGCTGTTAGTAGATCAGGAAGGAGGTTGAGTGACCCTTGATGTCAGCTGCAACACTCCCACTAAGTGTCCTCCTACCAGACCCCACCCCTGGCACCTGAAGCCACAAGAGGTGATAGGTAGACAGGGAGTGAAGGACCCAGAGCTGTGCTCAGAAATCGGTCCTTTAAGGACCACAAATAGGTGGGGGTGGTATGACACTGTGTTTCTGAGGAGAACAGCCAGTCTAAATATTGCACCTAAGAAAGGGGTAAAAGTCTTAAGGTATTCAGTCAGGCACGCAGCTTTCTCGCCCCACGGCTAAGCAATAAAGCCTTTTCTCTTTGGTTTTAATGAAAGTAGAGTGTGACAGTTGCTTGAGACATTACTGGCTGTGATTTATGACAGGAAACCCGACATGTCCAAAAGCCACAGTCGGCTGCATCAGGACAGCTGAGCCAAGCTGCTCACACCAGTACATGAGAATACTCAACCTTAACGAAGGTCATTGTGCTACGTCAGCGTCACAACGGCACGGAAACCAGGCCGTCTGCACAGACTCCAACCTGCCAGGTCAACACCACTGCCAGGGTCCAATTCTGAGCAGATTACTGCACTGGTGCGACCCCACAGACTTTCATTCTCTCAGGGTACCAACGGCATGCATGCAGACAGACCAACATGCCAAGAATAGCTAATAAACCATCTTTGCAATAACCCTAATAACTGTTATTGAGCTTCCTTCAAATTGAGCTTACTGTTAAAGGACTCTCAAAATTATTTGAATTATAATAATGGTTTGCGCAAAAACCCAGACAAATTCATTTAGAAGGACATTTGCTGTTGGCCAGCCCATTCTATTTACATTGAATGGCATTCCTGAGCCTCTTAAAGGCCACAGCACACAAAAGGCACCTTGCATTAACTATTCATAAGCACACTGGCTAGTTCTCTTCCTCCTGCCCGAAACTCAACCCCAGAGAGTGCAGTGTCCCGGAAGCTCAGAACGAGCAGCCCATCGGAAAACTGGGGAGATGGAGAGACTTAGTGCGGATTACAGATGAAATGCAGGCACCTGCCACCCTCTGGACCAGCTTATGGGGTCTGATTGGCAAATCAAATCCAGATTTAGTGGCAGTGTGAGAAACCAGATATTTCTAGAAGCAGGGAGAGACATCTTACTCCAAGAGCCAATACCCTTGAAAGACCATGAAGTTAACACTGTATTTACTATCCCCTCTCCCTAAAGCTTTATTCTAGCATAAAGATTAAGAGATGGAGATAGAAAAAGACAGCTATATGCATCTATTAGTAATACACATACAATAATGATGATGATGAATAAAATAATGGTAGGAATCAAGGCTGTTGGGTCAGAAACGCATAATTTCTAAAACTGGTACCGGGGTAGGTTGGTACAATTGTAAAGGATTTTCAGTATCTGACAGCAATCCTGGATCCTCTACGGAAAGTCCTAGCTAACATTCACTGAATACCGTTACAATTTCGACTAAATCAATAGAATGCCATGAGAAGAAATTATATTACGACTGAATGTAAAAAATGAATGAATGAATGAATGAATGAATGAATGAATGAATGAATGACCTGCCAAATATTAAAGAAGGCTTGCACACATTCAGTATAACCAAACTTGCCTACAATTAGTGATGGGGACTGAATGATGTTAGCGGTACCGATTGCTGAAAGATGCCCCAGCTCACTCCCCGTCCGGAGAAAACCGTACGCGGTACCTTTAGCCTCACAGTCGGCGCAGTACTTGTTATCCTCCTCCCTCAGCATTTTGGAGAGGATCGCCTGGTGCTGCTCGTTCAGCTTCTGGGCCTTCTCCCTTTCTGATCGGGTCGCCATCTCTCTCGGTTCCTCCGTACTCCGCTTGTCTCCGTCAAAACGCCGACGTCTCCCCCCTCAAGCAGCCGTGACGATAAACCGGGGCGGCTGACGGAGAGCGGACCATCCCCCGGAGCGCCGGCACCGAGGGCAGGACTGAATACGCAAGGCACCGGGAAGCTGGACCCGGAACCGGAATCGCTACACAGCCGGTACCGGGGGGTAGAGAGATATAAGTGGCCGGTGCTCCTTGAGTCCAAGTGCGATCACTGATAATAACGATGAATGTGGACAGCCGGGGCCGTTCTGAGAGATCCTATTTATCTGACGTCTTCATCTCCTTTGACTGAGCTCCGATGGCCAAGTACGCCCCGCTGTGACGCGAATTAAGTGTGTGTCTCCTTACTGGACCTGCATGAATGGAGAACGGACACATTATAGTGTTATAAGTGACTAAGCTTTCCAGTCTGGGTCACTGAAAACCTTCTGCGCACGCAGAGAATATCTGAAATATCCTCATCTTGTGTGTTTTCAGCCTTGTGGATTTAAAACTTGATTTGCACACAGAGACAGTGTAAAATCTAGCTATATGTAAGAAGGTCAATGTCATCGACAAAAATAATAAAACGGTCAGATTGAAACATTTATTCACGGAATTGCATGTTTGTATTAGAAGGATTTAAAGATTTTAGTTCATATTTGAGGATGAGGTTAGGGTAAACATTCAGGTACAGTGTATCACTGAGCTGAATAAAGGCTTGTCTTCAGTGCTGGGTGTTTCTAAGGTTCCTGCTAATTTCTTCTTTAAGTGACATAGAAATGATTTGCTCTGGGGTTTGCAAAGTGTCAGCAAACACATCTACAGTAGTGAGAAAAAGTTTGTGAATTCTGCAGAATTATCTGGATTTCTGCATGAGTGGCTCCTAAAATGTGATCTGATCAAACATGATCATTGTCATATCTTAATTAAACAAATTGTTCAAACGATCACGGTAAGTGATGGGAAAAGCACATGAACCTTCATATTTAGTGATTAACAAAAACTCCTTTCTTTCACAATGACCTCAACCAAATACTTTCTGCAGCTGCTGATCAGCTGATCAGACCTGCAGAGGAATCAGTATTTGGCCCATGCATCCACACAAAACTGTTTCAGTTCATGTACGTTTTTGGCCTGTCTTGTTTGAATGGACTGCCTCAGATCAGGGATCTGAGGTACAGACCTTCTTCTGTTCGAGCCACTCTGTTGTTGATTTACTCCTGTGTTTCAGATTACTCTCATGTTTCATGACCCAACTTCTTTGCAATTTTAAATCAGACACCCTGACATTCTCCTGTAAATCCATTGGTTCCTCAGCGATTGCAAACCATCCAGACCCTGAGGCAACAAAGCAGCCCCACACCACTGTACTCTCAACATCATGCTTCATACTTAGGATGAGGATTTACTATTGGTCAGCAACATTTTATCTCCATACATGATGCAGGGTACATTTACTGAAAAGTTCAATGTTTGTCTCACCCATCCATGGAATATCATTTTAGTAGTTCTGTAGGACACGTTCCTTTTACTTAACATATTGGTTTCCATCATAGTAACTGTGCATGTGCACCACACTTGTTTGGTGTTTTCGTTATACTGTGCTCACAAACACTGATGTTATCAAGTGCAAGAGGCTCTAGCATACCCTTATCTGTTATCCTAGGGTTCTTTGTCACTAGTTTGATGATTGTACAGCATGTCATGGCACTGTTCTATGTAGGAAACACACTTCTAAAGAGTGGCGACAGTGCTGAATTTTGTCCATTTGTAAATTACCTGTTTGACTGGTAGAAGCTGAAGTTTCTTATAAATATATATTTAACACTTTCCAGACCTCACTTCAGCTCTTTTTCTGGGTTTCTATGAAACCTCTTTCGACTAGGCCATTTTGCACTTGAATAAAACTGTTTTGAGACATCTTCCAACCTTGTATGTGTATTCTTTAGTACAGCAGAGCAGGTCAAATGCACATCTTGATTGGAACACCTGACTCTTATTACCCTCTTTACATGAAGACATCGTCCTAGTGCTTCAGATGCTTTTTGCATCATTGACCTTGGCTCTTGTAATCATTTGTTCAATAAAGATTCATCAATGTAAAATGTGTATCTGTTAAATGACTACAATGAAGATTAGATTACATTTTTAGGAGCCAAAAATGCAGATGATTCCAAAGGCTTCACAAACATCTCCCAAATGTGGGATTGTGTGGTAAAGAGCCATTAACCTACTGTTACCCTTTGGCATAGGAACAGCCTTATATAGGCTGTCCCAGCTGTCATGTGAGTGGACGGTTTTCTCTTACAGCGTGGTTACTCTGCTGTTTAGCTTTACAGACTTTTACCCCATAAAGCCAAAGTTCCATTAAAGATGTATTAAGTTATTCACACAATTAAGCTCAGATTACAATCTTCTGGAGAGATGTACAGTATCACAGCATCATATTTATCTCGTATAGAGGATGCATTACTAATTAAAATGCAGTTGTACTCTATATCCTAATGAGGTCACATTGTGAAATCAAGCAACTGCTTTCAGTGCTTCTGTAAAACCTATTTTTTTTATTTACTCTAAGGTAGGAAAGATCAACATTCAGAATAATTGATTTAAAAACCAAAAACACATTAAATTATGTATTGAGGCCAACACACAATTTAAAAAGCAGAACATTGCTTTATATGGTGCAATAATTGTGTGTAAAAGCTTTTGCCTAATTAGTATACCACAAACTACATATGTACAAATATACAATCGATACATTTTATATGAACAAAAATATTATTATAGCCAATAATTTGCTTATGCTAATAAAAAGCTTCCAAGCGAATTTTAAAGCAGTCATCGGGGTGTCTTGACGCAATCCCGTATCGGAGCAGCATTTCGATGTATGGTGGCCAAAAAGTGTCATCAGTCAAAACGTACGGTTCATGAGGAGTTTCAATCATTTTGTCCATTAGCAGCTGTCAGGGATACAGGAATGAACAGTGATGATCATACAAGTTAAACGAAATGTTATATCGTGTACACACAAACCAGCACGAACACGTACAGTTTGGGTTCGTACCTCAAGAATATCGTGGAGTGATACAAGATTGGCTCTCGGCTCCAAGGAAATGTTCTGCATCAGATCAGTTTTGTGAACTGCAGTCTTTTTCACAAATGTTTCATTACAGAATTATAAAGGAACACAAATGCAGTGCAATCGTGTGGACCTCACCTTCTTCCTCTTGCTAGTGTTTCCTCCCTGCTGTGGAAGCGGAAAATGTTCCGCCAGTACGTCGCTGAGCGTGTCCAGCAAGTTATCATGGAAATCTTTTACCTTCTGAATTTTTTTCTTCATGTCTTGCAAAACACTAGATGAGTAATACCGTGTCAGTTAAAAGACAACACTATGAAAGTGACATCTTAATAGCACTCAGGGTCAAATGTTACACCTACATACATATCAGCACACAGAAAAATAGTCATGCAGCCGAACATGCGTGGTCATGGGTCTGGATTAAACACAGTGACGCATCTACTTCAGATGTATCTCTAACAATACACATACCTAGTTTCTGACAATCTGTCATTTTCGTTTTGCAATGCAATTACTTGTTCAGTGGCTGCCTTCAACACCTCTTCCTTTTCTTTTAACCATTTCTGTTCACTGTAAAACAAAACATTTTTTCTTAATACCTATTCATCTACTGCACTGCTCACTGCATGTAGCTGTTTTTGCTGAATTATTCCACTTCCTTTCCCCTACAATTTCTAAGCAATGTCCAACTCTGTCATGTTTATATGTGAAAACATACATTGTAATTATCACGCACTCCTGTTAAGTGCCATGGCGCAATACTGTCATGAAAGGCACTATAAAAATAAACTGAATTTAAAGACAAAACCTTTGAAAAGTCTCTTTCAGTTTATCCCTCTTTGCTTGTGAACAAGACAAAACCATCTCCAGTTGTTCATTCAGTTGAGACATCTAAAAAATGGAGATGAGACAAGAACTTTAAAAGAAATGCAAATGGTAAGTTTCCAAAAGCAAGACGTACACTATGTTTTCTTTTCACATTCAGAGATAATGGGTAAGCCATTCATGTAAAACACTACTGTTTCAGCTTAACTGACACTGCTTTCATTGACTCCTTTGATGGACTGATGGTAGCCAGTAAAACAATTTTCTGTCACAAGGTAGTAACAGTGAAATTCATGAGACCAAACTGTGACACAATGTTTTAAAATACTGAAAATGGGGCAGAAAATGAAAATCAGAATTTAAAAGCCTTAAGCAACTACAATATAATACATCAGTTCCAAAAAATCCCAAATTAGAGTAGCATGCAACACATTTGTACAATAAAATATAGTCAACATTCAAATATACACACCTCCTCTTTTCCAGCAGCAAGTAACACTTCAGGGTTTAACGACAACACTATAGATTGAAAATGAAACTTGTTGAAGAAACACTTTTCCTCAAAGCATCTCGTCAGCATAAAACACATTAGCAGTTAAAGCAGTCCTTTATATGTGCTTAATGATCACTTACATCTTGGCTCAACTTCCACCCATTGATGGAGCTCTGCTATTAAAGCATTTATACGGTTCTCTGTCTGAGACAAAATAAAAGGATTATTACCAAACGGATGCAGCAAGTACAGTATAGTTACATCTTCATTTAGTAACTAGGGTATCTAGGGTTTGACGATGGCACATAATGAAAGTTAGCTTATACAATATTAAAATACTTTTCAAAGTCGGGTGAACTTCAGTTCGTCCAGGAAAAGAAATCGCATTAATCAAAAAAGCTAAATTCGTCCCAGATTACTCGAGGTCACCCTAAGTTACTCGTAGAAAAAAAGAAAAACCATTAGACAGTAAACCTGATTAAATTGGTTCTCGGTGGACTCTGCTTCTGTCACCGCAATGTCGTTCTGAAGCTGAGAGATAAAGAAGGTCAGTCAGCCCAAAACATGTGATGTCACCCAACACACGGGGAGTAACAAATACGTACGACGTCGAGAAAATTCACACCTGCTGCAACTGGTTGAACTGCTCTTCACATTCGTCGAGCAGCTCCCCCCAGGCAGCTTCCGAACACTGCTGGGTGACTGGAGCATCTGGTCCCACACCGTCCCGGTACTCTGACAAATGCTTGTCGAGGGCCTTAGCCGGACACAAGGCGAATATATTACGAAAATGCACACAGTGCCAGAGTAACAGTGTCATGCCGGAAATTTGCTGAAAAGATGCAGAAAACTTACATTCTCGAGCAATTTATCAGGCTCCTGCACAAAAGAAAATTACAGCAATCACATACACAACATACGGCGACCCAACGACGATGCTATGCTATAGTCGCTAACAAGCCAGCTAGCATTCAACTGTCAAACGTGAAACTAAAACAAATTTCATTAATAAAGATTAAAGTCAAAGGAAAAAATTCATACATAGCGGCAAACAATAAAAAAAAAAAAAAACTCTCACCATCTATCTAGCAGGCAATGTTTCCAAAGGCTAACTAGCCAAACAAACACTTCGTATCCCACATACGAAAATGCCGCCGAGGTTCAACCAAGTGGCGTCATCCGGAAACGGAAGTGCGTCACTACCTTACGGGGCGCTACGTTAGTAACCGACGAGTTGCGTTTGAATCCGAGCAGTTTAGAGCGGTTCCAAGTCCACGACGTGAAAAAACACCAACCAATAACATAGTATAAAAATAATTTTGAGTTTTCTATTTTGTAAAACACCGTAGGCTTTCCCTAAGTCATATATTATTTAAAACGCTGTTATTTTTATAAATCTCCAAACGTAAGGTGACTGTTTATATAAATATATAAGTACAGCAGATGGAAAATATTCTCAAATGTGATTAATATATTTATTGCATTTAAGAATAACAAATTATAGCTATCTAAAGATGGACAATGCCGTCTTTTAGTGGATTTTTGCTATATTTCTTGCTGTATTTTTTATCAGTGTTTAATAATTATTCTATTTAAAGCAACTAAAGTCAAGCAGCACTGTATTAGATGTTATTTGTGCTTTATTTATCTCCGCGACCCTGAGCATAGGATTAAGTGGTTTGGAAATTGGATGGATGAATTGTATTTATATTGTGTTTTTAATTATATAATATATATATATAATTCTAACATTTCCTACATCCTCCTATATGAGAATTTTACATAACTTTTGTAAAATCCCTTATTAATGTGTTGTGGGATGCATATGAATCAATTAGGAAAGGTAGCCTAACATAAAATTAATAATCAGATAAAATTAACAATAGGGTTATTATATATTTTCTCCTTTCAGCAACCTGAATAATATCACTTGTAAAATACTTAGATCATGAAAAATATATGTGATGCATGCAGGTAAAGCTTAATTATCTACAGCTCACTAATTAGTTTTTATAAATTGTCTAGTGTTGTGAATATGTTGCTATAAAATGTATATAACTACATGTATAATTCAAAAAATCATTCCAAAATAATACATACAGAATACTGCTTTATTGGACAATTTTATTGCCATCCAAGTATGAAATGGTGTAAATATGTTTCTGGCATGTTTATATGGACAACAATATACATGCTGAAAGTGAAAAGCTTAAATGGTGAATTGATTATTATGTAATAATATGCAAATGATACCATTAAAAATTGCTACTTTGCACTATAATTAAACATAGATATACAGAATTTACTGAGGTGGCACAACAATACTTAAAACAATGGCAGCAACGAAAATAAGTATTTTACGATATGATATCTTTAATGGAGATATTCTGTTTCTTTTTACTGTTGGAAATAATTTTGCTACAAGGTGCTGTTCATGCTTGCTGATTAACTGCTCTGCTTGAATTAATTGCTTCCTTTGAGCATAACTGAAAATGCAGTCATTTTTAAAAGGCATTCAGAAACAAAAGGATAAAAAAAGCAGGTGGTTTTAACTTTACTGCAATAGCGTCATTCTAAAAAAAGACAGAAAATGGTCTGCACAAATATAACGCATTGGGCTAAACTATGTTTTTCCACTGCGTTTCTTTAAGAAACATGTAAAATACATGTCAAATGCACCTCATGCTCTGCTTTTTTTTTTTTTTTTTTTTGAATGGCGAATATCTGGTCCCCATTTATTTTTGTTTTAGGAGTGAATGGGGTTTGAAAAGTCCCTGGTTGATGCACCAGACACCTTTAAAAATGCATGATGAAATGAAACCTCATATTCCTGTGCTATTGAAGATCGAGACCCTGGCCTGTCTCACACACCCTGTTGCATGTCTGCATCAACTCAGTGTTAGAAAAGTAGCCTTCTGCCATTCCTGCACGTCCAGGGCCCAGAATGCAAGAAAGAAAACCCAACTCACCTTGTGAAAGGGATACATACACAAACTCTGAAAGCTGTGCTATAAAACATACTCACACTGTATTTTTAGGCCATATGGTAGCATACAAATGTTTATTGTGGGGCAATGTTTTGTAATGCTCTTTGAATGCTATATGTTTTAAGTGTTATGCAGTGATTCCTAGTATGATTTATTGTCTCATACATATGGTCCATGCAAGATTTCATATATTTTATAAATAAAACTGAAAAACAAATAAAAAGCATGTTGCATCCTAAAAAATTGGTTAAATCATACTATTTTTTTCAGTTTATGCATTTTTATCACTGTCGTCATTTAACACTTACAATAAGAAAGTGGGGGGGTCACGTTGGCTCAGTGGTTAGCAGTGTTGCCCCCCACCTCCAGAGCAGGGGGTTTCATAATCCTCTATCTGGCTCTGTGTGTGGAGTTTGCATGTTCTCTCCATACTTCACAGGTGTCCTCCAGGTGCTCCAGTTTCTTCCCACAGTCCAAAGACATATGTTGCAGGTTAATCAGTGTAGCTAGATTGTCCATAGTGTTTTTGACTGTGCCCTGTGATGGGTTGGCACCCCATCCAGGGTGTCTGCACCTTGTGCTGCCTGGAATCGGCACCAGCCCCCCCATAACCCTGAACAGGATTAAGCAGCTTGGAAAATGGATGGATTAAAGAATCAATTTTATTCCTAGAAACATGTTCTCAATGTAAGTAAAAAATAATATAATAACATTATCAACAACAATTATTATTTCAATACATTGGGAACATATTCCAAATTTCTGTAAAAAGCATGTCCATTTGCACCAAATGTCATTGGTGATTTACCTCCAGCCAAGTGCAGATATCCTATTTATAGTTACATAAGAAATAACATATCAGTGCAAGTTACAATTAAACACCACACCTCAGTGTAGCATGAAGGCATGAACCACAGAGGTGCAATTAACTTATTTGTCACTATAATGCAATAGGATGGAATTTTCATATAAACATCAAAATATCTAGAAAAATATCAGTGTTATTTAAGCTGAAAGAAAATGTGACCATTGTCTGTAAGATTTATCAGAGGCTACTGATTATTACGTCATACTGCATGTCACGTATCCATGTTTCATCCTGAAAATGTGTAACTTCTCTTGAAATTAATAAATTATTTAATTTTTTTATTAAATCAGATGGAGGCTGTGCTGTGAATGTTTAGTCATTTCTTTTGCATTCAATGCCTTCTGTTCTACTGTTTTTCTATATTGTTCACCAATATACATCATTACTGGAGTGAAGCAGGTTTTATCATCTTTGCAAACATAGTAGGAGAAGAACTTTCATGAAGCTATTTATTTTGAGGGTTGAGTAGACGTTTCAGGCAATTTCCATATAGAAAGAATTTTCTAATCACAAGAGGACATGCTGCATAATTTATTGGGTCTCTCGGTCCACGGCTGAAGGTTTTGAAGAGCGAACAAGGAACTGTTCTGCAGGCAGATAGGGTCTGGATCTGCCGGCTGTTCCAAGGTTTTCTGAAAAGCTTCCTGCTGGAGCTGCATGAGGATTCGGTTGGCCTGATGGCGTTCAGCTTCTCTCTCCTCTGCCGTTTGCCGTCTGACAGTGAAGAACATGAAACGGACAGAATGTCACATCTATAAAACATCTCTGCAACCCTATCCAGGACAAGCAGTATGAAATTCCATTAGGATAACAGGAACCGATTAATGCCAAGATCTTGTACCATAATAAATAACAAGGTTGTTTTTATGAACATTATTGAGCTACATTGTTCAATTGTTTTATTTTTATGAGTCAGACAACATGTATACCTTTAAACTAAATTTTGCACTGTATAATTCAAATTCACTTCAGTAGCATTAGAGACAAAATTATCCACAAGGCCTTACTGCAATGTTGGACTTTCGGGACTACAAGTACAATAAAAGAAAAATTAAAACCAAACTGAATGATACAACAAAAGTCACTTGCAAGTTTGTTACTAAAACTATTAATCAGTATGAAATCCGAAGGTCATTTTCTTATTGGGAAAGGCAAATTATTATAGGTAAGGATAATTAAGTCGTGTGAAAAAATTGGGACATCCCATGAAAACCGGCATCTTGTTTAACAGTAAAACATACAGACATTTCAACAATATTGAGAGATTAAGGTAATATAACTTAAATAAAACTAAAGAAATGTCTTTTAAAAATGGTTTAAAAAATGTGGTTAATAGAAAAGCAAATACTTGTGAGGAAGAATAAGGACACCCCCAAATTTATTACTACTTAAAATGTCTAAAATAAGACTCAGGCGCAGCATACCAGGTGCAAATGATTAGAACATTGTTACAGAGCATTTTGGAGGAGCCTGTCTTATATAAACTTCAGACAGTTAGTTTGGTTTGCTCATGATCGTTGAAGTCAGTGGTATTACCATGGTGAGAGTTAAAGTGCTCTCTGAGGCCTTCAGAATGAAGATAGTAGATGCATATGAGTGTGGGAAGGCATATAAAAAGATCACAAAAAATTTTGAAATCAGCCATTCCACTGTCTGGAAAATAATTTACAAGTGGAGAACATTTAAAACAACTGCCAACATGGCCAGGTCAGGCTGTCCTAGCAAGTTCAGCCCAAGAGCAGATCGCAAAATGCTTAAAGAAGTCTCCAACAATCCTAAAATGTCATCAGGGGACCTACAGAGATCTCTTCCCACAGTGGATGTCAATGTACATGCATGTACCATGAGAAAGAGATTGCAGAAGTTTGATCTTCATGCGAGGTGTGCAAGGAGGAAACCCTTGCTGTCAAAAAAAAAAAAAAAAAACCGCCAGGGCAAGATTGAAGTTTGCCAGAGATCACCTAGAGAAAGAGCAGGACTTCTGGAACAATGTGCTTTGGACAGATGAATCTAAAACTGAATTATCTAGACACAGTAACAGAGGACATGTTTGGCATAAACCACAGATAGTATTTGAGCAAAAGAACCTCATACCAACTGTGAAGCACGGGAGTAGAAATGTCATGGTTTGGGGCTGCTTTGCTGCAGCAGGGCCTGGCCAGCTCACCATCATAGAATCCACTATGAATTCTTCATTGTATCAGAGGGTGCTTGAGGAAAATGTGAGACCATCTGTCCAAAAATTGAAGCTGAAGTGGAGATGGACCATGAAATGACAATGACCCAAAACATTGCAGAAAATCTGCCAAGGAATGGCTCAAAAGTAAGAAATGAAGAGTTCTGGAATGGCCAAGTCAAAACCCGGATCTTAATCCTAGTGAGATGCTATGCATGCAAGAAACCCCTCAAACATCACACAGCTGAAAGAATTCTGCATTGAGGAGTGGGATAAACTTTCTGCCAGTTGATGTCAGACTCATAAATGGTTATAGGAAACGTCTCACTGAGGTCATTTCAGCCAAAGGGGGAAATACTAGCTATTAGGGCATAGGGTGTACTAACTTTTTCCTCAGTATGAATTGGCAATTTTGTTAATTTCTTTTGTTAAATAAATGAATTTGTTGTTTTTGGAAAGATGATGCAATTAAATCACCTTTATCTATAGCTATAATTTGAAAGGAGATCTAATTTTTTCATGTGACTTTTATCCAAAAATGTATTGAATCAGTTTAAAATGCCATAAATGATTGTTTTCTCTTCCAATTTTTACAGAACAGTATACACTGTAAAAATGGTGGATGTGATAGGGCTTTGAGTAACACCTGATTCATTGTGAGAAGGGGGATCCACAAAACAAAGTTGCCTAATAAAGTGTTATTCATTAGCTTTCAAACACTGCAATTTGACCACCAGTAGTGTGCCCCCTTGTGGCTCCGCTGCATGCCTTCAACTTTTGCACTTCAGATTTTTATTTTAAGAAGTGTGCTACCCATGTCCAGGGTTGAGGATTCAAATCTTACCCCCGCTCTGTCTGTGTAGAGATTGCATGTTCTCTCCATGTCATGTGGGTTTCCTCCCACAGTCTGAAGACATGCAGTTAGGTTAATTGGCATCACTAAATTGCCCATAGTGTTTGTAGTATATGCCCTATAATGGGCTGGCATCCTGTCTAGGGTGTACCCCCACCTTATGCTTGATGCTGCATGGAATAGGCTCCAGGACTGCAGGGTAAGTGATTAGAAGATGGACTGATATTTATCCCCTCATTGTTTGTATTATCTTGCACCTTGTTAGCATGGTAATGTGCAATATGAAAGATAATATGTGGGCTGCAAAAATAACAGACAATGAAAATGCAGTATGTCGTGCATTTGTATTTATAAATCCATGTGTAATATATACTACTAATGCCGTATATCGCAAAACTGTTGATGAAACACTTTACAATGGCTGAATTATTACAGTAGTATTATTATATGTGGTTTTATCATTAAGGTGGTGCCCTGTCATTGATATACATTGAGTGATTTTAGGTGCAGTAACATGAGTGATGAGAATGCACCATACCTTTAAAAAATAAATATTTTCTAACTTGCAAGTAATTATTTCAATACCGTGTTGATCATTGATGCTACATCTTTCTACGAACTGGATCTACAGTGAGGTCATTTCTGCTGTGCCCATCTGGAACTATTTAGGGTTATAATAAAATTAAAGGGTTATGTAGAATCCCACTGATGTGTTTAATATTGTAACTGTAATATTTGGCTGCGGTTTCTATAAAGGGGCTGCTTAATCTTATGTTGACTAGAACACTATGTGTGTGTTTGTGTGTCTGCCCTTATACAAATCATAGGAAGGTCTTTGACTTAATGTAAACTTTTCAGTTGTTTTAACTCCTAAATGCTCAGACTTTGGTGAGCTCAGCTTATCACAGCCATGGCTGCATTTTAAATACAGTTCATATTATTCCTGACAAACTGAAAAAAATACCACCAAATAGTTTTAGAGTATGTCACATTACCTACATCATTTAACTGGCTGAAAACAACACATTTCATGTAAATTACACATTATATATAGAGAGTGCTTTATAAATCCATCCATCCATCCATCCATCCACCTTCCCGCTGCATATCGTGGACAGGGTCAAAGCGATACTCTGTAAAGCTATCGGTATTTTTGAAGTGCTCTGTATCTTTTGACACATGTATGACTTCATCTCACATGTGTGTAACTGCAAAAATTACGTTATATGAATAAAGAGCTTCTGAGGTTAAAGTAATACTCTAGTACGATGATTTATAAGGACTAGACACAATCTGGCCACACAACCATCTGACCCATACATTTCAAATTGGTTTGTCCTTTAATGTTTTAAAATTTGGTTTCTTTAAAGCTGCATTGTTATATTTAACCAAAAATGCTTAACTCCATGCCTCAGTTGGAATAGGAGAGAACAAAGCTCAGGGAAAAGAAAACCTCTTCGGCAAAGAATGATGAGGATGCCTACAAATGGTAATCAGCAAGCTGACTTTGCTCACCGTTTACCGCATTTGCGATAAATCTTTGCAATACGGTGTTGGAAGGTTATGCGGTTTTACCCTCCGTGTACAAAAACAGCCAAAGATCTGAGACGACTTACTCACCTCGTGTGTGTGTGTGTGTGTGTGTTTGGTTTTTTTTTTTCAGAACAGGAAAGGGCACTTAGTTCCTTACTCTTACTTGTTTAATTAACTCATTATTCAGAGTGATAATTACCTCACCGAGAGTTCCTAGTATAAATCAGCTGCTAACCGAAAAGTAATTAACACGCAAATCTCCCGCTGCTTAATATAAATACTAATCCTCTCCGGCCTTTAGCTTTGACCTGTAAATTGTGTTAAAAAACAGAAAAGCAATACATTTGAGTGCAATCGTTATACTGTCACTGAAACATTAAATGGATGGAATCTTTATTGGCCATTGTATCATTTTCACACAGTACACAGGAAAACGATAAAGACCCGACTTGCTTCAACTGCTTTTTAAGATTTGCTGAAACTGGCGATGGGACGACGAACTGTGAGAATATGTCAGGTGACATGTATGTTTAACATCAGGCAATACATCAACTGATCTCACTACCGAAATATGCATGGTTTACAGTTATTTACAAATGTAATAAATACACACACGCAAAGGCATTTATGCGCGTGTGTGGTGTGTCTATTTCTTACGTCTGTAAATGACTGTTAAGCATGCATATTTGGTAGCATAACGGGTGAATCCTCCAGGACTGTAACTAAATCATTTATTAATCTTACACTCCGCCCCGTATCAGGATTTAGAGGCTCACTAAGTCACATTCAGTTCTACTTGGGTAACTTCACCGCTTTCGATTTGAAATATTGAAACAATAAATGCATAAAATATTTAAAATACTTTCATCATAATTTGTGTAGAATGTTATTGTTAAAACAATGTGTTCTTCGAGTAGTTTCATATACAGTATGTAGCTGTTATATATTTAAATATTTATAGTAGTCGCGTTTAATTACTGGTACTGACACGCAAGCACTTATACTGCAGTACCATACTGTATGTTAAATTAAATGAACAGACATGCAGCATGTCTACATGAACCAGTCACCATACGTTTGCTATCTTTCCCTGGCTTGGCTACGAATATCCAATTTTTGATTTTAATTTCTGCAATCTTTGATCAATTGCGAAACAGCCTAAAATTGTTTCATGAGTCATCCTGCATTTCACGGTAACTTCACCTCCTTAAGAATTCCCTTTAAACAGAATATGATTTATTGCCTTATTACTGGAAATGTTTTAGGAATTCTCTAAGCCCTGTCACAGTGATTAATGAAGAACAAAACAGTTATTTTTTATGAATAACCTAACTGAATGTCCACTCTTACCTCCATTTAGTCCTTCGGTTTTGGAACCACGTTTTCACTTGCCCATCAGTCATTTTAAGCGCTTTTGCCAAAGCTGCTCTCTCTGCAGACGCCAGGTACTTCTGTCGATGAAACGTTTTCTCCAGTTCACATATCTGATGTCTGCTGAACGAAGTTCTGGGTTTTTTCTTCTTTGCCGGTGCCCGATTCGAGCACAGGTGACCTATACGGCGTGTTACAGTGAAGGGTAAGAGTGCCACTGGATTGGGAGACAGATGTAACGGCAAGCAGCAGTATGAGCAGCAGCAGGACATTTTGCTGGTAGGACTTCCCAGGAAGAACGCTAGCATAACTTGTGAGACAGCCTCGATGACACGAACCGCTCCGCGTCACTCACCAGGGAATCCACTCAGGTCCATATTATGCAGCGACAAGGTATACAGTGAAATTACAAATTCTTAAAGCACTTAAGTTTTGTTGGTCAAAAGCCAACTTTGATCCAGCTTCACTACAAAAAGTAGCCTACTGAAGTTTAACTGTAATTTCCAAAAGGGTTTGGAAGCAATGGGGATAGCAAATGCGAGGAATCTCAATAATAATAAAAAACTGTCCAGACAAACATCAAAAAGTTCTGAAAACACAGTTTTGCGATGGAACTTGGCATCGCAATCTTATTTTAGTCTTCCTATATTTGTCACCTCTTCCGCCACACAATGCAACTGAATTTGACCAATATGTACAAAATAGCATGTATATAAAGGTGCCCATAAAAATTTGCACAAGAAAATCAATTTCAGTTACAATTAAAGTCTGCTCATCCATCCATGGCAGTTCATCCAGTGAGAGTCGTAATAAAAATTGTTTTATCAGGGGCTTACAGATCAACATGTGTAATAAACATAACTAAGTCCTCATTTGTATGTAATAACATTCATATCCACAATTTTTGTTAATTCCACCGTATGTTTAGTAATGAATTTCCAGAAGTTACATAAGTCGGACACGTCCCACAACCTTGATTATCGTAGTTTATAAAATTTCTGATTATGACAAGTCATTTAATATTACGGAAATTTTATAGCAACAAAATATCATTAATATAAAACCGCCTTAAACGTTTACAGACATTCTGAATCTTTCAGTACAGCATTCTTCTGCATTTCGAGGTAATTAAATTTGTTTTTAATTCTGTTATTTTAACAAACTTATCTAAGTTAAAGTGTCAGGTAAGAAGTTTTAAGGCTATATAATAATACTAATAACACAGTAATAATAATAATATCTATTATTATTTTATTGTTTTTATCGCATAATAGCTGTCACGACTAGAAATTTTTATTTTTATGCATCGCCTGCTGTTTTCTTTGTTTTCTACGTATCCGTTGCATGCCAGTAAATTTCATTGGTCTCTGGTAAGAAAGCTGGAACTTCAGCGTGATTTACTGTCAGAAATGCTACTACAGGTACAGGGGTGTTTGCTGAACGTAGGGCCGGTCTCAGGCCCGTATTAATCTATTTCTAGTAGGCTATACAGGTATACTTAACTCGGGCATTATCCAGGGAGTGTTTAATTACCATGATTATTACCAAACTCTTTTAAAAGTACACCCTCTCGCTCTTACTCTAGATATACAGTAATTATGAAAATTGTGCAGTTGACAGAATCTGAGGGATTTACATATTTACCTATAGTATCCTTAAGAAAGGAAAACAGCTGATAACCTTGCCAGAAACCCTATCCCCGTCTCTGCGTTATACGAAAAATAAAAATAAATACGAAAAGTTATTGTCGCACAGTTTATTTACCTGTAAATTTTTCTTTCGTGTGTCTTCTATTGCTTGCCATCCATGGAAAACTTAGTCCTGCCAGATTACTGGAGGTTTTAATGTTTCCAGAGTTTGGCACCGTTGTCGCACCAGTAGGTTCTGATGAATAGGCGCTACTTAGCGGTCGATGAGCTGGAACACGGATCACTCCGGGTTGGTTCGTGTTATGTCCGTTTATGTTCATATCCATATGCGCATTGTAAGAGCCAATTAAAGATGCGCTCCCACAAGAGCTGGTGCTGTATCCCGAAGTGTTACTGCTAATGTAATTACCTGTCATCGTGTCGTAAGCAGTGCTTATGGTGCATCCAAAGCTATGCTCGGGCTCCTGGAGTCTGGTGTTAGAAACCATCAAACTCCCCTGGTCCGCATAATTCAAAATTTGATCAATGCCAAAATTTATAGTATCCGCGTGAGTCTGGAAGAGATGACTTCCTATATGATCCATAGCGACTTGGCACTTTTTTGATTAGGATATAACGTTGGCTGATGACTGCTTCGGTATTTCTAAAATACGCACTCGTCCTGGGTCTGTGACGGCTCAAATGAATCTTACTTTTGTTCTTCTACTTTTTGTTTTCTGGAGCAAAGGAAGCATCAATCAAAGTGTAAAATGGGTTGGGCGACATTAATGCTCTAGTCTTTGGCTTTAAAACCCAATTGGCTAAAATATTAAAGACGATTCTGTGACACAAATAACTTTGGCTCAGTGGATAAAAGCTCAGACCGGCATTCCGACAATCACTTCCTGGGGCTACAATCCTGAAATGAAAAAGCTGACAGCGTCAGTTACCGCCTAATAAAAATTTAGATTTTCATCAACAATATTATAAAATATTTATTATGATTGATTGTATATAGAGCTTTCCAAATGACATTTAAAGCATAAATCGTCAATAAAATCGGAACGAAAAATAAAGCGTTTAGAGCCTATCCTGACTTCAGTATATGAGCATTACATTTACCTGGCAGATGACAAAGAGCACATCAACACAATGCATAACACAGGAGGCTAGTGGGAGTGAGTTATTTTGCATCCTTGAGACCATTATATTATTTTTGAGACCACTGCGAGCAGAAACTTGTTGAAGAACCACGTTGTGTGTGTGTGTGTGTGTGTGTGTGTGTGTGTGTGTGTGTGTGTGTGTGTGTGTGTGTGTGTGTTTGTAAAGAGAGGTTTGTCTGCATAAGTACCTCATTTGCTATTGAACAACTGTACAATGAATTTCTCATTTTCAGTGTTCTGCAAAAGCCAGGCTGTGCTTTTGTGGGGTGGTGTTAAACATTCACCCATTATTTATACACACACCTTTCAAGATTATACTTAGCTACAGTTATTCTGGTTTCAATACTTTTCAGTTTAATGGGTGAAACTATCACAATAACTCATCACTTGGTGGCTAGAAGGGGACATGCATATCTGATCTATTTCAGTTTGGAAACTTGACAATTTATAAAACTCAACAAAAACGGGGCTTCAATGTGAACATTTCAATGAAAAATGGAAGGCCAGTTCTGTTACAGCAGCTGAGAAGAATATCGTCTCTTGCTCCTCCATTTTAAATAGCCTCATTCACTTTAATGATCTTTGCATTTTCATATTGTAATACTGTATATTTTTGCCCTTCATGTTTTAAATTATTGATTTCTCCATTGAAACAGGCTTTATGTATGCATGCATGCGTAACTAGCAAAATGAATATTGCCCAACTGGCGTGTATGAGTCGGTCAGACGAGCAATGACCTGCAGCCATGTGTCAGTTGCACAAAGAGGCTGTTTTTTGGTGTATGATCAAGGGACCTCATGGGTGCATCTCAGCAGAGACAGCTTCACTATGGATAGATACAGCAGAGGGGGGCAGGGGAATGCCTGAGAAATGCTGCCTGTAGGGAATGGCACCATATCGCAAATTCAATGCAGAGAGAGCTCATTTAGAGGGTTAAGTCAATCATTTAGAGACACGCAGAACATTCCCGTGTGCTCCATTGTCAAACTGATCCCTCTGACCATTACATGTTGGAATGTGCACTACAGGCACACATTTGTACTCTTCGGATGTTCATTCAGAGTGTGATCCACTTAAAGCTCAAAAATATTTACTAATAAAGTTTCACACCTTGAGTCAATTCCACTAGCAAACTGATAAGGAGTTAATCCAGTCATTAATTATGTTTAATTAGTGGGTTAAGTCTGACATATGTCTGACATATTCAGCTTGGGTGCTTTTTCATCTATTTCTTTTTTTTTTTTGTCGAGTGGCTTCCTGTGACTCATGGGAATTGCCCTCTTTCAGTATAAGCATGTGACATCACTCATCGCTTAACAGATGACTTCACCTTTCAACCTCCACCGTGCTCACATGCCGCATTGCCGTGGGATCTTCATTCTTGTCGTCTCTGGCATGCACGCATCCCGTTTGTCGACATTTCGTTGTCAGAAGACAAGAGGGGCGGGACTGGCTTCCTTTTCCCACTCTGGCAGTGCGATCCCAGCTGGGAGATGTTCCAGTCATTAAGATGGATGCAGATGTCCTGCTGGTTTCTTGTTATTTCTGTAAATCTTCATAAAATCATGACATGGAACAAAGTCTCCCGTTTTTGAGTTAATATACAGTACTAATAACTAAAGCAATTATTCATTGAATCATTTGGAATCTCCACTTTTTGTTGAGGTTGCTTTAATTATAAATCTTCTTAAAAAGTGACTAGATTTCAAAGGGTTTTGCAAACAGTCTCTTTGATCTAGAGGAGTTTAACGTGACTGACCATAAGTCTTCTTTCAACTGCTAAATCCTGTCCAGCTACTGTCATTAACCCATGGTCCAGCTGCGGTTGTGGGGATCTAAAAACATGTTCTGAACAAAATGCAGTTCCACTGCCTGACAAACATACCTACACTACAACGCAAACTGCACTGCACACTATCGGTATGATTTCAGTGCATGGTTCGAGCCAGAGGGGAATGTAAATGGCATAGACAGCTGGTGTCAAGTTCAAACCCCAGGCCCATCAAGCTTTGATGGGAGCGCCTAACTCTCTGTACAGTCATGCATTCTAAAAACAACAACAAAAAAACACAAATGTTTCAAATTAGAACTAAAATTTGAAGTAGGCATGACTGAAAAGACAAGGTCATGAGTCAAACAGCTTGTTTTTTCTTCAGGATTACTGAGCTCACTTTCCCTGAATTTGTGAAATGTTCAGAAATCTGGAGGGAAATCAATATTGTACTGCAGTTCTTTTGGATCTGGAGGAATCTCCTGAAAAGGTCCATGCATCTCATGAAAAAGCCCACAATTCCAGATATCTTCCACTCAGCTGAGGCCTCAGGAAGACCAAAGACTTGCTGGAGGGAGAGTATCTCCAGCTGGCTTGAGAACATCTGGGAATCCTCTAGAACAAATTAGATACTTTTGAAAGAGAGGTCTGGTCAGATCGGCTTTGCCTGCTGCCACTGTGGACCTTATTAGAAGTATGAAAATGGATGGATGGATGGATTGATGCATGGATGCATATGTATGGATGGATGGATGGATGATAGGTGTTTTGATGGGTGCAGGGATGGATGGGATTTCTGAGACACACCAAAGGTGTCTCAACACACTTCTGGTGCTCTCATTTCATAGAAACTGTGTTTGTGATATAATTTTTCAAATAGAGAAAAATTCCAGAAAAAAATATTCTGGTAAAATTCTGTGGAAACTGGGGCTTTGAATGTGTTTTGCATGTACTCCTCTTGCCTTGAGGGTTTCCTCAGGGTACTCTGGTTTACTCCTGCAGTTGAAAGATGTGCACTTAGGCTAATTGGTGTCTCACAGTATACGATTCAGTGTATGTGTGTGTGTGTGTGTGCCCTGTGATCGACTGCCATCCTATCCAGCATTTACCCCAGTCTTGGACCCTAATTCTGCCTGGGAGAAACACCAGGTCCCCTGTGAGCCTGACCAGGAACACCAGATGGATGGATGGATTGGATACCCTCCACGTGAAATCATTCCTTATTTGCCACTTATTTGTCTCCATTTTATTTAAATTCTGCTTGCATAACTTGTAAGCGCCTACCAATTTTGTGTAAATTTCTAGTGTGAAAACATAAAATAGGAAATCAGTTTGGGAAAATACTGGGCAGCACAAATTAGCAAAACAATAAAACCTTCAGATTAATCATAATGGTCTGTGAGTCTATGAAAAATTACTTTGGTGCAATCAGACCTGGGATCACATTAATCTGTGGTTTCCATCCTGTATGGTCTCATTTGTCTTAATTCATTATTTGCTACATTTTTGTACCACTAGAGATTTTATTGGAATGCAAAAAATATCAGTTTATGAATACTGTATATTCATAGTCACATTGTAATAAATTGAACCAATAACTTTTAAACAGTGGCATTTGCTATAAGCTGGAGCTAAAAGGAAATGAGAAAACTGCATTAATACATATATTTCACAGAAAGTCAGCTAGCAAATGAGAGCGGAGATGAAACTGTTGACAATTTTTTTAAAGAAAGATGACCTAATTCAACCACTTTCTCAGCACTATAGGCCTTAGGGTAGTGGTCATTGTCTGCCTGTGAACTGGTGGGTTTTTGCCCATTTATTGGTGGGAGTGGACTACATCACAATCTGAAGAAAGACTTGGTATACCAACATGGTGATTGTTGCATGCTTGTGGTGTCAGTGAGCCCCCATCCTCCCCCAGACATGAAGGTGGAGCCTCAGCAGTCGGCTTGGTTGTTGGGCGGACCCTCCTTTTGTTTTGTTACTAGCAAATTACATGCAGCTAAATGTCACTCATTTCTTTAAACAGCTTAACATGATGACAATTAAGGTGCCTTTTTTGTATGTTAATCAAAAAGGCTATAAAGACAATACAGAGCAGGTGAGTATACAGATGAAATTGTGTCCATGGGTCTGTGAAAAATCTTGTTGGCACAATAAGACCTCCAGACTAACATGAACTGAGACAAGCAATGCGAGTCCAGCCTCAGTGTCTCAATCAGGCTGCAGGAAGCACTGAGAACCCAGGGAACACTGAGCAAGGCAGTCTTACTGCTATAAACACTGGTCACACTCTGGTAGGTTTGGGCCTGCAAGGCACCCGTCGCTCAAACTCTCCCAGGAAGTGGGCTGAGCTTGGGACTGATGCGATGATTGGGTGGAGCTCGGGGTGTCAAAAAAGTACTGCATGTGCATGATTTCCGTGCAGCTGTCTGAGGATGGAGGCCAGAGAGGAAAGCTAGCACTCCAAAACAGAGCCACCTTCAAAAGCAGCCATTACACTGCTGACCCGAGTCTGTGTTAATCTTCAGCCTTACTGTAGGTGTAACTGCAGAAATAATACATCTCCTAAAACTGAAATAAAACCAGCAACTGCAAGTTATTATAATAATATTCATAATTAAGAAATGATAAAGATACTTGTGTTGTTATGGTTGTAACCGAAAGTGGGTTTGGAGAGCCAAGACACACAGGAGATGAGGAGGAGGAGGCAGGAGCAAGAGCAAAACCGGGTGTAAAATAAACAAAAGGAGTAAACACACCCACCGGGCTCTGGCCTGACTGCAAAGGATAAGAAAAATTAACTCAGTAAAAACAAGGCAAGAACCAAGATACAAAGACTAGGGAATCAAGTGGTGAGAACGAGGCAGACAGTCATGTCAACTGACGCACAACAAACGGGTAAGACGCAGACTTAAATCACAAGAGATGCAGGTAGAACATATGAGGTCCATCAGGACAAGGGTAATTGGGAAGCACAATGAGGAAACGAGACAACACAACTGACATACACAAGACCCCGGGCAGTAGTTCGGGGGCTCAAACCGCCAGAGCACTGGTGCTGATGTGACACATCCTATGCATTGTCACGGGGGGGCCTGGAGCCTATTACAGGCAGCATAGAGCATATGGCTGGGATACACTCCAGATGGGATGCCAGTCCATTACAGTGCATAGACATGTACATACAGTGTATATGCTAGTAAATATTGTTGCCCATAATATGTGAGATGGACTGGCATCCAAGGTGTTCCCCTGCATTCCCCTGCATTATGACCTTGAAATAGATAAGTGGTTAGAAGGTGAATGTATGGGTGGATGTAATTGGCATTTCTCTGAGAGAAATGAATACTACATGAATTTTACACTAAAATTGAATGCTCTCTGAGGATGACTGATGCCAAGATACATAATAAATCTTCAAAATGTAGAAAGTGGCTAGTGGGGAAGTCCGATAGGTTTTTGTTTTATTGGAGGCTATTCTGCTTTTTTATGTTATTAATCTTCAAGCAGCTACACGTTCTTCCCGCATGGACAAATACTCACCCAGACACACTTTGAAACAGTTCATTCAAAAATGTGTAATGGCTCTGTGTTCAGGGCTCTGTCACAATAATGGCAGAACAGATTTTATGACCAAAACTTGAAACATCGACTGGTTTTATATAACAAAACCATACCACTATACAGAAACTGGTAGACTGGGCAAGCTACACAACACTGGGTCAAGTTTTCGAATTGAGGTTTCATTGACGTAAGCTTAGTGTAACGAATACCTTTAATAAATACATGCAGTTTACCTTTAAATGGTTTGTTGGTATTTTGTTTCATTTGGCTTCCTCCTGACATTCATTGACTCTTCTCATCCTGGCACCCATGGCAGAATTGGCCAGATGCATACGTGCAACAGACTGTTTTCTCTTCAGGGAAAGTATTAACAAGTTAGCTGTCAGGCAGACACACACCGACGGGGCGGTTCTCCCATGGGACGCCTCTTTTTATTGGCTTCACATGAGCACCTTCGTTGTAGGGTGAGGCCAAAACTCAAAGGGGAATCAATTTGGAAGAAATTACAATAACGTCACAACAAGGAGCTCTCCTCACTGGAGACAGCCGCATGTCTAGAGGACAGGTTGAAGATTGATTGCCCGGCTGTCGTAGCGCTTATGATCCTATCAGCCAAATTAAACTGTGGCCCTGAAGAGACACAACTCCTCAGATTCATTTTGGATGCTTTCGGTTTCCACCATCTGATCCCCTCTCACCCTTCGCCCGTCTTACGGGAAGACTCAGTCCTGGTGGACGTAAGGGAGTTGTACGGGAAAGGGGGAGCGGGAGGGAGGACTGACAGGCGACCCCACAGCAGCCAGCACTAAGAGGACATTAATAGCAGCACATTAATGCTTTGAAGACTTAATGAAGTTCCACAGAACGTGAAAGGGGGGAGGGAGGCGAGCGTTGCGTTATTGGTTAACATCAGATTAATGGGGATGATCATTAAAGTGATAGAGATGGATTGTTCTTTTTGAGCAGTCCCTCCCATCTATCCGTCACCAGGAAGATGGCGCTCATCCTGGTAGCCACCGTTTGTTGACCTAAATAAGCAGCTTAACCCTGGGCAATCAAAAATGAATAAATTGACTCACAGAGGTGAAATAACAACCGTGAGCTTGGAACTGAAAGAAATTGCGTTTCTGCTATGTTACAGTGCTTTTTGTTATATGAAAACAGCAGCGGTAATGCAGGAAATAGTCTTTATATTTACAGAAAAGCCATTACCAAAGGTAACACATGAAATTCTGCAAACATGAGAATGGATCATTCGCCAAGCGTTTTGTCAAGTGTAGTGATGACATGCTCACTGCTCTCAAAACGAAGGTAAAAAACAAAAAATGATGATAAGAATATCAAATCTAGCCGTCATGTCGAAGGATATATTATGTTTTAGTGTTTTTGGCCCTTCTCTGCACAAACTCACTTGAAAACACATCGTAATGATGAGCAGCAGCAAAGTGCCAACAGGTGTCTAAAATTTCATGAGAACGTTTGTCTGCAAACCCAGTGCGTGCATCCCCTTTCATACTGTTTAAATGTGGAGACCAGGATGGAGTGGGAAGGGTTAACTGGGGAAGAGCTTTAGACTAACGTTGTTCTATTAAAATCATCATGAATTCATGGTAGCAGCAGTTCAAAATGGATTTGTAAATGAAAGATAAATGTCAAACCTTGCATGTGCTAAACCAGGTCGGGACAGTAGTATCATTTCATTTGATGTCCTTTTCAGGTAGTGGGGGGTACAGGAGTATGGTGTACTACTGCTAATCATAATGTTCCTAGGACAGGCCTGTTTTCATTATCTTTCAACAGGGTACTTAATCTGAATTTGTGTTATAAGATTATCTAGCCACACAAATGGGTGGAACTGTTGGCTTAGCCATCCAGGGTTTCAGTCCTGCCTCTGTTCTGCATGTGTGGAGTTTGCACATTATCCCAATCCTGTGTATGTTTCCTCTGGATACTCCAGTTTCCAATTTCCAAAAGATATGTCTTTAAATTGCCCCATGTGGTGTGTGAATGGGTGTGTGCATGTGAGTGCCCTGTTATGGCCTGGTATTGAATCCAGGACGTCCCTAGTCTGTTGCCCCCCCCCCCATGATAAGCCTGTACTGGATAAGCTATTGAAAGATGGAAATATTTTTAAATGCCAAGGGACAAAGTCATAGCATCTGAAAAACTTCACCTGAGCATGCAGTGACACAGGTCAGTGATTATGAACCTTGAACATTCAAACCATGTAACCATGAGCTCTGATGTTAGGTAAGCAGGGCAGATTAAATACCCGCCCTTCCTCCCAGTTTACTGTGAACGATCCCCACTCCCACCACGAGAATAGCCACATAGCAGCCAGAGAAGCCGAGATCAGGCCCATTTCCTGCCTTTCTTCTACCTTAAACCTCAATAAATGTGCTGAGGTGTGACGACTAGTTCTCATACTAGTTGTTAGTTCTCTCACCCACTAGTCCTTTCACTCACCAAAATGTTTAATTGCTGTAGCCCCCTCCCTCCACCACCACTGCCGCCACTTTCAGATGAATTTCGCTGTCAGATAATTGTGACAGATTAAGACAAACGCTGGTACATCTTCATGGAGCCAGCTCTCAGTTGGTGAATACCAATTTGGAGTGATGCCCATTTGGATGTTGAGAGAACTGCCCGTCACACGTTTCCCGCATGTGTTCTTTTATGACCAGAGATATAGAGCTCATATTTGAAAAGATGGTGAGGTGGCAACTTAACAGACAGAAGATTTTGAAAGTGCTAATTTTGTCAGGCAAAATTTCACCAGTCAGTATATGAAAGTAACGGCCTTGGATAAAGCCAAATGTGTCCTTTAATGCGTGCCCCAAAAAGGTCAAAAGTTCATATATACATTTTTAATGCCTAAAAATACAACATATGCTACTTTATGACAGTAAATTTAACAGCAAAGTTTTGTGAAAGTCTTATCCATCCATCCATCCATCTGTATACCTAAGCATTTATCCTGGTCAGGGTTGTGGAGTTTATAAAAATAGATAGATAGATAGATAGATAGATAGATAGATAGACCATCTGTGTTGTCTGTGTATAAATGTGTTATATCCAACACCCAATTTTATTGATTCTACTGGATTTAAAATAAGAATATTTGAAAACATCCCTATGATGATTGAGGTTCATTTCAAATTTTTCTCAAAGGTGTCTGCCTAACATTTTTGTCTTGGTTGCGTCATCGCTGTGCTCCCCGCTAGATGCCATCCCCCCTCCCTTTCAGTCGGGGAATCAGGCACCACTGTGCACAGCGGCTGAGTGCCAGCCTGCAAAGCCTGCTGGGATGCAGAGACAACAAGGCTTTGTCTTTCAGTGTGGCACAGTGTCTCGTGGGCTGCTCGAATGTAATTTGTTTAAACGTGTGAGAGGACAGTGACTCTTGTACCAGAGACGGGAAATGTCCTTGAATTTGAGAAGGCATTTACTTACTTAGCAGATGCCTTTGTCTAAAAGTGACATACAAAAGAGGAGAGCTTTGGGGCATCTAGTACACCTTGAGCAGTAAAGGGTCTTGCTCAGGGGCCAGACTGTGATATTATTACTCAGCTAGCTACAGGATTTGACCCCACAGCCTTGTGGGCAAGGGCACAGATCCCTAACATGCTGAGTGACACTGCGCTAACAGGTTTGAAAGGCCTGGCCCGCAGTGGCCGCAGCCGCTCCTCACCTTAGTGACTCGTCTCTGAATTGAAGCTCAGTCGTCCTTTGCTGCAAATCGCGCCATCGTTCTCAGAGCGAGCAGGTGGGAGCCTTGTGCTTCGCTCTCCAATAAATGCTGGCATCCCGTTCTGAATGAGAAACCCCCCCCCCCCCCCCCAAAAAAAAAACCTATACCCACAAACGAAAACCAGGCCCCTCTGAAGGGCAAAATACATGGACACCACACAAGAGCAGGTTGAGTCAAACTGATAGCTGCGATCTGAGTTATAACTGGATTTCATCAGCTGGATGACTCATTGTGCATATATGTGGGAAGCCTTTCACAGTGAAATGTGAAAAATTACATTTTTCTCAATACAGGGAAGAATTTTGCATACAATTTCCACTTTTTGTTAGTGTTTCTGTCTTCTGCTGTAAGGACTGTTAACGGAATGCCCATCAAAAGCCAAGAGACTAATATAATGACAGTCCAAGTGTGATTAACATAATTAATGCAAATTCATGAATGCCAGGACATTCTGCTACAAAACAGACATGTATTAAAATTTTTGTGACTTTTTATGACTCCTCTTATTATTAAATATATTACTAAGATTATTTGCAACTGTTAATGTCTGTCATAGTCATCGCTGAATCTGGAGAGGGAATTCAGCCAGTCATAAAAACTTTCTTTTATTTCAGTTCTGATTAGCCATTTTACTTTTTTACTATATAAAAAGCCTATTAATTAATTAAAATGCAAAAACAAATAAAACTATATCAAGGCTTTTTCCGTTAATGAGAAAGTATTAGATAATAAAGTGGTCCTGCCCAACCAAAATATTTAATTGACCCCCCCACCCCCATGCCCAGCCCAAGCCAAGCCAAACCAAGCCAGCCAGCCTAGTACCAGGCCTGTTAATAATGATATCTATGTTTTTATTTAGTTAATGTATTTTTACGCATTGTCTTATTTTCTGCCTTCAGTTATTTGTGTGTTGCCTGTCTTACAAACATGTAGCTTGAGCTTTTGTTTCATAGCGTTTTTCATTGTCATAAACCACTTTACATTCATAATTTAAAAAATCCAACGTGCTGATTCCAGAGATCACGTATCAGTGCCGAGACACGTGAACATCATGATGTTAAGCCCTGTTTCATGCCAGAGAGGTTTGCTTACTTGCTGGAATTGTGCTTCTGTAGTTTTCTTTCCAATAAACTCTATGCCCTGTATAATCACTGATATTTAACTGCTCAGGTAAGCACAACTCCTAAGAAAAAAAGCAACAATATCTAAGGAATAGAACTGTACTTGTGTAATTAAGATATTACCAATCAAGATTTAAATTGTATTTAATGTAAGGTCTGCAGCTATTTCCCAGAAGAATGCCCTTATATGGTTCCAAGAGTGAATAAAGCTACATTGGGTTGCACAGCATTCTCTTACAGCAGCAGTACAGGACCCTGGCTCACTGTCTATCTATAAGTCTGGGCTTAAAACATAGCTGTTTTATCTTATTTACAGAGTCTTTAGGTAGTTACACACTCCCAAGCTAGGCTCTAGTCTGAGGTGTAGAGCTGGGTGGGGATCAGTGCCACTTTTCTCTCTCCCCCACCCCCATTTCTGGAGTGTACCTATCAGAAGTCCAGCTTCAGGATATCCCCCCATTTATCTGATAGCCTACCGTGCCCTCCTTCCTCATCACTTGCCCATCCTGACTGGCTTGCCATCATCTGAGCCACCAAACCTGCTCTTCAACTTGATCACCTGACTGCCTCTTCCAATATGCTGTGGTCCATCTGACTGTTCTACCTCATTGTTGTTCATATTGTATTAATGAATTTAATGACCTTGTCCTGCCTGGTACCAGTCAGAGGATGCCCCCCCCCCCTTGATTCTGGTTTTTCCCAAGGTTTCTTCCTCCTGAGGGAGTTTTTCCTTGCCACTGTCGCCTTTGGCTTACTCTCTGGGGACCTGAATCCTGGGACTATGAAAAGCACTTTGTAACAAAGCTCCTTGTTAAAGGCACTATATAGATCAAATTTAATTGAATTGAATATGGACATTGTGCACATATTAAAACCCCTCTTAGATAAGCACTGGATTTCAGTGTCCTTTTGTTCTCTCTTGGATTCAGCATTCTAACAAAACATGTATGACGAACCTACCTGTGTACTTAGGGTTTTTTAAGTTGAACTCTAGCCTTATCTGTATTAGCTGAGTCTTTACAAAACATAAATTACTGTCATATCCTACCCTTGATTGATCCTGCTTATATAACAAGTTGATAAATGTCATAGCTAGAATATGTATTGGAACATAAAAACTTTGGTTTGCTCTATGTTTTTTTATTACTTAACCTAATACTAGTTACATTCTATTTTTGTTAATATTGCCCCAATAATTCGTCTTCAAACCATTTTTCCTGGTTAGGGCCATTGGAAGAGATGCTAGTCCATTGTAGGGCACATACACTATGGGCAGTTTATAGACAGCATAACTGCATGTGTTTGGATTGTGGGAGGAAACCAGAGTACCTGGAGAAAAATCACGAAACACACAGAGCAAGAGTTCGAACCCAAAACCCTGAAGGGTAACAGCGCTACCCCCTGAGCCGCCTTGATAATAATTGTTTTCTTCTTATTATTATTATTGCCAAAAATATTCTGCGTATTGTCGGGAAAATTGCAAAACTGGTAGTTTTAATGTTTTGCCACACGGTGGCAATAACACTACATGAAACTGATTATATAAAAAGACGCGTAATTTGAGAAGGTGCTTATTTTCATTACTATAACACTGCAGTTACGTAGCGTGATTTTTGTAAATTAGACTACTTAATGCCGACTACAGGAGAAAATTACATCAAAATAATTATCTTTAGTTGGAGCGCATCGGACAAATGATTCTTCCTAGTGTCGGTAAAATGTCTGCCACTAGATGACAGTGGAGCACACGCTTTAATGGACGTGCTACAGACTTGTAAACTTGTACTGTTTTCATGATGCAGCTGTTACACTAATATTGCCTAATTATTTAGCATTATTATCCGTTTCCTAGATTAGTGAAAGACACTTGTTTTCTTTAGGAGTGGCTGGAATATCCACAATACTTCACATTGACCAAACACCTCTCTCACTCTCTGTCGCCGCGTTCGCTTCGTTTACCAACTTAATCACTTGGGTTTGGTCACTTTTAAATATAATTAGAAAAATAAGCGAAATCATTGTGGTGTTTAGAATATGAAACCCCCCAGTTATGTGTAACATTTCATTTATTCGGCAGTGCTCAAATGTGCTGCTTTTCACTGCTTCCAAACAGGTTTTCCAAAATTTTTATTCTGGAACCGTCATTTTTGCTTAAAAGGTTGAACTTATGCAGTGTAAAACATTTAAGCAACTGCTATACTGGTTATATATAACAATCCTGAAGGCAAGATTGTATTACTTTGTGAGAATTTGCTCGGTATAAAACGGGTGTTGACGCAGCGGCTACCCAGGTAAGAAATGTTCCTGAAACGTTCTTGAAATGTTCTTCTTACGTCACTGCTGAGTGCAAGGCCATACACAAACTTGATTTTGCATATCAGAAGTTTGCTTAATTAAATAGCATTGAAATAAGCAATTTAATTTCAATGTAAATGTATTTCACATGTAAAAAATATTTATTTCATATTTATAAATATTTATATCAACCGATTGAGAACCATGGTAATTCTATATTCTTTTAAAAACTATTACAGAACTATTGGGGCATGCAATTCCATTGTAAATAGCGTAGGTAATAGGGATTTTCACATTGGGCACTTGTGTCACAGCTCAAAAGTATATATTGTATGAACTATTTAGCACTTTGATTCGTTTTAATAATTAAGTGTCCTCGTACATCCGATTGTAATATTTTCAGATGCCTGCTTTTCCGTCAGAATAGGGAGGGATTCAAGAGGACGTCGACTTCACTGTCCGTCCATATGTGAGTCAGATATCGGCCACAGTGTTTGTTCTGCCATCCAATCAACTAATTATGCCTCGAGGACAGTCACCCCCATCAGTTCTCAATTTAAATCTCTGTTAGTGGTGTAGTAACACGCTGGGGTTTGTGAGGGGCAACATCCAAGCAAACTCTCTACAGCACTTAGCAAACAAAAGCGATTCCTCTTTGTTTATTGTGCCTGAAGACACTTTCTTCACTGTCATGGCTCACACCTGCTTATACGTATAAGGTTTAAAATTAATTAGCCTTGTTTAATCATCACACTCACGAAAAATAGCATGATTTAGACTTCCTTCTAT
>JAACJT020000035.1:4448858-4493375 GCA_009936485.2 Gymnarchus niloticus
ATTTAACTTTTAAAATGCTATGTTTCATATATTTTGATCATGCGGGCGATCTTGCATTTCTGGCCACAAGACCCTATAAATTGAAAAAGCCATGCGAAGAGGTTACCATCAAAACAAAAGCGTGAAACTGTTTTGATATTGCGTACAACTGCAAATTTATTTGAAGACGTAACTGCATGTAACTAGTCATCATTACCTAGAGGTCTTCTTCATAACTTAGGGCTTCCAGACAGAAATATGTGACATATTACATGATTTCGATAAACTGTTAATTGTAATGCTTTAATATAAAAACCCAGTTGTTTGGTGCAGCAAGAAAAAAAAATCAAAATAGTGCTGAAAACATTTGGAGTTTATGACAATGTTTTTCATTACTCTTCCATTGACTGTGAATTATCATTAGTAATAGTCGTATTTCTTTCGGAAAAACTCTGTTGTGCATAAAAATGAACATTGATTCAAGATCAATTCTTAATACATAAAATACTGCCAGTAAAACAATTTCAGTCACGTCAATCAACACATATACAGATCGAATAGAAACTGACACAGTTTTTCTAAGTTACATCGGAGGTTAGAATTATGAACTTCTGAACTTGTGCACGCAGTTAATATGTGTAGGTCCAACAGAAACTAATTCAATTTTTAGGTTTTACTGTAAGAATGAAATGTAAGCTTCTAAACTAGTAGCGAGACCTTTCTGAAGTTTCAAACTTCAACTAAAGATTAGTGTTATGAATCAGTCAGTCCTAATTAATTTCCTTTGTGTTTTTAAAATCAGTGCCACTTCATGTATTATATATGCATGTGTACACATATTTTAATCAAGATATAACACCTTTCTCGGGATTTCTCCTTGATCCACATTCGCCGGCTTTTTGGGTTTGAAAACCCAAGTGCTCGAATACTGTAAACATGCTATCCTACTGCGCTACTTGGGCAGGCGTTGATTTACAGGGCATTACCCTAACTACATATAGCTGAGGACACAGTACCTTTTTATATCTTAATGCTTTTCAACGCATACATCTTATGCATTTACAAGATTAACGATTCTGCTGCGACCTTTTGCACCAATTGCCATTAAGTTTTTGTTTTAAAATGTTTTCCATTGTTTTTGAATTAGACCTGTGGCTATACGCTTGAAAAAGACATTTAACCTCAACTGCTTTGTGGTGTAGGCTACCTTCAGCTTTACAACCAGGTAAAAAATGCTTTAATATTTAAAAAAGTATTTTTGGCCATTTTTAACATGGTTGCATGAAAAAACTCAACATATATACATTGTAAGAAGCCTTAGTACAATAAGGCTATTTTGTCAGCTATAATCACCACCTAACCTCATTTTGCTTCTTGATAAAGCGGAAATGTCGTTCTGTTGCTTGCAGGATTCAATGTGCGCGAAGATCACACCCTGACAGAACAGGCAATAACAGAGTGATATAGGTAGGCCTGTGTTCCAACCTAATATCACTGCCTAACTTGCCATTTTACACAATGTCACTTACAACAACGAAAAAGAAAACTCTTTAAAATGTATCTCAGGCAAGGTAACACAATAGCTGGGATAGCATGCAGGTTGGCGTTTTTGATGGCCAAACAGTGTTCGGGGAGATTAAACACTCAAAAATAGCTCTAACTTGCTAACTTGAAATTTTTAAGGGCACACACTTTATATTATCAGTAATGTAACACGCGTTCTGAAAACGTATTCGCAGCTATTCTGATTACCAGCAAGGTGGCCTTGAAAAACGTCATATAACCCATTCACGAATCTTCCAACTGCTTATCCTGAGCAGGGTCGCATGATGTTTTATAACATTGATTACTAATCACTAATTAATATAAGATATAATATATATTGAATATTTGCCAGAAAGCATACCATTGTCCGTTTTTCCATGGGGTATTTTTTTTAACTTTCTAAAGTAAACTGCTACATGTGTAGGTGGACCGACATAAATCCCATGTAACAGTACTATCGATGTGTGCTGACAAAGATGGTAACATCGAGATGCCATAAAAGACTGCAAGCACGTAGCTTCATTAAAAGTGGAAAGGTAAACCGTGCCTTCAGTTTTTGCCAGTGCTTATATAGTTTCTATATTATTTTTTAGTTTATTTTGTTCCAAAGTGGATTGGAGATCCCTATAGCATGATTCAGCGAACACACCTTGGTTCAGGTAATAGATCTTTGTTTGAGATTTTAAAAATGATTTGATTGCTGAAATAAAACACATTTTTATTTCAGTATGTTTATCTGCCTCTCGCTATTTATTTCTTTATTATGTGCATATTGGTTTTTGGTAGTGTTTTCGTTCATAGCAAAACATACGTAGTCCTGCTTTGAGTAAGTTGATAATATAAATCATTAAACTTGTGCTTTTCTGTTAAGTGTTTGAGTATCGATAGCATTAATATATCTACTATAGATGCTAACCGTATTGCGGCGTTGGATTTAATACTTTCCTAGATTCTTTCTAGATTTTTTTTTTTTTTTTTGCCCAACTAATGACTTCCTTGCTATCTATTTTGCAAATACATAACGTCCAGTTAGAATATTGCATTTATTTTACAAACATATTACCTTAAGATTTTGATTTGCCAAGCCTGAAATTACCGTTGAGTTGCCAAGTATATGCGTATTTACTCAGTTATTTGGACACTGACAGCTCTCTGAACGTTACAACTAGGATAACACTCAGTGTACACACACGCACGCGCACATAAATTAGCAGCGCGTTGAGAAGAGCCCGCAAGCTCCTTTAAATCTTCTCTATTTTGACAGGACACATTAAGATCTGCCTGCTCAGCACGAGCACATCATAAAACTGGACAGGCAATTTCTGTTTTCACCAAATAGCTAGGCTAACTCGTTCTGCATCTTTGATTTTAATACACTAGACAAGCAGCTTAGCAGTAAGGGAGAGGAAAAAAAATATTTTAGGTTCTGAATATTTTTTTCTCAAGTTATGCTTCACAATTCCCCTAAATCTATTGCTCTATGTGAATTATCAAGTAGAATTTGATTAATATGCAAATTCAAGGCAAAGAGTTTCATATAATTCTTTCAGTGGAGAGTAATTAATCAACAGTTGAAGAAAATTAATACATATATCAATTTTGTCAGGGACATGCTTAGTTCAATAGCCCGTAAAATTGAAGTTTGAAGTATTAACGGGCTCTACAGGAACGTTATGACTAAAACTTTCAAATTCATCCTATTTAGTGATCAATCAAGCTCCCCCCTTAGGTTAATCTAGTTCATTTTTCATCTCAAATCATGCACTTTAGTGACAACCCATCTAGCAGAGAGTCGATAAAAAGTTTTTTTTATTATTATTTTTTACAGTGGCTTGACATTATTTCCTAGCTCAAAAATGTTTCGGTGAAAATATGGCAGAAAATAAAGCATGTATTCGTATTACCGTTCATTTCAATAAAAATAAAAGATGCGTACAACGTGCTTTCAACATGGTGTGGTGGCCTGAAATAACTATTTTTAAAATATTGAAATTGTTAAAAAAATCGGCGCATTGTGCTATAAAGGAGAATAACTAATACTACTTTATTTAGGTCATGAAATAAATAGGGTCATGGAAAAAATATTTCGTTAAAGCCACCATTGTTGATTTCCAAATTCATTTGCAAGCATCCTAAATAACAGGCGTAGGCGAAACACCAAAAAGAATTCCCGTGTTAGTACATTTCACCATAATTTTGATCCGAGGTCAGCAATTCAAAGGATGAGATGCGCCAGTTCCACCGAAATAATTAGCTACTTGTATTTTTTGGCGCATGTCAATTAATTAATTTTGATATACCAACCTTTATTTACGAGATATACTATATTATAGTATATCTCGTAAATTCATGGAGGATACACTAATTGTTCGATTCATCTTTTCCACGTCATCAGAGCTTTAGCAAATGAGAGAGAGAGAGAGAGAGAGAGAGAGAGAGAGAGCGAGAGAGAGAGAGAGAGAGCGAGAGAGAGAGAGAAAGACAGAGAGAGAGAGAGAGAGAGAGAGACATGGGGCAACCTATTGTTTCAGCAGGGACTCATGCATCAAACTTCAATTTTCCGGACGATTGAATTAGCGATTTTTTTTTCTCTTGAACTGAAATACACTTAAGGCTTTGGGATTAATTACCTCGTTCTGGTCTCTCAGATTGTAGTATTACTTATCGTTGCCACGTTTGACAACACCTCATAAAATAAGGAACTGGAATCCACAAACTCACACTGCATGCCTCAACCTTTACTGATATAATAAACATGCTTTCACTGGCATTTCAGTATTACACTGGCAGGTCAAAGTGTGATTTTAGTGTGTAAGTTGAGTGTGAAAGTTTTAGTGTGTAAGTTGAGCAACTCAGTGTCGTAATAATATAACAGCCTACAAAATTAGGCTCCCGTGGGTGTTCGTGTCTGTGCGCATGCACGTACCAGTCAAGAATGACAGACACAGAGAAGCACAAATACGCGCATTGTTTGTTATCCACACTATTTACACAATGTGAACACGTGCACTTTATTTCTGTACATAACAATGGTGAACGTTGAGCTATTTTGACAGCAGGTTTGGCCACCTGGATAAATTAATAGCACATTGCTCAGCGGTGTACTGTTTAAGAATTTCCAGTCAGTTTAGATATTACTTTTGCACTATACGTATATACACCTGCTTACATGTTTTACCTGGCAAGCCGATTTTAATGGAAATGGTCACGTTTGATGGGTCCACCTTTTCATGTAGCAACCAAATAATGTAAACAACCTTTGTGGAAAAATCTACGTTGACGAATTTGTCCAATAATTTATTTCATATACCATGTACGTTACCAGCAGGCACTGCACCTGCACGGCAGAAGAAGCTATACCAAAACATGGGAACCTGAATAGGGAAAACAACTGAATTATCATAATTATTGTAATTATTATTGTTATTACTACAGTATTATTGTTACTGTTATTGTTGATGGCGTCATATTATGTTTTTATAACAATCAAAACAAGATTTTACATTGCAGTTTATTTAAAACCTAATGAAATGTGCATGACCTGATAGGTCGTTAACAAAATTCAGCCTCAGTCACACAACCATAATGGTCAAACAAGCAGAAACTAGGTACCGCCTAAAAAAATTAAAGTCTGTGTGCCTAATCACGTGCGCGTCCAGCAGGAATACATCCGCGTGGCACATCGTTCCGTTTTAAGAAATCTAAAGTTGAATGCGGTCCTCCCTTGATCACAGAATCCTTTTCTTCTTTCAGATACTCTTTCTCACATCATCATGTTTTCAGCTTCATTAAACTCTCTAAAGACAAAGGGCATAAAGAGAAAAAAGAAATAGAGTGGAAAAGAAAACAAACAAAAGACTCCCATTTACCAGACACTCGCATAAATGTCACTGTTTAAACATTTTATGACTCCCCTACTTAACATGAAAAACACTTTCGCCACAAGATGTGGGACTTAAAAAAATCTCGGGATAAAAGTCAGCCATATTATTTCAAGCCCCTAAAAAGGGAAGAGACAAGTGCTTTATAAAAAAGGGCGAGTTTCATTGTAATTCATAGACTTGTTTAAAATGCCAAGCTAAACAGGCAAAGAAAAGAGTCGGCATTAATGGACACAGATGCCCTCGTGAAGAGAGGGCCTATGTATGCATTATAGCTTTTGTAAAATGGAGTTAAACAGTTTAAAAAGAGGGTTAACTCAATCCATCAAATTGTCTAAAATTTGTGAAGAAAATACAAAAACCATATGGCCTCCAAACGTTTGTGTCCTTTTTGTGCAGTGGGACACACTTGTCTCAGTATTGAGAGCTGCGGGAGGCTGTGCATGCTCCATTGTCCCTTGTCACATCGGGGAAGACTGCTCATTTGTCCCCAGTTTTCATGCTTTACGCTAAAAATTACAGCCTCACCCCTTTTCAAAGAGGAATTATATAGCCTTAGAGAAACTGGCCCAAAACTTTGTGTTTTTGTGGCATCCTCTCTTTTTTTCTCCCAGGACCAGATTTGTGTTTCTCACATAAATTTCGTTAAGAATAGGAAAACACACGTTGCAGGGTCAAGAAGGCAGGTTACGCTTTTAGAATATGAAAAGGAAAAGGATGCCGCGCTAGAGAAATGGTTTGGATTTTTTGCAGAAGGCAAAAACACAGTAAAGAACTCCACGGGGTTTACGCCTTAAAAACAAGCTGAAGTTTCGGTATTTACAAATTATTGAAATTATTAGTTATTTATCATTATAATTAAAGTAAATGCGTGCTTGCGTCGGGTACAAATTTCGCAAACATATACGAAATGTTTATCCGTTCGACTTTATAAACAGAATTGTTCATTATCTAAGCATATATAGACTCACGAATTCACTGCGTTTAAAATCAAGGAAATAACGAATTGCGTTGTGTAATTGTATTAAATATAAAGCAAAAAAACCCCAAAAGTAATAACTTTCTATAAGAACACGTTTAATCGACGATTCAGTGGTGTATTATTGCACAAATCTATAAACCTTAGAAACGATGCTATTACAACTAAATTAAACAGCTATCTAAAAAGTTCACATATAATATCGTAATACAACAAACGGAAAAATACTGAGAAAAAGGATTTTTTATTTTCACTTTATATACATTACGCATTTTACATTGGTTTAAATAGTGTCCTGGGTTAAAAGGCACTTACAGGCATACAAAACATAGTAAATCTATTAAAATGTAAATTACTTTATTGTATTCAAACAATGGAACTTATTTCTACTGAAAAGTAAATTAATCGACAGCTTGTTAAAATCATCGCAATAGACATTTTCAAAATAATTTTACCCATGTTCATGTCTGAAACATTCGTCTATCAAACGTTGTATTTCGTTCTATTTCAATCGCCCTTTCGATTCATGCAATACTGTATAAATAAGTAGATGGTGTGTTGTATTTGCAAATATCCTAAATGCACACACACACACTCGCGCGCGCGCGCGCGCACACACACACACACACACACACACACGTGGGGAAATGAAATTTTGGCTAAATTTAACAAAAAAAAAAACAAGCTGCAAAGTTTAAAACAAAGGAGAATACATTAATGAAAACTAAACATGCATTTATATAACATGCAAAAGCTGGAAAGGGTTCGATAATGGAGCGATAAAAACTGTATATGAGATTACCAACATATGAGCAAACAAGTGGATGCACCAGTGTGCGTGCTCGAGCGCGAACGTATGTTCACAAACACTCCGAATTCAGCTGGAGTCCTTGTTTTGTCCTTAGTTTGAGACGTGTCTTTTAAATACACTGCTTATTGCTTTTACCGAAGACTGTCGTCTTGATTAAATACAGAGCATAAGATTAATATCGCTGTCACTGTGTAGCGCTATAAATCGTTCATGCTTTCTTCCAAATTTATTCGTCAACAAAATGTCACTTTAAGTTAGTTAATATAGTATTTGTTATACAATGATAATAATAACAACAATAATGGTTATGAATAATGGTTGTTGCTGTTATTATCATTAGAAATATTCAGATAATAATCAATCAGTCGTCCACATCAATTTCCACGTCTTCGTCTTCTGAACACTCTTTACTTGTTGTGTGGTCTGTGAATGGGGACAACGGAGACATACGCAATTTGTTTGAGATCTCCTGCTCGTGGCCAGGCAGCGTCGGCGACTCGGACCGCGAGTTTCCAAGTGTTCCGTTGGCACATTTCTCGAGGTCTGCCAGTTTGGCAATTTTGTCCAAAGGTACCGAACCAATAGCTTTGGCCGATTCCACGTCCGCTTTCATTTCTTCTAAGTCCCTCTTTAGTTTAGCTCTGCGGTTCTGAAACCATGTGATGACCTGGGCATTTGTCAAGCCGAGTTGCTGAGCGATTTGGTCTCGGTCAGCAGGGGACAAGTATTTCTGATATAAGAATCTTTTCTCCAGTTCATATATCTGATGATTGGTGAAGGCTGTTCTGGACTTTCGTCTCTTTTTTGGAGTGTTCCTCTGCCCAAATAGGGTCATTCCGTCGCGACCTGTGAAGATAAATTAAACTAACATTAGGCTACTTGTTTTACATATTTATGTGCATGCTGCGATTGTATTCATAACTAAAATCAATGCAGGCCGAATTAAACGGCACTAATACGCAAAGTTTTTCATATTTAAATCTGAACAGGACCATGTAAAAATTATACGGTGTATATTTTAATTTTTTCTATTTAAACACTTGCTATTTTCTACATAAATCGTATTATATTTTTTGGGCTCAATATAACATACCTTCAACAGTTATGCCCCGAATTTTCATCGCTTCACATAACTTCCATACAATTATGAAAATTAACAATGAGAAATACTCATTTTATGTTAACAAAGTTTGCTATAGTATGTAATTTCATATTTTAAAAACACAAAGAGTCAAGTTTTTCATGTGATAACCTTGAAGGCCTTAAGTAATTAAATGATTTGCTTTTTGCTAAAAATTCTTATAGATATATCAGTTAGTACTCGATTTGACATCCAATAAAATAAACAGAATAGAAACCACAAGACTGAGCATGCAGCAGTAAGACTTGATTGTACAGTTTTTAAAATTTTATAATTCGGTTTAGTCTGTTAGTTGCGGCGCTGCGATTCAAATACAAAACATACCCTTCAATTATTCATAACGCATCACTGATAGCAATAATTTTGTGTTTCCCAAACATTGTCGAAACATACCTTCTGCCGCCTGAAGAACACTGACTTCAAGTCCTTTGAAGGTTTTGCTGGCTAGTTCCTCGAGGGCGCAAAGCGGAGACGTCTGGGTGAGAAGTGCCCGATTGGACAAGGGAAGACCCGACTGAGGGTGTTTTTCTGAAGAGGAAATCAGGTGTGCTGTGCCGCAAATTGTGTAACTTCGCTTAACCGACGGTTTGCTGAGAATGTCCTCAATACTGAACGGTGTAAGGGGTTTGTTGGAATTGGCAGGCGGCGGAAGGTGGTCTAGCGGACTTCGCCGTCTCTCTTCAGCCACAGATGCCTTTGCCTCTTCTTTGGATGTCATTCTTTTGCTACAGCTACGAAGACTCAGTTGAAACAATTATAAATAAAATGCCACTAAATCAAACAAACACAAACTATATAAAACAGAATAAATAATGAAAAATGTCAAATAATAGTTACCAAATCGAATACCATGCTTTTAGGTTGTCGTCAAATATATACATGTATATTTATTTTCGGGATTTTAAATTCTGTATTTCCTCGTTTTCAATCCAAGGTTTCCTTGGCAATAATGCTTTCCCCACGACGTGTGGCAGTCCGAAGGAGAGTGGTACTTCCCTGAAAATGGCGAAGCACGAAGAGTCGCCAGAACTGACTATCACTAACAAGTTATTGTTGATTGGGAGGTAATCAATTATCTCCAGTGGCACTTTCACCCTCTCTCTTTCACTCTTTGACAATGTTGCAGTCCAATGCAGGGTTTTGCAAGTAGGGAGCCCCATTAATTAGAAGGCATGGCCAGGAGGAGGAGCCCAGCTGAATTATAACGCTTTATGCTCTTGTCATTTTTTTTTCCAAATTAGTCGTTTGGCCATATACCATTAGATCTAAACATGAACAAGAATTAACTAACCAGGTCTCCAAATGCATTTAAAATACGAGCATTTTCGGACCATTTCAGCGGTTCAGCCAGATCCGTCGGCAGGTGATGCGTATTGGTATGACGGAAAGCTTAGGAAGTTTTTTGGATTTTAGAACGGGGTTTGAAAGGACGTTTTGTAACGAAATAATTTACGAAAAAGTAGGAAACGTCGGAAATATAGATATAATTGTATATTAACTGTATCGTACGTCTAACCTATGTTAGTCTTATATACCGTTGTCTTCTATAAACCTCTGTGCTACTGGCTTCGTTGATATGCGCCTATGTCTTAGAAAGGTAACGTAGAGCCAGGCTATATATCACGACTGCTAATACTTCTGACAGTGAGAGAGAGAAGGCATCGTCCCCTTCAGCTCAGCTAAATCTTCTGTGCCATAATTCAAGTGCAAAGGGCCACCTTACATCACCAGTAAGATATTTCATCTCCTATAAAATCTCCTGCTGTTCTTGTCCTTGATTTTTCGTTTGTTCTGCTGTTTGTGTGCACATTGGCCGATGGGCCTACTGTATTTACGGGGCATGTTGGCGCTTTAGCGAATAAACAGTTAATCGGATGGTAGTAGTCGGAATTGAGTTTTCTTTTTAATAAGAAAATTGTTGTCGTTTGGTATGTGGCTGTTTAATTGCTTTGTTGCATAACATTTCAGAAGCACACCGTTAACAACATTTGATATCTTTTACGCTTTGAAAGAAAATAGTAAAAATGTAGATTAAAATATGAGAACTCGCGCTATAATGTAAATTTGGGAAATAAATCGTTTTGTCTTCGAGTTATATCAGATAAAATACCAGAAAGATCTTGTATTAACTCAACTACAAAGATATTTGGAATTTGATATCACTTCACTCCATGCTTATTTCCAATTTACATATTTGGTGCCTATTATTTAAGGGACACAAGATAAAACAACGTTATGATGCAAAACATTTTAACGATAGCAGAGTTTAACAAGGATGTAAACGAGAGTATTGTAAAATAATCTCAGTTTTGTATATTACTTTAATCATGTCAAACACACTGATAAAACAAACGAAAAATTACTGAAAAACAAAACAAAAAATGATCATGCCAGAGTTTTATTAAATATATCGTTAAAATGTCATAGCTTTAATTATCTTCTGAAAAACGAGGAAACAATTGAAACTTTTGCTATTGATCGACCATACTACGCCTTTTGAGATACATTTAAAATAATTTTCCGTTACTTTTTGATCAATACTAAATCTGAATGACTGAAAATACGGGTATAGTATCACATTGTCTGAATAACACACCAAACATATAATAATTATAAGGTCAGCATAAATCATTCGCGTATATTGTTTTTGTCTTCATACGTCCGCAACCATTGTCTAAAATAGCATAACACCACACATAGAAGATATAACACATTTTTGTTTTGTAGCTCGGATGCTTCTCTGACTAGTACAATAGAAAATTCCGAATAAAAATGTAAAACAAAAAATGCAAAGCATTATTCGCTTTAAGCAGCATAAATAACGTTGATGTGTCGAGGACAGAGGGAGAAACGCAAAGAGCAGGCACTAGAGGCGCCACTGACGCTGTCAGTACGGAGGTTGCGAAGTCTTTCACACGAATAAATACTGCGAGTTCAAATCTCCTTTCACATGGGTAACGCTTAACGTCCTACTTCAAGAATTTAGGAAGGTGTAATCTTATTGATTATGACATCATAGGGAGTAAGTCTTTCAATTACTCTTTCGTGCCCCAAGATAGTAATTAAAGGCAGCAGACAAAATAATATTAAACTTGGAAGGCAGGAGAATAACTCTCCCCAAGATTAAAAATTACTGAGCATTTGAAAGAAAAAGTGATTACTCTAATGTTATATTAGCTACGTATTTGGGAATAGCGTCTGCTTATTTGTCTTTTATCTTACTCGTCCAATGCTTCTTTAAATTATCTGTTTAATAGGCGGATTTTTACAGATTCAGTACCACACTTTTAGCAATTAGTGTGCACCGGGGAGCCAAGGATTAATTTTTTATTTTTTGCCAAAAAAATTACCACACTGCTGATATAACGGAACACAGTTAAATTAGTGCAAATGTACGGTTATTCCTATCTTTGAACGCATTGATTTGAATATTCAGATTGTATACATGCGGATATATTTTTCGAAGATCAGAAACATAGTTTAATGCTTTTGTCATTGAATAACGTCCTTGAAGTGACTCTGAACGCCTTATTTCCATTTGTCTGACTGGACAGTTTGACTTTGCAAGATACAACCGCTTTCACGGGCGTGTTATTTCTGATGCCACAGACGATATATTCTTTCTTTTTTATAACGGGAATCTTTTACCTATACATATATACTTATATATGAAAAGTAATGTATAATTTGGCGACGATTGTGGTATAATCAACGAAAGAATGGTTTCGGTTTCTGAAGTTTGCGAAAAAGCGAAAAAGTAGGCAACGGTAGAAGAAGTAAAATAATAATGATAGATAGATAGATAGATAGATAGATAGATAGATAGATAGATAGATAGATAGATAGATAGGAAATAAACTTAAAAAATCTTATTGAACATTAATTTGTTATATTCGACAGAAGAGATTCCTCCCACGGAAGCAAAGCTAGCTATAAAGAATCCACGTTAAAGACACCGAAGTCCTGATTGCACGTGCTGTCATATTAAGTCACCTAAGCTAATTCAAGTCTAGTTTTTATATTTGTAAGTTAACTTATTTAGTTTCGTTACGAATACAAATCATGCAAGGAAATTTATAGTGCCACTGCTTTAATCAAAATGCTTCTCTTTTTCATCACCGGAAGAACGTTTCAGTTTCTACGTTTCAGCTGCATCTGTTACTTACTTTGGATGCAGGATGTACAGTTGTTGATCTGGCTACAACGCTATTCGTTTAATTTTACAGGTAAACATGATTTTGGGTAGCTGATTTTGTTCTTCTTAAAAATTCACTTCTAAACAAACAAACAGCAGTACCAAAATGCATTTGGCACAAATTCAAAAAATACCGTTAATTACTTGTATGCATTTGACCTTCTGTAGTCTACAAAATGCTGTAACATAATTTACGTTGATTTGCATATACGCTAGCAACGAACATGATTTTTAAATTCATGTAAGAGTTCTGTTTAACATTGATATTGTTGAATTGAAGAAATATAAAAATATTTAAAATATTTATTAATACATTTGAATCTTTCCTACACCCAATACTGTATGTTACAGAATGTGGCTTATGGAAAAATGCCCTCCACAACACTGAAAAATCTTCAGAAAGCTTTATATGCCTATATACCAAAGACTTGTGTCTTATGTTCGTCTGCCTATGCCTTGCCAAACTGTGAGCTGGAAACGCCACAATTTCTGGCACACCACTGAAAGGTACTTCTTTGGGCGGGGCTTTGAGACTGAATGTGACGTGAAGTGTGCTCTAATTACTGCCTACCGTTGTTTATTAACTCTGTCTCCGCGAATCTAATTAGCCAAAGGTGAACGTGGGAATATATCTTCTTTTTAAATCTTGCCTAAATTTGCCTAAATTTGTCAGAATTTCCGAAAAATGAGTACAAATATTTCTTACATACAGACATGTTGATCTGATTTAACATCCAAAACATGGATGGATAGATGAATGGACGTAATTTGATTAATTACTGGCACATAAATAAACTTACATTAGGATGACTATCCAGTTATTGTTATTAGTATCATTATTATTATTGTTGTTACTACTGTCGATTTCATTATTACTGTTGTCTAAATATTTGCAGGAATGCAGTGTCCGTGTAAGCACATTTTACATTTGATTTTTATTAGATAATAAACAGTCAGCAATTTCATGCAAAGTCACGATATTTACCAAATTCATTAGAGAGCAAAATCGCAATGTGCTCACTACAGTTTTTATCGAGATGCCATTTTCGAGCGTCAGATAGTTAGGTTGATAAGAAAACAACTTTGAATAACTTCCCAGTATTGTATTAGGCTACTGTCTAAGTATTTGCAATCTTATCTGTCCAGGAAGCATTTCACATATACTAATTAAGTACTAATATTAATTATTTTTCTATAGGCTACGGTAAATCCGTTAAGTGTGTCTGAAGTTCGGCATAAGGTTGTGATCACGTGGATAAAAATGTGGATAAGCTAGGAGCGTTTTGTTTATTTGATGTTTAACATTTGGGGTTAAGTACCTAAAGAAGTTTTAATTAAATTTTCTCAATGTTTGCTTTGACATTTTACAGTATTCTCACGCACTTACAATACAAACTCAACAGATTCTCCGAGTGATGGTCATATCATAACATTAGAATGTTCCAAAACTGTATTATTTATCATTTAATTGGAATACATTGTGCAAATGAGTTAATTGTATGTTGAGTAATCCGTTGCATGCTCTTTAGCTGGCCAGACAGTTGTCATGGTATTCTTTAAGTAGGTTGTCTTTTTAAGTTAGAATACAAAGGAATGATGTTTGCCTATTGGGATAGCTATTCTGTCTGACTGACTGTGATAATATAGATAATCACCTTTTAAATTTTAGATAAATGCGTAATTTTGTTTTAAGAAAAATTGTGAAAAACTAAGCTGATAGATTGTATTGTATTTTGGTTTATTTGGGCTTTTCTTCTGAAGAGTGCTCATCTCTAAACAGCAGTCATTTTCATCATTGTTTATTGCAGTACAAATGCTAGCTATTTACAGTTTTTAATGCTCAGCTGGCCAAACTCAGCTTTTCATGCAGTTGTTGGTTTCTTACGGTCCTGATGACGAACTCTATCCAGGATCTGACAGCGTGAGAGTCACTCTCTCACTGTGAGGTAGCCAAAAGCATTTTGTACACACAACCTGATTTGGTTATATCACGTGAGATTTTCAGTCTACAGATATAAATTTGCCCTCATTATTTATTTCGGGTCGGTTCGTTATTCAATACTAACTTTTTATATAAAACCTAAGAAGGATTTTTGAATTGGCTACCGTAATAAAGGTGTTTGAAAATGTTGTTTGCAGCTATCACCGCTACAAATATAGAGTCTTCATGAATGCTGCGGTGGAAATGCTCACAGGCAGAAAATAGCTGAGGAACCGAGAGGCCAGTTGTGATTTGCAGTCACTGTCTGGAGGGTAATGGATGTACCATAAGAACATGAGAGGACACGAGTCGCCTTGCCAAAGATAAGCAACTCCCAATGTCTCTTTCTCAAAATATTAGTAGGCTGATGTTCTTACACGGGGTTCGCAGGAAGTTTGCCTTTTGTGTCTTTTGACAGCATATGGAATGGAAATGAAAAAGTGATACCAGTACTGTTGTCAAATTATATTACAATGTTTCCAGGATAACCTATTCTGTCTTATGCAGAACTAGTGCTTGAAGTCCTTCAAATAAATACTTAGGGGCAGAAGGGAGTTTTTTTTAGGCTTTTTAAACACGCAGATTAAGTCACAATCTAATGCAATAACTTGGATTACAAGGTGACACCAGTACATTCCATATTCAGCAATCCTCCCTTTTAATTACACTTTATTTTTTAATGGAATACCCTTAGAAAATGAACCTAATAATAGGATAACAAAACTCCACAATACTCATAATTTCGTTCAAGTCTGTGAGTAAATTGCTTTTAATAATTTAACCTTCTTGTAAAGCTCGTTATCAGTATAATGTTTATATTTCTTTTTTGAATCAGGATGTGGATCAACCATTAAGCATCCCATGCGCACATTTTTAAATGCACAGAGAATAAACTGCATGTCCTCCATACTCGCAATTGAATTAGTACTGCCATGTTGGCAATTTTAGTGTTGCACCCAAGTGTAGTGCAGGCCAGAACTACAAGGGACCTTCAGCTGACTAACTGAATGCGAAATGAAGAAAAGACATTTTATATAAACCACACCGATGTTACAGTGTGACAAATGAGATTGAATCACATGGTCACTGGGTGATACTGCTGCCTGCCTCTTGAAATTAAACCAACCATGTATTCATTTCCTTTACACTGAGTTTCCTGGTGTTAGAGAAGATGAATATTATTATTCTTGTGACCTATTAAAATATATCCCTTGAAATGTCCAGCTGGCACAACTTTACTGAGAACAAGCTGAATACATTGAATTTGTGGTAGAAACCGGTAGAATTACAGGATAAAACCAATTCGTTTTTCACTGGTATTGTGAAAATGTTGAGTCACTCCAAAATTGTATAAGGTATATAAAATATCCAAAAGGTTGTTTCATTCAAGTTTAATTTTGAGTTAGAGCTTAAATCCACTGAGTGGAGTTATAGATGTAGTTGGTGGAGTTTTTGTATGAAGGGTCATCAGCTTTCATTTGGTCGGAAATTAAATTTAGATTGTCAATGCACCTACAGTTTTGGTCATCTATGATTTTTTTTATGCTGCACTAAAATGACTGCTTTATAATACGACCTTATTGACTGGACACAACTGTTCTGTGCTTTTAATTCTTTAATGAAACAAAGTTATGCAACTTAGACAAATGTGACAAAATATGTCACTTGGAAGCATCAATTAAATGTTCTTTGTCAAGGCCAGACACATTACCGTCTATGTCATATACTGCTATTGTGCAGACGAACAGGGACAGATTTTGGTCTCTCTCTGTAAATACACGTTTACATTTTTAAAACTGCTTATTCATCGATGATGATTACAGTGTCCTCATTACTGTATACAGTTTAATTACTTTTTTGAATGAGGAGTGAAATCTAAAAGTAAAATACATGGGTTCCACACAGACGTATGTGTTTGCATGCTGTCAAAATACATTATACACAAAAACATGGATAAGTATCAGTGCTGATGCTAAGGCTGACAAACAAGACCTCCTGACTGTTCAAAAAGCCGGTCAAACAAAAGAACTGAGGAGAGCCAGATCAGGCCCTAATGTCATAATGTAAGAGTATGGCAGATTGAGCTATGCTCCATTCTACTGCCTTTATCATGACAGATGACTTGTATGAGTCACACGGAGTCATACATCAATTATTAAGTAATGGAGGTGGATGTTGGCATTGGCTGGAGTGTAAAACAGGGACAGATCTTTGTCTGAAAGCTGAACCAGGTCCCTCAGCATTTCTGAGTGAAACCTGAGAGCTGCTGATGAATGATGGGGGAAAAAGGCTTCTCATCACGGTGAGCTATACCCTCCTGATAAATGTGAGTGGATTAGGAGGCCTGATATTTTGGCATTGAAGTAAATGTTTGATGCTCAATGAGCGGCGAGTGTGGCATCGAGCCGTGGATATGGGATGTCCATTATACCACCTGCACCATGCATGACACGTTATCTCAAGAGTTTGGCTGATGTCTTGAAATGGCCCGGCTGTCGGTAAAATGTAAAATGCAAGAAAAAATTAAATGTTGTAAAATGTGTCTGTGAAAAACACTTCTTCATATTTATGTTTTAGCGTGTGCTAAAAGAGAAAGAAAGAAAGAAAGAAAGAGAGAGAGAGAAAGACAGAAAGAAAGAAAGAGAGAGAAAGAAAGAAAGAAATAATTTTAGTGTCTGGTGTGCAATGCATATGCAGAATTTTGAGGTTTGCTGCATGGAGAGGAATATTTAAAGTCAAAATTATCTGGTCAGGCAAATTGTATATAAGAAGTTTAGATTATGGAAAAATATATTATGGACCTTAATCAGGAACCTGAATTATCTTGAAATCCAATACACATACCCATGCAATGCCATGCTGAACATTAGAAAAACTTCTTTGATATATAAAGCTCTTCTATATGTCTTGCATACTCTCTACACTGTGACACTGCTGACTTCAACATTTCATAAACAAGTAGTACGATCAACAGGTACAACAGACATATTTATTACATAGTTTTTATTTATTTTGGCTGACAAACCAATTATACACTTATCTACAATTCAAAATGTGTTACATGTGAACAGGATAGCTATAGAGTTTCAGTAAATTTACTTTCATCTGTTAAGATGGCCTACAAGAATAGAAGAGTAAAAACACTGTTTCAACCCATTATGATCAGATCAAATATTAATATATTGTTATTATTATATTGTCATTGTATGGACAGTATAATAGGTACGTGAATTGCAAGAAAACTGCAATTAACAAAGTATTTTCCCCCCTCCCCCATGTGTTTGTCATAGCAGAAACAAACGAAAAAAAAAATAAGCCACCAACAATATCAAACTTTTTTTCACACTCTCCTCCACCATTCAAAATGTGTCCCATGCTGTCTGAGTGTCTCACAGGAGACAGAGATAACAAGTTGCTCCCAGTCACAGTGTATACTTATCACCAGTCAAACTCTGACAGTGGCTTTCTAATGCCACAGCTTATAGACTTCCCCAGGCAGCAGTGAAAAATGTGTCCTTGCCTCTGAAGAAATATTGCGAAAGGAAACAAGCGGGCCCCTTTGCAAACAGCCCACCTCTTCCGTGTAGAAGCAGGATTTCGATATTTCTCTTTTGTTTTTAACCATATTAATAGATCAATTACAGAGGAACACTGCAAATCTAATTCGCGTGCTTTCATTCACCTCTCTAATCAATCCAGCCCATTATTTTGAACGATGCTTTGACAGAACTTTTTTTATATGCTGAACTTGGTCCATAAACATGGAGACAGTTTCATCATATCCTGATTATTTCTTGAATGAAAGTGTTCCAGTGTTTTCAGCAGGCCAGATGACTGAGAATTGATTTGCAAGTTAGCAAAAGGAAGGAGTAGATAGAGAATTGCACAAAAATCGATCTTGTTCTGGTGCTAGAATTGTTTGGGTTACACACACACGCACCCTTCTTCTCATTTAATGAATTAAGAGCAAAGAATTTAGAAATGATGACTGAATTACCATTTTTTACAATCGCTTGGCACTAGTTTCAGAACCTTGATGTCATTTTTCAAAACTCTAGACACAAAACTCAAAATGGTCACCACTTGTAACACAGGCTGTCCATCATTTAAACCATTGCATTTTGCCTTCGTATTTTTAAAGAAACCTCGCTCTGTTTATTTGTTCATACAACCATTAGATATTGTAGTACAGAATATGTGATACATGTTTCATCATGGTGCTACATGTAGTATCACTGTAACAGGACCAGCAGAGAGAATATTACAGACGCAGTGGAATCATTGAACAAATCTGAAATTCACTGATGAAATACAACACCGTAAATCACAACATAGGTTCCATTTAAATGAAAGCAACAATTAGCTACAAAAAACTAGAGTAGTACAGAAAAATTTCAAACTGCAGTGTTCCTCATCTGCCTTACAAAGAACAAAACAAAGGATTACAGGACTCACTCATTTCCATCAACACTGTCATGCAGATTTGGCCACAGGTTCTCATCCACATCAAAATAAACGTTCTCTTTTGCCAAACATCTTGGAAGGAACCTTCAGGCATGGCGAATCCAGGCCTGACACTGGTCTGCTGTGATGTCGTTGCATGCCTCATCCATGGTCTGGAGAAGGGTCACTTGTTGATTTGGGTGCCTATCATACGCTTTCCACCTCCACGTGGAGAAAAATTTCTCAATCGGGTTGAGGAAAGGAGAGTATGGGGGCAAGTACCCAGTGGTGAATTGTGGGTGGGCCTGAAACCATGCCTGCACCAGTTGAGCATGGTGGAACCTGACATTGTCCCACACAATGACATAGGTCATGCCAACAGCTCTACAGACCAGAGTTAGCTCATCAAGGAATGCTACAAGGAGCTCTGCATTGTATGAGCTAATACAAGGTCTGCGTCCCACCACACCATCTTCTGATATAGCCACACGTGGTGATGCTGGCCCCACATTGTCCAGGTACTTCGATGGTTGCCTGCTGGCCAATGAAATTCCAGCCTCTCCTCCTTGTCTTGGCCAGGTTGAAGCCTGTCTCATCCACGAAAATGAATTTATGATGGTTTTCATCATCATCCAGGGCCATCACCCTCTAAGTAAAAAGACATGTTGGAAAGAGAATCACTGATTACAGTACAATGATGGGGAAACACATCGTTTCACAAACAGGCATCATGAAACTGAACATACCCGAACATACTCAATCCTCAGTTGTTTCACTCAGTCTGCATTTCTCTCAAAAGGCAGACGCTATAGCTGTTTTAGGGACATTTGGTGTCTTCTCAGCACGAGTGCAATGGTTGGCAAACTTTTGGCTTCCACATTGTTGAAGATGTCTTCATTGTCCAGGATGTGCTGCCTGATTTCTGTAAAGTGAATTTAATTTCTAGCGCTGACCAAATTGACCACAGCCCGCTCTTGTTTGTCAGTTATGAGTCTGCCTCTGCCTTCACCTTTTGGTTTAGTCTCAATTCTGTAGGAAAAATTACAGGAGAATCATGACTTCATACCGTAGAACACATTTGCACAGTCACATAACCTACTCTGTGCTACACACTGGCATGCAGTATACAGTCATCTGACAACTAAGAGTAGCCTACAGTACTGTAATGTTTACTGTAGTGCATGCTGAAGACTTACCGGTTCTCATTGCGGTAGATTCTTATGATTGAAGCCACAGTTGATCTTCTGAGGTTTGGTTGAATCAGTCTAGCTGCCTCAGTCATTGTGATACCATGATTTATGACATGTTCTGCAACCATTGCTCTGATCTCGTGGGATCCTCTTTGCTGTTGCTGCCGTTGTCTTGGTCTGTGGCCTTGTCCTCAACCACGTTCCCCTATACCTCTCAAACGGGGCCGATGACCACCTCTATGGTGAGGTCCAAGCTCTCCTCTCTCCGCCCACGATCACCTCTCAGATGTGGTGCTTGTCCCCTGCCATTGCTCTGACCACCACGTCTTCCTGGTCCTGCTTGACCACCTGCCTGCTCCATGTTGCTGTGGATACCACTTATTCATACTCGTACCACAAGGTGAAATCAATTATCAGTAAAAAATTGGTGTCGGTGGATCTCGTTATCCTGAAACTGTCATCTTGTGATCATGGGATATTGTTCCTCGGTTTCCATACAACTATGCTTTAGAGGAATGCAACAGTTACTGATCATTTAGAGCAGTTGTATCAATTGATAGTTAGATTACTGTAATGAAATGAACAGACAGTCATCTCAAATGCAATGTGTGAATTGCATTTTGAAATGGTAATTCTTTGATGTTGTGTCATTTTCAACTGGTTATTTCAGTTCAAGGAGCAAATGATCTTTGGTTTATGTGTATTGTATCCAAGCAATTGGAAAAAGTGTTAGAGTTTTGAAAAATGTGCATTTTGATCACCGGTTGTAAGTTTTGTGTCTAGACTTTTGAAAAATGACATCAAGGTTCTGAAACTAGTGCCAAAGTGATTGTAAAAAACTGTAAATGAAATTGATTGCCGTACTAGCAAAGCCAGACTAACTCTATGCATGACACATCTGTTGATAATCAAATAAAATAATAAGCGAAACAGAAGGCTGAGTGAAATGATCAGAATTTGGGCTTATATGTCCCTGTCGCTAAATGAAGATTTAAAAAATTCGTGATTACTTTTTTATATGAGTTGCTATTATACTAGTTTGTGTTTGTTGAATGGCATACACACAAATACTCATATTACTGATTATTCAAGATTAATGAAGAAATGTTTTGTTTTTGACCCTCTCCGCTCAACACAATAAAATCAAATCAGAAGATAAACTACATTTCAAGGTAAGTGTTAGGTGTGAGCCTTGCGAGAATCTGGAGGTTATCTGGTAATACTGGAATTTTGCTCACTTATAAATTGATGGAGTGTGAACTGATTCTAGCAAATCTGACTGTAGCGTAATGGACTCCTGCTGATATTTCATCTGAAAGAGTCATAGCAAACTGTGAATGCATTGTGGGAAGTCCTATTACTGTACCTTTCACCTGGATATGAACAAATTTATCCAAATAGTTAATTGACACTCCAAGTTAATTGACTCTTCTACTGAAAAGGACATGAAATTATTCAATAAGCAGATTAAATATACTAATTTGCTAAGCATTAGTTTAAGATCACACTACATAGCTGCCACTGAAGGCAGAGCTAATCATGGCATGGACTAAAATAGAGTGACAGAAGCTGGAATCAATATTTTTTTGTCTTGGCAGGTGGTAGTTCTGGCTTAGATTTCACATTTGGACATGTTTCAGGTTTTGTAACTGCTGTGTGAGTATCAGTTTAGCTGCTGTGTACGCTGCTTGTGTTTTTCCTGGCTGTGTGGAAGTCCTGAGGATGGGCCACAGTAGCAAGCTGAGGTCCAGTGAGAAATCAGGAGAACAAAAAATAATCATGTCCAGTTTTCTGCAAAATTGAACCTGCGGTAATTTTTAAGAAGGTGGACTCAGGTGTTTGGGTAAGATTCTCTGTCAAAGGGGCCACGTGGTGGGCCAGAAGTAATAGATGGTGTTTATTCAACTGACCAGCAGTCAGCTGACAGTCAGACATCATCCTTTCAACAATGTGAGCCATTATGTCAGTTGATGGACATCTTGACTGTTGTCATTTTTTCAAGTCATTGTACCTAAACCTGAGCAAAGAAGTAGCAGGTTGTGTTGATGTTGAAGGCACAGACTGGAATCCTGATTGTTGTTAGTTCTGGTCCCCTAGTGGAGCTTTGACTAGGTGGCCTGTGCTTGTGCTCATGAACACCAGAGAAATGTCACACCCCATGCATGAGTGACACAGTATAGTGCTTTGGATAAAAGCCTTGAGTGTGCAAAAGTGAAGGAGGAAACAAGGTGGCCCTTATTTTTACAGTGGAAGTGTGCATGATATCTGTTTGTGATGTGTGTAGGTTTGACTATAGGTGTCTATATTTTGGCTTGTTTTAGTGTGTGTGTGTGGGTATGACTATGTGTCTGTATATTTTGGCTTGTGTGTGTGTGTATGTGTGTAGGTGTGACTATGTGTTTGTATGTTTTGGCTTGTGTTTATGTGTGTGGGTATGACTATGTGTCTGTATATTTTGGCTTGTGTGTGTGTGTATGTGTGTAGGGGTGACTATGTGTTTGTATGTTTTGGCTTGTGTTTATGTGTGTGGGTATGACTATGTGTCTGTATATTTCGGTTTGTGTTTGCGTGTGTGCACCTGTGTGTGCTTCAGTGCGAGCGCCTTTCGATGGCCTTGGTTGCGACGTTACTGCAGGCTTGCACAGTTGTACTTCTATCAATCACAGGTGAATAGGTGAGTACAGAGTGACTGATGTGCTCTGTCTCAGGCGCTGGGTGCATCCTTCAAACACTACAATTAGCCCTATGCCTTCAGCAGAATTCATTAATGACTGCCCCCCCCCCCCACCCTGTTTTTTTTGCCTTACTCAAATGCCACTGGCTCAGAATGGCGTTCTCTGTGGGCAATGGTGAAACGCCTGCCTCTTTAAGTCTTCACAAGATGTGCGACCCCCCCCGCCTGGAGTGCTCTCATCAGCTGACTGGCTTCAGTGCTGTAGTGAAATCAGCAGCTGACTCTATCTGCCTGAGATTAATGGGCTGACCTCTTTGTGTCAGTAGCTATCTGCAAGCCTAGACGCTTCCTCCTGCTTGTGGGTGCGAGGAGCTCAGCCAAAGCCGCTCTGCGGAGTCTGCGACTTTGACCGAAGAGCAGGGTCTCAAATCGATGTGGCCACGGGGCCGCCTGTAAGATATGAGATATCGGTGAGAATTGGATGTGGGCCGGGGAACAGGTGCTCCATGGGTTCACTTATTCCTGGAAAGATGTTGAAAGATGATGTTTATAATCATTGCCTCTCAATGAAAGGAAATTAGCTGCATAATTTTTATTCAGTTAATTGCATTTAACATATATATATATATATATATACGTATATAATATATATATATATATATTTTTTTTTCCAGAAACTAGTGCCTCAGACAGAAGAATGTTACAGAGCTGTATTTACATTTAGCAGGCTAAAAGGGTACTTCTTTGTGATTATAAAAATTCCCTGTCCTACTGGCCCTTCATGCTGTCTCGACGTTATTCCATAATTTTACAGTACAAGAAATGAAAGAAACTCTAGACAACTTGAGGGAAAACACCTGCCCTGGTTCTTCATTGCTGGATTATGTGGAGAGATAAACTGGTCAGGCAAATAATATTGCAGAGAAACATAAGTATGAGGCTGTGAATGTGAACTCATTGCAGATTAAAATTCCAGGCAGGGCACAGCTATAGCTTTAAGAATTGCCTTTAATTCTTTCACTGAATGTGGTTCTTCTACAGATTGAGTCACATCAGCTGGCAAACGTATGTAACAATGATGTAAAAGATGTAAAATGTCCTGCATTGCGTATATAGTTGTAATAACGGATGGCACATTAGAGAGATGAACATTGTGGAAAATAAACAAAAAAAACATAGCAAAATTCCACTCAGGCATGGAGGAACTAAGTGGAAATTATAGGGATAAATGCAGTTCTTGTGAAGTATGCCCACAATCTCACATTTAATACCTTAAGTTAACCATCTCAGTATTTACACTGGAAAGGAGTTGAATAATTTAACACTCCCAGAATGAACTTCATCTGTCGTCCTGAAAGTCGTCTCTGGCTTTCAATTAGCCGCTCTGTCCTCTTGCAGGGAGCCGTGTGATGAGAATGTCAGGCGTGCTAAGATTCAGGAAGACGTACGACTCAGTGGCCTGACGCGCTGAGCAGATGTTACTGCCTATTGAGCTGTTAATTTAACGGGAGTTTATTGAATAGTAATTAGGCGGCGCTCTCTTTTCATAAGCATGCACAGTCCTTCTGCTGCTGCAGTCCTCCAGGTTAGAGGAATCTGCTCAGGAAAATTTCTGCAAGCCATCAAGGCCTTTGATAAGTGAAGAAAAAAAAAAAAAACGTGTTGGACAAATCAGGCATGAGTGTATATCACCGTTATTATGAGTGTTATGTTCCTGATAAAGCTGATCCTTTTAGCCAAAGCGAATTAATGACTTTATTTGATCCTACAGCTGGAGCATTTTAGACTGAAGTACCTTCTCAAGGGTACAACTGCAATGCCCTTCTGGGACTTGATCCAGCAGCTTGTGTGTGTGTGTGCTTATACATGTATGTATGTATATATATATATATTTATGCATACATAAGTATATGTATACACTGTATATATATATCACTATGTCACTGTTTAGATTTATGTGTTTGTATATTAAGAATTTACATTTTCCCCCAAATAATTTAATTGCACAATTTCACCAGTAACGACAACATTTTATTTAAATTATTTGGGGAAAATTATGTGTCTATCTCTATGCAAACCACTACAATGCATTGAATGTCACATAATATACAATGCAGCTATGTAGCGGTACCTTTTCGGACTGGCCCAAGTCTGATATGTGATATGTTGAGGACAGGAAGACCTCAGCAGTACCTCAGTGCACGAGGCAGAGGACTCCACGGGCGGCGAGCTCTTATTTGTCGCCAGTAAATGATTTGTCGACTGCCCATTGGTTTGATATGAAGCACCTGGCATCCCTACTCAGAGGAATATGGTGGCTGCCATGTCCATAGACTGATATATACTGCAAACATATGCTGCCATTCTTATGAAAATGAGTTGTCAAGACGTCGGCCCCTCTTCATTCAGCTGCCGCGGAGGACCCCCGCAGAGGGTCCGGGGTCAAGTGGGAAACATTGCTGTCCTCTCGCTCCCCCCGAGTGGGCTGTGCTCAGGAAATGTGAATTAGCTTCATCAATGTAGGGTTAACACTGTGCAAAGACAATAATGACCCCTTGTGTATTCTTAGTTTGATGTCTGTATTATGGCAAAGTGCTTATGAATAAAAATCAAATCAAGATGTGTCATGAGCTGAACAAAGGGTTTGTTTAACGACAGCCAGGGCTGCCCTTCTCCCATGCTTGGGCTTAGCTGTGTGCAACCTTAGTCATCAAGGTTCAGAATTCTAGCATAATAACAGCAACAAACAACAATAACAACCACTGTAACACAAACACAAAATACAGGAAAACGTAACTTGCTTTTTTCATAACCACAACATTTCATAAACATGTTAACACTTTAAATACAAACACTTCTCCTGCATTTCACTTAAAATTGTTTCCCCATTTCACTCTTAAAATCATTGACACACGTAGTAAAACAAAACACATCTGAATTGTATCAGTCCCGAATATATTTTGAAGATTTAAACTGGAGTTCTACCATTTTAATTTGTAAATCGATTTGGAACTGGTAGAGAATCAAGTCTTCACAATGAGAAAAAGGCTGCAACCTATAAGCCTGGTTTAATTAAATGAAAATGTCACAGTTTACAGGCACCGTTCAATATCACGGCGTAAAATTCACCCGAGTTTTTTTAGGCTTCCGTTTTCCACCGAGTAGGGAGGACTGGCGCCATTTTCGACGTCCGTATAGAAACCCCTTTTTTTTGCGATATTTGAAAGCAGCCCTCTTTCCCTGCCTCCAACCCACGACCCATACAGTTGCCCACCCACGCAGACTCCCGCAAGTTGTTTGGGGTCACAACCGTCACATACGGCACGACGTGCCTTTCTTGTCACGAGCTCCATACTCCACGCTGAGCATCTCCAAGAACTCTGCTCTGCTGCCCCCCTGTGGTGAACTCGAAAATGTCAGCGCACAAGGTCCTCTGGGTCAGGTGATTGCCTATTAAAAATATGCATTTTCTAACCATACTTGTTTTGATCCTGTCATCTTTGTTGCAAGGAAGCATTTTCTCCTCACATGGGTCCATGTAAATTATACAGATAACGTTGAAATGATCTCCATCAGTTAAACGATTAAATGAGCCCAGACGCATTATTGATGAGTGTAATTAAATCAGTGTGCTTCCCAGTTCGGTGAAAAGATGTACCGATTGTAATTTTGCCTTTACACAGACCCATGATCACTCCTGGTCCATATTTTGCTGTGGCTCTCTGTCTTATCTGGGCTGAATCTCCTGTCGTGATGAACTAACGGAGGGAGGGTCTGCTTTGTTTTGTCGATAATTGTGGACTCTGACAGTTAATTGTCCCGGCCTTAATGTCCATGGCTTCACGCAAACAAAATGTTAAGGCTGCCCGTACATATTACACGCTTAAAGGGGTGTGTGTTAATTTTACGGCCTTATTAAAAGCCTCAGCTTTCATATCTTGCATCCCATGCACCTTCATTTTTCAATATATCATGCCATTATAGGTAATTGCCTTTAACGCGTCGTGTTAGAGGGAATCCTGTTGTGCCCGAGCAAATGTTGACAATTTTAATCAGAGACAAAATACACCCACAGGATCTGTGTGTGTTAAGTACAGTGGCAAACAAGCTACAAATACTGGCTGAGAGCAGATTTAACCCTCAGCAGGACGTAAAGCAATGGAAAACTGGAGTGCTCAAGACAAAATGATTTTGCCCTTTACATTCATTTAATTATCAAATTCTGATCTGCATAAATGAGCAATAATTTACATGCAGTAGATGCATTGCCTTTTGCCATTCACTATTCTGTAATTTGAGATTATATATCACATACTTGGATACTTTTCTTTGGCCATTTTTTTATGTGTCTACCTGTAGAGTTGTTAATCAAATGTGGTGTATACCATTACATCAGCATTTTGGAAACTTAAGTAAAACTCCATTGCAGAGCTGTCCAATCAATAGACTATCAGCAAACAAGTAATTCTTAAAGGACTCAGGACCACAGTCGTAGTACCTGGTGCTTAGTCGTATAATTATCACTAAAAATAAATAAAATGCTTCTTAGAAACAAGTCCTCCAACGTAAATGCTAGATACAGCATTTTAAATAAAATGTACAGCAATTTCAAATGCAGCCTGTTAAGATAAAGTTTCACATATATTCAATAAATGGACCTCAATCCATGGGCAGCAGCTCGGTGCCTTTCTGTTCACGGATGTGAAAATTAGATAAATTTAAAGACGTCCTTAATGTATATGCTTCAAGAGCACATATGTTTATCGTCTTTATACAGTAACAGAATTGTGAATTATTTGTGCTATTTTATTTCACAGTCACATGATCCAGAGGTCTTTAATTCTTTAAGGTGTGTCTTTTTGGTTGCTGCTAATGTATTTTCTTTTTTTTTACTGCTGATTTGTAATCATGCTTAGGCTTTGTGACGGTTTAGGGGAACCTCTTGGTAATGGATTCATGGTTTAGTTTTAACCGTAGCAGGAATGTATGCAGAGCACCAGCGGCTCCCTTCTCCCTTTACAACAGTACCACTTGACATTCATCACCGCCCAACACAATATCCACTTGAGAAGCCCCTAAGCATGAAAGTATCATCCATCCGGATATAAGTCTCCTTCTGCCGTTTAAGCCAAAGCGAGTAAAACAAATGCAGTGGGTCATCACTGCAAGCCTGGTTTAAGGGCGACCCGCTTCCCCCATTCCTCTCTGAGTGAGTCGACACGAGAAATCATTCCCTTTCAGTCCTGGACACAGGCGCACGCTCACGTTTTATAAATATCTTCGGCTCTCTGGATAGCTCCGAGATTTATTCTGCTGCCAAGCCGGCAGAAAATTGACTTGTTTCATGGAGGCAGGCTATTGACACATTACCGGGAGGAGAGTTAAGAGAGCGCCAAGACTAACCCCCCCCAACCACCCAACAACACAATAATGTAATCAGCAGTGTGGGAAATAGCTATGAGTAAAATGGCACATCTGACATATATATAGGAGGATATTGATGACATAAATGGATATGGGAGCCATCCTGACTCCCCTCAGCTTGGACTGAAAGAGAATGTCAATAGCTCAGCATCTAAAGGCAGGCCTGCAGCTACCTGGATCATTGCGAGACACAGGTAATTAATTGTTAAATAGATCTTGTCGTCACTCTTACCTAACTATTCTGAGAGCACATTAAATGAAGCTGATTTCAGCCAGGCGCATGCTACATTGTTTTATAGGTTCTGATCCTCCTCCGTATCAAAGCTGAATGGGGGCTGGAAGGACCCTCATCTTCACCCATCTTTCCACGGAGGAGCATGGAGAGCATCGGAGAGAGGGGAGAGATGGTGAAGTGAGCAGGATTTTCTGCTGGTATCAGCACCTAGGCTGTAATGACTGAGAGGTATAGGGGAGGTGGTGAGCGGGAGGGAGGCAGCATAATTTAGTCTCAGCAAAGCTCAAGGCTCATGTCAACCATGAATGGAGACCTGCATGATCATTTGAATGGGAAATTAAATCACCAATCAATATATGTATTGTGGTGAATCGGTGTTGATTTCAAGCTGGAAGTGCCTTTGTTGGTCTGTGAGTATAAAAAGGGTGAGTTTATTTTAAAACTCAGAGTTGAAGAATTCAACACTAAAGTCTAATAAAACATATCTATCACTTAAATAGGCATATGAGAAAATAAATACAAGCTATAAATTCTGGAGCAAATAAACCCCTGACTACTTAACTAAATGTGCATAATGACGCATTTTCTCAATTATAACGATGTAAAATGGTGAACTAATGGCTGTTCCTACATGTAGATTGATTTCCTTTGGAATCATTGAAAGTCATTCAGTTCTCAAACAGCACCACTGAATTCATTTGAAATGATTTAGGTCCTGTAGCTGCGATATCCTTATAAATGATAAGAAGTTCAACATCTTCAAAGAGAAGTAGTAAACTCGTTTAATGGCTATTATACAGAAAAGAAAACTTGTTCAAATAAAACCATATCCAATCCATTATCGGACAGAAGGCATAAAGCATAACATTTGTAATGAAATTAATGTTTTATGAGTTATTCACTTGAGTAATGCTTCCCTTGTCAACATACTGTATTTATCCTTTATATTTTTCTTCATTCTGTGACATTTTTTTATTCAATCAATAAACCAAAATGTACGATATACGATAGTTGTACATAAAGATAAGAAAGATGGCATTTCAGTTTGTCGTAATGTACAACTCTTAAATGAAATGCACTTCTTTCAGTAGTTTTTCAAAACTGCAGTCTTGTAAAGTCTTCTGTGCCGGTGAACAATTACTCGAAATATCACTGAGCATATTAACTTACATTAAACTTAACTGACTTCGTAACTTCAGCCCCTCGACAAGAAAATGAAGACAGCTGCCCATCTTAGCCAGTCTGCTTTCCGCTTCCTTTAGGTGTGCTCTTAATTTGTATTACTGATTCCTGATTAATATTATGAAGATGCGTACAAAAGCGTTGGAAAGTGTTGGCTGTATCATAAACATCATACACCGCCAAATGAAAATGTTTCATAGGTCCTTTAATGGCTCAGAGTTACTTCTTGGTGTACGCTTGCGGTCGACATACTGAAGACGATCCCTAACAAAAGAGGTCCTGCACACCTTCTCGAATGACCTTGGCTTTCCTTGAAAGTAGCCGATGCACAGTGACACAAGTGGCACCCAGAGCTGACCTTTCGCTCCGTCTGTTGTAATTCGATCAGTGCCTGAGGCGTGACATCGTAACCCTGTGCAGCAGGAACAAGCCAGATACCGCTGAAATATGAATACGCCCCTAACAGGCGTGAATGGGCCTTTCACATATCCCACGGCTTATTTTTTTTTGTAGAGGTTATACAGATTTATTATCGCCAGTTTCCAAATGTTTGCCTAAACGATTTTCACGGGGCTGCTGATTGGCAGGTTACATTAAGGCAATTAATGATGGGTTTTTGGCAATCATCCAGGTTAGGGGTCTCATTTCAGGTCATTCAAAGCATGCAATCAAAGCATTGTTTGTGCCTACCATACGATGTTGGATGGACTGCCACTAAAAATATTTTCCATTTATCCATTTTCCACAACTGTTTAACCATTGCATGGTTACAGTGAGCTGGGAACCTATCCCTGAAAGCACAAAGAACAAAGCAGGGGATGTAACATAAAATTATAATAAAATAATATTTCCTTCTGTCTCAAGTGTACCCCAGCCTTATGCCCTCCGCTCCCTAAGATAGGCTTCAGGCCTCCCTGTGACCCTGACAAGGATAAGGGGTTAGAAGATGGATGGATGGATGAAATAATATTTTAACTTATAATAGTAATTTATAGGGTTTAATTAAAGGATGCTAAATCACTGACCAAGCTGACTTTTTTGTTTGGATGGGCCAATCCTGCAATATTAACAATATAAGGTCATGATGCAGTCTTTCTGTTCAAAGATAGACTCAGGCTGCTCCTGTTCCCGTACTGTTGTCCATTACTTTAACTACAGTCATTTAAAATTTGTGCTTCCTTCCTCTCCCTTAAAATGCTGTATGGATGGTTCTATGTTAAAATTGCAACTAAAGCACCTGCCAGTCAGTTAAATACAAATTACAAGTTTCGCTAATAAAAGTAATAAAGGTAAGCATTTTACAAACATCTGTATTACTCCCGCAGAACACAGACACAAGTATCCAGTTAGGCAGTAGCAAATATGTAATGAAGCAGTATGGAAATCACATTCTTTCGAATGCTTGTTCTACACAAAATACAGTAGACAAAGTCAAACACATATAAATAGAGCCTACATTTTGTCAAGCAATAAAAATTGGGAAAACAACTACTCATTAAAAGAGAATTTTTGTTTTAAAGAACGTTATTTTAATGGCACTGCAACCACTATCAGGAGAGATGATCTGAAGATGGATGAATAGCTGGGTAGATGGATGTTTTGATGGCTAATTGTAAAAGACATATTTTAGTTATTATTAGTTGCAATTATCATTAGATCAGCATGGGCACAACATCTTCACCTTTATAAAAGAGCCCAGTGATTAAAGAACAGGACTGTGAGGTGAATTGTTTCAGTTGGTAAGTAGAGATATGACCGAATGTTTGACCAAATCTGTTTGTGTGTAAACTGGTATTCTGCTATGCCTAGCCTATTCTGTCAAAGCGTGAAATGGTCTGAAAACTGAATTGTTTCAGTTCAAGTTATAACCCCAATCTGAAAGTTATTCTTAGTTCTACTGCCAGCTTCGCATCTTGATCCTAGCGATATAAAATAAAACGCAATGTAGAAAAAAAGAAATGTGAGCTAGATTCTGTATAGCAACATACAAACTGTACATAAGTTAAGGTTCATGTTGCATTAAATTTTACATGCTACCCCTTTCAAAAGTTCCAGTGGTTGACAGCTATGTCAGTTATATCACCCATGAATCCTCCATAACAATGCATGTGCCTTTTTTTCCCAGCACTACGGGGCTGTCCACCATGTTGCATCAGCTGCTCGGCCAAAGGGAATTCCAAACGCTGGACTTAATCGGGGATTCCACAGACACCTGCCTGGTATCACATTGATCCCACTTGTCGGGATCTGGAGGGAGCCGGACTCACAGATGTGATGCCCATTTTCCCCACCAGATGTGAAGAAACAGACACCGCGACCTTCACCATCCGACCCTGCTAACGTCACGTTCCCCCCACCAGTGCTCTTTGTTTTGCAATCTGAGCGTTCCGGCTTTCTCGTCAGGGCCTGTCAGCATCTCGAAGAGTGTGGTAATGTGATTAACATGGGTAATTGAAAACTGCCCTTTGTCATCCCACACCTATTAACCTTCATTGCTGTTCCTCTGACACCTTTGACTGAAAAGGTTACGTCTTTTTTAAAGTTGGAAATGTGTTTATTCTTAAAAAACTTTTAAGAAAAGTATCTTCATAAATTTGGGAAATCAGAATATGCGAGTGATTCCAGTCATTCTTCACACAACTGAAATGTTTTTGCAATTAAAATTCTGTGTTAAATTGAAAAATAAAGATCCCAAAATTGTGCATCACAAGTTTCAGTCCAAAGGTAAGTTTAAATCTCACAGATCCTTCTTGCTAAATTGCTAAAACACATTTCATGAAATCTTGTATCCGTTTATCAAAACAGTAAACACAAGACCAGGTTTTCAAACTACATTCACAAAAAGTTTGAGTCATCTTGCAAATCAATCCACTCAAAAATCTTTGCTCAAAACCACACATGCAAAGAAGGATAAAATTTAAACACTACTGAGCAGTCATTACACACAACATCAAAAAAACCCCAAAAAAAACCACTGTGCTCTTGGCATTGCAAGGAAAAAGTCTTTATCTGGGTCTTTTTACATATGTAGTTACACGTAAAGTATTGGAAAGAAGCAGGTAAAATAAATATATTGTTTAATGTAATATTAGTAAGCTTTCTCTAATACTGTATAATACAGATATTGTTTAGTACTGTAAGAAGTGTCCTGTTCCCTTACTGTAGCACTGGTACAGTGATAAACTGAGATATCCTACTCTGTACTGTTACTCTACTGTAATTTTCAAGGGCCAAAAAGCAAAATGACCTGCTCTCTTCTCTGAATGTCCTGTTTATGGAGGCCAGTGAGAATCTGCACACATGAGCTTTTACACTTTGTTCTGATTCCCTCATAGTCACGCCATAAACCAGAACATGATCTATGATAGCTGCTGTGATTTCATCGTAAATTTCTGTTCTCGCTCATCTTCCTCCTCTTCCACTTCTATTGCTGTGCTCCACTGTTGAAGTCATGATTCACCCCACCTATGCCTCTTGCATTTGAATTGGCTTTTATCCTATACACTAATCGGGTTCATCACATATTTAGAAACAAATGTGAACATACTTGAGATGTTGTGTGTAAATGATGATACAGGTGCTGTAATTGTGTTTAACTTCTGCCGCCTGTGTTTACCATTTTGCATTATATAAGTTTATCGCAGTTCAAAATGTGTTTAGTGAGTGAGTATGAATTCAGAGTTCTGCAAAAAGAGTGATTGATTTGATAAATGGCTTCAGGCCGCTGGACATTTGGTTCAGAGTGAGGTTTAGTATTTTAACAATTCAGAAAACTAATATATAACACCTATAATTTCCATCAAGTTTACTGGTTGCCTACCGGTGTTTCCCTGGGTTCGACTGTGTATGTTAAGAGACTCTCTAAACATGCCAATGCTGTACAATCTACAAAAGCAAACTTCACAAAATTACCGCACTTGATTTAAATATTCAAGTAATGTTTTGATCCTCAAAGCCAGCGAAAAATGGGGGCCACCAAAATCGTGTGTTGCGCCATGGCATGGTGGTGCCATTATATGGGTAATTTGACAAGACGTGTTCACACCGTCGGGTTGCCATTCGACTGCCAAGTAATTCCCATGCCAGGTCTGCCTTCCAAAATCAATAATTGTTTCAGGCATCATATTGCCCGCCATTGCTGGTGTCTAATAAAATGTAGTTAGAAACAACCTTTTAGATTAGGAGACAGCTTGTCAGCTTTCCGGATTTCACTTCAGTTGCACTGAACGGGCCACAAGACTGTGTGTGACAGAGAACAGAAAAATTCTTTCCTAATGTCCCAACAGGTCACCTGAGGGTTATTAAACGTGCCCAGCTGTCAATTTGACTGGGTGCTCCTGTCTTCATTAGAAGAAGCTTCCCTACTCCTACTATTTTCCGTTCCTATGGAACTTTTTTAAGGCATTATTTGAAATCCCTTGTAATTTTATGAAATAGGTTACAATAACTGAATTCTCAACTTGTCTGAGCTTGGCAATGCAGCTGACACTATCTTGTTAAGGGTGTCAGAGTGTTGGGCTTATTTATAATGTGGCTCAGTGGTAAAAATAGTCCATCCGGCATTTGTGTGGCAAAGCAGGTGCGGCATTTTAGCATCAGCGCCACAGCTTTGCAAAGTGTTGGGGCAAATCACAAAGGCAAGTGACGAGAAAGGTCGGACACACGAGACGAAAGCTGCCACAGCTTAGCGTGTGTGTTCCAGATGCTGAGAGAGAATTGGATGCCCAGGGGAGATGGAGAGCTCTTCGATGCGTCGATATTTTTAATTCCCTTGCCAGGGTCAGTGGGTGGGGTGAGTGCCTCTTGTCTGGCAGCCCAGAAACTTGCAGCACTGACAACTGTATCTCAGAACATCGTCACTATGAACAAACCAACAAATAATCAAACAAATACTACTGTTTTAATCCGTCGAAAGCTACATTTAAATTAGTCCTCTTAACAAGTACATTCTTGTACATTTTACATATTAGAACAGCTTAATAATATTTTGAGTAAAATGTACTTTTAGGCAGGAGAACTCAGAACGAGATGTTCTGAGTTCTACACACTAACAATCACATGCAAATTCCACACATTCATACATATATTCATACATACTGTAAACAAAACAATAAATGAATTATCTTTATTATTATACAATACATATCATATGTCTGACCACCCAAAGAGTAAAGCATAGACACAAACAAATTTCACATGTCTATAGTCATGCTCCTTCTAAAGTAAAGGGATTTGTGAGGGTCAAAAGTCACCAGCACATGGTCCAACGATAACAAAGTGGTCCGACCACATGTTTGGATCAGTGTCCTGACGTGTGAAAAAGTGCCTTTTAAGAAATAACATGTAACTGAGAGCTCTGGTCGGGGCTCCATATCAGCTGTGAATTCATAATCCTTTTTGGGAATTTGGAAAAACTTCACCTGACATGTACTTTCCTCAATAATCCGCTCTCATGCAAAAAATGTTATTGTTGAAAACAAACAGGTGCAGCGTTAAATTACCTGGACTATACAAGAATATTCATCTGATCTGTCAAAAGACATATCCGTTTCATCAATGATGTGATATTTATTTGTACAATGAGTATGAAGTCATATTCTAATATTTTAATGTGCCAGAACACCACCAGTCTGCTTATCCTATAAATTCCCTTTCAGTCTTAAGGGCACTCAAAGCATTTGCATGTTATGTGGCACTTATTTAATTATCAAACCTGGCCTTTACTTGAGAACTTCCAGCGGTTGAACTAAACAGAACCTACATGATGTACCTTTTCCCATTCTCTAAGGATCGCACATTATGTTTACAGCTGAGATCTAATTAAAAATAAAATTTGTATGGGATACGTAGACAATAAATAAATGTAACTTCCAATGGCAGTATTGACTTCCTGACAAAACAACTGGTATGATAATTTTAAGATGAATACAGTTGCTTAATTAGTTAACCATGAACAACTCTGGGTGGCTATCTGAAACTAACGTTTTATAGAAGGGCTTTCTTCTGAATGCCACATATTACATGATTAGTAAGTAAAATTAGAAATTACTGAACTCAGATTAGCTACTTGGATCACACTGCAACAAACCAACAGCTGCATTTAGAAACAACATGATTTGTGGAGCACTGATCCCATTTCTGTGGAGTATAGAAATTATATTCCTGCTTATGCATATTCATTTATCTGTGACATGTAAATGCAGCAAAAATCATTCACTGGTTCAGGACAGATATATATTTTAAATCCAGTCTTTTTCAAATCAGTTTGCCTCCAAATTTACTTAATTAGTTAAGGTTCCGTGCCTCATTATTAAATAGGCAGACGGACATGTGGAAAAACACTCATAGTTCTGTCTGCTGCACGCTTTGAAAACCTACCTCGCCCTCCTGGAGTGTGGCCTGAAAATCTACTAAATCTGCTGCCATGCCACAATGGTTATTAAAGAAACATCCGGCAAACAATGCCAAACATAGAGTGCAAACAGAACCGTGTGTAAGTGGAGTGTAAAACTGCGCTTCGAGTACTTTCATATTTGTTTGTGTGGTCCTTTGCTTATGGCCTGGTTTGTGAGGTCATTTCCCAGAAGGGGCCAATGTACGTACCCTTAAAGTACCCAGCTGTCAGTAGAAGGAAAGAGAACAACTGTAAGCTCTGTAAAAGTTCCCCGCTATAATGGCACTGGGATGCATTATAATGAGACAATAGGTTGTTTAATACTTTCATGAGCATTTGGAACTGTACTGCTGAAATTATAATGCTCCCGATTCCCCTAATGCTGGCCTACACTGTAGCATGCAGAATGACATCAGCAGCAAATTAAGTAATGCATTACTATACCATTCAAGGATACAGCTCCTCAGGCTCCCTCATATTCATAAAAGTGTGATTTATACCCTTATCTCCCCTCCTTAACATATTTATGAGAGAACCTGATGGGTGTTTTTATGCTACGACTGAGCAACAACGGTTAGCGCGTAGCCTCAAACCAACGCGCAGCCTCTTTTATAACGCCACTGGTAATGGCATTTTCCATTCATTACACAAGATTTAGCGGCAAAACACTGTCGCCGAGCCGCAGGACGGACGGCCACACAGAACGTCGGCATTAAGAACCTGGGCTGACGTCTTCATTTCCATCCCCGCGGTAGCCGCGTGTTATTGCTCCCACTCCCGCCCGCCAACGACACTGTAGAACGGAGCACAAAGCCCTTGCAGTAATGGCCGCTCTGAATTATTCAGGCCTAGTTAAGCTCCGATCCCTCCTGACACACCGAGAGGGGATCGTGAACTCCATCCGTCTCCACTGTGAAATATGGCGAAGCCGTCCTCCGCTGGTTCAGCGGTCCTTAATCAAAGACCCAGTTCTGTCACGTGTGAGGACATCCTTTTCTGATGGCACAATTGGGTTCAGACGGGACCGGGAATGAGGGAAACTTCACCTGGGTGAGGTACAAAACATGTCAGGGTAGACTTTGGGATTTACTAATTTAGTATCGGCTGCCCTAACTGCCAGAGGTGGCCACTGAAGTCGCTGATTAAAGTGCCCACATTGGCTCTGTGTACCGTCCTCTACCCTCTTAGTGGTCTTCAAGCCGAGGTTTTTAAACCCATACTCTCCTTGTCAAGTTTTCTGTCCTATACACACATATTTCACCCAAAAATGAATACTTTAATCAGCATTAGACACAAATTTAACAGCTCTAACTGTCCTTCTTCTGGAAAAAAAAAAAAAAAACTATTGTGAAAAGTAACAGAAAGGTGTGAAGATCACTGTTCCATGAATTAGTGGCAATGCATTCTATTTTGCTCTCATTTTATTTGTCATTGCAAAACACTAATTAGCTATTGTACTGCAGGGAATTTCATAGAGCAAGCTTCTGCAGAAAGGCTACGATTTCTAAAATCACATACTATAATAGTTTATACGACTGGAAGATGTCTGAAAAGACAATATAGTTTTGTTTTGCAAGTTTTGTGGGTTTTTTGAACTGCAGTTAGGTATTAGAGAACTCCTTGGATGTACAGTATCTAATCATTGAATCAATTCCCTAACTTCTGAAAAGTAATCAGCGTAACTACATCAGCAATCTACTTCACAGACCAATATTTAGGTTCCCTGTTAAAACTGGACAGCCGCAAACTGGTTCCCACGTGTGCGTGTCGGTTGTCCGTACACATGCATGCATGAAACAGAGCACACATGTTGGCCTGCGTGCGTTTGCAGGCATGCATAAAAGAACAAAGATTAATTTCACGTTCCCTAGACCAGGACCCAGCTTTGATTAATGCCGGCTAATGTCAAGCTCATAAAAACATGATACAGCAAAGGATATACCACTGAGTGAGAACAGGGCATAAACAAGACAAATGTTTTTCTTCTTTGAAGTAGTATGAACGGTGTGCAGGAGAAGGAAAGAGAAAAAAAAAAGCCTTAATTGTAATGAAATACTTGAATTTAACTGTGGTCTATGCCGAATTGCACGGAAGTAAATGGATACCAAAAGAGCTCTCGTGGCGAGCAAAACAGACGAATTAAAAAGGTGCCATTTAATCCATCTTATGTTGAAACGGCAATAAGGACATCAAAGACAGTTTCAGGACAAACGCTGCAAGGAGACATGAGGAGGCTCAGGCACAATGCTTGTGAGGAAAAAATGCATTTTCCTTTTGCTTTGGGCTCTGTAATAATTATACTCTAATTCTATCTAATTAACAGGCTCAATTGCTCCTGAAGAAAGCTCATCAAAAAGAAGATGGTAGGCATGCAGAGATTAGAAAGCAGTTTTTTTTTTTTCTTTAATTAATGAACTGAGTTGAATAACAGCCATAAAATTAAGTATTTCCCCCAATGTGTATGAATTGCAAATTGGAGGCTTTTATAAATAGGAGCCCAAGGGCTAAAATTGTCACATAGCTTCCTGAGAAGTTGAAGTGTTTATGCCATGACTCACTAACAAGTGATATATAATATATGTACATAATATATATATTAAACCACTGTAATGTATAAACCATTAAATTATAATATGTCACCTCACAGCCTATTTAAAGACAAAAGTGTCACTGAAGTTAAAATTCATTATTGCATTTGCAGCAAATTTGTCTGGCACACTTGGGCATAAAGTGCTATTACTGTATCACAGTTTGAATTATGAGCATCACGAGTTTGACACTTAGGTGTGGAAAAAAACTTTGTGATGTAGTCATCATTTCATTCCTCTTCATACATCTTCAGTCGATCTCTGGTGTCCATATAGATGTCCTTCCTCCAGGCTGGTGTGTCATGTGTTTGAATCTTCAGCCTTTCCTTATGCAACATTCTTTGCATTTTGAAATTGTGTTTGCAATTTGACCTGTGTTGTTCTGCTGTTCTTTTAGTGTGAAATTTTGAACCACGCTGCTATCGTACCAACACGGTTAAGAACAACTACGAGACGCAATCCTTCATTTGAGGTCCTCTAGAGTTAAAAGTCGTTAAGATGCACATCAGAGATGGAGCTGTGTTATGGGGGAAATTAAAAGCTCATCTGCTGTTACGCCACAAGGTGTGCTGCGCTCAGCATCTTTCTGCACCGGTCTTCCGGGGGGCATTCGGCCTGCGAAAGAGTCCCTCCCCTGTGCACCCCAGCAAGGAGAGCATCGAGAGAACGTCTTATCTTTATTAGCAAAGCTATTCTTGGTCACAGTCTTGTCTCCGGACACAACCAGAGCGCTCACTTGTTTGCTAGCTAAGGGGAAAATGAAGTGACTCAACCCGACAACGAAACTGTAACATCGACACGCAAATCCAATTTCAGTTCCGTGAGCCCTGCTACAAACAAATTTCAGCAAATAGCTAAATGCTAGCTAAGTGATACGTGATAAAGGATTTGTGAGTGGGAAAAACATGCAACAATGTGAAGTGCTTTTCTCTTGTTTTAGTTATCTGAAAAAAAAAAAAACCTTATGTCAAAAGTCACAATTCCACAAATGAACTACAGCATAAAAGTACTAAGGAGATTCTGCCAGTTACAAACAAAAATAAATACAGAGCTGAAAAATGTTACCTAGTATAACATTTCAATGATATTGATGTTATCAGGAGACAAACCTCCAGCTTGACCTTTTTGCCAAATGCTGTTAGTAGTGCTAGGAAAGATGGTTTTCATGAAGTGCTAGAGTGCAATATGGAAGAGGCTCCAGGCCATGCCAAGCTTGCTGATGAGCTGGGTTATTCAGTTTGCAACCTGGCCAGCATAGTGCTCCCTCTTGTTAATTACCTTTAATTGCGTTCCGCTGTTATGCACCAAAACTTTACACCAAAGGAAAAAATAATGGGATTAAGCGTGTGAGGAAAACAGCATATCCAGAGTTCGGGGCTTAAAAAAAACATACGAATGCCTTCCCTAAATTAGCCCTAATTGCTGGCGGATTCAGTGCAGTGTATGATTCATAGACTCCAGGTGGAGGAGCTCTGTTTTAACAGTCGAGCTTGTGTTCCGTCAGCTTATGACTGTTCTGCATTTGTCAGCAACTGTACGTTGCTTGGCGTGCGAATCCTTCTGCAATGATTAGTTTACATTTCATTCGGAGTAAATAGAAATGAAAAGAAGATTACATCCTCAGCTGTAGAGGATAGAAATGAACATGATAAAATTAAGGTCACCACAGTCACTAAAGCACCTGCACAATTATCGATATGAAAAAGAGGGTGAGAACGGTCAGTCGGGCAGTGCCGGCCTTGTTATTGGCATAACGACCCATTTCAGATGATGATTCTGCTTTCATCTGCTTCTCTTTGAGTCTCTCTCATTATCTCTCTCTCTTCTACGCCTTCTACAGGGTTAAAGCTTGTTTAGCATGTAATTCAATCTGTTTTCCCTCACTGAGATGGAAATGCATGGAATGTGTCTTCGGGGCGCCAATTCCCCTTATTTCCTGGCACGGCTATCACGGGTGCAGTGTAGGATGCGCTGTAAAAGACACCATGCTCTGTTTGGTCGCAATGCAATCATCTCGCCGCGACGTCTACGGTAGCTCAGACGTCGAGGTTAGTCGATCTATGAGAGGGCTTATCCCGTGTTTTATACACACATCAAGTACTCGCTTCTCCACCCCTGCACCTCAACACATTCATAAGGAGAGATGCCACTATTACAGCTTCAACAAAATATAATATGCAGCAATAAATTAAAGGGATAACTGCTCTGTCACCTTTTAACTGCAGTCTAATTAATGTTTGTACAAAGTGCTATTCCTTTAAAGTAATTAATCAACACATAAATATTCATACAAACAGAATAATAATGTATTAGTCGAGGGTTAGCCTCAGTTTTTTTGGGTTGATGCGTATGAATGTCATGTATGTACTAATGTGACTTTATAAAGATTTATACTGTGAATAATAATGTCAGAGATGCCTCGCTACATTTTATTGCCCTCATTTTATTCCACTTTATATGTTAAAAAATTATCGTTTTCGCAACTTGACATTCTACCAGTAAGACGGCATGATCGTCAGTCAGTGACAGTTTGGTTTTTAACTAAATTAATATCTTGTACTTGCTAAAAATGAGAGCTGTCTATCTAATCACACTCGGTAAGTAGCCAGAGATGAGACTGGATTGATTGGGCCGAAAATCACGTCTCCGCTGCGGAAAACAATCTTGGAGGCAGGCTCATCCCTGAACTAGAAGTGAACTTTGCTTTCCATATATAAATACAGCTTTCAAGCCAATCAGTGAGCTGGCTCCGGGGCATCATCTCACAGAGCTGGCTTTCACATTACGATAATGCGAATCTCTCGCTCTCAGCCCCATAATGCTGGCAAGCGTAAATAAAATACTGTCTTTCTCCTCACTCCGTCCCTCTGCTGGCAGAGAGAGCCCTTGCATACAAATGAATGTGGAAGAGCAATGGCCGGAAGGATTCGTGGGTACAGTAAAGGTGGTGGGGGGGGCTGCGGCTGGAGACTCCTTTACTATGGGTGGGCCAGCACCTGGGAGTCTACCTGGATAGGCCTCCGCTGGATGAGGAGGCTGAGTGTGGGCTCCTACATTTTCCGAATGCAGTCAGATTCACCGAGAATTAAAGAGCTGATAGCTGACGGGCAAAATGACGGCTCCTTGCAGGATCTCAGTGGGACGGCAATGATGAAAATGGGAGAGGGCTCACATCTCAGAATCCATGTTGGCGTATACCCAGCACCTCGAAAAAAGGTTTAATGGGCTTAATAATAAATGACTGCAGATACTGAATAATATCTGGTACAGTCCTGAGTCTCAATTTTCTTTTTTTTTTCTAATGGTCAGAATTCAGATTTGCTATGTAATGAATAAATGGAACTAGGCTTGTCACTGGTACCCTAATTTTTCAACTGATATGTCAATAAACAGATATCTGGAAATTCTTAATTATTTCCCCTAAATAATTTGAGATAGTTTTTCTTTTTGATCTGATTTAGCAGCTATGACAGTCTCCCTCTCTGCTGTAATTACACATCTCTATTGACATAACAAAAATTAACTTAATCATACATGAACGAGAAAAAAATGTGAAAAGACAGTCAAATCATTTACTGAGACACTTTTTTTGTGTTTTTAAAGCATATCTGTGCCAGACTTCAGGTTTGGTGTAGCTTGGATTGTTTAGTTTTCCAGTGGAGAGAATAACCTCTGTTTGGCCCATTACAGCTAGGCCAAGATTGACAATTAAGGCGCCTTCCTACCCCCTAATGTGTATTTCATACTGCTGGCCACAACAATACATTTATCTGCAATAATGTTGAAGGACTCCACTTCTTTTCGTTCATTAAACCGCCGTTTGAAAACAGAGAAAATATAGCGAGCTGGAGGACACTATATTTGCCATTAGTAATTTCTGGCCAGACGGACCAATTTTCTACATTCACAGCATGATTCATATAAAAAATCAATTGTCCTTCAAATTCCCCTCTTGTCCCGAAGTTTCTGCAGATGCGAAAGCAATGACTGTTAATGGAATGTCACCTAAGCAATAACGCTACAGGAATTGACTCGGACGGCAAAAGGGAATGGTCCGTTAATGGAACCTGCACGCAGTAAGCATTACGCCGAAGGTTCGGTGTATCCTGAGAGCGGTCCAGCTGTCTGGGTCACTCGCTGTACAAGATGCCACGCCTGTGTCCACTTGTACCTGAGTGTGGGAGCCTTTGACAATTATCCACATTACCCCACTTTAATTTCTCGCCTGTCTGCTTACGCCACCGCTGATTGTCTAACAGCAAGGGCAACAATGGAGGGAGAGGCAATAATGTTCTGAGGCTCCTGCTGAGGGCCACAGATTAACTTCAAACTTGCAATGGTACCCAAAAAACTCGTTCCAGCTCAAGTAGAGCACTTAGAAAAGAAAATACATCCTCAAGTATCCTCAGCCTTTATGGTCATTTAATGAAATCATTATCAGAAAATGAAGACAAAAAGATAAGCTTGTTTAGGGGCACAGTAAGCTTGCAATACTGTATGGAAATATTAACTATATTGTGAGGAATTCTATAGCATTCAACCCCACACTTAAACTGACCTTCTTTATGTTCATAGCCATGCTTGTTTAGCAGTCTTTAATCTTAACTGATGATGATAACACAGCAGGCAAAGTGAGTATTCCTAGGTATTAAAACTAATTAATATATAATCTGCAGTGTTCCACAATAAAAACACAAAATGTGTACACACTATGATCTTAGAGAAAGAAGCATATTTTGAAAATTACAGTGTTTGTTTTGCTGTGAGGAAAGATTATAAAGAAGGCTGTTAAAGTTGCAGTTTTATGAAAAACAAAAGATTGATATTTATGACAATGCCTTTGCATACAGGATCTGTGGAAGTGGCTGGGACTCTTATTTGATTTAAAATTATTGTTCTTAAAAAGTAATGATGTTTCAGAAGCAGTATTTTTCAAAAACAGTTATATTTTCCAGTTTGGTTTCAATACTATGAAATATAATTCTCATGTTTTCACTGTATATATAGAGCCACAGTGCAGAATGCCCTGTGATCCTGATGAGGACAAGCAGATGAAAGTTAGATGGATGAATGGAAGGACAATGCAGAATGCTATTACATTTGGGGTCATAATTGCACAAAATCTGGTACTTTTTAAAATCTCTAGAATGTCAGCAGCGACGTAGAAATATTTTATAGGTAAAAATAGTAACGATTTATCATAACACTGCCGTAGAGGCTCGAATTCAGAACATGTTAGTTATGAGGTTCAGCCAATTCGATCACCATTTGACACAGAACTGACTGTGAGAACAATCAACTCATTTCTTAGCTGACAAATGTGATTAAATGTCAAACTCCCACAGCCTGAAAACTCTATAGACTGACCCAGCCAGTGTTTCAAAAGAGGAATAACAGCTATCGGCAGATTATAAAAATTGTAATCCACATGCAAGACTGCGTTCTATGGATTATTTTTGCTTCTCTTGTTGCTAAAGATAAGTAATTTATAAAAATCATTTCCTGTGATGGTAAAAAGAAAAACTTTAGAGTTCTTATTGGTGGCTTTCTGCAACATTTAGTGTTATATTAAACAGAAAATCATTTGACACTGAAAATTCCACTTAAATTTCAAATTCGTGACCAAAGTCTGCACATATGTGCTAAATTAAAAACAAAAACATATTGACATAATGTATCACAAATCCAAGTCTTAGCACAAACACTATGCCAGAACATACATACAGATTCGTTCTGTATTAACTTATAATTACAACAACTCATTTGAAGTCATTTGAGGCAGCTGCTTAAACCCCCCCCCCCCCCCCCCCCCCCCCTCCCCCCCCCCCCCCTCCCCCCCCCCCTTCTCCCCATCTCCCCCCCTCCCTCACCCCTC
>JAACJT020000035.1:4493475-4517434 GCA_009936485.2 Gymnarchus niloticus
CCTGTTAAATCCCATCATTGCGATACATTATCAGTACTTGGAGAACTCCGAGTGCATATTTACGACAAACAAGAGGCAAGCGAGGGGCAGTGTGAATTGCCCCTCCCCCCCCTTTCTCAACATATCCATCTCCGTGACCCATGACCCCAGGCCCGAGGCGGCAGTTTAGATGATGTGATGCAGAGAATCTTTATTAACATTTCAGTCCCATTCCGCGCACAATATAAATTAGGTGGCATGTTAAATCTGGACGATTGTGGCGATACGTCACGCCGGTGACAGTCGGTTTGATGGCCCCCAGTGTCCCTGCGGTGAATTCCATTGCCGTCATTATACTCTGTCCTGAGTACTGAATGGACAGCCTCACCGATTGCCGTTTTTTGTTTTGTTTGGGGATTGTAACCGAATCAGGAGGCGAGCGGGACTCTCATTAACGCGTGGACAGGGGATTTAAGCGAGATGCGAACTTCTTCCTGGCACCGACAAGATGGAATCAAAGGGAAAAAAAAATCTCAAGAGTTCTACAAAGGCTGTCTGCCTTATTTATTAATCTTTTGAACATCGAAACGGGCTGTAAAAGAAAGTGCGACGGCTGGAGGAAGACAGGGTTTGAGGTGTAACATCCATTCAATATAAATAATTTAGACAATTACGTAAATAAAGAAGTTTAGCCAAAACATTTAACACGGGGTTGTGTGCCGGAAAGTTGCAACTGAGTTTTGTGAACGACGTCTTAAATGCTGATAAGATTCAAATGGGCGAGCTACCTTTAATTTGTGCCTCCATAGGCACACGCCGTCCGGATGTGGACATGTTTACTTCATCCATTCTGCTGGAATAAGCAAAAACAAAATTGGTACTTCATTTCTTTGAGAAAAGCAATGGACAATCATGAGCCTATTATTTAGGTTGGTAATTTCAAATTAAGTGAATCACCGATCCAATTTTCATTGGAAAATTAGGAAAACTGGAAGAAATTACACTTTTTATCTTATTAATGAGTATATGCAGAGGGCCAAAAACATTTAACTATTTAACGCTGCTGAAAAAAAAAGCAAAGGAGTTTTAATTCAAAGGTTGACACAGTTAGCCTGGAAATGCCCCGCATTTTATCATTCGCCTTATGAGGATGGTGTTTCTGCTGTGTTTGAATGGGTTATGCGGCTAATTTGATAGTAATAAACCATCGTCTACTGGTGGCTAAGTAATACAGAGACAACTAACAGCAGCAAAGTCCTTGAGTGATAAACTGCAGCCCTGTACTTTCTACACAGTATTTTATATATTTTTTTTTGTTGTATAAACCTGAATACATTGAGACGCAGGTCAATTCTAATCTGTTTGGGTCCATTTTTATCGAAGTGGACGGTTTGTTACTTTCTCTGTATCCGGCACTCTATTAAACATACGATGAGTCGTAAATACATGGCGCAGTGCAATGTGCGTTTTTTATCCCTTTCTTTCCGTTACTCGGCAGAGCAGAACTTATGTCATTCCGTCCAGTGGACTCCCTAGTAAAAATGTCAGATTGAGGGGCAAAATGACAGCCTCGGGCTTTTGGTGAAGGGTCCTGCTCTTTGAGATGAGAACACAAATTGGATCTGAGTTTCCAGCGCAGAGTCAAAAGCGCCGTTTTCACACTGCAGTAGCCAGCAAAAAAATAAATAAATAAGAGAGAGAGAGAGAAAAAATACATATAAATAAATAAATAAATACATAAAATAAAGGAGTTACTATCGTGTCCAATATAGCCATAAATGATAATGCGGACAGGAGCTGTGTTCTTCTGTGCCTTTATCCCTTGGAAGGAAATGACCTCTAGTGCTTTGATTGTTTCCCTAGAGCTCCCAAAACCCCCTTTGCCATTTCATGGAAGATGGACAGTGCCAGCTCGGCTTTCTGTCTTTTGGCATTACAAGAGGGAACAATACCTTCAAGACACACTGGTTTCTATAACAATAAAACCCCAAACTCAATAAATCATTTGTTATTAAATATCACAACATAGATTTTATAAAGTCAAAAGGACACCATGACTGAAGAAATTAGAAGGACTAGACAAGAGTGCACTGGGCATGTTTTAATGCACTTCTCTGCATTTTGAAAGAGGTTCCTGTTCTTCAAAATGAGCAGTACCAAAATGCCTGGAAATCATTTGGCGTGGATGGTGTCGGCACGCGACTCACTTTAAGACGTCATGAGCTTCTCCTGTCCTTTTTCACTCCCGGTTCTAAGAGGAGGAGGCAGCGGCTTCTGTCGTCTTGACGCCGTGCCAGGCTTCCAGTTTGGCTTGATCCCTGAAGCGTGAGCCTCACACATTCAAGCTGTTTCAACAGCCTGTCAACTAATGGGATTTTGGGAAGGGTACATTAGGCCTGTATGTTTCTGAGAGAGCCTGCAGACTGACACCAGTCTGCCGTTTTAAAGACCCTGGGCTCGCTTTTATAAATACACTCCATCCAAAAGAAAACAGCCCAAACTCTTTTTATGTACATGGATCAAAGGTCTATAAACATTCCCTTTCTGAAGTGAAGAACAGTTTGAGCAGTAATAATTCATAATCAATAATCAATTTTTATTGTGTAGTTATTTGTGCCTCTGCTGCTCTGCTCAGGACAGATGGTAAATGATCTATGTGCCTCAAAAATCTTTATTTAGCCTCTATCCAAAATATTCACTTTTTAGAAATTCATAGAATAATCTGGTATCTCTTTCTGTCATCTTACCAAGGTCATTTTTTAAAAATAAATCTAGAGGCTGTATGTGTGTGTGTGTGTGTGTGTGTGTGGGGGGGGGTTAAACAACATACTACATTATTCCAAGGTTTATATACCTGCATGTTAGTTATTTACAACAGCTGTATCATACCTTATGACATATAAACAGTAAAATTAACACCGAAATATCAAAACTTATTTAAACAGCCGCCGACAAACGTGTGACCTGTCATAATTTTTATGGATTTGGTTTGAATCTGGCCCTGCCCCTCGTTTGCAAAGATTCCTGTCTCTGATTGGCCCAGACCTTGCATGTGACTTAATCAGAAGTAAATGTCTGTTATGCCCAGTGTAATTAAACAAACATAACAAGGAATAGGTCTGTGGAATAATCACTAATTATTGCATCTGCTTCGGAGATGCCAAATTTGGCTCACATTGTTTCACAAGCCACGTTATCCAGGAGCACTGGTTGTATGAATGACAATAAGAAATATGATGCTGAATATTTATTATTAATTAGTAAAATTATGGCAGACAATTAAATGTTTTTACTTTCTGGTAATAAGAGCATCCTTATTTATAGAATTATAATTACAATCACTCATATGTACATGTTTGTGAATCAGTGGTTATTTCATAAACCTATTGATGCTTACGTTCTGCCTTGTGTTCAACGTTGAGATAAAAGGTATTATACCGTGGAAGGAGCATTATAACGTCCCTGTAATGTATCCATCTAATTAACTGGCAAATGGAGAATGCTGTCACTGCACGCATTCTTCAAGGCGTGACCTGTTTTTGTATCCCAGGCAAGATGGTTAGCCAGATCAGCTGGAGACAAGTTCAGCCGAACAGCCTGGGGCGAGACGCCAACCTGCATGTCTGTCACTCCCCAGCAGAAGGCGGCGCGTGCGCCTTCCCTCCACCCGAAATGCTGCGATTATAGGGCGAGGCCGCTAGGAAGCAAAGTATTTCGCCCGTACGGCTTATTTCTGACTCATCCAATTATTTGCGCGTTGATTGAACCTCCCCGTTCCCGCCATTCAGACTGAATAGCTGCGCTGCTCTATGGTCGGGTAACAGCGATGTGCACCGTTGGATTTTTCTCTATTATGTGCTGCTATCTAGTGGCCGTAGTCTCTACTGCACAGTCTTGGCGATGAAGCGCTCCTGTGTGACGCATCTGTTGTGGTTTTCCAGCCCTGCCGCTAAAATTTACAATTATGTGCGTTTAATTTTCAACGTCTTTTAATGAACCTCATGAATGACTTGAACTTGGCCCTTATTTTTGGTAGTTTGTTTTATGAGTCGGAGTTTTAAAAGGATTTCAAAGCCACAACTACACTAGTAATATTGCATACTTCAAATATCAATATCAGAATATCATATACCATATCTATGCGATTAGTCATAATGACTAAGAAGCAATAATAAATTGAGCAGATATAATCAGTAAATGCATAGTTTGCATTTAATACTATCTCCATCTACTATAATAATACTTCATTAATAATGTTAATAATAATAGTAATACTGCACAGTATTAGTAGTACTGCATTGTAATATTTCATAATTTTACTATACAACACAACTTAATTAACAATTATTTTTCAACTAATCATTCAGGGTTATATGCTGAAATGCAGAACAGGAAATGAGAGCTTATGTTCTTTTTTGATATTTGGTTAGTAAAATGAATTTGTCAAAATGGAAAAATCACGGCCAGGATTCTCAGTTTCCAAATAATCCTCCCCAGAGTACACCTCTTTTTCATAGCTAGCGTTAGCGGTGGCTCACGTGCTGCACAGCTTAGCTTGACTTGTGTCACTCCCTAAGAAACGGCGGATCCCCGTGGGCCACCTCTTTGACTGACATGTCCTCCGCCATTCACGCCAGTTGTCCACTTCTATTGCAGCCAGCCAGACGCGTGGCTACCTTACTCAAACTCCAGAATGCTGTTTTCTGCCTTAAATTTTAATGTTTATGTTAAGTTTTGATTTTTCCAGTGAAAACATATACTGCAATATTTTTTTACAGACTCTCTATATAATTTTTTTTTAGCTGCAGCATAGTAGTAGGCAGGTTTATGTTCAAACATTGCTAATTATCGATGTGAACAACTGGGCATAAATATGATGACACATCCCCTTTAAAATCTGATGATGCTCTCATTTTCCAGTCATTAACATAAAAAAAAAAATTTTGTAGTTTCTTGAAATTAAAAATGTTCTTGACATTTAAATTTAAATGCCTTATTCTATCTCTCTCTCACTCATACACACACACATGAAAACACACATGTTTGTAACCTCGTGGGAACCTTCCATTCACTTTTATGGGCCTAACCCTAATCCTAACTATGACAACCCTAACCCTTACTCAGCCCTAACTTTAACCATAAGTAACCCAACAAAATGGAAGACTTTTGGCTCTTTTGGTTTTTTGATTGCATTCACAGATTTTGTAAAACTGAGGTTTCCCTTGTGGGGACATGAGAAATGTCCCCACAAGGTAAAAGTGTCAGATTTTTATTACCTCCTGGGGACATTTTGTCCCCACAACATAATATTAACATGGTACACACACACACACACACACACTCATTCAGCACAGGCAATTTAGAGATAGCAATTAGTCTAACTGCATGTCTTTGGACTGCAGTGGGAAACTAGAGTACACAAAAGAAACACGTTTGACATGGGATAAACATACAAACTCCACACACACAGATCAGGGGGTAGGAGGTATGAGGCAAGAGTGCTAAGCACTGAGATACCTAGCCACACTAACACCCTAACGTATTACTTCATTCGTTTAAAGATCTTTATATGCTGCACTACTATAATAAAATTTTACTGCATGTATAAGTTCATTTAAAAAGGAAAAACTCAAGCGAGCAAACATTGGTTTCACCATCACTAACAGAAGTTATTTGAGATTTGGTTATTGTTGATAAAATGCACTTTCAGAACAGGTCCAGACTAGGTACCGTCTCGATGGGAAATTAGCCTGCACTGCACCCAAAATAGCTCAGTTTGTGTATCCTCTACTCCAGTTCTTGGGCGTTCCATCCCAACGGAAAGAGATCAAAATGGCGCGGTCCTTGTCATGTGATTTAGGACCAAGGCAGAGCATCCGTAGTGCAATCGGAGAGGGAGATATGAGTGTGGGTGGAAGTGAGAAGGACGAAGGGCTGCTTCAAGATGACTTGTGGTCGCTGTGCCGATGGCTTTGGGCCATGCTAAAGAAATTGCAGTTGTCAAGTTGGGAGACTATTAGAATGGCTGCTGCACTATAAATAATAGATAAAGCATGGATCAGCGTCCATAGACTAAGATTATATAGTTCACAATTTAATGTTTTACGGATTATCATTTTAGGCGTTAAATAAGCAACCAAAGGTTGTTAAGCTGATTAAACTGATTTTTACTTAAACACATATTTATTAAATTAAAAGACATATGGCATGAGTCAGTCAAGGAATGACTGCTTAATTCTAATGTTGGGGATATTGCTTTATCATAACCGTAAGCAGCAATTGAATTTCTCAAAGGATTTTTCCCCCTCCCTACACTGTAAGTGTGAAGAGAGTAATAAATTTGAGTTATGCCCTGGGCCATGAGTAATCTCTGCTTGTATTCGCGGGAATAATTGATAAACCAGATAAGATTTAGACCGCGCTCAGTCACAGGAGACCTAGAACCCCAAGCATCCTGACATGTGTATGGTCTATCCCCCAGATGAAGTGCGCTTTGAATGATGTATTTTTGTTTTGGTTAATGACAGGAGGGGTGTTAAACCGGAGTGTTTAATTAACCCTACCGCGGGCTGCCTGTCAAAACGCCCATTCGCCGTTGATTGAGACCTTGGCGTATCCTAGAGGAGGCAGGGGAAAGTGATAATGTGAAGCCACAGCGCAAGATTGCTTTTTTAAATTCCATTTTATGGGTCACTGCTTTGAATTCATTACTGGCTGCAAAGACATTCAGGGGTAAGAATAATGCCGTCTTCTTTCACCGCGGAGAATCGAGTGTGCTGTCGCAAAAGGGAATTAATATGTGACATCTTTATCTGGTTTTAATTTCACTCATAAATATAGTGTGCTTTATTTGCAGATCTGTAGAGGACAGATGTTATTTAGATCAGTGGTGCCTCTATCTCTCATATCTCGCAGCAAAACCAGCTGATAACAAATGACATTTTTCCCAACGAAAACCTCGATTTGGAATGATTTATCAATTTAGACGTGAAAACGTTACAGTATAAATAGCCTTTCATATACAGTGGAAAATATTGTACTTTACTGTTTTGTTCATTGTGTAACAGTGTTAAGTGTAGCAGATAATCCTAAAAAAAAAAACTTTCGTGTAATCTTAGTTTAGTATGGACTTTGAAGTGTGCTCAAAATGTCCAGAAAGGCGTCTTCAGTCTACAGTTTAAATTGTCATCAATCTTGCATACTGATAGCTGAAAGACTCCCGATGAGCCTAGTAAATTCAATCCGAATCATCTGGGTTGTCTGTTTAATCAATAGGCACCATATGATGAGGTGGAGTAGGGGTGGGGGTGAGTAGCAGTCGCTATCATGATGACTTAAGATGGTGCTTGAAATTTGCTTAAAGCCTGTACCAATTAACTTCAGGATGATGAATGCAGGGCCGCATGAGGAAAAAGCCAGCCTCTTTGTGTACCGGGACAGCTCAGCTGTTGAGCAGGAAGATTTCAAGGAATAAATCTACTGAGCTGCAAGCACGCCCACCCCTAATGATTATGTCAATCTCAGCAAACACTCACACACTGAAGCTGTCAGGACATTATCAATCAAGGAGGGGTTTGTCAAAGGGTTTTGCCGAGATTAACGAGCCTGGAACAATAACAAGTCCAATTTGCATAGAAGATTGCCCTAATCCTCAAAAACTTATAACGCTGCGGTCCAAGCGTTTTGGTTATTGTTGTTCTTCTGAAGTGCCACTATCATCACTTAGTCAATGCAAAAGATTATCCTGTTTTTTTTTTTTTTTTTTTTCATTTTCTGGGTGGCTGTGTAAACTACGTCACCTTAACAGGCTCCATAGTGTCGGCGCTGTAGAACTGCATTCAGCTGTTGCCGATGTCTAATGCAAAGACTGCAGTTCTTCAGTTGAATTACATTAAGAGAATATGTCTTATAATGTGGAAACTATCTGCGCAATATTTCTTTGGATTGTAACTATGTTATTAATATAAATGTTATACACTGATTTGTACAATGTGACGTTTTATAATACAGTAAAGTTATTGGAGACTTGTTCAGTGGTAATCCTTTTTGTGGTATGATTATTCTCCCAAGATTTAAAAACCACAGGTTCAGGAATTCTGGGCCAGGGGAATGGTTTTAACAGATCGTATTCTGTAAAACAAAATGACCCTGACATGAAAAAGCCAAGTGAAATTAAAAATAATAACTTACTTTCTTTTATAAAAGAGTCTAATTCAAAACCTTGTTTTATTACACTGTACGACTGGTACCAAAAAGACAAATATGCAATTGAATAAACTAACTCCACTGGTGAAACCTTATGAAGGCTGTTTAGATTTATATGCTATTCCAGGTGTCAGAGGAGCAATCCAATCACTAGTTTGTAAGCAACAATTTATGACAGAAGTACATGCCGTACTTTGTTGATCAGACAGTAGTATACAGGTCTCGATTAAAAATGGTCTTGTATGACCTGTGAACATTACACATTTAAAAAATGTATTGTAGGATGTAATGTAGGATCACACAAGAGTTAATACTGGAGCTTAATGAAAATTCAGCTTTTATTTTTACAAAATCTGTTCACGATGTGTTTCCATAGAGGTCTTGATACTTTCTCACAGAAAACAATTGCTATTGTTTGACTGACACATTTGCATAAAACCAGTAAACATCTTTGGATCCACATGTTGAAAGTTTCAGGTAAATTTCCATTTAGTTCTTTATACAAGTTTTCAAAATGTGTCCAGATTACCATATACATAATGGGTTAAACACATTACCTTCATTATACAGTATCTGTAAATATTTTGTAATATTTCATTTTTGAGCTGCCAGTACATTTTCTTGTTCATCAGACATAGGGCACTTAAAAATACACCTCTATTTGTAAGACTATATTAAAAGTAAAATTTGACAACGATCCTATATGATTTCTGATTACCTGTACTTCCCCATACTTGTTTGATTCATTTAATTTTTTTGAGAAATTATATAATTTCCATTCTTCTACAGAATAGATTATATTTGCTATAGATGGGTGATTCCATCACACCTGCAGCTTGCTAAGAGGAACCTGCTTTTTACAGTTCTTAATCCAGTTATAAATATCATCACAGTGATGCTCATACTAAAATACACATTCCATTGTCAAGCATTAAGTCATTTAGTATTACGGAGAATGCGATTATACACATTTAACAACAAAGATTAATGTTTACATGTTACAGAGTGTTTATCTGAGCTGTGTGTCAAGTCTATATGCAAATTAATAAGTGTTTCTCACACTTTGCTTTGAACTGTGAATGATTGCCCGGGAAGTCTAAGATCTGGAATGGACATAGTGAGTCCTTTGTGAGATAATGAAATTCGACGATAACATGCCCTTTAAGAAACGAATAAATGAGCTCAGGGTGTGCATTTGTCTGTGAAGTTTGCCATCAAATGAGACAGTGATGAATAAACCGGGTTTCGCCTAGTTCTGCGGTGAAAAGGCTGGCAGCGTTTGCTCTCGGTGCCCTTCTCCTCTGCTACACCCACCTCCGATTGTCTGAGAGGCACTAGAGGGATAATGAAGCCACACTGAGACGTGCCTTCTTGTCATCAATGTCCAACACGAGCGCCATCTGGCCCTGGTGGGGGAAAAAAAAAAGAAAAAACATTGTCTTAACTCTTCGAGTGAAGACGGAGGGGGTCACATCACCTGCAGAGCAGGGGGCTGCATTCTTAAAAGTTCTCCTCTTTAGCAGTCTTCAAGGTACTGATTCACGGGGACATCTAAGAGTGACACGGCGTGACTGAGAGGGTGCCGGACAGCAGGGAGTAACAGCTGCCGACCCTCCAGCAGCTCGCTTTGATTTCACGCACGGACTCCTGTACTTCTTTAAAAGTAGCTCATTGACAAAATTATCTCCGGGGGTTCCAGCGTAAGGTCAGCTCCCTTCCGGGCATTACGGTGAATTATGGCACCACGGCACCCCTATATGGTCGCTCGCATTGGTTAAAAGACAATGGATAGGGAGGGGACTGGAACCCATCTTTAGATTGTCAGAGAAGAAGGGCACGGTTAACTGGGATGCACAACAAGATGTTTACTGACCTGACGGGCTAACTTTGAAATGGAAAATCGCCTGGTTAGCAAAAAAAAAAAACTGCACAAATAAAACAGAAGAAATCCTACATGCCATAGATAAATAATTTTAACATTCCGGTGTTTAAGTCGGTGAATTGTTCATTGAGGTAGCACTGACATACGTGAGCTACATTGACATACATGTTGGTTAAGAGCACAGATTTCAGGTTCAAATCCTGGGCATGTGTTGCTGTTGTACCTTTTAAGTAGATTATGCTGCATGAATAAACTCCAGAGGAAGATCCTAATGTATATGTATATGTTAAAAAGTTAAGAAGGAAATCACTGGGTCATGATGTAAGATTAGGAAAGCTTACAGTTGGGGACCTCCAAAACCCCATAGTGAGCTCATCAGAGGTAAACCCTGGATGAATTCCCTCTGCACTTTGAAATATATTCTATATCCAGATCAGTAGCCTGTGAGTCAGCATCTGTACTTAAATGTGAGGTCATATAAGTATTGTCATGATAACATAGTAACATGTAGCCTCATTTTCCCTGCTGTATACTCAATACTTCCGAGGTTCGGCTCGAGGCTCATCAATAACTGACTTTGAAGAAATTGTTCTGTAAAATATTGGATGCATGGGTAGAAATAATCATTATCCATCGTCCATTTCCATTGTAATTGAATAAGCGGGCCTTTCTTAACTTGCGTTTATGTTTTCATCTGTGTAGGGAAAAGAATGGAAAACTGGCTGTTATATATATTTTATCACAGTTCCAAACATTTTGAAATGAAATCAATCTATGTGCTAAATACGGTAGCTATTGGTTGCCAGGGGTATGCACTGAAAGTAGATAACTCTCAAAAGAGACAGTCATACATGGATGTCCTGTTTTTGGGGCTTACACGTAAAACCTACTTTGCATAAAGCCCACTTATACATTTGAAAATTCATAGCGGAACTGGAATTAACAGGTGCAAGATTGGTCACCCAGTTAACACCCAACTATGAGTAGAAAAAATATACTTTAGCACCACAAACATAAGATTTTAAGTGAGTGACGCTGCTGTGTTGCTCTTTACAGCTTGTTTACAATAAAAAATCAACTATCTTGCCAGAAATTTAAACAATAATGGAGCAACACAAAAACCAACATGTAAAACATGGATATCAGAGGTTAACTCCATGGCACAGTATATCCATAATTGCAATATCCATATTCATATACCTAACTATGCCCTTAATCAGCTCCATCTGGTTGTGTGTGTACAAAACTGAACTTTTCTTTAATAATATTAATGTCGCGAATACCACCAGAGCCTAATTGTATGCCACTTAACAATATTGCCTTGATGGCTGTGCAATATTTCAGTTAATCTAATTTACATATAAATGTGCTTTTTTATCACGTAAATGTGGAGGGACTTTCATTTTAAAGTTGTTCAATGTCAAATTATATATGCAGGTCAGCCAACTTCTCCCATTCTCCTCCTATTCTCTTTGACAGACCGCCCCCCCAACCTTAAATCTACTGTTGTCTTCTTCCCGGCAGTCATTACTGGGGTACACAGGCAGGTTTCTCCATACCAATTTACCGCCACTGCTAATATAGACTTTCTCATAAAGAGTGAAAATTTGTCCAATCAATCCCTTTTAGTGTGTTATATGTTTCACCTGACAACTTAAGGCCTTATTGATTAAACATTACTTTGTTAGATCCTGGCCATTGCTATGGTGCAGAAAAAAAATTAAACCATTATCAAAGTGCTTCTAGTGTGATTCAATAGGTTTTCTGTGTAAGGAGGATAGACCTAATTTATCAGATATGAGTATACTTTATATATAGTATATTTTATAATGATGTGAAATTCCACTACTGTGTTACCGATGGCATAGGCTACATTACAGAGGCCTGTCGTGTCACAATCCAATTTATCCAGTAAAGAATAAGAGGATTCCAATATTCAATATATTAATAAAGCTGACACTACTTATTTACATACATTATATATCTCATATCCAAGGTATCATGCTTTCCTCATTCCTTCCTTATGTCCTTTCTTATATTTATTTATGCTTCCTCATGTTCCCATAACACACTTTTATCAGTTAGCTTTTAACTGTCTGCCTGGTGACAGCAGTTTATGGTCTGGCTGGACCAGGAGGGCTTGGCAGGTCTCCCCTCCTTTCCCTGCGTACAGCCCCGCGGCGGCGGTGGCGGCAGCAATGTGGAGAGGGGTGAAGCCAAGCCCCAACGAAAGGGGCCGAGCCATCCATGTCGGACAGCTCGCTCCGAGGGGCCCCGGCGGAGGCGTGAGGGGGCCCACCGAATTAATCCGCCTCGTTCCAGCAAGGTACTTAATGCACAGACTGTACAATTGGCGGAGCCGCTGCGGTGTAGTCAGAGGCCAGGAGAACAAGGCCGCTTCCCCGACAGACATCTGGCAGAGAGACCGCGTGAGGCATGTTGTTAGGGGAGAGAGACCGAGGCAAGACAAATAAAATTACTGCTTGGGCTGCGAGATCAGTGGGAGCCTTGCCTGCCTAATCTCACCAATGGGAGCGTGCGGCTGTTGTAATCCAATTATAGGGGCATAAGCAATTTGTTAGACAGTCCACATAATGTAACCATTTCCCAATAAAGTCTGACTTGTAATAGCGTTGCCGAGCATACACATAAATCTGAGGAAGTGGAAGTGGGCTGGAAGCAGACAGTTGGGGGCAGGAGACTGGCTGTATCAGCAGATTCTGGAGTTAACTTTGGCCTTGATTTGGAGAAGGAATGTTAATGTGCTTCCTGTGCACTCGTTTTCTGAAAGGCAGCGGAGGCAAAAAAATCAACGGTTCCAGTCCAGAGGTGTCTGCCACAACCGCAGATGAATGAAAAAGAAGAGCGTAGGTGTGTGAATACAAGTGCTAAATAAACCTGCCGCAGAATTATCACTCATGGTGTGAAAGCCTTCTTGGGGTAGAGTTTAGTCAAAATGACTGAGGGTGGTCATATCTTCAGATTGGAAGAGAGGGTGAGACTGGCTGTGCTTTTGTTCCTTGTAATTTAAAGATACCTAAGCTGATGTAATTTCTTGACTTGAGATTGTCTTTCAAATGGTTTTTTGTTCATGTTGAGTACACGGAAGAAGAGGGAGGGTTGATTGAAGAGCGGCACTCGTGGTAAAAATGGAGGTTGGCTATACCCTCTTCTGCTCCTCTCACTTTTTTATCCCTCGTACAGCCCCACACATTTTGCCCTCACTGGCCTCCGAATGGATGTAGGTGTGGGGCTTATTGCTGGCGGCATAAAACGGGCTTTTTTCCATGAAAAACGACGAAAGGGACTAAAGGCCCATTTTCTCACGATGGAGAAGAAGGCAGTCAAGGTCAGAGGGAAGCGGGACGAGGCAGAGGAAATGAGAGCAGCGGGATGAGAGCAGCGGGAGCAGCGTGGGAGGCGGAGGGGATGCTAGTGACAGTCTGCATCAAACTGTCCTGTAGGGCTCAAGGTCACATGCTGGGGGGGGTATGTAAGGATGGATCTTATCCAGGTACTGGGCCCCTGGAGGCCATCGCAACAAAGGAGACCAGGATTTAACTGTGGCCAATGTCTCTTTGTTGGCTCATGTTTTTCCGACTGTATGATGTTTTCGTAAATAATTTTTGCGTCAAATATGTGTCATTCTAAAACCGTTATTCTGGAGGAACAGTAGAAAGACACGAGTCATGCAAAGGGAGCGGAAGCTCCAGATCTTTACATGCACAAAGTTTTCAGCCTCCCCTCATTTGTACTGTGCTGATCCGGCTAAAACATTACCTCTTAATTGGGCCCCTGATGAAAAAAAAATAAGCGTGTCAGGCCGGCGATCCTGAGTGATGAAATAGCCACCCCCCCAAATTCAGACGCCTACAGTAGACTGACGGGCCTTCAGCCAGCGGTCAGGGAGACATTATGTTTGCCCTCGAAGATCATTTGCATGTGTTGTAGCCTTAATTTGCAATCACGGACTTACTCCTGAGTCTTCGATAGTGCTAAGTAAGCAAGTTAGCGTGATGCTCGCGGTGCGGCGGCGTATTTACTGCACTCGCAAGATACGGGTTTTATGATGTGTGCTGCTATGTGCCTGGAGTGGGCTGTGTCCCTGGAGACCATATAACCTACTGGCTTGTTTAATGACAGTACTTGTGTGGTAACCTCCACGGACAGACTGACGATCAAAGACTGTTTTATAGTATGCTTTCAAGGCCTGCATATAGAATAAAACTAATATATAAAGCATCTAGAGTTTGATTCTATATGTTTTGTTGAGTTTAACTATTATTTGTTTGGTCATGTTTCAAAGACAAAGCGAGCTATGTGTAGTTATCCGTCACGAAAATCATGAATTATTAGGTATATTTGGTATTCTTAACACTTAATTACTCCTATTTGGATCCATTTCTTATCTGTAATCCCAACGTGCATTTTGAGTGTCTTTAATAAAAATGTATACCTAATTTTGTGACGTACTTTAAAATTGTAACCACTTTCACATTGTGCTGCTATATTATTACAATACGATTGCTGTTTATACATAACTAAAATTCTTATTCATTTCTTCTCGAGATCTAGGAATCGGAACGTTTCACCTTTCTGTTACTGGCACCAAAGAGAGTGTAAATCAACGCCCCAACTTCTTATGATGGCTTGATTTGTTGGAGTGAGGATAATTAGATGCTATATCACCATGATGGAGGGCAACAGCAAATCAGATTAGGATCTCTTTGCATCCCATGTTTCAACTCACTGCAGATCCTACAAAATACATTTACTGTCCTCTCATAACTAATGGTTGATTTGCATCGCTTTGACAGTGGCCTGTGTGTGTTATTTTGTCCTGATATCATCATAATAATGAGAGCAAATTAGAACAATCAATTTACATGGATAGTTCTTGATTGGAGAAGATGAGCAATATGGCAGAGGGTAATCCATCTTCTGAAGCCTGTCACATTAATGTAAGTGCTGCAGAGCTGGTGGGTGGGGGGACAGGCCAGCTGGCCAATGGCATACAAGCACGTAGGCACTCTGGGCGGGTGGGGCGGCAGGGCGGTAGTGCGGCTCATCTTGTGATCAAACGTTCAATTAGCAGAGCTGGGGATAAACAGAGTGATGTATGGGGGTTCACAGCCACAGCGGCGTAACACGGCCCCACCGGAGGCCTGGTATTGGCATCAGCCAGCGCGGCAAGCTAAACTTTCTTTCTTCTCCTTTTGGCTGAGCCACCTCGAGCCACACACAGGCGGCCATCTGTAATTGCCGACAGTGTCGTCATCAGACGGCCTGGTCAGACCAGGTGCGTTTGTCGGCAAGAGGCATTTTGTTAGACCGCTTCAAAGTCGAGCGGCTGGAAGACGCTCATTAGCTTTATTGGTCACATTAACATATTAATGCTCATGCTGTGCATAACCATGTTAAAGGGTACAAAGCACAACAATTAAAATGTCAGGTCATCCGAATGTGGAAATGACTCAAAGGCTGAATTCCATGAATTACGTTGTGCATGGTGGCAATGAAAAGGCTGCTGATGGAATATTGATTCAAATGAATATTATATCTAAATGTGAGCAGGTCGCTAATTAAGGTTATCGCTCAGGTTACCGATTCTGGTGGTAGGCTGCCTCGCAAAGCGGCTGTTGCGGATTTTTGCTCTATTTCTTATTGATAAAGGGCCACAAGGGGTCCTCAATGTTCCAGCTGGGTTTATTATGTTTGAATGTAGGAATGTGGGGGCTAAATGTAGGTAAAAACATACATTCTTACATATGAATGCCATATGTTTACCAGTAGCTGAACGGTTCCTATTGCACCTTTTGAATTATTACTGCCAGATGATTATAAAACATCTGCATGGCTCATAAAAGTATTACAAGTGTATCACCTCCGGTTTAATTAACTCCTGAAAACCATACATTTCTGTTCTGATGTTATAAGGTCCTAATGAAAAGCACATTCATAAGCACTATGATAAGACCGTGTTTTACTGAATAAGATACACATGTTCATCTGTGTCTGTGGAATAATCTGAAAACTGTTAATCGATAAAATGAACACTTATTGACTATGCAAATGATAGGGGATACTGATTGGTTGTAATTAACCTAATTAATAATTTATTCTTGCCCAGGGGGCATCAAAAAATGAAAGGATGGAGGAAATGCATACGATACAGAAAACAGCTGGAATTTGTCATACTCCTTCCTCTATTATTTTTGTATTAGCTATTAGCCTGTTTTCTAGTCATTATAGATGCAATTCATCAAATGAGATTATGGCTAATTCAAATATGACAAGAACAGTTATGACAGGGAATTACTTTCTCTGCTCAATAGCTGTAAAAATGTTCTTGTCACTATCATTATTCTTCTTAAAACTTTAGTCTTTAATATATTCATATGAGAAAGTAGTTCTGAGGCAACAGCCATTATTACAAGCTGTCATTATTTTCAATTAAACAATCAGAGCTGATGATTAGCATTTACACTATGATCTACAGTATTTATTTAGATGATTCAGAGGATCAACATTTGACAGGTAATTTGCTATACATATACGTAACTGAATAATTTTTCCACGTTAGGAACCTGCCAATTATGGAAGCAATTTTTAAGTTAGAAAGAAGTTATATTTCAAACAGGCACTTGGCTTATAACAAGAAGGTTAGAAGTTACATGGTCAAGTCACCACTTTTAAATCGCCGATCTTAAGATAATTGAACACTAGGCATGATGTGCAGTTATGGAACCAGCTACAGACATGAATATATGAAAGCAACGATTCGGTATGTTTAATATTTGACACAGTTCTACAAAATGAGAACTTTGAACTGTAAATGAAACAAAAATGCCTTTACATGAATGTTGTAAGAACATGTCCCCCGGTACTGTGTGTCTGGGGCTTCTGAGGGTACCTAAGTCCTACTGAGTCACGGCTTAGTGTCTTGGCTGTATGAGACAGACCTGGTATGAATGAAAATCCCAACCTCTGTTACTCCTGTGCCCTTCCAAGCAGATCTGGGATTGGCACCAGGCTGCAGCCTGATGGATCCTTACAGGCAGACTTGCTGAGTGCCCACGCTGCATGCTCTTAGGATTGCTGTTGTCAGTTGGGAAGTTCAGGGTTTGGTTCAGCGTTTTTTGTTTGGTGTTGTGTTGGGAGATGGTGGTTTCCATCCCAGCTTTACTCTTTGTGTGTGTGGAGTCTCCATGTTCTCCCTGGGTTAACTCCAGCTACTCTGGTTTTCCCCCACAGTGTAAAAGACATGCAGTTAGATGCATCTGCAGATTGCCCATGGTGTATGGTTGTGTGTATCAGTGTGTTTATATGAGCTGTGTGATGCACTGGCATTCCATCCAGATGGATGGTTGGATTAATGGAGGGATGGCTGATGGATTCTTTGTTGGCTGTTTCAGTGTGTCTTTAGAGGATGACCATAAATCTGTCTTTTTGGTAAACTTAGAGCCCCTGTCACTTGATTGTGCTCCCTTGATCTGAATAAAAGGTCCTTTCACATGGGTCATTTCCAACATACCCCAGTTACACCAACTTCTGCACAGCTGTAGGAACCTAGAGGAGCCACTGGAGGGCCCCGTGAGGTCACATTCCTACTGGTACACCCTCTCCAACTCAGAACGACATGGGAGCAGTGTGCAGCCATATGGGGCAGAGAGGACCCAGCGGGAGGGACAGGAGTGTGTGAAATCCACAGGAGCTCTGGGAGCTGCTTCACAATGCAGGGGGGGTGGACATGTCATCCCTCCAGCCAAGATTGTACTGTGATTGCCATGTAAGGGCTAAGGGTCATTCACAGAAGACCTCATTTTGCCTACTGTGGCTGTGGAAATAACTAGTGATGGGACCAATCAGGCTTCAAAGCCCATGGTGGGTGGGAGTATCCTGAACTACCAACCAATGCTGCCACTATACGAGGCTTCAAAGTCCGTGGAGGGTAATTAGACTTTAATACACCAACAGCAGAAAAGCAGATGCACAGTTTAAGCTGTGAAGGGTTACCCTTCCCATTGACAAGCACACTTTATCCAGCTTTGATCACGATGCATTTAAATGAGTTACGTCTGAGTTAATGTTTGTGATACACCCTAAACTTTTGACTTTTTACCCAGTCTGTATGCTTTGAGGCTTCATACCCATACTGTGTATTGGGTGGTTTTAATGGGCCAGTTTGAAAATAGCTCAAGGAATTCTTTAGCTTAAATTTGTCAGCATTAATGAACATTTGTATAGTTGATTGATTGCTACAGACTTTCCTCACTTCAGTGTTTGATATAGGAGCAAACATACTGGCCTATCTACTATCTACAGTGAGTGCTATAAATTATATGGACAGAACGTAATATTGATTCATTAAATGGGCCCTCTGACAACATGCTGTAATTAGTGATGATTCTAATTATTGTATGATTTAAGACATGTAGAACCTCGATATAGTCAACCTCCACTTACATGATCAGGGTCATGGGTTTTTAAGAGCCAATCCTACACAAACACAGAGTTGGGTTGCCCAGCAGTGGATGCCATTGCATGGTAGAGCACTCATTCTCACAAGCCTGAGGGCACTTTAAAGTAAGCAATTCACCACCTGAACATGAGTTTGGATGGCACTCTGCTGGGGTCAGTGGACCTTATAGCCTCATGCTACCTGCTTAGCCTGCTGTTTGCAGCGATCAGATGTTCATATTGCTTCGTATTAGGGCGTAATACCACATGTAATGTTAAGCTTTCTGCTGCATTGGTCTGTGGGAGAGGAGAGAAGTTTTCTCAAGTGATGAATGTCCCTGCTCCTGACATACTTACTCTGCACAGTAAAGACGATTTAAACAGACTTAGCTAGAAGCTCAGTTAATGGAACACCATTCACTAAAATAGCTCTCATTTAGTCCATATATGATTTTGTTTGTTCCCAACAATGACTCATTTGAAGTTTTATCTTTGTTATTTGAAGAACTTTCCTAATAAAGGCTCCCAGAAGAACTACTTGGATATTAAATAAATATAAAGCTACCCAGAACATTTGTTTTGTTAATATGTTACATTTGCTAAAAAGAACATTAGATATTGACCCATCTCAGCAAACGCATGAATGTAGGACAAATAATTATACACAATCTCCAAGTATTATTGAGGATTTGTTGTATGTAAATTTATTCAAAGTATATTAACAATTTGTCTTTAGAGTCCTACTAATGAGTAGGGACTAGTCAGCCTAAGATGGCTGTAGTCATTGTAGAATGTATCAGTTTAAACTATAATTAATCTAAAGACTGTCCCTTCACCACATTACTTGGAAGCTTATTAAGCCCCAAAACACTTTGGGTAAAAGGGCTTATTTTTTTGCTTTGTTTATTTTTGATCTCCATCTGCTTTCCATTAGCCAGTGGTCTTGTGAATCTGTAATAAAATAATTGCTGCTTCTCTCCAAATATAATAATATTAGACAATGAGGAAGCTTAATAAATACACAGTCAGTGTGTCCTCCTTAATAAAGAGCTGTAACCTATTTGTAACTTTGCCACAGAAATATTAACACCGCTTTGACATGTCATTCAAACACTGTTGTGGACACAGGAGTGAGGCACTATGGTACAATTATGTGAGGGATGATAAGGTTACATCCTGCATCCAGTGGATCCTTCAGAAACAATTCAGCAGTGAAAACGTTCACATTACGTTTAACTAATGGTACTATTTCGTTATTGGTTTGATTTGTCAAGCTCAGTTTTTACCTCCGACAAGCCTACCTGTGGCTGTTTGTTTAGTAGGCAGGATTTCTTCCTCATACTCTGTTAATGTGCCTACCTACTGTTCCACATGCAGTGCTACGTAAACCATCCAATTTCCGTGTCTTCCGTCAGCTCTTAAAGATGAGAAATGAGAGCAAATCACTATACATGGGGAAACGAGAGACCTGAAGAAAGATTCAGTAAAGGTGATAGCACTCCACACTTTGCACCAAGGTAAGTGGGTCTTGAGATTTTGTAGAAAACTTAATGAAAAACAGCAGGATCAGAGTTCATGGCGGAAGAGTTGGAACAGGTTGGGTGTGGCCAGATAGGTGTGGGCATGACAGAAATATCATCAGCCTGATGTTTGGCTGAGTCCCTCCTGGGACTCTAAGGTGAAGGAAGGACCAAAGATTGCACAAGCATTCCTTCACATTTTAATGAATAAAATCACATGATATCTAACTGCTGAAAACGGCCAATCATTTTTTACACATGTACTGTATATACTCCGTTTTCTTGAGTAAAATTTGAATAGTATAGTAATTAATTTTTAAAAATGATATAATGTCTCCATTTCACCCAAAAGTTTTCCTAGCCAAATAATCCATCCATCTTACATTCAGTTTTTTTAATACAGGATCATGGATTCCAGCTTATGTCAGGTACCATAAGGCACAAAGCAATGGTTCACAGCACATGAGATACCAGTCCATCACAAGTCATACGGTACTGAGAATTTTCAAGCACTGGTTCCACTAACTGCTTGTCTTTAGACCATGGGAATACTCATATAGCATTAGGAGAACATACAACCTTCAAGCACACAGAATGAAGATGCAATTTGGTCCCCCTACTGTTGATGTGTAAGGAGACCGATTTAAGCAGAGTGAGTCACTGTCACATCTGCACCAGTGCTCCGATGCTCTGGGTCCACAGACTACTGATTGGGGTTTTGTGTGTGCCCATTGCATTTCCTCGTTTGCCAATTGCCCTTGCCCTGATTGCCCTCATGTGTTCCACCTGTGCCTTGTGTCATTTAAGCCCGTTTATCTCCTTTTGTTGTTTGTGCCTTTATTTGTGTCACTGCCTGTCATGTTTTTGACACTCCCCTAGTCTAGTCCATCTGTACTCTATTCCCAGTAAACTTCTTCTTGCCTTGTCTTCCTTCAAGTTCATCTTTGTTTCTCCTGTATTCTGGGCAGAGCCCAATGGTTTTATCTTAGTGTTAATTGTTTTGTATTTGCACCTGCATCCTGACATCCTTGGTCTTTTGGCCCTGCCCACCCTAGTCTGCTGACAACTGTGACAGCCACCATGCTGCCGATGCCTAAGTGTGTCAAGTTTAATTCATTCTCATGTACATGACTGTACAAAACTAACAAAGTCAGAAGGCTAATATCAAGTAATACAATGTCCCGACGCCAAAGTGCACGGAACTGGCCTTTAGCATAAATGTAATCATGTTCACATTAGCAGAAGTTCTGGGAAACAATCCCACCGAACACAGTCAAAATGGGAGAGAGAGTGTCACAGCTATCACAGCCTGAGGGTGAGTCAGCATTACACATGACTCCCTTCAGGCAGGTGACAAAGCTTGACAAGATTCCGAGTTTATGCTTATGGATGGTCATTCTGGAAATGGAACCTGCACACATTTCTGGAAATGTCAGTCAGAACTGACAATAAGCCACAGTAAGAGACCAACAACTGTGCAAAGAAGAGGAGGAGGAAAGACAGGCACTACATTCCTCTTGTAATCACTGGACCAGCTGAGCTTTGAGTACAGATGAGGCAGTAAACTGGTGTAAGTTGGGCAGGGAAGAAAAGAGCTGGAATACAGACAGCATCTTCCAGTTTATCACTAGCAATGGTTATTTTTCCCATGGGAACTTAGGTAAAAATGCCCAGCTGGACCTTATTAGTAAACCTGATGGACTGTTTCTATAACCAGCTAGGCTTTGGTACAGGCAGGTGAAGAGAGAAATAGAAGAATATTTTGATATAAGCTATATCAGGGCCAGATGTTCCCTGTTGAGTGTTGGCTGAGCCTAGGTGTGGTCCTTGGCACATGATTTGCTTTGTTCCCTGGTTCCTGTGTCTGCCCCTGGCCTCCCTGCCTGTATATGGTTTGTCTCCTTGTTCAGGGCAGAGCCCATTAGTTCCTTTTGCTTCCTCATTAAAGGACCCAACTGGCATTTCCATCCCCGCCTCTGAGCCTCTCTGTCTGTCTGGGCTTTCAAGCCCATAATACTATCAGATTTCACAGCTATGAAACATATTTCCTATGTAATAGATAAAATGTCAGTTGATGATTATCAACAATATGTTTACCATAACCTTAAATTATAAATGTTTTTTTTTTTTGTAATCCACTTGGAGGCACCAGATGAAGTCAAACATTAATAGGAGTTAAGGGAACTGCAGTCCAGATTCAGTTTTCTCTCTCTCAGCCTCATGGTCTGAGCACAAAGCACAGATTATCTCTGGTAAACATCATGCAAAGTCACTGCTTGTGCTTGGAGGCCATAGACAACCGCAACAACTGGGAGACCAGCAGTATAACTGCAGTAAAAGAGACGAGACTGCCCCCGTCGTCATCGAACAGCAGGCCACCCGTTTCAGGCAGTGCTCTCTCTTCATATCACCATTTAGTTCAGCATGTACACTAATGTAACTGTGTTTACAATCATGTTTAGACATACCAATAGTCATTTACTATTATCTTTCACAATCATTGACATAAAATTGCCAAAAGTACCATTTAATTACCTGCGTTTTTTTCATGTGATATACAGCTTTATTCATTTAATCTACAGCATTTTTCATTCAGTAGCCATTTATCCAGTAGAGTGCCACAGATCCTGGAGGGTATCCCAGAAAACAAGGAGCACGAGACAGGGCCGGGCATCCAGGATGGGATGCAGGACAATCATAGGCAGGAGGCATATTCACACATCCAGTTTGGCCTCAGTGCATTTTAGACTGTGGCGGGAAATGTACGTAAACACAGTGGCACATGATGGAGTTTTTTATTTTGGAGTGCAAAGTCTACTGTAAAATATATCAGTTTTTGTATCCACTGTAGTACATTTATAAGAAATCATTTTAGGGTTGCATAGCTTACATATTTTCAGTCCTTATGACTGTGGTAGAGCTTATGGTTTCATGTCTTCATTTTCCCCCATACTGGCATGCCATTAAGAGACCTGAAATTCAGTTCAGAATTAAGAGTTTTAAAGAAAAAGAGTGGGAGTAAGACAAAGACAGTGATTGGTCCGACTACTTAAGAGAAAAAAGGAATGTCTAAATTTGTCAGAATAATCGAAGTGCATGCTTAATTTGGGATTAACTAATGTGCTATTCTGTGTTCTTTCATGGGTGTCTGTTTATCTCATAAAAAATTCATTCAAATAAAAAGGCACAAGTTCTGCTGATTTCATCTGCTACCAATAAGGGCAAAATAATATCCTCAGCTCTTCAAGTGATACATTTGAATTTTGGGCATATTGTTTATTCTATCTTGTGATCTCTTTATACCCCTGGAATGTAACAGATCTATTACTTATTATTAAGATCTGAGGTGATTATTTAGCATATAAGAAGCCTGCAGTAGGGAGGTATATGAGTTCTGTGTGATATCACCAGCACGGCTCCCATTTGTGAACCCCGCCCCCACAAATGATTTGCGTCTTTGTCAACATGCAGCCACATGCCTGTTGTTCACTGGAATCGGATGGCTTTAGAGTGAACAAATGCTGGCTTGAGGTGGACATGAAAGACAAATCTTTCACTCTTATAGCATGTATTTAACAATTAAAATGTATTCTGTAGAAGAATGATGAAATTCTGCTATAATACAGTATATTAGAAAATATGGAGATTCCACTATGTTTTGACTGAAAGTAGTCAGAAGTAGGATAGGGCTGGACAGTCCCTATCCTGCAGATTTTTTAATTAAACAACAAGGAATGCAGCTAAAAACTTTAATGTGAACATCTTAACAGATGTCAACAGGTTAAGTATTTGCCCGACCCCCCCCCCCCCCCCCCCCCCCCCCCCCCCCCCCCCCCCCCACTCCCCCTCCCCCCCCCCCCCCCCCCCCCCCCCTCCCCTCCCCCCCCCCCCCCCGCCCCCCCCCCTCCCCCCC
>JAACJT020000035.1:4521347-4536715 GCA_009936485.2 Gymnarchus niloticus
CTCCCCTTCTTCTCCAACACATATCGCAACTCGTTAACTTTTTCCCGCAGCGAGCCAACGGCGCACCCGCGGGACGACGGGACATGGCGACTGATACATTCTTATAAAGGAAGTTCTAAGTGGTACAAAATAATTCTCACGGTAAACAATAACATCCCCTCTCAACCTTCAATCGAAAAAATCCCATCCTCTCCTTAAACCAGTGAGGTTAAGACTTTGCAAAGTCACTGAAGCAGACTGATTCGCAGCCTTTCCTTCCAAATCACGCTGCCTCCCCTCATGTGATTACGTTCGTATCACACGTTGTTAATGGGAGCAGACGAATATTGTTACTAGGACGCATTTTTCCCAAGCACATGAGTATAGGAGAACTACACGGGAGGTTAAAATGTGTCAGTCAAACAGAACCACGCCTGCCTCCTAGTATGTGCCGCGAGACTATAAAAAGACTTAAAAATGCAATATTTTCTTTTTTTCAGAATCTTTACAATTTGGTGAGGGCTGTTTTATAACATTTATAAATGGCCGAGGAACCATTCTTGCAGTCAAATGGGAAATCATCAGAGGTAAGTCCTTAATTTCCAGAATGTCGTAAACACAATGTAGTTCTGTTTCTTTGTAACTTTATTTCATTAATTGTGTTTATTTACATTAAGTAAGACGGATTATATATGTGATCCATGAAGATACGATGCAGACAATATTGGTGTGAAAGTTAATCTATTTATATATGTATTTGTTTGCTTGACTAATTTCTGATTATAGGAATGGAATGTTGTTAAACTTTACAATATGATTAATGTTGTATGTTGAGTATCTTTGCATTTTTTATTTTATACGATCCATTAGTCAAGTCTTTTGCAATTTAATAAGTGCCTTAAAACCAATTAAAGTTTCCAGATATACGTTTGAAATGTTATAGTGTGCTTATTTACATGAAATTTCCATTGGCTAAATTACATCCCGAGTCCCGTGATGAGGGTAACCACCTACGTTGCACATAGATAATAGTAAATTAGTTAAAAGGAAGTTTTGGCGGCGTTTTCATTACTTAAAGCAGGTTATTTTACGTCTTTTCTGACTGCAAATAACTAAATATACGTATAAATACCTGTGGTAAAGCAATAAAATATGACATTGTTTGCATGAATTGAATATATCCAGTATTTGCTTAGAAGTCAGGTCTTTTAAACACTACCTTTCCTGGATGTACGTCGTAGAACTCTTTAAGACAGTCGTTACATTGCAACGAATGTTGTCTGCTGATAGCTATTTTTGCATTACACATACATATTATATCCCCTGTGTTTACCGGGGGAAGGCTCCATATCCCCACAGTAAGACTGGACAGTATAAGTGGTTCAAAGATAGATAGATGGATGGATGTTTGGCTGAATGCTTACAGCAGCACCTGGCTAGAACGACTGCTGAAGTCATCTTCTTACAGCACAGATGATTCAAGTCTGGAAAGCCATTGTGATTGTTTCATTTTACATAGTTTAATCCAGCAAGTTATGCATGCACACAACAGGGTAACATTTTAGTTTGTCTATATTGATAAACATTCTGTTATAATGCCTCAGTTTTTGCATTTATCTGTTTAAAATATAGTTTCACTGTCATATTTATGGCATTCAAATTGTTAGCCGTGATTTAAAACTTACCTTTAAAGAGCGAATCTGGCCAGACTGCAATATCACTAGTTATGTGAGACAAGTCTAACTTGTATTTAATAGCTTTCCGGATAATTCATAAACCCCACAATTGCAGTCTTAAAGTAGTAGCCTATCCAGCCAGTTCCACTCTGCAATTGGTTTACATGCATTCCTACTCTAGGTACTGCAGTCTCCAGCATCCAAACCTTATCTAAATCCTTTAGAAGCTGTTAATTCTCTACACTGTAAAGTGAGCTAAACTGCATCAGAGGGAATTTTGTGGAAGTGAGATGCAAATGGGGTCAAGTCAGAGCATTTGTGACTCACTTTGTTGCTTGCGGTCTTGGCCAAAGGATTACGGACATTAAGGAACTTATTCTGTGAAATCTTTAAGCGACGATGACACCTTCTGACTTTGAACTGACTTGCAGGTGATGAACTTGACTATAACTTGCTTTTTGTTCATATTTTTCTTTGCTCTGTATAATGATAGCATGTTCTAGAGGGAGGGTGGCCCGTTGACCTTGGAGCGTGATGCTTTATCTGAGATCAGTTCCCACCTGTTCTCTTTGGAGTTTTATTGTATTTGAAGTTGCCTCTGCAATTCCATTAGCACTTGCCGAATCACGGTTCCCATAAATTATGGTACGTCACTTTGGGTGTGCATGTGCTGGCTGGTGCTGTTGTACTGTACTTTTCCTCTTTAGCACCAATGTAAAATGTTATAGCTTTAACATCATTAGTCAAGCTATGAGTTTCATGCTTCAGAACCATCAGTCACACCAGCTCCTCTATCTCAATTTGTTTTTCATGAGAACATTCACTTCTCACAATATTAGCCAATTCTTGGTTGGAGTGCTGCTTTTGTGGTTGGCCACCTATTTGTTAAGCTTCATTAATAGCATTTTGTAAACTGTTTCAATTTGCCTCTTTCAGTACAGCTAAAACATATCATGGGTTTGGTAAGTAACGGTATATGGCAATGATGTATCCTGGTGCACGAAAGATCAGGTCCTTTGACCTTTTTCAGGAAAGATGTATTCCAGCATACAGAGGTGACCAGAGCTGACAGATATTCATCATAATGTGCTCTTTCCTTAAAATGAATTTGCAAGTTGATTTAATCATTTTAATTGTGTTCCTTCCTAAACTATTTTAACTAATCACTAAAGCCTAGAGCTGCGTATTCCTTTTAGTTAAAACATTTTTCTATAGCTAAATACTAAAATTGTTCGTACTTATGAATGATGTGATTTGCAGCATAACTTTGACCTTGACGGTCACTGCTCTTGTCTGCTTGGTGTATGCGTCCAGATCTTACAGTAACAGTTGATATTATACTGTGCGTATACTTTTTATGCATTCGATATTCCTGTAAAGATGCTTAGATATAGACTGTTGGTACTTTGGACAATATCATGTACTGCAGCCAAATGGGGAATGGTAGACACGTTCTGCTAGTCTATGAGCACCATCCCACTCTCTTAATGCTATACTCCTCTCGGCTGGGTGGTTGTTAATCCTGAGTGTTTACGTGTCCTGTCCACTGTCTTCCTGCATATTCCATAGCCGGTCATCTGGGTGCCAATGTTGCTAGCTTCATGTCACTCATGTTTAGCAGACATCTGACAGTGCTACTCTATTTCCAGCACCTTACCTCAGCCTTACTAGGAGTGGCTTTCCTCTCCTCCTTCGGCAGTTCCATGCTCTTCGGCTACAATCTGGCTGTCGTGAACTCACCAGCAAACGTAAGTACACTTGAAGTTAGGAGTTGGAGTTGTGTAAAAGATACTTTCTGGCTGTATAGTGTATATGGATACCTGCCTGTGCAATATCTCACTCCAAAACCAAGGGTATAAGTAGGAAGCAGGTCCTCCCTTTGCTGCTGTAATAACCTCTTCTCTTCTGGGAAGGCTTTCCATCAGCCGGTATAATAGTGTTGGTGGGACTTGCGGCCATTCAGCCATAACAGCATTAATGAGGTTAGATATTGATCTTGGGTGATCAGGTCCCTTTGTGTGACCTACTGCACCCCAGCTGAACTCTTGCTTTTAAAAGTTTTTGTATCACACCCACTTCACTTGCAGTTAACCCGGGCAGTGATTTGGTACTGAGTTTACAGAAAGGTAGCATCCAATGATGGTGCCATGTTGAAAGTCATTAACCTCTTCAGTATGACCCATTTTATTGTTAGTGTTTGTTACTGGAGATTGCATGGCTGTCTGCTAGAATAATTTACCTGTAACAACTATGAGTATGGCTTAATTAGCTGATTCCACTAATTTATAGAGGTGTCCACATACTTTTGACCATATAGAGTAATTGTATATTTTGCTGAGATCATTTGAACATGAGCCTTCACTTTCAGATGGCAGCTATTTGCATATATGCATTTCTCATTTGCATAATAATTTAATGTATATATCATATTTGTGAGAACACACATAACCTAAACACATAAGCTTTCAATTGTTTATTTGTTTGGTATTAACATACATTAAAATGGACCTAAAAAGATATGTTGACATCATGATCCCTTAAAATTTCTCAAACAGGAGATAATCTGTTTGTAAAATGGGTAGATCTCAGGAGAAAAGTTTGTTGAATGAATGCATATGTTTTGCACAGTTTATTTTATGATGCCATGAAAGCAGGGGCAGTTTCTTACCTGACATATTGCTTTACATGGGTCTGATTGTGACTGCATGTCAATAGGGTATATTACGTTTATGATAATACATTCTCTGCACAATGTCATTCTTACTGAGGTCATTGTTCAGCTCATACTACAAAAATTGAAGTTGCATCATGCCACTTATCCTACTGCAACGGCATTTGGAATTTAATTCTAAAATGACTATTTGTCCATGAAGTTCATATGTATTTCTTAATCACCAAGTAACAGAACTAGAAACCGCTCAGATGCCCTGGGTGTTCTCCACATATTCTAGTCTATACTGAGCTAAACTGCAACACTGATTACGTTGTCCTCCTGGTGCTGATTAGCATTGCTAGTTAGCAAAGTGACAGACCTCAGAAAGTGAAACCGTATAGAAATGATGTCCCTATGCTTGGAAATGACTCGGAGGAACCAACATGGGGTGATCCTCCAGTTATAAAGTCCACAAACAGACGCTGCCAGCTGCTATTCAAGTTTGTCTCTCGTAAGTCCTCCTGCGTAAATAGCAGAGTAATAATTTAATTTATGTGGTCAGAGCTTGTGTCCATTCTTCTAATCGGTCTTCCACAGAGAGACTAAGTAGGAGAACTGACAACTGTCTCCAAAAGAAAGCACAGGCCTGTTGTTACTGAAGGAAAATATCCAGGGAATGTCCTGGAAAGACTCCATTCTATGCCGCTAAGTCACATGGTTTGAAGTGATGGAAGATGGGGTTGGCACCGATGATGCTTTACAACCCATGTTGTTTGGGGGAATTCTGGACTAACCAATCAATGCTGGCACTAAATGAGGCTTCAAAACCCATGGTACAAGGAAATATCCCTAACTTGAAGCCTCATTTACCCCATCACTATTTGAAGATGCCCTTGTAATTGGTGGTTGATAGAGGAGTCATTGTTTAACCTCTCAGATTACCCATGAGAACCTGAAATAATTTCTATCTGGCAATGCATTGATTCCCTCTTTAAGTGCATAGGTTACACACACACATATGAAAATGAGGCAGTCGTACATTTTTTTGTAAACCTGACAAAGTTGGAGGGAAGGTAGCAGAACTCACGTGAAATGAGCTGGACTGCAGCTGCCTATATGTCTGTCAGTATCTTTCACTTAATTTACCAGAATTCATAGATCCATAAATGGATTTTATCTAAAGGTGATAAGTGCAAACTTTTAAAGTCAGAAATTGAATAAATCTTCTGCCTTCTAGGCTTTCTGGATGCCATTCATCAGCATTCCATGCTCCCCATGCACACCTAAGCACCATGATGATAGCTAGGTGATGGTTATCAAATAATATCACCTTTATGTTGAACTGGCAATAATTTCACCATGATTTTGTATGTGGGTGAAACTTGACAGAAACATTTTATTGTCCAAAGCTGTATTCTGATTGGCTGAAGTCAACCTGTCAATCAGATGTCACGGATTTGTGAATTGAGCAGAGAAACTTAAGTAGGTAAAGATGTACGTAGCATGATTTTGGAAAGGTTTTTTAATGGGAGCCTTGGCATATTATTTTGGGATTTAATACAACCCATTGCAGATAAACTTTGGCTTTTTCTGCTTTTTATTGTACAGTATGTGTACCCTACTTGGGCCACTTCGTGAGTTTAGCAGTGATATTTTTACCTCATAAACAGAAATCATATTTTGTGTGACTTCAACAATTCTGTTGTCTTGAATCGACTATTTCTTTTCATAGGTAAATATAGAAAAGGTAAATGCCCATCTTGGGAGCCGTCATAATAACATGGCCGAGTGTGGGGAAAAAATGTATGTTTTACTTGCTGGCAACTCGTCAGGTTAGAAAGAAAATACTGTAACATGTTATTAGCAAGATCCTGAGTAAGGTGTGCTGGCTCAGTCCAAAGGGCATACCTTGAACTGCAGAGGCTCGCTTGGTCACGTTTTCCGTAAGCCAGCTATGGGGTAATCCATGCTGACTGGGTTTGGGCTGCAGATGAGCTTTACAGCCAAGGCAGCTGAGCAGAACAGATGGACCAGGTGAAAGGCAAGGTTGGAGAATTAAGCAAGGTCAGGTGATCAACAAACAGGAACCAAGACCACACATCAGTGAGCAAACCAAAAATGAGAAACAAACCACAACATCAAACAAATCCAGAGACATCAGAAACCAATTCAAAAACCAGAAAGTCAGATCAAGGGGGTAGACAGGGCTATACGCAGACTTTTTGAAATACTGAGGTCCAACCCAACCACCCCACCCATCACGACTACCGGCACTATGTACATTCTAGAAATGCAAAACAGGCTCACTGAAATGGTATGAGTCAGAGTCATAATTTAGAATATTGGTTAACATCAAATGCACATTACAAATATGAAAGGCTTTATAAATGTTTCAGATATTATCTAGCATTGCTGTTACCCATTTAGCAATTTTCCGATGTGGCATGTGGATCGGAAATGTTTAATTTATTGATTGTGTGTTAACTGCTTGATATCCACTGGACTGAAATGCACCGTGAACTCAGAACACTTGTCTGTGCTGGTTCAAGCATTTAAGTTATGGTGGTAAACAAGCTGATCATATGACGCACAGAACTCTTGTCTGTTTTTGTAGTCTTGGCAGCAAGCCCAGTGAGTAAAGATTTTGGGGTCCCAATGAGATAATCTACTTCACCCCCTACCCCCCCCCCCCCCCAAAAAAAAGAAAATGCAATGACTGTAATCAGAAGAGTAAGTCAAAGTCAGTATTTTTTGCATTCATTATAACACATTTTTTTTTTTTTTGAAGTAAAGCCATTTCACAATTTTTGTGAATACCGAGGTTCTGACCTCAGGGACCTCAATGGTGCGTACAGCCTTGGGAGTAGATTGTCAAGGCTGAGTACGAAAAACAACAAACATTAGAACTGAACGAGGAAACATTGATTTTTAATGAGCTTAAATGCATGGAGTGCAGGTGTGTGTGTGATCATAGATTATAATAATATAATAACCTGGAGGTGACTGTAGGGAATAACCACACCTGGGAAACGTAAAGTGGACCTGAGATCAAAATATTTGTACGTGAAAGAAACAGAGGGTGTGTGTGTGTGTGTGTGTGTGTGTGTGTGTGTGTGTGTGTGTGTGGCATGTTTCAAGCTGATTTTTTTTTTTTTTTTTTTTTTTTGGGTGGGTGATTTTCAGGTTTAATATCATTTTTGATTACTTGACCATTTTAATTCTCACTGCCTCTGTTTGTATTGACCTTTTCTCCATCCAGTACATTAAAGACTTCTACAATCGCACGATCGTGAGGCGATATGGCACTGGCACAAACGAGGAGACCTTAACACTCCTCTACTCAATTACTGTGTCCATTTTTGCCATCGGTGGACTGCTGGGATCTCTGCTAGTTGGCTTGCTGGTCACAAAGTTCGGAAGGTAAAGTGACGCCATTGAAGCTGTAGGTCTACACCAGTATCTCAGGAGAACATCTGAGGTTGCACCACTGATTCCTTTGAAATGGTTTTTCTAATTACTACAGGTGAATATGTTCTGATGCAACTCAATGTCTTCACAACTTGCTGGTGTGTTGTTTTTTTTTTTTTTAAGAAGGCATTGTTAAAGAATGAAAATAGTATTTAAAATTGCATTATTATAATTGTGCAATTTTTTCCTTAAATTTTATGTGTATTCATAACCAATGGCTGTAGTCCCATTATACACATTTACATTTTTGAATAGGAAAAAAAAATGCTGTAGTTTTTACCCATTTCTTTTTTGTGTTTTTAAAAAAAAACTGTTGAAGTTATTTGAAACAATTAGGGGATAGCCCAAATTAATGCTATTGTACGTGAGATGTATATGAATTCAAGCACGTCGAATGTGATAGTAAACTTCCTTTTCGTATTTCTTTTCAGATGGGATGGTTCATCGAGTTTAGTAGTCTCACATTGATTTAGTTATGGAAAGTTAATCCCCTACATTTCTACATTAAAGCCTGGCTCATCCTGCCAATAAAGCACGGCCGATTTAATAGGGTGTGACCTGTTTATGTCTGTAGACTCTACCTTTTTGTAGGAAAGGGACTCTGGTGAACTCCACCGTGCTGGTCTTTGTTGGTGGAACACTGATGGGCTGTAGCAGGATGTGTAACTCCCCGGAAATGATCATCTTTGGCCGCTTCATTACCGGAGTACACTCAGGTGCAGTCACATGACTCTGACATGGGACTTAATCGACCAATCATCATTGATGCTTCTTGGAACCCTTAATGCTGCTGGTAGTAGTGCTGCAAGTGCTATATTTACATTTTTTTTCAAAATGTCTTCTGTTATGTTTTGTAAAGTATAGAAATGGAGGACCAGCTTTAATAGGAAATAAATTAACTCATGTTTTCTACTGTGTGATTTTTAACATTGTACTATTTGGGTCATTGTACCAAATGTGCTTTGACAACATAAATGAGTTGCATTGTGCAAGATATCTTACCGTCCATCATCACCATTGAGATTTCCCATTTGTCAGTCTGAGTTCTGCCTCTGCCTCCATGTATTGTGATTCGTTTTGACTGGCTTGATGTTTTCCTTCTGTCCTTCCCAGGAATTTCTCTGAGCGTGGTGCCTATGTATCTGGGTGAGATCGCGCCTAGGAACCTACGGGGGTTCTTTGGCCTCATGCCCAGCATCTTCATCTGCTTGGGTGTGTTTGTCGCCCAGATTCTGGGACTCCGTGAACTGCTGGGGAAGGTATGCAGGAGGAATCCTTCCACATTAGATATGCTGGGGGTTTTGGTTCTGGGGGCTGGCTGCTTCTGACATGAATGGGGCTCTGGATGGCTTTGTGTGCCCGCAGGAGGAGCACTGGCCTCTCTTCTTGTCTCTGGTGGTAGTCCCCACCTTCATCCAGCTGACTCTGCTGCCCTGGTTTCCGGAGAGCCCGCGGTACCTGTTAATGGAGAAGCGGGATGTCCGTGCAACTGTTGCAGGTGAGATGCCTTGGTGTGACATGGTACAAATTCACCGGAACAGATCTAGATAAATACACTTGGCTAATGTTAGCATTCCATATTAAAAAGCAGTGTCAGTCAGCTCTTAGGAATGCAAAACAGGCATTAAATTGTCCAATTTAATGTTGACCCCCCCCAAAAAAAAAAATGTATAGCTTTCTGTGATACTAATGTCTTGCTATAAAGTTACAGAAACCATTCAGGTAAGCGCTTTACTAACAGGGGTGCCGTATTTACCCTAGCTACTGTAAGTGAAGAATGAGCACGAGAGATTGTCTTCAAAGCTGAGCCATCTTTCGTAATATTTGGCAGTAATTATGTACTGGGTGCTTATCTTAACTGCTTGAATTAGGTCTCCCTCCATGAACGTAATCCCACAAAGGCTAATTCAGATGACTGTACCGTAATCATTAGTGACCCCTGTAAACCTCCAGGCTATATGAGTCCTGTGAAGCTCGGCGAAATACCCTGGTAACCAGTCGGTAAAATTGGTCATCTGCGTCGCCTCCCACAGCGCTGAAGTGGTACCGGGCTGGGTGCAACATCCAGTCGGAGATGGAGGAGATGGAAGAGGAGCTTCGGTCCCTTTCTTTGATGGACGCGGTGTCCGTGTGGCAGCTGCTAACGGACGGTACTGTGCGCTGGCAGGTCCTGTCTGTCGTAGTCATCAACGTTGGCATGCAGCTGTCCAGCATTGACGCGGTGAGGGCTGTGTCTGAAAACAGGCATCTGGTTGGTCGTTTTTGTGCACCCTTCACAGTGATGGGGAAAAATTTAGCTTGTCGATCATCTGCTATCGCCTTGTCTGAACATACCACTATTGTTCTGTAGCCCTGAGTGAAGACTTCATTACCAAATTAAATCCATATTTGATTTAGATCTGGTTCTACACCAATGACATCTTTAAGAACGTTGGAATACCTGCCCCTCAAATCCAGTACACCACTGTTGGAACTGGAGCCATTGAGGTTATCGCAGGCCTTATTGGGGTAAGTAGCCGGAATGCTGTGTATATGCCTTTGTGTTTAGCACAGTAGCCATTTGTAATTTTGGAGGAGTTTTGACTTCATCATTACTGACATCGTCATCACTGCTTCTCTACTTTTGGCAAGAAATGAAGGCGGCCTCCTTTTTGACAGACGTCCCACGGTACCGTTAATGCTTGTGAATAAGGTGGCACCAGTCTGGGCCATTACTTAATGCGGTTTTGAGGATAACTATTGGATAACCAAGACAAAAATTTATCAGCTACCATGTCACATTCAGGTCATCCCCCTTCTAATAAGTAGGGCCAGCTCAGCGTCTGAAGTGGGATAATGCTAAAGGGCTGTAAGGTGGCTTATTTTTATTCCTTACAACAATCCTCAGCCCCCCCCTACTGTGTCAGTTTAAGTTTACTTCGCTCTTTGTCTTCACCGGGACAATTTCGCTGCCCAGCCCGTCTGATCTATAAGTTTGCCCAGCACTATTTCTAATATACCAGGTTGTGCGGACTATCTGGGAGAATTATGTTTCTCGTTTCAACCTCTCTGCTCCCTGAGCCCGTCCCTCAGACATAATGGAGGGCCGGCGTTTCCTTTCCTTAGCCGTACACGCGGGGACTCGTGTTCCTCAGCCAGGATTTAGTGTTGCAGCAAAAGCAGATAGAGGCGAGAGCCCACTGTTAGTCATAAGAGCTCATTGCTGTCAATGTCAATTGGCCCTCAGTGGGGAGGTAAATTGCACCCAAAGGAAGTCTGGAGATTATGAGGTTATGAAATTACAGTGATTGTCTGGAGGTTATAAAATTACAGCGATACATTCTGCTGTCATCTCCCCTCTTCTTTTAAGTCATCACATTTCATTTTTATAATTTTAATGCCATTCTGGAAATCGAAGCGGTTTTTTTTTTTTTTTTTTTTTTTGTGTTACAGCTCTTCTTCCAAGGATTTTCAGGACATGGCACGGAGTTGCCCAAAGTGACACTTTCTGCTTCCTCCTCAGTGCTTCACTATTGATAGACTCGGGAGGCGGCCCCTGATGATTGGCGGTTTCAGCTTCATGGGGCTCTGCTGTGTGGGGATCACGCTCTCTCTCATTTTTCAGGTGGGCTTCTTAGCTGCCTGTCCTCATCTTGCTTGCCGCTCTTTTGTGAGCATGCACAGGCCAATTCATACTTTGCGTTGTGACTCGGTGACTGACATACCCAACGTTCCTTCATACTAACCTATTTAGATGAAGTGATCCATCTTTACTGTGTCAATTTTTTTCATCAGCCTAAAATGCTAATTAGATGTGTAGATGTCACATGCTTGATTTAGTTGTGAGAATTAATGAATCTGTCTGCGTGTTATCAATTACCATGCTCCCTCATCATTCATGAGTAAAATGTAAATCCATATCCTGTTGACTTAAAAAGAATGCCATGATTTTGTTTACTGATCTGTAGGCTCAAGTGTCTTTCATGCGGTACGTCAGTGTGGCCTGTGTGGTTGGCATCATTGCAGGCTTCTGTATCGGCCCAGGTAGGTGTGGTTTTATTTATAATCCTCTTAAATCCGGTTTGGCTCATAGTGTACATGGCATGTTTATATAACCAGACATTAACTGAAGCAATTCGTTGGATTGTACAACCTTGCTGTCTTTCCTAAAACCTAATTAAAATAATGAATTTTATGGACCTAAAATTCCAAAATAACTAAACTGCTTTGTGTGAGTATTCTGTCCCCTGCAGGTAAACGTGTCCTTTTTCAGGTCAGCTGGTTTTTGTTCATAAGCAGGACTCTTACTGTACAACCTTTTCCCCTTGATTATCAAAGTGGGTGGTAATGATAATCAATTACCATTAATTATGCTCAACCCTTTGGAGTATGCCATCTCTGTCGCACACAGTGGAAACAGGGAGAGAGTGACCCCTAGAGGTAAACTGGAGAAATTGTTGACTCTCCTTGTCTTTTTTAAGGATGCGTTTAGTTTGAATGTTAGGTTAGTTAGAAAAATGCATTTAAAGACGTACCCAGTTGCAAAACTTTTGACTCAATAATATGATTCCTCTGTTTAATAATCATGCTTAATGTAATCTGTAATATGACAAGACTGCCTGACAAGTGTAGGTAATTATTGCACACGGAAGTATTTGTAACGCATAGTATCCGTGAATCAAATTTTTTTTCATGTCTAAGTTTGGTCACATTTCCAGGAATTAATGGCTAATCCTTAGAAGTCTTGGAATCTCCCTGGAAAGACACAAATACTGTGGCCCACCCAGCAGTGGACTGTCTGCAGATGCTACAGTCTTTTGTAGGGCTGCACTGGTCTTAGCCACCACCTGATTTGAATGAATAAGCACATGAATTGTGAAACAATTTGAGTCTTTGTGTAAGAAGTCTTATTCATTGAGTATTTAATAACACAAAAAGTATTTAAAGGCTATTTCCTCCAGTATGTGGCAAAAAGTTGAGTTCCACAGCAGTGGAGAAACGTCCCAAGAGGGTGATGAATGAATACCCCGGCAGAGTACACAATTGTTGCACTATCCGGCCCTCCGACAGATCTATAATTCATTCTCGACTCAGATTTTTTTTTTTCCATCACTGTAATTATGTCTTTAATTACGATTTTTATGGCTCATTGTTCATAAACAATGATGAATGTGGCTTTTTAAAGACAAAATCCTGCGTGAACAATGAATTACAGAAGGGGCTCCTTATAAGTTTAACTGTGTTAAGCCTCTGTCTGCTATTACAGCATGCAAATAATGAAAGCAGCACCCAGTGAATTTATGAATTCACTGCACTGGGTGAAAGATCGTGTGAATGCTTATTTCTCCCATGTAACAAAAGGGGACTGGGGAGCTGCAAAGACCTCCTGCTGTTTTTACATATTAAGCCACCAAAGATTTATAATGCCATTTGGTTTATCCCCTGTACCACTGTACCATAGGCAATATTGTAGTTTTTAAATTGTGATATGCATTTACGGGTGATATGTGACGCGTCACTGAACGTACGAGTGGGACGGACTAAAAAAGTGACGCCGATGTCCGAACACCGGTGGGGGGGGGGAGAGGATTGTCATGCTGGGTGTGTAACCGAATGGGCAACCCAGATAAATCCCATGAAAACCGCTAGAGCAGAATTGTAAACTGCCGTTTTCGAGAATTGCTTGTGTGGTATAGGAGTGAGGTGATCCAGATCCTGTCTTGGAAATCACGGAGCACAGGTGCTAGGATGGAGTACACACTGAAAGGGAAGACGGCCAAGTGCAGGACACACGCACGCACTCACGCACGCACGCACGCAAAGTTCCTCTGGACTGATGCCTTGTGTCTTTGTTTCACTCCAAGAGGACCAGTAGTAGTAGTCAGGGACAAGTCAAGCACAGAGATCATATTCAAAGTCCTCACAGTCAGAGCTGGGGCTGAACTCAAACCCTGGAGGTGTGGTGACATCAAAGGCACCAGCTCTGAGCCACTGGGCCACCATGAGGTGTCATAAGCAGTAAAACAGCATGATGTAAAAGACACAGTGGCTAAGAGCTTTTAGATGTATTTCTGGAGTAAAATGCAGGCCAGAGTTATTTTCTGTCTCGCCTGTGCTCTCCAGCTACATCTACATGTGTATTTAAAGTGATGTATAGATACTGCGATGGGTGATAAAAGCAACTTACTCTTATTAAAATCTACCTGGTTAGCATTGAGGCTAGGCAATTTTCAGATGGACCTCCTAATAAATCAAAGAACCTCCATGTATCAGAAGCTTATGGCTGAACTGTAGGTCGACCTGATCAGGAAATTGATCATATCCTGAGGTGTACCTGCACCTACAGAACGATTCTCCTCTCGAGGAGAAGGCGTAAAAAGAGGCTGTGCTTTTTTGCTTCTGTGTAGCCGGTGTGACGTTCCTGATGACAGGCGAGGTCTTCAAACAGACCCACCGACCGGCAGCCTACACTGTAGGGGGCGCTCTTAACTGGATGTCTAACTTCACCGTCGGCTTCGTCTTCCCCTTCCTGCAGGTGAGGGCACTCCTCCGTTGTTTGCCATTAGACTTCTGTGTTTCTACACTCCCCTAGAGGTGAACCAGGGAACCCTTCTTAGTGTTTAAAGACAAAGCTTTGTAATGAAAGCATTTAACTAGAAAGGATCAGATGCACATTTGGATGCTATTAATAAGTCTTTGAAGTTTTAAAGGAAAGCATAAAAATGCATTCCGGAGTCACTGAAATTGATGCATGTTGGTCTTGTCTATGACCCATATTATATGAATCAACTAAGGTTTTGTGCTACCAGCACCTTGGGATGTAGAGTAGATAACTAGATATGTTGATTCACTTCCAGAATATTTGGGCTTTCATCACCAAGATGGTCTCATTATTACGATCTAAGCTTAATCATCCTAAAAATTGTTTTGCCAGCCACATAGATAAATTTAGGAAATCCTCATAGATCAAATGAACCCTGTTCTGATTTCATTGAAAAAATGCAATTTTTATCAGCTCAAATTTATTTGATTCAAGCATTTTATTTTTGTACAGGCCCCCTGCTACCTTAAAAAGGATTTACGTTATTAAAAAAAAAAAATACATTGAGTGCAAGTAGATGTGAAAATTAAGCACGTTACATTTTCAAAACTGATAGGTCGGTGAAGTCAGGATTTAAAGCAGAAAAACTCTTCACTTTTTAAAACCACTTGCACAGACTGGCCTTGTACGGTTTACAAAAGGAACCTTTTTCATTTTTTTTCTCTACCTTGACTAATAAGATTTTCCTTTCATTTCTGTATGTTTTATTCTGTTTAAATTACTGCAGTCAAACTATGACTGATTAAGAACCCTACCTAAATTTGGAGATGACTCAATAAAACTTCCAGTTTCCTCTAGGATTTCTATTTTAACATTAATGTTGTGTATATTCTGGATTCTCAAATTAGCTGTGTTTAAACAGTGTGCTGTTGAAATGCAGTTTGGCTGTAAGTGCTAAAGCTTTGAACTGGTGTCCTTCAGAAAAGTGAGGATGACTCTAATAATGGGGGGGGGGGGGCTCGGGGCAGATGTGAGGGGGGGCTTCCTGCTACCTGTTTTTTGGGGGGGGGTG
>JAACJT020000035.1:4543145-4559466 GCA_009936485.2 Gymnarchus niloticus
TCTCTCTCTCTCTCACACACACACACACACACACACACACACACACACACACACACACACACACACACACACACACTGCCTGTTTTTCTGTTTCTCCCTCACTGTCTTTGTCACTTTTGGTCATGTGACCACCTCTCAGTAGCCCATAGCCCTTGTCTGATGATACCTGCGACATGAGGTAAGTTTTGCTCTTAATGGCATCGTCTAAACGTTTTATCTTTATTAGATATAGTAGCACCGTAGCTTCATATTCTAAACCACTTCAGACCTTCATGCCGTAAACGACTGTAATTCCTAAATAATATTTCTGTAGGAAATGCTAATTGCTATAACTAAATTATGCATAACAGTCACAAGGCCCTATGAATGCTCTCCTGGAGTTGACGCCACATTAATACGTTTGAAAAATCTTATTGGAGGTTTTACCGGCTTTCATTTTCCTGTCGTTGTTGTTAATCGGGTTTCGCCCGACATGATGCATGGGGCATAATATATATTTTCTCCGTGCTCAGGGGTGCACTTTGTCTGGCAAAGAAAAAAGGAAAACGAAACCAAGTACATTACGCCCCCCTCCGAGCAAACATACCGACAGACAGGACGCTCCAGCAGAAACACAGACCTACCGTACACACACTAACATTTTAATTAATGACAACAGATTTTCCCCTCATAAGTGGTTTAATGTGCACTTATTGCTGTACCAGTCCCCTTGGTCGTGGAAATATTATGTTGACGGATGTGCTCTGTCACTGGCACTCCCTCGATGGGGCCAGCTGTCAGGCCGAGATGATAACATTAACACAGAGGGAAAGTGATGACAAATGCCCGTTATCAGCGAACGAGGCTGGTGACAAATCGAATCTCGGCTCCCAAGCAGCCCCATTACACTGTAATAAAAAATGATGGATGGCTTTTTCTGGCTGGACCTCTGTTAATGCGATTTCGACTGGTCTCTCTAGCTTCCAATTAAGGCAGGAGACGGAGAGGGGGAGAGAGTGAGGGAGAGAGAGAGTGAATGAGTGAGAAAGAGAGAGAGTGGTAAGCAGCTAGGAAACAGACACAGAGCTGTGCTAATTGTGTCTGAGGAGCCGAAGGCGTTTTGCATCTTCTCCCTCCCCGAGTCTTGGCGCTCGTGTGGTGAGGCCGCGGTTTGGAGCCAGTTCTCTGTCTCTCCGTTATCGGGCAACTTAAGGATTGATGGAGGACAAGCAGATTGTGCCGACGGTGATGAACGTGCATGCACAGATGGATGATGGGGCACAGAAAGAGATCCGGCAAACTGGAGCCTTCTGACAGGCTGAGGGAAAGAGCCCGGGCTTCCTGAAGGGGCCTTTCAGAAAGTGGCCATATACGTGCCTGATCGAAATGCTCTTGATGTTAGGAACTGAGGCATGGTGCTTAAGAGATGCGGGCGTCTGATCGAGATCAAAGCTGACTCCCTACATTGCAGGTCTGCCCTGCGTCCGTTATCAGTATGCAAATATGATCCGAATGACCATTTTTGTTCCTGAACAACCCCAACACCGGTTGCTGTGAGGTGTCAGTGATTGACCCTTGATAAATGTGCTTGTTATGTCTGTACCTTGGCAGGATTTTTATGACTGAAGTAAGATCAAGAAACCCAACCATTTAGTGTGTTGTTAGTTGTGTCACTCAGACGCGGTTTCTGTGAGATGCTAGCTTTATTTTTGCTTTGACAGAATGAAACCAACTCCCCTGACCACACAGCGGACTTGTGTTTTATCTCTGACCGCGTCACAAGCTAGCCCCTGTCGCCACTCGCTCCCCCTCATCCCCACAACCCCAAGGGTGCGAGAGACAGAATACCGCAGATGGCTCAAAACATTACTTCAGGGGACTAGGTCTGTCCGGCGGCCTGTGTTGTGGAAAGGCAAGCCCCCAAGTGTAGTTCAGTGACAACTGAATCCGTCGGAGGATATTAAGAGACTGTATTGTACGGACGGGACTGTTCACCCACAGGGGTACTTTTGTCACCATGACAGCATTTTAAAATCCAGCTGTTACAAAGGTAGAGTGGGAACCTTTTCATATGCATCTCTGTCCATTTTGTCTACACAAAGAGAGAAGAAACAAAACAGTGCTTTGCTTTTCCAACACAGGAGGAAAAAAACAACGTCAGAATGGAGGGAAACTTGTGGAAAGAAGGCTGTTTATCAAGCTTGTTTTATTCCTGCATCTGTTCTTTAACATTGTAAAAGATGACATTGACATAGGCCCCTTCTACATATAGCATAGAATAAAACACATCAAAAAGAAATTCAAAATATGAATATTGGAGTGAAAGTGACTGACGTGACAGTTTAGCAACCAGTCAGTGAAAAATGTAAGTGATTTTGGTACGACACAGATAAGAGGATATACATTTGTCCTCTGTTTTGTGACAAACCTTGCGGGGCGGGTTAAAATGAATTGACCCCCTGACGAAAAAAAGTACCATCCACATAGCTGGACTGATAACAGCTGCAAGGTCATGAACCGCATCATTAAGCTGTCAGCTGGATTGAAGGCTAAAAAATGGGCCAACTTTATTGCAGAACATCAAATGATATAGGAATTACAGTACATGGATCTCCAGCAATCGATTGGCTGACAAGGTAATTATCTGAGAGGCTCAGTGCAAGTGCCACCTACAGTCCCAGTCAATGCAGGATGGGGGGGTTGGGGACAGGCAGAAGGTGCCACCAAAAATGCAGTGTAACTAAATTGGTGGCAATAGCCTTTCCCAGCAATAGTCTCTTCACGATATTACGCCAATAATATAGGACTGTTGCCAGTAGCAACCATTTGATTAATCCCAACCAGGCGGTTAATATAGATCAGGCTGACTGGGTAACAGGCACATCCAGACTTTATTTTCTCCTGTCATGTCACTCACTGAGGGAGGTCTGCACCCTTTTCTCTGGAATTCTGGTGGCCCTGACAGCAGACAGGAAAGTTCAAGGGAGAGGATTGAGATCCGTGAAGAAATTAGGCATGAAATTAAAGCCAGCTCCAGTGACCGCTTCTGATTCCCCGGTGTTTATTCTTTGAAGAGACCTCTGAGGCGGCCCGACGTGCACAGACGGCCGATAGCGTCGTTGGTGGGCCAGGCGGCCGGGGATCGTCCGACGTGCCGCCAGCAGCTGCCCCTCCCCAAGCTTCCCCTGACCCTGAGCACCAGTGACCTGCCATTATTTATACTGCTTGAGACCGAGTGCAAGGTCGGTGCAAACCGGCCCAGTCATAAATCAGCACACTCCGGGAGACACCAGGGTTAGCGGTGCTGAGGAGAGGGTATTTATAGATTAGGGGGAGAAACATTGACAAAAAAAAAAAATGCTGCAATGCTGGGACATATTTCACTGTGAAAAAAATACAGCTTTCAGGGTTCTGACTCGCTCCCAGGCTGCCTCCACACCGATCGCGTCTCCGTACATGGTGCCCCACCGCACGGCTTTCAGAAAGGACTGACAGGGTCGTAAAGATGGAGCATTTATGTCGACCTCACGGCTACCTATAAGCTGTAAGCATGCCGATCCTCTGCTTCCATAAGCTTAACAGCAGAATAAAATGCAGCCTCTTGTCCTTAGAGGTGGATCAGAGCGTCTTTCTTTAACTCCTCCTACCCAGCCGTGTCCACCTAGACAAAACAAACTAACCACAGTATGTGTCAGCATAGGTACCCGGGCCAAAAATAAACATGCTGCAACGTGATGCTTTAAAGCCGCAGACAGAAAGCACAAACACTGATAATAATTAAAGATCATTAACACAATGAAGACTGCCATTCGTTAGTGGTGCTGCCACAGGAGGCTCATCTCCTAATAATGCAGCATTGTGGCTCCTGCTCTGACCTCTGGACCAGGGGTTAATGATCATCACGATTACTTATTGTCACTGCTGCTTCATGCCCTGGCAACATCTTTCTCTGTTTTTTAGTTTTAAACTACCACCCCCCCCCCCCATCCCCTAGCCACCACTGCCAGCCTCGTGTATAACGAGCCTCTCATTAGTCTTGACCAGTAAACCACGTGGGGAGGAAATGGCTCCTTTTTACCCATTTCAAAGACCTGGATGAGTGCACGGACCACCTCCATGACTGTAAAATGAAAATAAAAGCATTTGTTTCCCAAAGTGTGACAGCTTCTGTTTTCTCTTCTGCTGGCAGCAGTGAGCATTTGTCGAATTTTGTGCCTCTCTGTGACTTTGAGTTTTGACACTCAAAGACGCTTTTCTTGGGGATAGCAGTCTCATTTCACTGAGACACTAGGGACGCTGAGGACAGGAATCCTCTTTCATACAGCCCAGTGTGTGGCCCTTTAATGCTACAACAACAATAATACTAATAATGATCGTTTATCATCATCATTTTCGTCGTCGTTAATTTGAGTCGAAATCTCAATCTCAGTTAATTTCAACTTGACATTTTGATTTAACTGCAAAAAACTCATCATCAAGGGATTATTATTATGCCTAATACTCTTTGTGTTTCACAAGTGTTAAAGTAAATCTTTTTTGTTTAAATTTTCTGCAAATTGAAGAGGCCCACGTAATAAAGAGCTCCGCAGTCCTGCACACAGAATTCTTAACTGCTACATAAACACTAGAGGGAGCCCTATGCAAACAGACGAACGCACAAATTCCAATCCCGATGAAAATTTTGAAACCCAAAAGTTGCAGTGTCGTACTGACGGTATACCCTAGTAAATAGTCAAATCTTTGTCACACATTAATCTCACAAAAATAGGAAAAATGCAATTAACTATTAATAGTTTATACTTAGTGTATTACAACGCTTTTTAAACACCAGCAAGTCCATATTCTAACTAATCTGAGGAAACTGAACAGAACCACAGAAGAATTTTTGATGTTTATTTATTTATGTTCCATATCAACTGACATAGTTTACTATTTAAATTACAATAGTAAAAATAGTAATATGTCACATCTGCACCAGCACTCTGGATCCCTAAGGACTGGCAAGGTTTTACAACATTGTACCCACATTCCTCGTTTTCTGTGTTTAGTTCCACCTTTACCCTGATTACCCTCCAGTGTTTCACCTGCTCCCTTTATTATTTAAGCCTAGGTTTCACTCTTGTCTGAGTTGAGTGTTTCTTCTTCTCTTCAGTTGTTGTTCTGGTTCTGTTCAGGTGTGTTGTTCAGATTCTGGTCATGTGATTCTGTTTGGTTAGGATTGTCCTGGTAGTCCTGTGTAGTATGTAAAGAATGTTACCAGTCCTGCGGTTAATCTCCTAGTCTTGTTCCTGGTTCTCAGACTGGTAATGCCCAGGTTTTGTCTGTTTGTCTGGTGCCTATGGTTTTAGCCTTGTCTTGTGTAGTTTAGCTTTTCAGTTAATCTCTTTGTGTTTAGGGCAAAGTCTTATGTTTACTCCTTTGGTTATTAAACCACTGTTCACACTTGCACTTGCATCCTCACCATCATTGACTCGCGGCCCCGTGTCACAAACAATGATGGTCCGTAACATAACAGGCCTAATATTTATTCCAGTCTAGAATGAACTGTTGCAGTTTCATTTAATTGTACTAAGTTTTCTAAGTAAAATATTGACACTTGACAATAACACGTTTCTTAAGCTTGACCCATTGATAAGGTTCAGTCAAAGATGCTGAAAATGAAGCAAACACTTTTTGCATTTCTCAGGACTTGAACATTAGATTTTCTGCAGTGCAGCCAGTAGGCTTAATTTACGCGGTTTATACTACCTTTGTTGTAGTTTCTCTCATGTCCACTAGGTGTAGCAGCTGTTTTTCGTTGGACTATGTGTTTTTTAGAACGACTTGCACTCAATGACAGGAATGCCTTTTCATTGAAAATGGAATCGTGAAACGTGCTGGCTAAAGAATTTAAACAACTGATAGCAGTGGGTTAAATTTAAAATCAGTCTGAATCACTTGCAGTGCTAAAATCAGCCTTCGTGTAGCTGTGATGGAGAACACAGAATTTAATTTCCCGGCTCCCATGCAGTCTCACGTGATCATTGCTTAACGTACCCAGATCATTCAGTTTTACAAGGCGTACCAGCTATAGGTAAATTCCCAGGGGGTTTAACTTTTTTATTTTATTTTATTAAAAATCACTAAAAAGTTTTAAAATGTATTTATATTAATGCATATATATATATATAATGCATATATATTCTTACATATGTTATATATTATAATACATTTAAAAACGTGATGTTTAATATATTTGCTTATATATTATACATATATAATAATTATATGTATTGATTTATATGTTATATATGTTTTAATATATATCTAATTTTTTATTTAAATAATCACACGAGTCCTGCTTGTTTCTTTTTCTAAGCACATAATAGGCCCAGCGAGAATCTAAACACAACAGATTTTATGAGAATCAAAGAAATCTCACAGCAGTTTGTCAGGATAATCTTTGCACAACACTGTCACTTAAAAGCCACAAGACCAATTTTATGACACCAGCCCAGCATCAGCTGGAACTGAACTAAAATAACAGCAGTCCCAAAGCTGGAACCAAAAAGAAGCTGTTCAAACTCATTAAGGAATCCCACAGAATTGTCAGTTCACCCTCCCAGCGCTCCCTGAATTACTGTTATTTTGCGCTTAGAATCCAAGATTGCCTCCTCTTCAAAAATAGACTTTAACCCCGCTGAGGGAGTTTGTCATATTTCATAATTTAAGACTGGTTTCCCTCTGTAGGTATAAAACACCGTATGCCATATATCGTTCACATCGCTCTCTCTCATCAGAATTTATGTCATGTCATGTTTTTGCAGCTTCGCTCAGGACAACAACTTGCATGTCTGAGCGTCTGCCACTATTCTCTGCTCCTACCGTGAAGCTGGCGGAGTGACCCGCTCTCCTCACTGAACGGGGGATTAAGCCGATCGAGGCAGCTTCCGCTCTGGCCGCTTTCCTGCCGCATCCAAACCTGAGGGAGGAGACCGGAGCTTTGCTCTCCAAGCATTCCAGGCTGGCAGTCTCTTTTCCTGTGGATTTTGTTGTGTTTTTCTTGGAAGTTTTTCTTTATTACTTGTCTAAGCCATATTTCCATTCCAGCAGTACTAGAATAACTCATTTTTAAAAATGTTCAGTGTTTTGAAAAGTTATTTTTTTGTTGATATTGCTTTTATTGTCGTATTTTATTGACAGATGGATTTGTATTCATTAAAAGTCTATATTATTATTATTAGTTGTGGTTAAATTCTGTTCTGGTTTTTTCTTGCCATAATGTGTTGGTTCCATATATTCAAAAATTTTCCTCTCTCCCAAATGTACTTTTGCCTGGTTCAGAAAAATATAGGAATATAGTTTAATTCTTCAACACCAGTTTGAATCTACCCTTGCCCTAATAAGAAAACTAACCATATACCCTGGTAACTGCTGTTAAACTGCATTTTGCATTTTTTTCACCTTATTTGTAATGCACTACCTAAGCCAGGTGTTTTTTAAATGAGTGATGTCATTCCATTCAAAGAAAGTTCAGTTAAAGCCATGGTGTGTAATAAATTTGCTTCACAATACCATCATCACCTGTTATCAAGCCAAACAAAATAACAGTCCATACTCTTTTCCAGACCTGATAAACCAAAAAAGTTCCTCTCTCAACACTGCGAGGGTAGTTAGCATACTTTGTGGTAGCTTAAGGCACAGCAGTTGGGGAAACAGGAAATGCTGTTTGTTAGTGTATTCTGTTAGTCCCGGGAAGAGCTCCCATTGAGAATAGCGTCAATAGTGTTCCGAAATGACATTGCTTATGGTGTTTCAGGGTCAAAGTTGGGTGTGGATGCCTCAGCTGCGCCTTCTTTGGAAGCGTGCCCTTCATGCATTGCAGCAGGGTAGAAATCTCTTTATAGAAACTGGACTAAGTTTCCTACGCAATAGTGACAAGCACGTTAAGATGTCTCTCCTCACTATGGCCGTTAAAAGGATAGGGGCGAGGCACAAGTGTGGTGTGAAGTAACGGGCAGTGAAAGAAGGGGGTCATCTGCTCTTTAATGTCGCATCAACATCCGGCACAGTGGGGGCGGGGGGAGCACACCATGCTCTCAATCTAAACATGGCATCTTGTGTTTTGTGAGGCAGCATGGCCAACGGGGTGGGCCGCCCATGAGATTGATAAGTGTCCCCCCCCCGCTATTTCACCGACAGCTCTTGTCGAGAATCCTGTGGGTCCCGTTTTAGTTGCGTCAGCCTCTCCACCAGGCATGTCTCTCTACAGCGGAGAGGCCTTCCCGTATTATCAAAGCAATATGGGAATTCAGCTGACACCTAAAAACGGCAAGGACAGTTAAGATCTTTCAGCAAATTAGCCACAAATCTGTGGACTGTCCTCATTTCTGCATAACAAAGAAACCCTTAGAAATGTAATGCATTATTAAGCTGGGCATAGAAAAACAGTAATTCTCAAAAAATTTTTTTTTCAATATATGAGTTTAAGAATGAATATGGTGATTCAGCGCTTACCTATCTCATAGTGGTGGCAAAAATTATTTAAGAAATATATTAGTTTAATTTCATTGAGAATGTTTTTTGAATTGGAGCATCAGTATTAGCATTACCATTTTTATAGGAGAATCAATTTAGGCAAAGCTAAGCACGGTGTTACTATATCATTAGCTTGTGCTGCCATCAGGAGTTCGATAAAGTCAGTGCAGAGAAAGCTAAGGGGCAATTTGACGTTAAATCACGACTGGGAAAAGGTAAGCCAGACAATAATTTCCTTGTGTGTTTATCAGGAAATTAAAATGTCTTGGTCACTCTGTCGGCACTCTGTAGCGATTAGCACATGACGGACCCAATCTGGAAGGTTAGGGTCAGCGAGATAACGCAGCTGATTGACAGCTGAAGAGAGTGGAGATGTCCATGGAGTATGTCAATCTCCCTGCCTGGTGTTCTCATGTGTCCAGCTGAAAATTCTTAAAAGCATTCCATGCAGTCCTGACCAAAAAGCACTTACTGTTTGTTTAGGGTGAACATAACCAAAATATTCAACATTTTCATGAGCATATCATGAATTTACGTTGTTTGTTTGCACATATCCACTTCACACATTCAGTGTGCCAAAATATTTGTCAATGAAAAATTATTTAAAATATTCAATTGGTTTATCAAGGAAAGTGTTGCTGCACAGTCCTAAGAAATCACTGTTAGAATATATATAAATTTGGAGAGACATATGAAAAATTCAGACATAATAAACCTACGTTTAAGATCTTTGTTTAGGAGTGGTGCAGTGGGTAAGACAATGTCTTGGGTCTTTAAGAGGATGCAGAGAGGAAATTGTAAAAACGGTTGTGTGAAGATCTATTTGAGAAACTATTATCCATTTATTAAGAGAAGTAATACAATGACTATTCTGTGTTTAGATGGTGTCTCCCCCATCAGAGTCTCCGTGAGAACATTTGTGGAGAGCCAGACCACCTCCTGAGATGTGAAGGTAGGGCCTCATTTCCAGCTTAATTGGGTGGAGTGGACAGGCGTAGATAAGGATAGAAATTTGCTATGTGCCAGTTATTTGAAAGGCCAATGAGGGGAACTCACCTGATTTCTGGACTGGAACCCTCTCTGGTCATTAAACAGCTCCAAGACTGGGCACTTTAATTTTGTAAAGTAATTGATTTAACAAAGTGTTTTGGTGTTTGAGTGAAACAAAAACCAGAAGCATCTCCCATACTTCAGGACAACAGTTACCAGCTGCGTTATCAGCTTGAGCAGCAGATAGTGTCACAGCTGGGTTTTCATTTCACTGGTGTGCTGGTTCACACATTGGCAGATGCTATTACAGACACTATCAAACACAGCTATGTTGTTGCTATCTAATTTTGCTCTTGAGGTACTAATGTAGCTTCACGAATCTTGCAGGAATATAAATACAGTAATAATATTCATTAAATTGTCAGAGGAAATAATTATTAAATGTCTTTCACCCGATGTCTTCCACGTGTATTACAATTTAGCACGTTGTATGTCATTTTTATGAATTTCTATACAAATGTACATCAAAAATGTATTTTTTCAAATGCAGTACCTTGCTTTTCTGCCATTTTTATCTAGTGTGATGACAAAGGCATAATCTCAATGGCTCAATGAGGAAAGAAATGCATGAGGACACAGACGAATATAGCTGATAGTGACCTAAGGAAGAGGGACTGGCAGATAAACAAGTTGGGTTTGCTAACTGTGGTGAAAAAGGTCATTACACAAATGAGGGGGGCGATGGTAACAGGCAGCTGGATCACCTAAGCAACTCAGCCAAGCAAGCAAAAGAGGTGTAGCAATTTGAAGAATGCCACTCTATGAGATCTTCGAGATGCAAGAGGGAAGGGTCTCTACGGTAGAAGAACAGCAGGACTTCGAACCCAGTGCAGACTTCAGCCAGCAGAATGTAAGTGGACAACAGAAGTCATGGGGCTTGAAAGAACATGAGAAGAGCAGCATATGCCTGACATAGATCAGGAGGTCTGGTGATAACTGGGGTCCTCTTTGAAACCATGAAAAATAAAGCCAAGTGGATAAGGCCTCAGGGCTGAAACAGAGAAGATGCAGGGGAGCAGCAATCTGCAGTTGTGGGTTCTCTAATGCTGTTGATGAAGGAGAGCTGTATTTGCTGTTACGACTAAGACTCGTGATGCCACCGTTATTAGATAAGTCCCACGGGCGTAATCGTCAGCCAGGTCAGATCGGGAGAAGTTCAGCTAGACGTCCATCCAAAAGGATAGTGCCGCACCCCTGTTAGAGATCCGAAAGACCACTGGGATGGTCCTGGAATTCAGAATCTGACATTATAAGCCAGCAACATTGATATTTATTCGTATTTACCACTGACCCAAAAATATTCAGTCATACACAATGAAAACCTAAATAAACTGAAGTTTGACTTTTGCTGCAAAAACACCAAACCGGAGAGTGAGCACAAGAGCACACTGCATTTGGGAGGAGTTCGACAAAGATCGTTCTGTGAAAGTACACCTCCATACACCTGTATGGATCGGCGTCTGGAAATCTGCTAAGCGTCTTAGAGCTGGCACGCCGGCTGGAGTTTCTCGGCGACCGTGCTTTGTTGTCAGGGTGAATACCGGTGAACGGCGACAGAATTCCCACTGGCAGATTTCCTATAGCTGGATATAAATGACTAACAGGAAACCCGGCACAGGAATGTGGTGCATCACCTCTGTCCAAATACACCAGGCTGCCATTTGCAGTTCTACTTGCCCCACACAAAGATCACTCTCAGGGATGGCCACGGTCAAGGAAACACAAACATGGTGACTAAACACGCACGTCGTGTTAAACACATTACAAATATTCAAATTACTACCATCGGCTGGACATGGGGGAAGCCTCAGTGCCAGTGGTAGGAATCCCAAAGGTACCACTGAAGTCCAGCCATTGGTTTTAATGGCATTTTTTCCAAACTGCTGGTAAATCGAAGTTAAACGTTAGAGCAGGAGTGCTCTGGCAAGTTACGGATTGTTAGACACAACAGAGGCGGAATATTTCTTGTCATGATAAAAGCGATGCATTTTTTCTTTTTTTTCGAAAGAGAATCTTTTCCGCCGTCTTTGCCGAGTGCCACTACCAAAGCTGCGTCCACGTGGTGCTGTGCAGCAACGCGCTGATCCTCGGCCACCGTCCAGGAGGACGTCCAGCGAAGTACACAGATGTAGCAGTCTGGAGGTATAGGGTTAAGCAGATAGTGGGAGCTTTCAGTAGAACCTGAGACCTGCAGTCTAGAGCAGCGCATACAGTATGGAAAAATAATTACGCTCTCCTTTGAAGAGGACTACATAAACACAACAGCTCTTTTCAGGCTGCTTTTCCCTTTTCAACTCTCCCTTTCCACAAAATTCCAGCTAGCCCTGCCGCTTATCTGCTTTTCCACTTTATTCCCCTTCACTCTCCCTCTCTGGGTTTATATCTCCCTGTCTGTTCTCTCTTTGAGTTTGATCTCAAGCAGTGTGCTTGGGGCGGGAAAATCCAGGAGGGACTTGGCTGTGGGGGCAGGTGATCCACGGGTCATTTTTTACAGTTTTTGTAACGTCTCTTTTAAACCAAGGAGGGTCTGCTGGAGTTCTTTAATTGTGATCAATAACTTCATCATGCCAATAGAACGTCTTTTCCCCAACGACTTTTAAATCGGCCTTCAAATCTAAACAGAAAATCCCAGCATTGCTGCGACCTAGCAATCAATTTCGCTTAGGATTTTCTCACCTTTCTTGAAAGTTATTGCCTGTGAGAAACTGCAGGGAGATCAGTTTTTTTTTCTTTTTGTGCACCAGGTGAAAATGTCATAAATGTACAGTAACACATGTTATTCCAATTATTATGTTATACTGCCACAGGCCCAGTCAAAAACTGCCGTTTTCGAAAGTGCTCAGACCCCCATGCATGAAATATGCAGACCATGATATGCTGTATCTTTGTTTTGACACGTTAAAGGATGTAACAGCAAGGAAAGAAAAATATCTGCTTTTTAATAACATGGGCTGCTTTCTTGATCATGCCCTTTGCCTTAAACGGTTATCCTGAATGCATCTTCTTAGGAACTTTGCTTTGAACAACATTTTGGCCAAAAGGGTAGATCTGTAGTCTTTAACTGATTAACAAAACCAGCTAAACATTTTCAAAATCTGAAAATGATGCAAAATTTCTAGACTTTATTAGCACATTTACTGAAAATTATATTTTCTTGATGCAAATCTTTTATAAAGTTGTACTTTGCAGCTTATCAAAGAAACATTTTAACCTTTGTTTCTTTGTTAAACATCACAATATTTGCAAATTTTAATATATATTCATTTGCAATATTTTTTCTTCTGTTAAGATTTGACTGAAATATATTTTCATTTTCTGATTAAATCAAAGGTAAAAAATAATGAAGTTAAAAAATGTTTTAACATGTCTAACCATGCAAGGGTTTCTTGAAATTCCATCCATCCATCCATCCATCCATCCATCTTATCACCACCTATCCAGTGTTCATGGAGTCAGGTACACCCTCGATGTAATGCCAGTCCATCATATGTGACACAAACAGGATGGGCAATTTCCAGAATCCAATCCATTGAATTGCATGGACTGTGGGGGATGAGAGTAATCAGTAGTCAAACCCATGAGTGTCACTGATGAAGATGTGGAGAAAACCTGTTTTAGTAATAATATGGATCTAAAGCATGTCTTTGCTTTTCTGCTGCTGAAACTAACCAGTGGGGCATCATTCACGCCGATATCTGCTCGGGGGGGTTTACAGTGAAACATGATATGGGAAGAGCAGAAATGGCAGGGCACCCCCTTTGCTGGGCCCGCGGACTCCGCTCGGCTGCTGGAGGTAGAAAAGAGCCGATTCTCCCCGAGGACCACTGAAGCTTTCCCTCTTTTTTGCTTCCCTTTTCATGGTCCTCTCCCTCCCCGGCTCGGGCAGCTGTCCTGGCACCCGGGGGCCAATTTGCGGGGGCCTTGCGAAACAGAGATGAAAGAGGAGGGAATCGAGAGAAGCCTGTTGGGTAAGAGCTGCAAAATGCATTGCGCTGCCAGCACCTCACTCACTACGATGCGGAGAAGGACGGTGTGACACGCCACCGTACCGGCAACAACGTCTGCTTTTATGGACTTTGTTAAACCGTTTCCAGCGCTGCCTGGTATGTGTTTACAAGACCATAAATCATGCTGCATTCGAGAGATGAGCGCACCAAAGTCAGGGGACACACCAGAGTCAGACGAGAGAGGCTACAACAGGTCAAGGCCAGTGAAAGGTCCTTCATAGGTGCAGAAAAAGAGGGAAAAAAAAATCACTGGGCTGTTTTGTTTTGTGTTTGTATAATTAAAGAACTCAGGGTTCCATTTGAGGTTTACAGAAAAAGGCTTATTGATGCACGTTATTGAGTTCCTGTGGTGTCATTTGATTTGAATGTCACTCAGATTTTACTTAATGGCAATAAAATAAGAATAAAAGAATTGATATTATTTGTTCTACTCTTAAGATTAGACATGGTGTAAATAAATGTATTGGATCTCATTTTGCTCATCTATCCATCCATCCATCCATCCATCCATCCATAATTTTATAGGCTAATAGTTAATCTAGTACAGAGCTGCAATAAGCCTGGAACCTATCCCAGGAAGGAAAAGACACATAGCAGGGGACACTAGTCGCTTTGCTAATCTTGTTGATAAAATATCATATGTGTCAATCAAACGATTTGTAAAATTTCAGTTTGATGATTTATCCTACCATCCTACTTCTATCCAGTGATCCAGTTGAGGGTCACAGAGGGGTGTTAGAGTCTAAGAAGCAAGAGTCTATCCAACATAAACAGGAAACTATGCAGGGAAACGCCCTGGTCATGCTGTCAGTCCATTGCAGGGCTCACATATACACTCTGTGGGCAATTTAGAGTTGTCAATCCACCCAGCTGCATGCCTTTGGACTGCAGGAGGAAAGCAGAGTACACAGAGGAAACCTGCACAAAGCTGGGAGAAGATACCAGCTCCAGATACAAACAAGCAGGACTAGGATATCACCTCCTAATCTTGGAAGTGTGAGCCACCTCAGGGCCCTGAAACCTATCCCAGGCAGCCTTGGGCACAGTCACACACACAATCACACACTACAGACCATTCATACATGCCAATTAACCTTTGAACTGTAGGATACAACTAGAGTACCTGGAGGCAGGAACAAAATTCATTCTGCACTCATTCTATTTTGCAGTAACATTTATTTTCTTCCTGGGATTGCAACTTACATAAACAAGAAAACATTGCATGTCAGTATGCCAAATTACCTATTAGTAAAGCAGGAGACTGCCAAACATGACACCATAATCTTATGGACTTAGGTAGGGTACTGTGTATTAAAGTATGGCGGGCACTATGTGTAAAACAGTCCTACAACCTGTTCCACTTGACTTCACCAGAGACATTTCAGCCTCTTAATTAATCGCCGATTAAACCAGGATGTGACAGTGACAAGATAACGCAGGGTGCTAAATATCCTGTAACACCTGCTTTAACATCACGGGAGCCACAAATGTTTTGTGTGAGGTCCCATCTACACCTACTGCCTACCGAAGCCTGTTAAAAGCAGCTCTATGCAGCTGCAGACAACGCATTTGTAGGTTTAATTATAACCCAAATGTTTTTGATGACAAAAAAACTTGAGTCGTCCTGTCGTAATATACTAGGGGGCAACCGTAAATATATTTTCAGATGACCTGGGTTACCTGGACCATTCGGTTCACCTTTCCACTGCCTGTCTTAGGGAGCCCTGTGCTTTCATGTCTCTTATATTAGACGGAGGGGAAAATACCTCTGTGAACGCAGTCTGTTCCGCTGCATTTCAGACATTCAGTCACTCCTCTTGTATGAATAACTGGCATTCGCTTTGCCGCGCTTTTTACAGCCCCTACCGATATCACGCATTGCGTTAACCGATGCAAAAAGCAGCCGGAGCAGCGTCGGCTGCACTGAAAACGGGGCGACGCTTGGAGGGCGTCCAGCCCTGAGTTACATCACCGGACGACAGACTCCGTGCTGCTTTTTCAGCGTGAGAAGCGAAGGAGCAGATCGGTGTGAAAGCCTTAAAGCCTCGGAGGCCCTGACTGGCACGTCGTATCCTTAAGGCGTGGAACAAACTCAGAACACATGAGGGTGACATCGAACTGAACCGGGCGCTGAATCGTTCCAGGTGGCCGAGCCGCTCCATGCAGTACCTGGTGCTGATACACAGCTTGATGCGTTTTTCACCCTTTAAAGCCTGGCAGTCACTAAAAATGACAGATTTATGATGGGCAATATTTGACTCAATAAATGCCGTTGGCAGTCATTACTGTTAGCTGAAGGTGGGAGGGGGCGGGGCAGGCTTCAGTCCCTACACGTCAAAATGACAGCTCTTACATACAATTAACAGTACGGATACCGGGGTAATATGGTCATTTCTTATTGTATGCCTGGTAAATTGCTGGAAATCCCGCCAGTTGCCGAGGTCAGTTTTTAAGGAATTGGGCATTCTGTCAGTTAAAATAGAAAGCCATGCATATATGTCATTACTTACGTTGCCGCCTTGTTGTGTTAACGTTTCATATTACATGCCAGAGCATCCACGGATGAAGAGTTCAGATTCAGATTAGCAAGTACTGTGATCCCCGACATAACCAGTGCTGTACTATACTTCTAAACGGGGGGGGGGGGGGGGGCCCGATCCCCTGTTTTTTTTTCCCCCCCCCCCGAAAGTGCCCCCCCCAAAAACCCCCCCCCCCCTTTCCCCCCCCCCCCCGCCCTTCGCTCGGGGCCCCCCCCCCCCCCCCCCCCC
>JAACJT020000035.1:4559566-4576761 GCA_009936485.2 Gymnarchus niloticus
CCCGCCCAGAGCTACCACGAACAAAAATCAACGAACCATATCCCCGAGTCCTTGCCCCCCCACAACACCCCGGCACGAGTGTCTCCGCCCGGGGGGGGGGGGGGGGGTGTCCGATCACCTGTCTTTTTTGCCCTCACCACCGAAAGTGCCCCGACAAATAATCACCCCCCTCATTTCTCCACCCTTTAGTCGTTTTAGCTGAGGGCAACCCCATCCACCCACCCACCCGCTCCCCGGTTGCTCGTTTAGCCGGCGGCACCCTGCTTATTTGTCTCAGCGACCCCCGCCCCCTTTAAAGGTTTTGGGTGCCGCTTTTTTGACTTTTAGCACCTGCTCTTTAAAAAGCCCCTGCCCGGCCCGGCTTCTCAATGTAGCAGTGATCATTCCTACTGGTAAGTGTACATACATGTGCTAAATATGATATTAATCCTGATTGGGGAACAAAACTGGAATAAAACCAAACCATTCCCCTTTATTATTTTTTATATGTTTCTGAATATTGCTGCTTCAAAATGTTTTTGATTGTACACAAATTATTTGGGAGAAGGTTTACAAACACAGGAAAGGCACAAGGAAAGGATCATGAGAGAAGGGGTTTGAACAATGACAGATGTCTGAAAGGTAGTGGATGCTAAAACCATATTGTGTTCTTATGGAATATATATTACATGTGTTCATTGAACAAAGCTAAAATTACACCACGGCTAACCCAGTGGAGCTATGAAACAGCCACTGGCTTATGGTATGGGAAAGTGATGTCGGACATTTTCATTAATAGATACCTAAGAGCAACATTTTTCCATATGGATCGTTAATGATTACTTTCAAAGCTTTTAATGAATACGATAATTTAGCATAGCATTCTCCTTTCAAGCTAACCTTACAAGGATAACAGAAAAATTGTGAGGAATATAATGAACTGTAACACAAAGAAGCTGTGAACAGATTTAAGTATAAGAATTCCCTGACCTTAAAGGAGTTACCTGTCCTGTCTCACTGGAGTGCAGTTTGAAGCAAACACCGGGTAGCCTTTGAAATCCTGCCAAAATTTTTTACTACCTTCTCATCAGTTATGGCGACGTTTGACTGTGACCTGTTGAGAAAAATTATGTAACTACATGTGACAAGGATGGTGGGAAGGGTGTGAGCAGTAAAACAAAATATGACTTCAGGCATCAGAAAATTTAGTTAGATTTTTCCTTTTGCTATGTTTTTTTTTTTTTATATTATATACTGAATCTACAGCTCAATAGGCATCATGGGGATTGAAGTTTTACCAAGGATTAATTTTTACCCAGACTTCAATTGCCTTCGTATTTAAAATCATATACTATTACTGGTTTCATTATTGATATTATTATTGGCAAAGCCAAAATAATAATTTTCAAAATGTGGAGTACATCATTATCTTTATTGCTGTGAGAGATTCTCATAAAAAGAACTAGATTTGATAGGTAATACAGTACAATTGTAAAACTTTCTAAAGTTTAATTTAAAAATTACAGCACGCGGTATACTTTCAGCTGTTAAAATGACATCGCTTAATTATTTCCTTACCTACAGCAGCAGAAGTCATACTGTATTATTGCCATTGTTTTCAATAGCCACATTCATATATTACCATAAAAGAGAATGCATTTCTTTCTGTCTCTTTATGCCTCCACCAAAGACAGTAAATCAGAGTGACACTTACATCTCTTTCTGTATAAAATGTAAACTTTTTAATGGTTTACTGTTGAAAGATCAAGCCTCCCAACAGATTTTACAGTAAATCTACAGGGTAGAGCAACAGGTATAATCCATAGAACTTAAAAATTTAGTGGGGTCCATTTCATATAACTGTCATATTTTTTTTACTGTTGTTATAGAATGTTCCAGATGCAAGACACCCTGCAGGTACAGGTTCCTAGTAGAGGCATTGCAGATGTACTCTAGAGGAAAGCACTTAGCCTAAATTTATTAAGCAAAAATCCAGCTGTCTAAATGAATATGCCAGGTGACTGTCAGTCTCTCTGTGCAAGAGCGTGCACTAAGCAAACTAATACTTAGAATCAGGTTTCATGGCCTTCAGTGTCATTAGAAACATTTCTGAATTGGGTCAATATGCTCTCTTCACTAATTCCTGCTCCTTCTTACTTCAGTCTTAAGTCATTCCTTAGTTTCTGTCTCTGTAACTGGAGTGTCCAGAAAACAGAGGTGATCAGCAAGCGACTCAAACCCTGCTGCTTGGCACGAGGCCTGGTGTGTCCCCTTTTTAACCCCAGAGTCATTCATGACAACTGTATAATTCCCCTGAGCCCTTCAGTGACTGTTATTTGGGGATGCCTTGTGGCCCTGGGAAACACACCCAGCCATTGTAGGCTGTTATAACACATATGTCCGTACATCCACCTCATGCACACCCGGATGCAAGTGTTGTATATATTTATGGTTTGGGTGCCATAATGAATAATTCATGATTTGACACCAAAGACGTGTCTAGCTCTTAAGTTGCATGGCGTGTATAAAATGGGATTTTGTCTTGTAACCTATCGAGTCAAAATCAAATGAAATGATAAAAAACACTGATGTTTTAAAACACAGATGACATAGCTAAAGATTGTTTTACTAAACTGTGGGCCACAGGTATATAAATTCCTGTCAAAGTTTTTAACTTGAGATCAAGTAAGCTGGTTCAGAGCACAGGCAGAACACCTTGCTAATGCCATGACAAGAACTCTGCACTCTGACTGCTGTGGTGCTACTTGATGCTACTTGTGTAGATTCCATACCCCGATACAGAGAACATGGTAATGGCTATGCCAGAACTGAAGCCATTTCCAGCCCATACTGCCATAAGTCTCATAAGCTTTTTATTATTTTTTTTTTGTTTTACAACTCAGAGTTATTCCCACGGCAGTGAACCCTTTAGCCGAAGCACAAATCAGTACCAAGCTGCTTGGAGGGGGGCAAAGAGTGGACTGAGGCTATTCACCAACAGAGTAATAGAGTGTTATGGATATTAATATGGTTAACTTCAACATAAAACACAGCATTAAGTTAATATTAACATCCAAAAAACAATATAAGTAAAGTAGTCACAGTGAATGTCATTACTCTTATAATTTCTGTTTAAATGAACTCTCTGTTTTAACAATTTTAGTAGGGTAGGGACAATTCAGCTATATGGAATTTGGTCTTTAGTCTTGTCAAAGAGGTGGCATGGCGATTTATTTTAATGTCCTTTAGATGGCGCTGGCAACGGTGGTTTTTAGGAATTCACCGAGGTGCTGGGCTCCAGTCTAGTCTTCTAATCACTTCAGTTCGAGCTATATTGCATTATGTTGTGCGCTTAAGAGCTATGGTAAATCCAGCATCACTTGAAACTGACTTGGGTGCTTTTTGTGCTGTTATTATTGTTCATTGTGATGATGTCAACATAGAAGGTTGTGTTTTTTATGGCACGTTTCATTTATAGTTTCTGGAAGTATCTCTCAGGGGGTTGTGCTGTAATTGGAACCTTTTTGAAGTTTAACTTGCGCAATCTTTATGTTTCTGGTGGCATCGTTTTGTCTTGACAGCTTGACAGGTCATTAATGTGATTCAACACTGATGTGTTTAACGGAGAAAACGTTTTCAAACACTAGCTGATACAATAACGTCATACTTTTTAAACTGACTATACTAAAATGCTCTGTCTTATACTCTCACATTAAACTGAACAGTCTCGTGGTTTGAAAACAATTTCCTTAATAAGAAATTTACCCAAAGTTTAAAATCAAACAAAACGTAATACTAATAATACATTAAAACATAACTGAAACGTTAGTCACTAAATATATGTAAATATATTTAGTACTAGGTAGCATGTAGACAAGAGGTATTTTTATTAATTTTTGGAAATTTGAAAATACCGTTTACACCAGATTTTATTATTTTTTGTTGTTTGTTGTTGTTATATAATAATATACAAATGAAAAAGAAGTAGAACACTACGAAAATCAATTACAGAGTTAATATTCAATTCAATTCAATTCAATTCAATTCAACTTTAATCATAAATTATTTCAGTACAGCGACCAATAGGGCTATTGATTCTTCTTACCGAATTATGGAATTAGGGTGTGTATGTTTGGACGGTAGGGGGGAGTTAATCGCCTGTAATCCCTTTAATGTCTAACAGTTTTCATTGTCAAAGTCAACTCAATACACATGTCCGCTGCTTCTGATTAATAAGTAATGGAAGTTTTTAGTTCAGCATAAAGTGAAAGGCTCCATAAACATATTACTGTTTTACTAGGTCGTTTACAGCCGTCTTTCCACGACATATAGTTAATAAACACTATACTTATGTAATATTTTCCCCATATTTCACCAGAAGGCAATATCGTATTTACATCACTTTTAGTCGCTTGAAGAGATACGGAAAGATGCGATAGTTTCCATTAGTCCAAATGATGGACAATCACAGTGGAGATTGGATAGAATCAGGCCCAATGTGTGCATGTAAACTGTGAAAGTGGCTCTGCATTTCACTATCTGCAGTGCGCAATTCCGCAACCTTATTTCTCTGACACTTGGGTGACTTGCGGCATCTTTCTTCGCCGCAGTTTAACTTGTGCGCCGCCGTGTGCTGCTGACAATCAAATATAATTTCCTCAGATGAATGTATATTTTAAATGTCGTGGGAGGGGGGTCGCCTTTGTTCTGGAGAGACTCGGTCCTTCAGGATGTTCCTGCCATTTTAAACAGGGGTGCAAGTGTGAACAAGGGGTTGACACTGGAGACTGGCAATGGGACTAGAGGAGGGAATAGCAACAGGGAATAAAGTCAGTCGTATAGCACTGCTCTTTGAAGCAACATCACTGATGGCACTAACGCAACACGGGATGCATGACTGCAAGAATCTTTGTTTGACTTGAAGACACCCGACATAGGATCCATACCCTTTCTTGAAAATACGAAGTCTCCCGCTACTCGGAGAATATACGTCGTCAGGGATAATCACACGCGCTGGGTTCGAAACACATAAAATGCACGGGCATACATGTTGCAACACATGTATGTGTGTACAACTGCTTACGGACGTCGGAGGTTGTTAAGTTTTTACTGCCTGTATTTTTCCCAGTGAAATTTAAATATATATATATATATATTTTTTTTATCTGAAATCAAAATGCGCCGCTTGTTACTTAATTGGCTGCTTTTTCAGTATATCCGTTTGCTAAGTAAGTATTCAGAAAGCATGAAATGACACTTGTTCTGAAGAATGACAGTCACCGTTTCATATCATTGCGTGACAAAACTGATTTTTATAAGGAGCTGTGAGACATCAAAAAAGCCGTGATTACTTTCGAAATAATGTGGACTTTTAAAAATTTACGGTGCATCGCATGCGTGTGTTTTTATTAATTTAAATGTCTTTTTTTGCCAATATTTGGTGTCCGTTTGGGCTTTGGCGGCATATCATTCGGAAGTAAACGGGACTTAAAATAAATAAAGTGGCCTTAAGCTCTCATCTGGAAGACGTATGTCTGCCGAGGAGTCTCATTCTACAGCGGAATTGATGACGAATATCTTACCAAAAAGGAGACTTCTCGTAATTCCAGGACTTCACAATGAGACTTATACCACAGGGACTAGGCTGTCTGTAAGTGTATCTCCTGTCCGTTTTAAACATTTGCTCATTTTCAATATGTGCATGCTATTTTCGATAATACAGTACCTTTTATTTTTCAGGTCCGTTTACTTCTTAACCCTTTGCGTCTACATTCAGGTACGTTTTTGCAAGCTTCACTGTGATTTCGTGAATCTGAGAAGCCCACAAGAAGTCTTTACGAATTAGCCTGCGATCATTTCGACAATACGCGAAAACTTCTTGCATCCTGTAAAATTAAAGTGCAGATTATACAGTAAAGTATAAGAATCATTCAGACGAGTCGCATTATAAATCCTGCTGGGCAATAATTCAATAAAACATCTTGAAAAAGGGGTACACACAGCGAAAAAGACAATTGCGAAAACAGATGGATATGGGGATGGATGAAGAACCGCAGAGAGATCGCTGAGGAACTCATCTCAGGGAGTGTGAGGGTGAAGGACCATTGCATCTGTGGTATACCAACATGTCAGGCAGAGGACACAGACAGGGAGGACAGCAATATATCCATGCAGAACTCCTCTCTTGCTTGTTGGACACAACCCGGGCAGAATACTGCACACCACAGGTCTCTCGGAAATGTCTTGGCAATCATGAACTGGCTTCAAAGCATCCTCCATAACTGTCAAGAGGATTTTGTTTCCTTTGTAAAAACAGGAATGTGGTACCTGATTCTGCCTGTCATTATGACAGAAGTCCCCACTTTAATATAACAAGTAGTGATATATATTAAGAACGCGCCACCAATGCACCTTAAGCTTTTTTCTGTATTCTGAGACATAATCGCGTTTATTTTTCTGTGTATATTGACATCGGTCACAGGTAAGCGTTCAGTCTGCGCCCAACTTCACGCAGCATGTGAGCGAGCAGAGCAGAGTGACAGATCGAGTGAGCCGTAGGCTGATTCGCACCTACCAGCTTTACAGCCGCACGAGTGGCAAACATGTGCAAGTTCTCGGGAGCAAGAACATCAATGCCATGGCAGAGGACGGGGACGTGCATGGTAAGAATTCATATATGCATGCTTTTCTAGTAACATTGCAGTTGAAACCATACCACGAAGTTCCCGGCCAAAGTTAAATGCATTATTACATCTCTATAACAAAATAATACTTTACAAAACCCTGCTTTAAGCAAAACGAGAAAGTTGATCACTATTTTATGTCTTTTCACTCTGTGTAAATCCGAATAGATTTCTTTTTTTTTCTGTGAAATTTCCCAATAGATTAATTTTTTTTTGTTTTTCTCGTGATAACTGGGTTCATATTACCACTGATATTTCAAGTGCGATAAACTACTATCTGTGAAGGCTTTATTTACTAAAATCCCATTGAAGCACAACGGCTTTTTTCAGGAGTGCATTTGCAAAATGGTAGCAGGCAGGTACACCTGCCCCAAATTGTTGTAAGGGATATTAGATTTGTCCTCTGTGCTAGAAAATAATATTAACACAGCAGCTTATGAGGACAAAACCTCCACTGACGGCTATTATTGAAAAGACAGAGGAGTGCAAAAATGTGAAATTTGCTTTAAGTTGGCCTGAAACTCTGAATGTTGATTCTCCAGAGAAACCCGTACGTCTGGAAGATTCATCAGCACTCATCTTACTTTAACCTCATTTCCTGAATAGCATTATCCCAAAACTGTGCCCAGTTGTAGGATAAGAGCATGCATAGAAAATTCCCCGTTGGAAACAGAAAATGAAAACTTGTAGAGCAGAAATCCGCTGCTGCGCTGTTCATAATGTGCCGGCCCAGTATGAAATCATAATGATTGTCTTAATTTTTTACTTGAGAAGAATCGTGTTTTGTCTGATTTTTATATATTATCAAAAGAATAATCAAAATGCGTTAGCTTTACATTATAGATGTGTATAAAGACGTGTATAAGCTTGAATATATTTTCTAAAAGTCCGAACCTCCAATAAGTGTCCCCGTGAATCCGGTATATATGTACCAGATCACTTTAATTGTTACATGCCTGCTGGTGGGCTTTGGCCTCCTACTAGAAGTGAGCTTGTTCATGTCGGATTGAACTTTTATCATTGTGCATTGTGGATTAACATAATAAAAAGAAAAAAGAGGAAATTTGTATAATGTCAAAATGCTATAATTTATTGTCAAGTGTGAAGTTCTAAGCATTCCACTTGGCTAGATAGGATTATGACTTTGTGGTTTTTGTCTCAGTCATTTCCAGTAGGGCTTGAATATTTTAGCCAAAACCCCAATAATTGTGTTAAAGAAATTTGACTGTTAGTGCTTACATTGCACCTTTTCCCTGTTTTATAAAATGTAAGTCCATCCCATGCACAGGGAATAGATTCCTGCCAGTAGAATATTTCGGTGAGCCCACTTGCCAATTCAGCAAGGAAGTCTATGTCCATAGTTCATCAAAGGGTCGTTTTTGGGAAAATGTATCTCTGCAAATCAGTAAATGACTCCCGCCCATGACTGCAGGAGCACGCACACCCACGTATGGAAGAACACACATAAGGATACACCCGCACGCGCACGAGGGCGCAAACACGCGTGCCCTCCCCTACCCGAGGCTCCATCCAGCCTGCCGTGGCTCTTTACTGTCCGTGTCATCCGTGGGTGTCATGGTCACAGCAGGCTGAAGTCACAGGCCAAGGTCTGTCTGCTGTTCTGTGCTTCGCGGCAGGTTGCCGCACCAGCGGCCCTCCACTTCCTCGTTCCTTCCCGTGTCTGCTTGGCAGCTCTTAAGCCGCACACTGATCACTGACCAGGCACGCAGCTCGCATTCCGTGAGATGTGTTTATTTTTGTTTTGTTTCTTTATGTGACCGTACAGCAGATTGATCCTATTTCATTTATCCGATAAAATGATAAAATTCATTTTGTATTCTACAAATTTAGAAGACTGCACTGCTGTGTTTAAAGAAACATTTTTGGATCTGAATATTCGAAAGAGTGTATATCGTATGCAATAGAATTTTTTTAGTAGTCAGATCCTGTTCTTTCTTTACACATGCAGTATACAAAAAAGATGCATACAATGTTTGATGAGAGTTTGGAATTATAGAGAAGTTTATAGGCCTAGCAGGATGACTGCTTTGTTTTCGAAGAATTCTGGTACATGTGTTTTTATCATTCTGTGAGAATTTAAGCTTGCATAAATCTTCAAAATACTCCCTACTGGTTTTATGTATGTGGCCCGTGTCTCCGTGCGAGTGAGTATGAAAGAGAGACCGAGAATGGAAGACAATCAGAAAGGCAGCTCACATTAGGAAGCCGATATTTTGAGCACTGCATCAGTTGAATTATAAAAATCTGAATCCCCACAGTTCATGGGTTTCATGGTTATTTTAAGGTTGCTCGTTCAAAAATAAAATCTTTTTTTGTTTTTTGCTCCCCAGCCAAACTCATAGTGGAGACGGATACTTTTGGAAGTCGGGTTAGAATCAGAGGTGCAGCCACTGGGTACTACATCTGTATGAACAAAAGGGGGAAGCTCATTGGAAAGGTGAGTAGGAAAAATCATCACCATCTGTTTTCATTTCATCATTCAAGGGCTCAGTCTTACTATTATCATTATGTATTGCTATCTTTTAAAAGGCATGAAAGGAAAACGTGTAATGTGACCTTAGACTCTCAGCTTGTCTGCAGTATATTGAAGCTCAGCTATATCCCAGTGATTTGAGATTTTTTTTAAATCAAAAACTATATTTAAGTGTGATCACTGGAAAAATCTTTGCTTAATATGGTTGAATAATTTTTTTCAAAAGATCTCATCTGTACACTTTGGACACGTGAATAACCACTTCTATCAAATGACTAGATTCAACAACATTTTTTTCATTTTTAAGCAATTCTTCATGGTTGACAGTTCATCATGATAACAATGCAATACAAGCTCCGACCATGAATTGACTTTATATAGCAATTGTTACAGCCAAGTTTTTGTAAGGAAAATGGCCAGGTACTAAAAATAACATGTAGTGATGGGACAAATGAGGCTTTAAACCTCATGGTGGGTGAGAGTATCACAAACCAACCAATCGATGCTGGTGCTAAAGGAGGCTTCAAAACCCATGGTGGGTGGGAGTTTCCCAAACTAACCAATCAATGCTCGTGCTAAAGGAGTCTTCAAAATGCATGGTGGGTGGGATTATCCTGAACTAACCAATCAATACCAACTAACCGATCAAGGCACTAAATGAAGCTTCAAACCCATAATGGGTGAGAGTGTTCTGAAGTACCAATCAATGCTGGCTCTAAATGAAACCTCAGAACTTTTGGTGAGAGGAAGTATCCCAAACTACCAGTCAATGCTGGTGATTGGTAGTTTCGGGATACTTCCCCTCACTGTGGGTTTTGAAGCCTCATTAGTCCCATCACTGATAACATTGCTTTTAAAAATAATGTAAAGTCTGCTACCTATATATCATTTATAATAGTGTTAGAAGCTACAATAGCTGCCAAAGTGACTTACTTGGCATCGTTCTGCAGCCTTAAATAGATACACAAAGAGAAACATGATAAAACAATTAATATAAAGATCAAAATATCAAATCTTACATTTTGGGAAAGTAATGGATTTTATTACGTTTAGTCATTACCCGGTCTTTTTTCCTTTGTGTCACATATTTAAGCCGATCACCTTTTACAGCTTTTGTGAGGCTGATGGAGTGTAAGGAATTAGATCCTTCCTCACTCTTTTTTTCACTGAGCATCCTTGTTCCAAGGGTAGCTTTGTGATTCTTTCTTGCTGTGCTCGGTAATAAACTGGGATGCAAATATTGCCAACACCTAGTCAGCTTCCCGCCAGGTGGACCATCTGTCCAGGACCTTGATCTTACTTCATGTGACATCTCTGATGCCCAGCTCTGCATGTGTGAGGTTTTTTCCTCACTCTCAAGATGTGTGCTTCGCTCAGTGTGCATTTGGTTTATTTTTAACAGCCCAGTTTGTTAAGTGGTTGGAGATATGTTTTCGCTCTTAGTTTGGCTTGTTAAGGCAGTGACGTGTCCCAGATTTGGCAGAGGGTGACAAGAAGAATCAGCTGGCTGGTATTGTATAGCCATAGTTCGGAATTAAAAATCAGGGCACCGTCAGCATAAATTTGCGTTACATTTTCCATATTTCATTATGCAGTCACAGTAAATAAATAAAATTACAGTCCATCCAATAATACTCAAGCATATTGTGCAATGACAGATTAACTATATATTAATATCAGCAAACACCCTTCCTCTAAAATATATATAAAAATGGCAGGTACAATGAAAAAGTTAATGTTTGTGTGACAGATATTAATGTTTGTGTTGTGTTTGCCTGAAATCAGTCTACATAGCTTTGCTGCGAATGGTCCATGCAGTATGACGTAACGTTACGTACCATCCAATCGATGTTCCAAGCACTGTTTTGTTCGCTGGTTTGAAGTACTGGTCATTAAGCTTGTCTCTACCCCACCTCAGAATTTAATGTATCCTGTGCCTGGCTCCTGCATTTGCCACATATTTCTTCACCATATCAGATGATATCTGTGTCTTCTGTCTGCTGGATGTGATTTTTTTCCTTTTAGTCTCCCCTTAGCCTCCGTCGGTAATGACTTTAAATTCTGAAAATGTCTCCTTTTCCCCTACAGAGAAACGGCCACGGGAAGGACTGCATCTTCACCGAAATTGTCCTGGAGAATAACTACACCGCACTGCAGAACGCCAAATACGAAGGCTGGTACATGGCCTTCACGCGCAAGGGCCGGCCAAGGAAGGGTTCCAAGACTCGGCAGCACCAGCGGGAAGTACACTTCATGAAGAGACCCCCCAGAGGACACCACTCAGCCGAGCACCGGCCCTTTCACTTCATCAACTATCCTTTTAACAAGAGGACTAAACGCACGCACCACCCAAGGGAGCCCTGAGAAAGCCTGACCGGCAGGGGAAGAAACCACGGCTAACAAAAAGCATGGCTGTTTTTTCCTAGAACTCTCGTTTTGTACTGGAAATTAATATCCCTACCGTTTAGATGTTTATAATTTTTCAGCCACAAATAAGGTTAAGAGTGAGGATCTATTTTTGTACTTGAGACTCTATAGACTTTTTTAACCGAAAGTGAAATACACAGATCAACAAACAGGAGTCCTGATGCTAGTATGTTGCATGGGCGTTTCCTTTCGTTTTCGGTTCCGTTGTGTTTCTATGGTTTCGCTTGTTTCCTTCACCTCATTTGCTGCTCAAGGAGACTTGAAGGGCCTTGGAGACTGCAATGATAACGGACTGACTTCACCGCTTACAGCTGATTCACATCCGTACAGGCGGGGTTTAGATTCTTTCAGCTTAGGTCGCAATTAAACATGGCAGCTACTTTTGGTAATCATGGGTTGGTTTCCTACTGTTGTAATAACTGTAAAGTTGAGGTGAAAATGCGTTGTCTGGCATTTAGAAATCCCTGTGTTTATGTGTTTTTATTTGTTTGTTTTTTTATGCATATATACATATATATTTTTATGGCAGATGTGTAATTTTAATGACTGAATATTTATTGAAAATGAGCATTACATTTACATTGCAATATTAAAATTTGATTGTCTATTATCTTTGTCAAACGCCAGATTCAGATCCATTTCAGATTTATATTGCAGTGAATCCCGTGCATTGCCATGGTATATACAGGCTAGCTTAAGATGATATGATATTCTTATTTTGCTGTGAATTTACCAGGATTTACATTGTGAAATGTAAATGAATACTCTGGGTCTCAGTTGTTCATTTAGAGATGCTATGTGGTAAAGGATTATGATTCTATCAGATCAGTAGTGTTTTACACAATGGTTACACACATATGATACAGTGTGTTTCTCATTCTGAAGACAATACTGAAGTAACATCACTTTATAAGGTAGGAGCCGTGAAGTGTTACCTCTGCTGTTCAGCCATTGTGTTTGTCTCGGAAGCTGCTTTGAGTTACATGAATTAAAAGAATACTTTTTTTTACGTTGCCATTTCATGGGCTACCCAACAGACACCAGTTTGTCCTAATAAATTAAACGACAAGGTTAACGTGGAAAACACTCAGATGCTTATCGATGGACTGGTTACATATGCTAAGTTGATAAACTGAATGTTAATATTGCTGAAAAATTATTCTTTTTGGCCGACAAATGTGACGGTCGGTGGCTAAAAGACAGAATTTGCTTCGTGCGGATCATTAATTAAATAGGATATAATTGAAAGTATGCAACTTTGTATTCCAGCAAGGGATAAATATTGGAATTAGGGTAGGGGTCATGGATATTAGGTTAAAGTGATGTTAAACTGATTTTTTAAAGAAATTTGTTGTGCTATAAAAATATGAAAAATGATTCTTTACCTCATTTTACCTATATGAAACAAATTTTTTTAACAAGAAATTATAGTGTTCCTTTTGGTCTTATTGACGATAACAATAATTATAATAATAATCAATCATAATAGCTGTAGATTTATTTTTACCTTTTTTATTTAAAGATATACTTCCTAAGATGAAGCAGACAGAATGTACTGACATGATAAATGCTTTTTGGATGCTGTAAAGTTTTACAAACATATTTTGCTATAACAGGATTTCAATAGAATGCCAGAAAAGTTAATTTCACTAAACTAGCTCAGCTTCGCTTCCAAAACAATTTTAAAGTAATATTCTATGAAAAAAATGGATTTATAATACAATACAAAGATAAAAATAATGTGCTTGTTTTTCAAATAATGGATGTCACAAAAGGAAGCGTTGTCACGTAATGATGCCTCTCCACTCAGGCTAACACCACAAAAACATTCACCAGGGTTGAAGAACATTTTAAACCCATATTTTCCTGAAATGTTGCTCTATATTTATCTCCCCCAGGTCATCAATAGGAGAAAAAAATCATTCAAGTAAGGAAATCTTTGCTTTATTTCAATAACAGAAAGCTTTACAATAGCAGTGTTTATTTAATGTGTGTGTGTGCATTTTTTTTTTTTTTTGACCATGTGACTCACACCATGTCATGTTGGTTGTCAACCCAGGGTCAGTTTTAGGGAAAAGCTGGTCACTCAGCAGGATTTTATGAAAGCAGCGCTGCGTGTCAGCCTGCCTTACAAAGGCTGAAAAAATTGGCAGCTGTCTTCGGTATCATCTGATTCATTAAACATTCGAGTTTTAACTCATTCCTAAGTATTACTGTGCTTTTTCGTGACACCGTAATCTCACAAAAATGTTGTTTTGATACGTACATATATTGTTTAATAAACAGAAACATGGCATTTTTATGATTCAAAGTATTATGAGTGTACTGTTTGTGTTTAAGTAGCACATTTACATTTCTTTCCAACCCTGTTCTATTTAAATTGCCTGATTTCATTTTTAAACATTGTTTTTGTGTTTATCCATTTTTCTTATCCCTATATATGTTAATTGTGTTCTTCGGTTGAAAGCATTATTATTATCATTATAATTAACCAAAATACTTCTCAGCTCACCATCTCCCTAATGCCATACAAATGTGGAGTGATTGCACCACCAAGCTTCACTGTAGCCTTTACCCATTTTACCAATCAAAGGAAAAACAAAGGCTGTTCTCTTTGTTTGTTGGGGACTTTTAATACGAGGAGGTTTTCGTAGACCATTATGACTGGTGCAAAAGATTAACTGAAGGAAAATCACTCATGAAGAAGAGTACAAATAGAAGACCAAAGGGTGATCCTTCAAAAAATGTGATCCTGGTTACAAACTCTCAGACTTGTCAATGCATTCAGAAAAAGAACACCAATCACCATTTCAGGCAAAAACACTACCGTCCGTGTGTGTTATTATAATCCATCCATTTTACAAACTGCTTAATTCACAGCCTACCCCAGGCAGCCCAGGGGACAAGGCAGGAAACACCCTGGATGGAGTGCCAACCCGCATGCACTCACACACTATGCCAATTAGCCTAAAATGCACGTCTTTGGACTGCAGGAGGAAACTTGAGTACCTGAAGGAAACCTGCAAAGCACAGAGAGAACATGGAAACTGTACACACACTGAGCTGGAGATGGGATTTGAACCTCCAACACTGGGTGTGCGAGACAACATTTACCACTTAACCCCCAATCGTTGTTATTATTATTATCATTATTATTATTATTATTAGTGGTGGTGGTGGTGGTGCTTTTGATAATGGAAGACAACAGCAACTGGAGCCTGCTGACAGTGCACTGAAGGTGATGTTCAAGTTCAGAAAACAGCTGGAAGTCAAGATATGCACCATTGTTTTGGGATTCCATCGCATCACTATGTGGCTATCCGTTGTTTTATTCAGCTGATTGCACGTTTATGGCACACTTTGGTGACAATTCTATCTGTGACACATCAAATAACATTTATGCGAATGGAGTCAATGGAGTCAATCTTTTTTGGATTGGTGAGTTAGTGAGATTTAAAGACTGAGCAGAGTGAGGATCCAAGCCAACCAACAGATGTTTGTGAGGGACCTGTTTGCTTTTTCATTTGGTGCTGTAAATTTTTCTTTGTCCATGCATATCAGATGCTGTTTATCTAAGGGTCTGAACATTTATTAGCTAAATGTGTTTGCCTGCTTCAAAGGAAGCTTCCTAAGTGACTCTAAAAAATCAAAGGAGGAGATTGCCTCCATTTGTTTCTTCAGTCTGCATTGGTATTGCTGGAAATGCCAGAGTAAATAGAACTACCTGTGTGTTACAACAAAATCTACCTGCAGTGTCTCTGCGAAACATTATTTTTGTCTTACTAAGCACTTTAAGGCAATCAGTTTAAGAATTTCACTATGTGCAAAAAAAAAAATATTTTTACATAATTATACAACTAAGGATTTAAAATACTTCACTTTTTAGTTTGTTTAACATCTCAGCATCTTTCTCATTACATGCCCAAATAGTTAAGTTTATGGTTAGTTATATTAATTCCTATATTATGTGACTGAGATAGGGAATCCTGTCTGACTTAATGTCAAAAATTTACAAGGAAAGCAACATTCCCTTTTAATAAGATGACAAAACAAGGAAAGTTGTCTAGCATAGTATAGTGTTGTGTCTGTGATCAGCTGCAAAATAGAGTTCTGAAGGGGTAGTTGCAGGGGATGAAGGTTTGGTTTTGCATTGCCCTGAATCATTTAGACTCTGCTTTGAAATTGGTTAGGTCAAATCTTCATTTTGGGTCGAACAATGGCAACAAGCAAGGAACCGAATGACTCCCAATAAGACTTTAACTCCCTAATTAAATGGTCCCTAAAGCTGCTCCAAGATTAAAAGATTGCTGGAATAGAAGTTTCAATGAAAAAAAGGAGCTCATGTTTTAATGACAGTTGAGGACCCGTTTTTTAGGAAAAATAAACGAAACAGGCAAGAAATGATAGGATCGTTAAATTTATGTCATTGATCAAGGATTGCATGTACTGACACGGGAAATAAAGACACTTGTAAATACTAAAATCCTCTTGTATTTCAAATAGACACAGCCAGCATGAATTCAGTGTGAAGCATACAGAGTCCAGACGGTGAGGTAAAACAGATGATCGCTAGCACACTCCCCACAGCTCTGATGTGCACAGTTTTTGAGTATCGTCATTCCCATTGTTACAAAAGGAAGGCAACTTCACAGCACAAAATATTTAAATAGCTAAGCCTCCAAGAACAACATCAGGGTCAGAAGATATTGCTGAGTGACAGGAGCGGAATTGTTACAGAAGATAACGCATCTTTTATAAAAATGCATTCGTCAGAGAACAGACACGCCTGTTTGCAGCAATGATTCGCTGGCCCTGAACGGTTCCATGGAGCTCCTTTGCAATACGATTTCCAGGTAGAGCCATACATTCCTTAGCATGCCTCTGCAGCCCATGTGCAAGTGATGCATTCCTGGGCACACGCACAGGTGCTGAAGGCAGGTGGCCCGAGGAGCACAAAGACAAGGTTACTGGTCTTCTGTTACCACACCAGTTATTGGACCTAATTCCAAGGAGAGCATTAAATACGCCTAAAAGAGGGATTATTGCCCTATCACCTCCATGTGAATTGGAGAGGCGCATTGTGGAGGAATGGTGTGACTCCATATCCTGCCAGAACCCCACCAAGAAGCATTCTGTTGATACATGGAATAGCCAGGGGACAACTACAACCACCTCAGGATAAAAAGGGCAGGTCTCAGGTGAAAATAATGGAGGATGAAAGGATGAGGAATAAAGAGAAAATACGTAAGCCAAAGAACAACATCCTCAGGATAAAAAGGGCAGGTCTCAGGTGGAAATAATGGAGGACGAAAGGATGAGGAATAAAGAGAAAATATATAAACCAACGAACCATCAAGAGTTCCCACTAAAGAAATCTAAAACTAAAGTAACTTGCATACTTTCTGCTGTATAGCTCCACACTTGGCCCTGTTTGCTGGCTCGGTCACCTCAGAAGTGTGACATTCATGAGGACTGGGAATGCTGGGATACAGTGCCATCACTAGAGACTTATACATAGGGGGGCTAAGCCCCTTTGGTGCTTAAAAAGGAATATGGCTATTTAATTGGCATACAGTAGGTTACAAGTGAATGTCATAGACAGGTCTAATATC
>JAACJT020000035.1:4586636-4608131 GCA_009936485.2 Gymnarchus niloticus
TGGGTGGGAATATCCTGAACTAACCAATCACTGGTGGTGCTAAATGAGGCTTCAAAACCCATGGTGGGTGGGAATATTCTGAGCTACCAGTCAATGCTGGTTAGTTTCCCATCACTAACAAAAACACAACAATATTTTTGAGCAGTCATTTTATTGTTGGATTAATAACACAGTGGTCTTTAATTCTGAATGTAGCACTCACATCTGTAAGTACTTATTCCTTTGATTTTGATCATTTTTGGCAGAAAGACACCTTAAGAATGTGGTAATAAAACATCTAGTTTGTTTCCCACCACACCTGTTTTATGTACTCCTACTGTACCATGTAACACAAGCAACAAATCTGACTAATGTTCACAATGGTAAACATCAAAATCAGACAGGAAAGTCCGGTAACAGTCATGTCAAAAACGTTGACAAAACAAGTCACACAGTTAGAGCAAGTGTTCGACGTGTCCTCCGTTAGCTTTTACACAGGCCTGCAGCCGTTCAGCCAGAATGGATCAACAAAATGTTGTTTTTTTTTTAAAAAAAAAGTAAGCACATATACGTACACATAATTATATAAAAGGAGGGATTCTGCTCTTGTACCTTTGAGCATAATACTCAATCTCAGTTTCTGCAACTGAATATCCAGCTGTAAAAACAGGTAAACTCATAAGGTGATGGGGGAAAAAAAACTTTGGCTGGGCAAGGAAATAATAATAAAACATCAGAAGTCACTGGCTACATAAAACCTAAAAAAAAAACACTGTTGAACTTGGAGATATCGCTCATCCTCATCCTCAGGCTTTTTAGCTGCTTTGTCAGGGGGCAGATTCACGTTCCACTTCTTCCAACAAGACCGCAGGTCTTCACACACTAGACGATCCGGCAGGTTGTTCTTTCGCCAGTCTGCTGGCTTTTAAATTATCCCGCGGAACAGCCAGCTGCCTCCAGATGATGAAACAGCTCTCTTTAGCATGCTGATGATAAGAGGAGTTAATTAAAATTCCCGGCATTGGAGGTGTCAACTAACGTATATACCCATCCATTTTTTTCTCCAAATCACTCCTCAGGCTGGAGGCCACAGTCACAGAGGGGGCCGACGTGATGCTCCATTCAACCCGGCTTTTTGTCCATCGTTCCCAGGCTGTTTAAATAACCATTACGAATTGACCTTTCTGTTGTCGCTTGTTTCCATGTGTCAGCTCTTGGTAATAGTTTGTGCTGAAATCAGCATGCCATGCCGTTTTTTTGTTTTTTTTTTTTTTAAGATACAGTTTGTGCTTTTGGCAGATGTGCCGTAGTTCTGGGTAATTGCACAGACTTTATTCCCGTGTTGCTGACACAAAGCTGTTTCAAGGCACACGGGACACAGTTTACCACTCATGAAGATCCGCTGCAAATCTGCTTGTAAGAACGCTAATTCTGGGAATTAGCGCAAACTGGCCTTAATTTACAAGTAATGTACTCTTCTGGCTTTTAAAAGGTACATAGACAACTGTGTGAATGAAACTGTTTTATAGATAATTCTCAAAGTAAAATAGATATGGTAGCACCATAAGCATACTCTTTAATAGTTTATCAGTAAACAAATATTAATTGGCTATCATAATGGCATTGTTGAGGTACTTATGCTTAAATATATTTTTTCACAATGAATAATGATGAGCGTAGGTTTTAATTAAGTCAGCCAGGTGAAAGAGACACTACGTTCTGCTAATGTAACTGTTCCAGCTTCACACTTGGGAGTATCGAAAGGGCAGCTACGGAGAGGGAGACAGAGAAAGACTGAGAGAGAGGGATGGGGGAGGGAGCAGGAGGGATAGAGACAGAGAGAGAAAGAGAGACAAAGAGAGAGAAAAGTTACATTTGAGACAGGGTGTCACGAGAATGCAAGAGTAGTCGTCCAACTGCCGGCGTTCACCTCCTCATTAGGAAATGGAAACGACTGGCGCTTTGCAGCGAAGCACACAGCCAAGATGATGCACCTGATCCCTCGGCCCTATAGTGCAGGCCCTACCCATCCCATTTCATTTATTTCCTCACTTTTTATTATTGCTTGATTCTGGGTGCCTCTCCCTGTCTCCTTACCTTCCATCTCTCTTCTGCTACATTAAAACACTGCCTGAAGCACAAATAGACACAAATAAATAAACCAGGACCTGACTCAAAGTCAGTTTTCCTCTAATGTCGAATGTTAAAAAAGATGATGGCAATACGTCGTCTAATAAGTACTGCTATGGATGATTCCACTGCTCTGGCTGTGGGTCTTCAGCATTTAGCTTACGTTTATAGCGTCCATCACAAATGGAGATTGTCTTTGACCAGCTTTCATTTTGAAGCTCCTTTGAAAGGGCACTGCTCATCTACAATACTAGGACTGACCACAATGACTCCTGATTCTGGGCCCCTGAAACATGGGTTGGCCCCATCTGAACAAAACTTTTGTTCTGTCATTGCAGGCTTCAGCCAGAGCAACTGACAACACTAACGGGACCAACCCTATCTGAGGGTAAGTGCTTGATTTCAGCTAGCATTTCTTACAATATTTGGCCTGGTTTTCATTGTCTTCATATTTTGGAAGCTCTGCTTGGCACCTTAGGGAAAAGGAAAGAGAGATTATGTAGTTTTACTGACTCAATAACACCAGGTGCAGAAAACAATTTCATAAATGTTGGAAAGGTTTACGTTTGGGCTACGTACTGCCTAAAAATCTGTTGAATTGCTTCATTTGCTCTGTCATACAAATCTGTCCTGTCTGCTGTCTTCCAGGTTCAGCCATGATTTCCTCAAAAGGTTTCCATTAAATTTAGGACACGGTGAATCAGATTGGAGTGGAGAAAATGGAAGAATTATGGAAAAAGTCATAAATCGCAGAAAAAAAGAGATAATTAATTTACAGAGAAGATCATCTGGCAGGCCTGTCACTATAGACTTTGGTAGATTATTCCATGCAGATCTTGTCCATATATCAGAAAAAAAGTTTTAATTGGGTAACACAATATAAACGACTTGCCAATTTTGTAATATGGCCTGTAAGGTGCTGATAAAAAGTACACACACGTTGGGTCTTGGCTGATGTTGTTTTTAAGAAAGTGCAAGGCACTGGGTGTTTTCCAAAACATACACTCTATTAGAACATGATCTGTATTTCTTAAGTCTTTTAATGTTTTGTACTGCTTATGTAAAACTTAACATTTAATTGCTTGTGTCACTAGACAGTCAATCTGAGGATGATGCTTTTACTTGAGGGTATTTGAAGTCCCACTGCTCTTTCCAGAAAATCTGATTTGGAAACGGCAATCCAAAAAATATTTGTATGCGACAAGAGTGCCCCCTAGCCATTTCGTTTTACCGGCCTACGTCTTGGTCTTACAAAGCCTGACTTAGCAGCATTGTTGCCATTGGGCTCGTTATGAGTGTTAATGAGGTATTTCGGCGTGTCTCTTTTAACTCGCAACTTCTCCTTCTGAGTACCACCTCGAGTATCACTCGAGATTTACGAAAATGTGTTGGGTCTCAGTTTCGAATCACCCAACACGTTGACGCAGATGCCTGCGTTGAGATCCTTTCCTCGCACAGCCTCGCTGCAAAGTTGCCTGGAGTTTCTTTCCTCAGACATGCGAGGGTTAGAGCTGAGCTTGTCGCTCGCCTTTCGGTATCTGTATGAGTGAGTGGGCTGTGGATGAGCATCGCACCATTACTGAACTGCAGGGTTCATTCATTATTACTATCTATTTTCATATCTTGCAAAAGTGCTTTAAAAGAATGTCGAATTACAATCCCCATTTCCATCCATCCATAAACTCTTATTCAGTACAACATCCTTCTTCCCAGCAAGGAGAGGACACCATAAATGCCAGTGAAGTACAACCCATTTTCAAAAAAGTTGGGACACTTTCTAAAAATGCAATAAAAACTAAAATCTGTAATTTGGTATTTCACTTGAACCTTTATTTAACAGGAAAAAGGACAAAGAAAAGATTTTCAGTGCTTTCACAGACAAACTTAATTCTATTTGTTAAATATAAACAAATTTAGAAATTGGTGCCTGCAACACACTCCAAAATCATTACACAATTACAGATTTTAGTTTTTATTGAATTTTTAGAAAGTGTCTCAACTTTTTTGAAAATGGGCATTTATGGTGTCCTCTCCTTGCTGGGAAGAAGGATGCTGTACTGAATAAGAGTTTATGGATGGCTGGAAAGATGGATGGATGGATGGATGGATGGATGGATGGATGGATGGATGGATGGATGGATGGATGGAAGACTGCTCAGTTCAGCTTTCAACTCTTAACTTCACAAAGTTTGTACAGCCACAGTGGTAAATGCAGCCCAGAACCCCTCCAAACTCTTGAGGGTACCTGAAGGCCGTGCCCCAGATTGATGATGGCAGGATCTGCCGGGCTGGGACCGTAATGAAATGTCAAAAACCCTATGGTAGTAAGGGGCTTCCATTGACCGCTCCGGGGGGGAAGGAGGGGGGCCACCACAAAAGACGAGGGGCATGGAAATGGGGGCAGTATTTTTTTTGTCAGGAACTTGTCATGCGCAACTACAAAGTTGCCGCACGGTAGTGCCTTTGAAACATTTAAAAGACAATGACTGTTGGAGATCTGAAATCACTGTTTGTCACAAAAGGAGAGTGTCACCTCTGACCCTGGCATCACAGCGTGGGGAGGCTCAATCTCCATCACATGTCCTCCATTACCCCACCACCACGGCCCTCCGATCTTTAACCCCATCACCTTCCTCTTTCACTCCACCCCACCCCACCCCACCCAACCGCCAAGCGTTAATTCACATCTCCATCTCTTCATCTTCCCTGCCCTCTTCCAGCTTCCTCTTAGGCTTGGCAGAGTGTGAAGACAAATTAAAAAGTGGCACGACAGAGTGATGCCTGACAGAACGTGCGTGACCTCATGGCGAGCCTGTCACCTGAAAGAGTGACTAGAGTGATGGAGGGCATCTGGGTACCCTGATCTGGATCCTCAGGGTGGAGGTTCCCGTCTCACACAAGCCACCTGCAGGTATCCGCCATCAGGGCTCCAGTGCTGCCCAAGCAAGCAGCTTCTCTTTGGTGAAGCTCAGGTCCATCCTGAGGAGTGACACTCAGCAACTGTAATGGACTTTTTGTTTGAAAATGTAACCGTGGAAGAATATCTCCAAGTAATTGCGGGTTGTCTGTCCTATGGGGTTTCATAGACTGAAACTCTGCCACAAACATTATAAGTCATTAGAGGATCAGGTTTGACCATTCAAAAATTCCTAAAAGTGGAATTCCACACATATTTTCCCATTTGTCTTTCCTTACTTTACTCTAGCAGGAGCCTAAGTCAAATAAGGCTTCCTTTATTTCAATTAATAATAGCACAAGTATTTCATGTGTTTTTTCCTGAGCAGGGTAATTCTGAGTGAACATTTTCATGCAACCTTTTTAATGCAGCATATCCCAAGACGTCGTGAACCCACAACAGCTACGATAAACAGGGGACTCGAAACCAGAAAAGCATGTAAAGCACATAAGACAAAATATGAATGTTTTCAGAAAGATTGAACAAAGGCAAGATTATCCCTGCAGTGGGTGTTGTCTTTGAGATGAGGAAAGTACAGGGTGATTGACACAGCCCATAATCTGCTGATGACTCTTGGGTGAAGTTCAACTTCAAACCATCTGTAGTGTTTCGTAAGTGGACGTAATTTTAGGCCAGAACGCATAAACACTTTAGAATGTATGTAGGAAACAAAAAGCACAAATTAGACGCAAGCTTAAGGAAAAAAGATAAATGTGTGCTGTTTATTCAGTTAAAGACTTATATCAAACAGTAGGTTCACTAGTATTAGAATATACCGGGTTCCTGTAGGGCCTGCAGTCTTTCTTTAATTTATTTTACTTCTACTCAAGGAAACATTTTACTTTTTCCAATTGCTAACATCTGAAATTTGTGTATAGTGAACCCTGAGACATGGACAAAACATTATGGATATAATCTAGCGCAATGAGTGTTAAATTGCATTTGTTTAGTACCTAAATTAAGGTACAGCATAACATAAATGATGTCCTGACACAGTGAAGAACAACAGAAGTGCTAAAGAAAGAGGCTGAGGTGGCTTTAGCTGGGTAGCATCTATAGAGACGAGAGGCCATCGAGAGGCAGCGGTGCATCAAGTCACCCCTTTTAGAGAATTAGCGTCAACATCGATTGAATCACCCAGGTCATGGATGGAGCATCCGAGATCAGATGGGCAAATATCACCAGCAGGGGTGGAAGGGAGCAGGTTTTGTCTTGGCATATATAATTGCTCCAAATTTGTCATTTGTCACATGCCATTGTGGGGCTATCGTGTGGCGTAAATACGGACGCTGCCTCACTCTGAGGCTGGGTGCTGTGGGTCTGCATAATATGAGATAATTGGTCCACAGAGTGGACCCTGCCGCATCCCATCCAAACTGGGCCCCCCCCCCCCAGCCATTCCACACGGACAAGCATAAAGCTGTGTGGCCCGATTCCCCCTGACCTCGCATGGCTGGGGATGCAAGCGGAAAGCCGAAAGGTCTGTGAACTGCGGCATGGGGCGAGAGGGCAAGCGAGGCAGCCGCGACGGAGGGCACTAAGTGTGGCCCCCAAACAGCGGCCCCAGCCATTGTCTGCCTCAGGCTGATATGAATACAGCGCAGGGCATTGAGCCCAGGCTTGTTGGGAAGCCGAGATGAAAGAGGTTTAACAAACTAGATACACCCAGGCAACAAAGGTGGGGGTCAACCAGCGCAAATCAGCATCTCAGGACTGGGGCATTTTGTCCTTGGGATGGCAGGGAGGGATATGTTGGGGTGAATTCCCAAGGAAGCATACAGGAACGCCCTGGTATTCACTTGCTGATGGTTTTTGGAAACTGCCTGTAATGATTAACTATATATTGCATTAAAATTGGGACAAGGAAAAATAAAGTCAGCTACTGTGACTTCTAACAAAAAACGTGTAGGAGAGGGTTATGAATCAGGAAATAAATTAATTAAGGCCCCAAGCCTATTCATACAGAAACACGTTAGTTTTGTGAACTAGTGAATTCTGCTGAACTACACATCTGAGTAATTCCTGTATAAATCTCTCTGACACAGGGACTGCACTTAATTTCGTTGTACTCGTTACAATGACAATAAAGATATTCTGATTCTGATTCTGATTCTGATTTCAAAATGGTCCCCAAAAATTACTTAATTAAATATCACTTTTCACTTATTTTACTGCAATCACACACTACTTTGTCATGTTCGTGTACAGCATAGCTCTATACCTCATGACCAGAAAACAATAAGCGTCAAATCTTTTAAATGAAAACTTACAACCTCTTTAGGTGCTACCCAGGGTCCGCATACTCCACCTATTTGGGTGCCTGACTGCCATTTCCTGGCCGCCATCCCTCCTCCAGGACAAGCACCTCAGCTACAGTGTCTTAATCACTGGATGCCAGCACCGTAAGGTTCCCTTTGGGCTTCCTGGCTTTTTGGGTATCTGTCACTATTAAGGGGATGCAGGCGACAAAAAGGCAATTTACTTGGAAAAAAAAAAACATCTGATAACCTGGAAGTTGTTTGGTATTGTTGTAGTTCAAGTTAAGAGCCAACCGCCAATATTAGGCTTGTGGGTGCTGGTCTAAGGTCAGGTGACTGGTGAGGAACCATGTGTGACAGAGAGTATTGGCCAGTAAACTCCTCTACTCGGGGAGCATTTGGAATAGGTGAATAATGGAAACACGGTGACTAATCTTTCCCCGCTAGCGACTCGACAGGCTGACTTTAAGAAGAATACAATGTCATCTGCAGATGGGTGAACGGGGAATTGAGGTACCATGTGGGACATGGCCTGCAGAATGAACCTGCAGCTGCTGTCACAGGCGTAGCACAGACAAGCTCAAAATGACGCAAAAGCCACAGTTATACAGTGCAACCATTCTGGGGTGAACAGTATCACGTTTACGTAAAGTGTCATTCAAGTTTACTTAAACACCTTCATACCATGCTCAAAGACAGTTTATTTTTGTGCATGTGTTATGTACTGTGATATCCAAGTACTAGTGAGTTTGATATTGTCAGAACAAGTATTTTGCATTTAGATTAATCGTATTTATATTATTTTACAAAGAATAATTATCCCAGTTTGAAAAAAATTCCTACTGCTTTTGAGCAGAAGTAAAAATGAAAATTGTAAGAGGTTGATGTATATTTTAAGATATTCCGTTTTTGTCTTAAAAATGACTTTTACGTATTAAGAATGAAAGATCATATTTACGAAGATTTAACTTTCCTCATCCGTTGTCCAATACGTACACTAACCGAAACAGTTCAGATCTTAAAACCGTTGGTCAGATGTAAAGCCGTTTGCAGACGCTGTTAGCCCCCATAAGCACCAGCATGGAAACACAGGGGGAAAGAATCCTGTTCATTAAGCTTATGGAGCCTCTTAAAAACCTTGTCAGAATTAAGCTGCCTTTGCACAGGTATTTGTGTGACACTCCTTCTCTCCCACCCCATCTGAGAACCTGGCCTTTCCCTCTCCAAAAACCACACAATGAGGGAATAATCATTCCTATTCAGTGACGATCGGTCCCCATTTGAAGCATCTTAAAAAAGATCCCGTTTTAATAAGCAGGTTGCCCTTAGGTTCACTTGAAAAGAGTCCCGCGGAACGGACTTAATTTCCTTAACGAGAAAATCCCTCCATCTCATTTCTAAATTTGCAATTGTAGTTTCTACTCTGCCTCACCTGAGCACTAAAGAGCTACCTCCTGACCCCGCTGTCTCTATTCGCTTGGTTCATCAGCTTTCTGGGCTCCTCAGCATGTGTTAGGAGGGTCCCTGCTGGGAAGAGGTGGGAGAGGGTACGCAGGATACCGACAGGGCATCACCCACACATTGTGTGCCGGCGAGTCAGAGTCTGCGAGAACAGTGGCAGTAAACTTCATTGTGATAACCTTTACACCAGTCACGCTAAAAGTTTTAGGTGTTATACAAACAGTAGATGGATATTGTAAACAGGTTGCTACCAATTACATTCAGCCTTTATAAAAACGGAATTCTGTAAAATCATACAGTTTATCCCTTCTCCCTTTGTCAGCTTTCTGATGAGTGTAGCGGTGATGTTCATCGTTTGATTGGTAGACCTATAGTGTTTAAAAGATTGCTGGATGACAGCTGGTTGATTTGTAGCCTCAGTTAAGTCTCAAATGCTGTAAAGGTTTCATTGACTCAGGGAATACATTTTTAATTTATTTTAAGTTAAAACACATGTATAATATATTTGTCATTTCTAATTTTGCTTGTATGGATTATTTCCATCCCACGTATGTTTTTGAGTTACTTGTCCAAATTATTTCATCCTAACCTCTTAAGTCAATATAATTTTCATCTTTGTGTTTTCAAAGTGAATTATCTGAATAGTGAAAATCAACAATTACAAGATTTCAAATATAAGCTTTAAAGGCATGTCACATGAAACACAATATAAGACTTTACCAATTGGAGATGTATGGTGAAATCATGTGTGTTGACTTTATCTTCAGCTGGGTTTTCCTTCACTTAAACAGCTGAGACCACCTTGTGTACCAATGTCCCTGGTTAAAGGTATGACCCCAACTGTCAGGCTTTGTATTATTCATGAAAAGCACATGTATGCTGAGCCTAGTGTCCTGCACCTTGTTTCTCAGGGGCTTACGTCAGGAGGAGCAGTGCAGTTTCCCACCATCTGCTTTGACGAGGCGGTCTGTCTTCTGCCTGCCATCCGGCTTTGGGAAAACCCAGAGCGGCATTGTGGGTTGTGCTCATCCTGGCCCAACAATGTTGTTACTGTTGCGACTGCTTTAACAGCAGGGGCTGAATTAAAAGTTAGCGTGACCCAGTTGCTAATTTCAAGTTTCACAGTGCCTCAAATAATGATGTCAACTGATTAGGTTACCAAAATGATAGCGTTGGCACTGAATCCCAGAGTGTTTTAATTATCTTGAAGCGGACCCCATTTTTGGGATTGAGGGGTTTAAGGGTCTGGCAGGTCAGAGCCAGGGGCAGTCACTAGGTTGGGATGAGGTGGGGGGGGGGGGCAAGGCGTGGGGCCCTGGAGGTGAGAGAAGTTTTGAACTTTAAAGCTACCATATCACTGCTTCATAGGCAGATAGGTAAATTTTCAAACTGCTGCAGTCCTGCCAGTAAAAACAAATTTAATTATACAATCCTGTTTTTCTTAAACTCCGTCCCCTGGTTCATACAATTAGACTTATTGAAGGATGAGTAATCAATGTAATAGAGAGCAATAATGACCGGGAAGATGAGGACCTCCCATCGCCCCTATTGTACGTCGTGTCACAGCAAGTCAGAGGTCAGCCTGCATATTCTATTAGGGCACGTTGCCTTCATTGGGGCAAATTAGTTTACCCAACAGTGATTAAAATACCAGTACAGGCCCACAGAGTTGAATGTGCTTGATGGGCCACCGCTAACCGAGCTGACAGATGCTGGGGGTATTTCTGCCAATGCATGGGCCCTCGATGGATGGCCAACAGTAGCTACAAGGCTAAGCTGACAGATTGTTCTCTCCCTGTCTCTGCCCCCCCCCCAACCCCATCCCCTGCCTGTCATTATTTCTGGTCCGATCTATTACAATATGCATTTCCTGCACACACACCCATCCCCAAAAATCAAACTGAATGGCACATTCCGAAGGCGGCTGTTGTAACGGTATTGATTGCTTTTTTTTGTCAGTCCACCGACCAGCATTTCCTATCAGAATGCTTTTCGTACACAGATAGCCTGTCCTGCAGTCAGCTGGTGGGTGTCTGTCAGCTGTCATGGGTTTGCCTGCGGAGTGGGGGGCGGGGGGGAGCTGGCAGGGACGGGGCCGGCCAGCAGGCTGTGGCAAATCCACGGGGGGTGGTTGCGACAACACTTGGGGGAGAGCCACAAGGAATCATGTCTCTGAGCTTTTGCTATGAGTTTTGCTGCCCATTCTCATGCCCCCGTACTTCATTTGTGCCAATCCAAATTTCATGGCGCGCGCCATAAAAACATTTCATTTCAACAAATCTCACCGTCATGGTCTGATTTTGTGTAGTCATTGCTTCCATCTTACAGATGTCACCCGTGTCCTTCTTCTTTTTTGGTTGCTGATAAAAAACGGGTCCATTTTGGACACCAAAAGCTTTTGTGTTTGTATGATTGTTTTTTTTTTTGACATGGAATTGTAGCGTGCTCCAAATAGCAGCATATACTGTTAGGCCAGGCGCAGACCTTAAATAGATGCAGGTCTTGGTATGTGTGCAAAGAAGCCGCAGGTAATGTAGGCGGGCAAGATGCTGCAATCATGTATGTGTGGGTGTGTGTGTGTGTGGAAGCTCCCCATTGTGTGAAGTCTACCACCATTGTGCACCTCCCTCACCCACAGTGTGGGGCGTGGTGGCCACAGAGCCACTGGGGGCCTTAAACCACTATGGGGGCGGGCAGGCGGGCGGGTCACGGCCACATCAGACATTCACAGACTGCCCCCCCCAACTCACTCATCCACACTGCTTGACTGCAAATTTCAACTTGTCATCCAAATCAAAATGGAGTCAGTTTTTGTCAAATTAAATCAGAAGTCCAAAATGAGAATATATAATATAATACAATCAATCAGCTTTATTTATAAAACACATTTAAAAAACAGATAGTTTGCCAAAGTCCTGTACAAGGAAAAAGAAAAAAGCATACATAACATAATATAATATATAGTACAGTATAGTATAGTATAGTTATCACTATTATAAGAACAGCAGATGTTTAAAAACGTCTCCATGCCAACCAAATGTAACGATATGCTGTGAAGTTTTTATACCAAAGTGAAGTTTGAGTGAGGTAAGATATCGTCCGGGTGCTTGTGTCCGTCTAATGAAGAATGTTTTTTTTAAAGATAGGATGTAATAAAATAATAAGCAGTAATAATATAAATAATAATAATAATAATAATAAAATAAGCAGTAGACATTTTAAAATATGTGTATTAATTTGTCACTTATTAAGTGACAAATTGCAACAATTCAAGACAATCTTTCGGAAAAGATTGGTTTTCTAGTTGACTTTATCACAAAGAAAATAAACAATTACATTCATACACCGGAACAACAAACGTTGTGCTGTTTGTTTTACAGATCAGAAAGGTGGCTTTTACCTGCATAGTTCAAAGCAGCTATGAAAATGTCTGTGGCGTAAGCCGCAGACTTAAACCTGACACAGCATGACTAGTTGCTGTAATTCCCAAGATTAACTTACAAAATGAAACCTTTAACCTGCTGCACGAAAAAGAACAAATGAAGGGGTTTCCGGAGCCCAATGACAGGGAAACTGGAGAAGATAAAGGTTGCTGAGGATTGGACTTTTAAGCACCTTTCACTGGGAATCACCTTTTTCCTCCGCCATGCATCAGAAAATAAAATGAAGTTTTAAACAGGATTAGGATAACGAGCAGATGGGATTTAGTGTGATCTTTCAAGCGTACCCCGAGAGTGGCAGACTGACCAGGTCGAATCTTGAGAGCAACTCGGCTGACGGATAGATTTACAGTTAGGTGGGCGTCTTCACACCCCCACTCTAATTGCGATTTACCGCTGCTCCAGATTGACTGGAAAATCATTTCCCCTGTCAGGGCGTAAATGAAAATAGATTGCTGACCCCCACGCGTCGTGATGTCAGAGACCCCGCGCGTGGCCGACCGCCCTCGATTGATTTCCAGATCGAGGGCCTAGCTGTCAAATGCGTGTGCGGACGCGAGACCTTCGACGCTGTTTTACATGCCCGTGTTGATCGGTAGGGCCTTAAGTCATTTGGGTCATTACTGGGAAGACACATGTAGTTCACGGGTGAGTTGAACTAGACAGAGTGCCGAGGACCCTTATTATGGAAACGGCTCCTGAGGACTGAATTTTGTCATACAGCTACGCATATGAGTGGTTTAAATAAACACGGAAATTCTGTCAGGTATCACAACACTAAACCAAAGGCTGTGTATTCTTTTCCAGGTGCCTGGACTTTTTAATATGGCTTTGGTACCAGACAAATAGACCAGCCCCCCCCGCCTACACTTCTTCGCTTTGCTACATTAAAGGGAGCTGGAGGTGGGCGTAACCCTCAAATGCTCCTGTCTAGTAATCAAGTGCACATTGTGATGTGTGCGAACCTGCTGTCTGCCCAGGTCTGCACGGAAAGAAGCACGAAGGCCAGTGTTGTGTTACCGGGACGGTGCTGGATGAAGCCCGTCCGCTCGTCTGCATGCATGTGGTATGTGTCACTCGTTCCAACTGCCCGTCTAGAATTTCAAAAAAAAAATAAAAAGAAACAACGGCTGGCGGAACGCCCTCCACAACTACTAGCGCTTAACAACTAAAAGTGTCCCGTTTTTCTTTGAAGGCATGCCAGGTATGTCTTTTACGGGCTCCTCTGAGACATCAGCGGAGACGCTGTGGGGAACTTTCCAGAAGAAGTGAACTACCAGGTTCATATTCTTCATTAAACTAAATGTGAGCACAAATGCCCACCCTCGATAAAATGGTTCCAGTATATCTGTATTATTATTCAAAGTAACTTTACCCGCGTGAATCAAACCACACGTACGTATCATTATGTATATGTTTCCCCAGGCAGAAACAAAAAAGACAAAAACCTGCCACAAGGTCACAAATCTCAAACATTATGCTTTACCCTCATTCACATTGCAGCTTTCTGTGGAAATGGTTTTCCAGTTTGATTGCTTAAAATTTCAATAATAATAATTTCAAATATTAAGTTACTGAAACCTTGTGAATTAGCATATTTTCTATGTGAAACCAATTATAGGGAAATATATTTAAAGAAGCAATTCTTATGTCACATATGTGACTTTATATAATCTACGGAAGCAACAGAAAAATATAAAAATATGAACATATTTCATACATTACATACCGTAAATTTGCCCAATCAACGTCAATGTGTCAAACACATGTAAATAAACTCAAATATATCTTAACATGAGAGAGCATGATGGGATATGCAAGGAGACACATTCTATGTACTGTGTGAAATGGTACAAACAGGAAATAATGATTTAACTTCATTTCATGCATGTGTTTTCTATTCTTGCTTTTGTGCTTTAAATTTTCTTCTTCAAACTTAATGGTTCAAGTCCCATTAAAGATTTCCATTGCCTTTATGGATGCATCCCAGCTGTGATAAGGCAGAAGGTCTGTATCTGAGACAGTCCAAGAGATAATGGACTGTCTGTTGGTGGAGATCAAAACAACACACGTTCAAACTCTGTCACACTCATTAGCCCGTCTCTTCTGGTCAGCCGTGGCATTGAGTTAATGATCGGTCAGCCCCTCTGCCGCATGCGTGCCGAGTTTTGCCGTTCCCGAAATTATATGTCGCTACATTTGTGCTTTATTCCATTTGTTTTAGGCATGTCATACATTTAGGGACAAGTGCTTTTTTTTTTAAATACGCGTCTGTTTTTAGACCGGAGGTGTCGGCAAGAAAAACACTGCATATTTTCTCAGCAGAAGCAGTTATAGACCTACAAGGTTAGGCAGAGCTCTGTACACACTCCTGCTATCTGTTCATTCATGTGAGGGTACCTTGATGAAGAATTAATGCCCCTCCCACCTGGACTTAGGAGTCCCGTGGTTCAGTGTGAAGCAGTTCAGCAATACACCACACGGTCTTCTGGAAGGTTCTCCTAGGGGAGATGTTCAGACCAGCCACTGTGTTGTTTCTCAGTGTAGACTTGCAACTCAACCTTATCAATTTCTTTTGAGGGGGGAAATTGCAAGGAACATTTTGGATTTTGTATGTAACAAGAACTAACAATGTACAAGGAAAGTTACTTGCTTGTGGTCAGATACTAAAAAATAGTAGTGTGTTTGTAAGCCAGAGGGGAGTACAAAACCTAATGAGCTGGGGAGAACCTCACAAATACATTACCTTTGTCAGTCTGGTTGCTTCATGAAACAACCTAAGGAAACTGAGGCAACCCTCTGGATGTTTTGGGAAATGATATCAGAAAAAAGCAGAGGGGACACCCCCATGGGCACTGAACACTGGGGAACCCAGTCTTACGGGACTCTTATCAGAATACGGCAGTGAATGGGTCACTATGTCCCAACAGAGCTTCCCATTATTCCTTAAAGCAATCTCCGGTGCACCATACAAAAGCTTTTACGAGACTGGCGAGCTGGACCACTCACGCCATATTTGTTTTAAATTTGAAAAACGACTGAATCACTCACTCCAATCATCAGGAAATTCTTCATTCTTCTTTTTATGCCAGTTCTTTTGTTAGTTGCTTGTTTATTGCTAAATAACCGTATTTTTGTGAATCTGTGGCATTCAGTAGTTTTCTTCTTATTAAAATGTTTCCTAAACGTATTGAATTCGATTTTCTTCTGTCTTTCTTAAATAATGGACTCTCCAATGTCACCCTTCAGAATGAGAGAAAAATTCTTAACCAACACATCAAGAAAAGGCTACGGTATACTGGGTGTACTGCCATCTTTATCTGCTCCCATATTCTTGTACAAGAGACCTTGTTGTTGTTTTCATGCAATAAAAGAATTAGATGTAGAGCATCTCTATTGTTTGTCCTGGCCTTTTGGGAAGACCTGGTCATATTCACAACCAACATGAACATCTTACTAGTTGTTTACCCTTCTGTCAAGAAATATGTTTCCCTCAGCCTGTTAATACGCTTAACTTTTACTCATAAAGAAAGAGTTTTGAGAGAAAGCGACCTCTTACTGAAAATGGATTCATCCATCTATATTCAATAGCTAGTTTATGCAGAATAGGGTCATCATATTAGCCTGGAGCTAATCCCAGAAATCACAGAGCACAAGCAAGGTACAACCTGGACGGGTTTCCAATACGTCACAGGGTACACTCAATCACTATACACCAATTCACCTAGCCGCACATTTCTGGACTGCTGGTGGAAACGAGAGTACCCTGGGAAAACCTACGCAAACACTAGGGACACATCAATTCATTAACAAACCAGTTCGGAAAACAAGTGTGCAGCCTCATTTCTCCTTAAGGGTAAACTGGTTCAGTAATTCCAATGACTGAGAAACAAAACATTGTATTACACTCATATTTATTTCAATGTTTTGTGGTGATCAGATAGAAGAGATCCTTAGAATTGTCATAAAACAGACTATTTTAAAATTACTGGATTGGACTGGCTTTAGATTTGGTTGTTTATTGGTTTTAAGAGAAATAAGACTTTGGTTAAGTGGCTCTACGTAAGACCTTCAAAATCATGACACCATTGTGAACATTCCCTTTGATTCATTACATATAGCTTGAGAATGTGTTATGTGGGGCTCATGTATATATGTTCTAGTTAAGTATCGTTTATACTACACCATTCATTGACATCCTATAAAGCTTGTAAGTGATTAATGTTTGCATTATAAAATCACTCATCATCCCTTTAAGTGCTGGTCGTCTGATAGAATGGATGTTTTCATTTTTTTGAACACACAAAGGCAAGTGGGATCGGTGGTTAGGCGTTTGTTTTTAGAGTTCACACACTTGGTTTGGCTTGAAATTCGAGGGAAACGCATGGAGACGTGTGTAATCCCAAAATTAAGGACTTTCAGATTTTAATGATATGTTTCCAGACGTCAGGCTTTATCTGACAAAATTATTTTCAATCTCACCGAATTATAAACAAATACTGTTACGTATAATTGATAGTGGAGTTGTGTACATGTGTACGTGTTGTTCAAATTATCAAGCCGGGAAAAGATGTCATTGTGATCATTTTTGACACCCAGATTGAATGGCATGAATTTCAGCACTAAGGATTTGGAAGTTAATGCATCAATTACTAATGGTTTTGTTTTGTTTCCACGATGCATCCCATTTGTGTGACGCTGGCCGGCAAACCTACAGCAACAGCCAGACGTACCGTTCACTAATTTCCATCAGTCGGCGCGTTTCATGGGATCAGAAAAAGGGTGGCTGATCTTGACACTTTGGGATTTGCAGGCACGCTTGAAGTGGTCTTTTTCCATGGTCTGTATCCAACGTCCAGCTCCCTTGTTATTTTTTCAGCCAGGAAAGTTTGACACACCCGTGTATCTATCTTCCAGACGGCACGTCTCAAAATTATCTGAAAAACAATACAGCAAGAGCCGGGAAATGGCAGTGCATTATTTCTTGCGTTGACTTGAAATATGCACCTGAGTTTTATTTGCTGCACATGTTCACTGCACAGAATTAACGTTGCAAACTTACATTCAAGTCAAACTATAGTCTACTTTAGCCAATCACCTGTCTAAAGTTGCCACAAGAGACAAAAAATAAGAATCTCAAAAATGACCAACACCTCCTATAATGCAGTATGTTGTTTCCAGAAGTAGATGAAGTTTTACATGAAAAGGGCATGTGTCACACTCCCAGAACTTCCAGGTTAACATTGTACATTGAGACAAGACGGTAACCACAATTTCAGATGCAGCAATTTGAAAGATTATATGTTTATCTACAGTCATCACATGGCTCTCAAAAAACCACTAAACATATGACTGCCATGACCTTATGATCTGAGTGCTGCTTTTCATACACATAAATCTACTTAGACATTTACATTACATTTTAATTTTTTTACGAGATGCTTTTGTCCAAACATATATATGAGCGTCCGGTGAAGGACCAGCTACCAGTGCAGGATAGCAGTGGAGCAAGAGCGACACAAAGTCTTTTACAGCAAGGTAAACCTACCAGAGGAGATTTTCAAATTTAAAACCTTGACTGAGGTCCGAGTAGACAGGTTCAAAAACTTAGCATAAACATGGGCCAGTCCAAAATGGGAAGGTCAGTGAATGGACGAATTAATGGAGGTGTTCCTGGGAAGAGATAAGTTTTGAGATATCTCTTGAAGGTCAATAGAGAGTTTGCTGACCGGATGTGGATGAGCAACTCGCCTGACCATTGAAGGACCACAAATGAGCATCGTCTACAGTGAGACTTGTCACACGGAGAGGAGATCGCCAGGCGGTGTTGGTTCGCCGAATGATGAGGACAAAATGGAATGTAAGCCTTAATGAGTGACTCAATGGAGCTATAGGTATCAATCCATTGATGGCTCTTAAGGCCAGTATCACGGACTTAAACTTGTTTTCATTTACGTTACTTTCATTGTTGACATATGAAATCAAAGTGAAAGGACAATAAGCCATCGAGAACGATTCGTGTGCAACGAGTCTGAAGCTGCTTCATATTTGAGGCTTCCCACCACCACGTCCCTGCACTGGATTAGCAGTTAAGGTTAGGTGGACTTTTCATGAAAGTAACGATCTATTACTGCACACACCTGCCAAGTGCCTTGGGGGAACTCTGTAGTGAAAGGCACTATTAAAATAAACTGACCTGACCTTTATACACAGATGTATCGTATTCAGTGACTTTCTCATTAATTCACTCCTTGATAAAGAATTGGGCTTTTCGTACCTTTACTTATTCAACGGATTTTTTTTTTCTCAGTGAAACCCACCAGGGCTTTGGGTTCTCCTTTCATTATAACATTGGTGAGAAAGCCCACATGCAGCCAGTGTGCCTCCTAAGGCAGCGGCAGGGGATTTACTCAGCCGTCTACAGTGTGGAGAGCTCTAAGTAGTTGCTAGGGACCAGGTACCAAAGGCCCAGAAGTCGCACACAGCCATGGTCATGGAGGGAATTAAACAGTGACAAAGAAATCGTTATCTGACACAATCTGCTCTTTGGAGCGCTGCCTGAGGAGTGACCCCGGCCCAGCGGGCTGGCCTGGCTGTGATCAGGGAGGCATGGTGCTGACAGAGATAGCCCCTGAGAGAGCTTCGTTCTGCCCCCCCCCCCCCCAACCCCCAGGGCCGGGGCCTCGCTTTCACGATTTTGTTAGCTGCTAATCTGCTTTCTCAACAATTTTGAGATGAAAAGGTATTTACTTATAATCTCTCCTGGCTCTTGATTTATCTTTTGTGTGAGGCCTGTAGTTGTCCAGACAGCAGCACCGTGGATATGTTGCTGGTGGCTGTAGGATAATGAGAGATTAACTTGGTAAATTAATACCTATGCATTACTAAGATTTAAAGATCTCAGATACATGTCTGTGGAGAGCAGGTAAAAGTACAATTATTATTAATTATTAAATTCATATTAAAGACATATATCTAACCTATATTTGCCTCAGAAAAGATATATTACCCAAAGTAGCAGAAGTTAATGGAGGTCTAGTTTGCAATATTTTTGGATGCTGTCCTAATCCTTCACACTAATCCCTATAGCAAGTCCCAATGGAGCCTAAGGACTTCAGGGCCATCTATGGGCACAGTGCGAGGTGGAGCGCTCTACCCCAGAGATAGGTGAGGTCAGTACAGTAACCGATGGTGATGATGCACTTGACATGCAGCGTCTCATCCACCGGCATGACTGCAATGAGCACATGCAGTGAGGAGCACAGGTAACAACCTGGAACGTGCGGCTAAAGCGGGTGACATCAAGCAGAAGTATAGGTAAGCTCATGAAGTAATGCTCTTTTTCCAGAAAACACTAGGGCGCTGTGCACGTTGTCGTAGAGCCCAGTGCAGCAGGAACAAAAAGATGGAAATGAATCGATGTGGCAGGACACTGTTGGACATTCTTTTCTCTTGTTTCTTGGAAGACGCAAGGGAGGATTTTGTGCAGCAAGCCCCGGTCCGAGACATGATACGTGCTGGCTTCCAGCCACAGATTATGGGCTGCTGATTGAGAGATTCCTGCAACAGAGATCAGAGCTGAAGGACTCTGAGCTGGCGATCAGTGGATTAAGGTCCTTTGAGAGAATTAGGTGTTTAAAAGTTCTCGTATTTATATTATAAATTTATAGTCATGCATGCTGATACTGAACAGTGCTTAATGCATGTACTTTTTTGTATGCATGATACTGGGATTCATTTCCCATCAGACAAAAAAGATCTATAAATTATTGGCCTTGATGCAAATTCGTGGGATATCTTGCATTTGTTTATATGAATAAAATAACGCAATGAGAAGCTACTTACTCCCATTATGTAGCCAGATTCAAAGCTGTGTGAGCTTACAAAACATAAATCATTGTACTCAACACAGACCTTTCTCTTGATAGTATAGCAATAGAAGATACTTGCAGACTAGAGATGCCGCAATTAAATAAACAATGAAGAAAGAAGCTGTTATTCTAATAATCCCTGCAGTTGCATAGCTTGATTTAAACAAAAAAAAAATATTGAATTCTTTTTTGTCGTTCAGCACAATTGTTATTCTGTTTGAGACGTAGTGCACCATGGGATTCCCCACCCACATTGGTCAGCGCCCATTTTGATGTGAACCAGCGCGTCTCCAGGGCAACGGGGCAGGCTTGGAGGATCAGTGAGCCCGTTGTGATGTAGACCAGTCTGCTGTGTGGCTTTCATGGGGACGCTGAAATCGCGTAAGGTCAGTCAGGCAGCACAAATAAGACGTGATTGAAAGAGCGCCTGGGGAGAGTAAAGAATAAATACGTTTCCTCTTTGAATGTCAATAATTTACACTGGCTCTAACCAGGGGGCTACACAGTCAGCCCTTATTTTGCTGCGAAAATCTGAGAACATTATTTTATTAAAAAAACTGGGGTTAAAGGTCACACGCCCCTGGATTGTGACAATGATAAAAGTTACAGATGTATTTTGACTCCAAACAGTCGACTGTGATGCACAGCTGACCTGTGATGGTTAAAGCTTCTTTTAGCCAGTGTGTGTTTTTCGCACTGTGAGCGGCGTGAGCAGAACGGACTCCTGCCCCTTGTCACCGATCTGTCCGCATTGTCCTTTCAGGCCGGTTGTAGCGGTTACAGTTTGGCCACGGCCAACAGAGGTCTGGAAATGAGATGCTGTAAAAACAGGGCCCTGTAATGTGTGGGAAGGCCTTTTGACTCCCAGCCACGCTACTCCTCACTTGTCCTTCTGATTCCTGCTTCCAGGTCATTGTGCCGCTGCAACTGCGACCTCAGGTCAGCGCGTTTGCCGTGACACCACGTCGAGAAGTCATCTTCAGGGCTTCGCTGTCTTGCAGATCTGAACTGATGACTTCTTTTGGAGGACATTGCTCCCTGTTTTTAAGGTAATGGGTAAATACTATGGAAATGCTGCAGGTCCAAAAATTGAGAAAACAATTGATGTTAAATGGCTAAAATGTTGACAACACAACCTCCCTGGGATGCAGACCAAGATAAAAGGTTAGAGGATGGATGGATGGACAACATAACCTTGGATTAGATGAAGCGTATTAATCTAGCCTTGGGTATAATGTTAAGAGTAACCCCCCACAGATATTACCTGACCAGAGATAGGCAGGGCAAAAACGACCCCCCCCCCCCCCCCCCCCCCCCCCCCCCCCCCCCCCCCCCCCCCCCACCCACCCACCCCCCACCCCCCCCCCCCCCAAAACCAACCCCCACCCCCCCACACCCAC
>JAACJT020000035.1:4613467-4643642 GCA_009936485.2 Gymnarchus niloticus
CCACAGGCCACAGGCCGGGGGCAGGGGGTGGGGCGGGGGGGGGTGGGGCGCGGGGGGCGGCGGGGGGGGGGGGGGGGGGGATGTTTCACTGTCACTGAAAGAAAAAAAAGACCATCATCAAGTCTTAAAGGGGATTTATCCAGAAATTTACACCAAAGTTTCCCTGTTGTGGAAATTTAGCCAGGCTAACTTCAAGTCACCATTGCATGCGCCCATGTAGCACTTCAGGACGCTGCAAGCGAAAGGCTTTCAAGTGACAGGAGTCAAACAGCCAGGTGTGAACGGGGACGTCCCACGGTGGTGAGACATGCGCCTACGAGCGTTCTCTCCAAAATGCAGAAACAGGTGAGGCCTGGCCTTCCTGTGCCAACTTGAGGAAGAGCTGAGAAATAAAGCCCCTGAAAGAGAAGGCCAACCTCGAGGCTAAACAGCCAGATCTGTGCGTTTTCATGTAGGGAATGCTTTTCAAAGCACGCGTCTTCTCGGAGGCAGCGGGGGATTTGTGGGATTATCTGCTACACCTAAGAAACACTGAGCATAGGAAAGAAAAACATTTTTTCCCCTGAGTATATTATCATTTATTTCTGTTTTCTCTGTGAAGACGTCGTTGAAGTGGTCTGAGTGAGCGACGCGGCACTTGTCTGTACGCGTAGCCCTGCTTCTGTAATTAAAGGGCAGCCTTGGGATAAAGAATGTCTCACATGCCTCCTTTGCACCTGAATAAATCACAACAAATCTGAGACAATTTAAGCTAGTGTGACAGATGAGGTTGAAGCTATTACTAAAAGTCTTCTTTGGATCCCATGCGTTATATTACGGGAACTTAAAGCAGTGTAAAAATTTCTGTCAGTCTGTGATCATTGTAACAATGACACATTCCTGAAAGTACATTTCATTACCTAAGTTGTGTTTATCAATTAAAACTCTAATTGGAATGGAATACCGTCAAATGATATTTGAATTGGACAAAGGGGACCTGCAGGGTTAACACGTTTTTAAAGTCTTCTTTATAAATGTATTCCCAAGACAGATGAAAGGCAAATCCTGGAAGACCAAGGTATCATATTTTGCAAGCAAACTGCTAACACAAGTGAAACAGAAGCCTAAAAGTCACCTTGATAGTAACATAGCAAACTAAATGTTTCTGAGAGAAAAGACAAATGTAATTGCGATGGATCTGGACGTCTATTCAAATAATAAAAAAAAATAAGCTGCAGCGACGGCAGCAGGAAATGGTTACAACTAAGAATTTGCCAATCCAATATTCAGTATCAGTCCTAATACTGATCAAAAACAATTATCAGAAAAAATAAAATTAGAATCTGATCCAATACAAGGGCAAGCCTTGCTTTGCGTTGCCAAACCACCATTTTGTTTCGTAATTATTCCTTTAGAGGATCAAGGTATTTGTTTCACAGTTCATGCATTTTTTAGATAACTATATTATATATGACATAGAAATGACTTAAAAGTGAGACCTACTACAATTAACAGACGCAATGAACACTGTTCATGAAGTAAACCATTTGCATTTACATTATGCAAACAGTTAGATATCCTCGACTTGCACAACTCCAGACTTTACAATATAGCACAGCCCTGCAGCCACAAAACAATAAAAAAACAGAAATGTGACCAGAAAAAACATCTCAATAAGCTTCAATGCACAAGAAAACAGAAACAAAAAGACTACCGGATCAGCGTCGTCCGAAATTTAAGATTGTGTTATCGGTATCGGAGATGAAAAAGTAATATACTGTAGAGCCATACCTAGTTACACTATTTCATTGTTATTCATTTACTGTTTGCAAAAACAATTTTGTTCATTTCATATATTTTTTGTTATTACTCATACATTTTATTTCAATAGAGCGTTTATATGCTGCTGTGAGAAGCTCGAAAATAATTCTGTTTTCATTGTAAAAACATGTCATCACACTCAGTACAATGTGGGAAATGACTGACTTACACCACTGTGAAGCTCAAGTTAAGTGCATGGAACGTACATTACAGCATATATAACCTGACCGTACTCCAATTCTTTCATTGTTGTACACCATATTGCATCTATGAATCTCTACTCCCCGGTGCCAAGCAGAGGAGAATGAGCTTCCCCATTGAGTCAGGTTTCTTCCTCCTGAAGGAGTTTTCCCTTGCCACTGTCACTCTTGGCTAACTCTCTGGGGACCTTTGGCTTAGGAATATGTAAAGAGCTTTGTGACAATGCTCTTTGCTAAAAATGCTGTATAAATAAAACTGAATAGTTATTACACACCTATGTAAATTATCTGATCTGTAAATAATCTGGATGAGCAAAAATAGTGTTATAACTGCCATATAAAACTTTCCTATTAAAACAGTTATTCAATCAGTCTGTTTCCATTCACGCCTTTCAAAACAGCCACTGGCAAACCTTCTGGCTAGCAAAGCAGACCACGATCAATCTTGTATAACCTGACTATACATTGGCAATTCGGAGCCAGGATGAGTTCTGTGAACTGTACATCCGGTTCATTCCAAAGAAACTTGTTGGATCAATTTACTCTTGGTTCTTTTTCCAATGTAGTCTGCAGCAGCAGCAGGGAATAAAATAATAACAGGAAGCTTTCTAGAAACCCAAAGACTTGTGTGGTTATTAAAAAGTATCAACCAGCCAAAGCATTTTACTCCTTCAGTTGAGTAATTTGACTTTTAGAGATTAGCCACAGAATGGAACACCAGCACCAAACATTAAGAAAAATTTGATGACTAAAAGTCAATGGTCTTTTTTCTCGAAGAATCCCCTAAAAATCCTTTTAGCAATAGCGCCATCTATGGGAGAGTTTGGGGATGCTAGTTTCTACGGGAAATAAAATCAAATACAAAATCAAACATAAATGAAGTGCAAATGAAACCCTGACCAGTCTGCTTTGAAATCTTTGACTGTTGAAATACATGAGGGAAAACGTGTGCTAACAGGCCACCATCAGATGCCTTTGGTATATCTTAAAACAAGGCAAAAGGTGGATACCTTTTTAAAACTTGTATAACGTTTGCTTTGGGAAAACAGGAAAGAAAAACATTGTGCAATTATTACTTTTTGTTGGTTGTTCGAATGATGCAACAGCGTTCCTCTGGATCAACAGAAAGGCTGTAGACCTCTTTGGGGTACGGAAGGTTCCGGACTCTCCACTGAAAACAGGTTTTGGTGTCTTTACGCATGAACACGGGCTGGAGGGGGAGAAATGAGAAGTCAAAGCTCGTTCACCTTGATGTGGTTTTGAATGTCTTGAACATAACGTTTAAATCTTTAAAAGGTGTCAACACTAGTGTGTGTGTAACACTTGTAGAAGTGGCGAGAAACATATATTTACGGTGCATTAATCAGCGTCGACCTACATTTGAACAGTTTTCCTTTATCAGTTGATGCTCCAGCGCGGCTTCAGTGGGCGGGACCGAATCTCCGACTTCTACTTCCCACGGTCCCCGTGCACCCAGTTTACTCCTCGCACGCCACTTTCGTACTTGGAAAACAAACAAAAGCAGGTCATGTGGCCGGCAAATCTAATCTGCTGGTACACGGTGCTCAACGGCGACCAAACGAAAGAACCTACCAACAAGTTCATCAGTTTTTATATCGTATTCCTCAGCCAGTTCTTTCCCATCTGAGAAGAGGTAGTGCACTTTGCGTTTCCCTAAACGTTCGTGAAATGCAGTTGGATCACTCAGCAAATTGTTGTTAATAACTTTACACTTGCAGCGCGATGTACAAATATACGCTAATGTGATAACCAGCAAACCGCCAATAATTACCATGGTGCGCAATTTGAACGAAACTATTAAGTATGTCAACTGGATTTTGCTAAAAAGGCTTTTAATGTCGTTTTCAGAATTAAAAACACGTTAGCTGCATTCTTCACCTGCATACATAGACTCGAAATACAATTAGCAAACTCAGTCAGTTTCACATAATCCACCTCAATGTTTACAAGCAGGATAGTTATGTTTTTTGATCCCGGTGACTTAAGTTATGTTTGATTTACTGACCATCGTGCATTAGAAGAGTTTTTCTCGAAGCTTTTAGGAGGTCTATCCAGGTCTGCGCTGCCATCTTTCACACGCTCGTCACTACCCGTAACCATGGCAACGCGATACATCAGCGACGGAAGGATTAGCGGCACGCAAAAGCACAAGCTACAATAATTTTAAAAATTAGTTAATCGTTCACGAAACCATTTCTAAGCAGAACTTTTTAAATTCCAGGTGTGTTATAATTTCAATATGTTTTATAAACAGTTATTTTCCAGTTTCTCGTGATCGTTGACCCGGATGAACCAAGTGATGACCCGGAAGTTGTCCTGCGTTTGAAACCGTGCGGAGTAGGCAGTGTCACGTTTTCTCAAGTTCCATCATTATGTTATGTTTTCTTCAGTAGACTAATTAAGTTGGGAATTATTGCTTACTTAACTGCTGCGAGACTAAAAAGAATGCCGTGAATTTTTTGCTTCTGGGCATGTGCGTTTTGAGTAAATTAAAAGACGAACGGATTCAGGTTCCAGGACAAGAACAATGTTACCTTAAGCAAAATAATAAGAAGAAATGAAATTCAGATTGTACAGAGTATTCGTCAGAAGTGATCATTTAAGGAAAGTTGTATAATGAAATAGTTTAGCTGTCTTTTCAGCAAAGTGTCGTATTTGTAGCCCGGCATCTCTCTCTGCGATGCCAATGGAACCTCATGGAATTGTTAAAGCTTTTCCCAAAATCAAGAGGCGGAGTCCATTGGAAACGGAAGCGGCCCCTCCGAACAAAAAGCAACAGGAGATAGTAACAGGTAAATAAACTGTGATCGATGTTACTTTTTTTTGTAATAATCATCGGGGACTGTGCACCGTTAACATGCAGTAGAAAATCATCTTTTTGTTACTTTTTTTTGACGATCTGTGACGTTGTATGTCTCACGATAGGCTTGTGGATTCTGTTTTCAGGTCATTTCTTCAGCGGCGTGTCGGTTCACATCCTATCAGCTGGTATCGGCAATGCCCGGTGTAACATATTTGCCAGACAGATCACGCAGAATGGGGGACTTGTTGAGTGCACCGTGTGTCCCAGCGTCACCCACATCATCGTGGACGACTCCATGGACTGTGACCGAGCTTTACGCCTGCTCAAGATGGACCGGCTTCCCAAGTCTATGCAGCTGGTGAAGAGTTCGTGGCTAAGTCAGTGCATCACCGAGAAGAGAAGAATAGACACTGGAAGCTACTGTCTGCCCATAACCGATAGGTGCTGAAAGATATCCACTCTTCTGATGAATGACTGGATGTTTGTGCTTGTTTTGTTTCATCGTGTTTTGAGCCACTGTCAGATTTCAAGAATAACAGGCTGTTAGCTTTAGTGTCAGTTTTGTAGATTTTCTTGCGAATACATAACCTTGCAGTTGCTCTGGGGTGATTAAACTGAAAGAAATGCTCATTACTGAAAGGGGAATCTCTACTCCTACTCAGCAACTACAGCTAAATATTACAGTTGTAGGTGTTGCGGGAGAAAACTGGAATGTACAACAACGGAATTTCTCATTGTTTCTGAATTCTCCCTCTTCGTTAACCGTGGATTTTTAAGACACCTGGAGAAAGTGGAGGATGATGATGATGATGATGCATGCAGTGACGCCCCCTGCGGTACACTCACAGAAGTACCTCTGCCGCCTGAAACAGATGAAGATGATCCAAGGCAGAGGGTAGGACAGAAGCCATTTCAACAGATGTCATAAAAAATAAAATGGCTATAAACTGATTTGATTAAGTGGACTCAAAGCAATAATTGATGTATTTAATACAGATTTAAGCTCTGTTTTGCTATAGTGCATTTACTAGTGATGGGACAAACGAGGCTTCAAAATCTATGGTAGGTGGGAGTATCCTGAACTATTGCCAGCATTAATTGGTCATTCAGGACCCTCCCACCCACCGCAGACTTTGAAGCCTCATTTGGCCCATTGCTAGTATTCACATTTTAATGTATAATTGTTTCAAAAGGGCATTGAAGGAGCTGAGGATCACAAAGAGGATGGCGTCTCACAGAATGATCTCGATGCCCTCATTAATGGGTTTAATCCTGTGGGTGAGGCATCAGGCTTGGAAGAAAAACCTGTCTCAGGAAAGTGGGTCTGCGCTCAGTCCTCACTGGCCAAGAATGAAAATCACAACAAGCATATCACAGACAAGCTGGAAGTTCTGGCCAAGGCTTACACACACCAGGGTGACAAATGGAGAGCACTGGGTTACTCAAAAGCTGTAAATGCTCTAAAAAGCTACCACAAATCTATTGATTCATTTGAGGTAGGTCAGTGAAAACATAAGTCTTTCAGCTTAGTCATCTCCTTTGTGCAGTAGACGTATGCAAACAAAGTTCCTCTTTGCTGTCGATGCAACATGGAGTCATCGTGGGTTTTTGGACTGTTTGGTTCTTACAATGCTCCCTTTTTCTGTTTCAAAGGAGGCTTGCAAGATCCCGGGCATTGGAAAGCGTATGGCTGATAAAATCAAGGAGATCATGGAGAGTGGACACCTTCGCAAGTTGGAGCACATTGGACAGGATGTTCCTGTGCTAGAACTCTTTAGCAATATTTGGGGTGCTGGGAGCAAGACTGCGAAACTGTGGTACCAGCTGGTTAGAATTATTTTATCATTGTTTTTATAGATTTATGTTTTTAAAGTATCAGTTATTTTCATTATAATCTATGAAAACCTATGACAGCTCTAACCTATGGCTTTAATACTGGTTAAAAATGTTGGCTCGTTTTCTTTTTTCCTTCATTTAATTAAAGGGCTTTCGCACCTTGGAGGATATCCGTACTAAGGCTCAGCTCAATTCCCAGCAGAAAATTGGGCTCAAACACTATGATGATTTTCTAGACCGGATGCCAAGAGAGGAGGCTGCTGCTATAGAGAAGACGGTAATATTGTTTTTATTTTGTAATGATCGCCTTTGTATCACATACAACCTTGAAAGGTGATGTATACTATGTGGACACCCTTGTTAATTAGTGGAGTTGACCCATTAAGGTGCATTGCTGGAATAGGTGTATAATTAAGCCCGTAGCCATGGAATATTCAGCAACAGACTTTGGCAGAGTAATGAATCATACCAAAGAGGTGACTTTCAACACGGCTCCATCATAGGACATCACCTTTCTGACAAGTTGGGTTGTCAAATTTCTGTTCTGTTCAAGTGCAGTGATTGTGAATGCGGGCCACACAAAGGGACCTGATTGCTCGTCATCAGTACTCAGCCTCACTAATGCTGTTGTGGCTGAATGGCGGTGCATTCCACCAGCAATGTTCCAATATCTAGAAAGCCTTCCCAGAAGAGGCGAGACTGTCATATTTGGAGGGCCCTTTTTTGGTCATGAGATGGTGCACAGCAGGAGCATGCAAAGATTTTTAGAGGAACAGGTGCTGGGGGAATTTGCTGGGGCACTTAAGGTGCTTAGGCACCCCCCGCCCCCTTCCCCCCACAGGTGTCTATTGCACAGGCAGGTATCCGCTTACATATGGCCATATACCTGCTGCATGTGGTCTTGAGTCTTTTACATATGCCCTATTGATGTGATCTTCTCAAACGTGGAGAAGGATAAGTTGTTAGAAGGGTGGATAAATGTATACATTGTAATGCATAAAATTTGTTGCATGTATAAACACTTCTACTCATGTGATGGTGACATGAGGACAAGTCTTTTCTCCATCTTTGACACTGAAGAATTAGTTTTCACTTATTTGCTGCTCTTTGGAGCTGCCAAGAGGCAGATTAGGCTGATTATGCTGTGACCTTTGAGCTTAACTTTGATACCGAATGCCACTGACTTCTCTGGAAAGGCAATACTAATGACACTAAGCCAGAAAACGTATATTGTTTTAAAGGTTTGTTTTAGTAATTGTTCTAATGTATTTTTGGGTAGAGACCACCTTTCCCATTAACTGCTTCTTGTGTTAGCTGTGAGCCTCGCTGATTCCTGTCACAAATTACCACTGGAATGCTACACCCATCAATGGGAGGTACGTGTACAGCGAGGTAACTGTGACAGTGCTCGCTGAAGTTGTGTAGCCGCTGTGCATTTGTACAAGCGCAGGTGAGGGATGCTGCCCATCTCCTGAACCCTGGGCTGCTGACGGTGGTGTGCGGCTCCTTCCGCCGAGGGAAAGCCACCTGCGGAGACGTCGATGTCCTCATCACCCACCCAGACGGCAGATCCCACAAGAACATTTTCAGCAGAATACTGCGGGACCTCCATCAAAGCGGTGGGACTCGTTCACACCGCGCAGTTGCCTTCTTGAGACTAGCAGATATCGAGTTAGAGTGGCTCTATCGGTTTGTTGCGAGAGATGTAACCACCGGCTGTTGGTGCAGGGTTTTTAACCGACGATCTGGTCAGCCATGAAGAGAACGGCGAGCAGAAGAAGTACCTGGGCGTGTGCCGTCTGCCGGGCCCCGGCCAGCGCCACCGCAGGCTCGACATCATCGTCGTGCCTTACAACGAGTTTGCCTGCGCGCTGCTGTACTTCACTGGATCCGCCCACTTCAACCGTTCCATGAGGGCCCTGGCCAAAACCAAGAAGATGAGCCTCTCCGAGCATTCCTTGAACAAAGATGTGATGCGCCAGGGCAGCCTGAAGGTGACACCAGGAATCCCGCTGTCCACGCCCACTGAAAGGGATGTCTTCACTTACCTTGGCATACCCTACAGGGAGCCCCATGAGAGAGATTGGTGACAGTATTATCCTGGCCTGCGGCCTGCTGTTTGTTCGTGGGCTCTTAATGATCTACTATATAGTGATAAACTACTACTTGGTGATGGTGGGAGTACACCTGCATGTAAATTTAAGTATAGTTTCAAAATGCAGTACTGTGCAAAAGTCTTGAGCCACCCCTCATTTCCTCATATGCTTCCAAAGAGCCGGACTTTCTTGTATTTTTTTAATGTAGTCTTGAGGAATAATTCTCCAGGCTTCCCAAAGGACTTTCAAAGTTTTTGGCTCTCATTTTCAGTCCAGTCGCTGTACCTGACCAGTTTCAGAGGAATGTTGTTTGTTTAAGCCACACAGTGACCCACGTATGAATCATTCAAGCATAACAAAGCCATCTAACTTAAGGCGTGAACCAGTGAAGAAACAGGTGCAGATGATTTCAGATGATCAGATGATGTTGCAGTAAATAACTGTACCTATTGTCCTATTTTCCTAGCAAAGTATAAAGAAATGATGGGTGGCTCAAGACTTTTGCATAGTACTGTATGCTGTATTTTGAAGGTTGTCATATCAAGCTACAAGCTTTTGATTTGACCTTTCAGTTGAAGAATGACACGAGCTAATATGTTTTTTTTTTAAACATAATTTTAACTGCTTGTTGGAGACTTGTACTTCATGAATAATCAGAATTAGTGATGGGTCAAATGTGGTTTCAAAACCCATGGCGGGATACTCCCACCCACCACAGGTTTTGAAGTCTCATTTGTCCCATCACTAATCAGAATGTTTCTAAAATGAACATTAATATCCTTGCTGCTGGATGTGCATCAGGTAATAAACCATACTCTCTTGAACACATCTCTTGCTTCTCGTGATTTTTAAAAACATTGAAAATGCCATAAGTAAAAACAAATTCTTAACCAATGTAAGTAGTTCTGTATTCTTTTTTTTATCTTAAATAATGAGACAATTTTGGGTTAATACATAAATTACAGTACATTTTTTAGATATGCACCTCCTTATTTTCTTTTGTAGACTCTAAGTTTTTCAAAACATTTGTAATTAGATATCAGCATTTGTGAAAACTGCCTTTAATGTTTAAAAATGATAGCATTAAAGTTGGATGTAAAAGCGCTGGAGTGAATCGCCTGGACAGGAATTTGGTTACGTAACAACATCTGTTGTCAGCTACACTGTACTGTAATGTGAGCGCAGTTCGTCTCACGCCTCGTCCCCGTGATTCCCTCGGCCGTCATTCGAGCTTCGCGAAGCCACACCCGGGAGGCGGGGCTCCGAAAGTGACGGGGATGGCTACGAGCCGCCGCTACCCGACAGCCCTCCGGACCAATGGCAGGTGCATATGGGCGTGGCCTTCTGAAAACGAACCAATCACGAAGCGAATATGGAGGGGTTCCAGGTTCGGGTCCGGTCTTGATTTAGTTATGTAGCTCGGAAGGTCTTGTCGATATATCCGGAGCTGGAGGAAAGTAATCTGTGTATATATTATTATTTTTTTAATTTTCGCTGTACATGTGTTAGCAGCGAGGTGCTCATAGGTTCTGAACATGGGCATATTTATGTTACAAATCGGCTCCGTTAGCTCCACCGCGACGGCTGTCGAGGAGGTAAGAACTTTACTCTGCTACCTAGCTAGTTATCCAGATAGCTGGCTGCCGATTCTGCGGCCCCCGGAGGCATGGTCGGTCGGTCGGTCGGTCGGTGGGTGGGTGGCTCCGTGGCTCCCCATCCCCGGTAAAGGTCCGGTCGTCCAGCCGTGGGCCTCGGCGTTTCCGCGTGCCCATGCTAGCTGTGGCTAGCCTAATGTTACCGACGGTTTTACTCTCGCTAGCCAGTCGGTGAGCCGTGACCGGGTTCTGCTGCTCTCCGTACTTGACTACAGTTTGGTGTAAGGTGGCTGACTTGGTCAGCCTTTCACTTGTTTGATGAAGTTTCCCCATTGCCTTATTTGAGAAAGCGTGCCTTGTAGGACAGGCAGCTGGATTACAGAAATAAACTGACAGGCTTTCATAGTATATGGGCTTCAAGAGTTTCTAAGAAACTGGGTTAACTTCTTACTAACTAACTACTTCTTTACTAAAGCAGTTTATTGACGTCCCTGACGCTGATCAAGGCCTTAAATGGTGTTTTTCATCTGCTTAAAGACAGTGGGTTTTCCTTTAAGACATGATTTATGCAAGATAAAAAGCTATTCTGTGTGTGTGAAGTACTATTCATTAATAAACACAACGAAGCCAGATGTTGCATTTCCTGTGATTGCATGAGAAAACTAGTATGGTCGGCTTGACAGATCTGGGCAGGACCGAGAACATGTGGTTCTGTCATTAACACACGCTGTATTGTTCCCCTTCATAACCTGCTTACTTTTAGCTAGTTACATTTGGTTTAACTAGTTGCCCTGTTCTTATTGATCCTGCATTTCAGTGGACAAATGTCACTTCTCAGGATCTGCAGAGGCTTACTCTTGGAGCAGTTTTGTCAGATCAGTAGTCCGAAGTCCATTTCTGAACTTTCATATTAGATCTTTATGGTCTTGTGCATGTTAAAGGATTTATTTTACTGTGGTCGTTACTTGTATGAAAATTGCAGCTGAAAGTTTATTTTGTTTAGTGCTGAGTATTTGTGAAAAACAAAGTGCTGTTGTGGCCAAAATATAGTAATACTTTGAGCTGGTCTGATCTTTTCAAAATATGAACATCCACTGCAGTTGCTGAAAAAATAAGAACACATTGGAGTTAAGAGTCCAGAAGAAATGCCACACTTATTGTCCAGTCATTCCCACAACTTCTTCTGTAGAACTCATTGACAGTGTGGTCTTCACTTGACAGAGGAAGTGAATATTTATATTTTTCCTTGCGTGCAAAATATGTGCCAACGGAAAATTATTATTATTATTTTTTTTTTTTTGGTCAGTTTCGTGGAAAATGCTGATTCCTGTAAAGTTTGTCTGAATTAAAAAGGAACATTGACTGTTTCTGGAAACAGATGTCACCCAGTATGACCATCTATCTAGACTGTTAATGTTTTTGAGGGATTTACTGGATTTGTTAATGTTTAACTTTATTTGAACATTTTACATAACTTCAAAAAAGTATGTTAATACTAAATTCCTTGTTTGGCTTTTGTTATTTTTGGTTGTTATTATTACTAAGTTTTGTAATTGTGATATTACATTTCGGTTTTTTGAAATTAAGGATTCTGTTGTGAGTTGCTGCAAGTATATTGCTGTTTAAATTCAGTTTGAGGTCTGTGATGTTTTTTGACTCTAGAAAAATAAAACCTGAGTTTTTGATAAAGCCACCCTCGCAACCACATGTGACCTTGCGGTGCCGTTTTGGTTGTTGTAAACACTCTGAAATGTATGCTTAATGAGCTTCAGTTTTAACGGAAGCAGATTGTCCCGTTTTCTTTTTTTTTTTCCAAACTTGGGAAAGAGAATTGCTGCTGTTCTCAGGTCAGTATAATATAGCAGTGTTTACACTATTACCTCATGTATGTTAGTTTGTTGGCTTTGGGGGGGGGGGGGTGGGAGGTACGGGATGTTGAACATGGACAACTTGTATCGTAACTGTTATATCATGTTCACAGCAGAACTTTGGGGAAAAAAATAGATTAAGAGATGTCAGGCAGTCAATGGGACCGTGTGTATTTTTTTCAGAACAAATTGTACTGCGATGGAGTAAACAATGAGAGCTACACGTGCGAGTTGGGACACTGCTGCGGACAGTCTCAGTGCTGCAGTTACTACTATGAGCTCTGGTGTAAGTTCATTCCCTCCCGGTTTCTATATCCACGTTGGTTGCTTGCTGTTGCCCTCGGCACTTAATAGAATCCCTCCAGGAGCGTTTGCCGCATGCTCCCTGCTAGACTAATGGCTTTTCCTGCATGTGATGTGTCCTCTTGTTTTGGTATAGGAAGTCAGCCCTGGTTGTAGGAGCAGCACACACTCTGCACCTCACTGCTGAGGCTCAGTAGATTCATGACTGGCTGACAGATGAGATGTTCTCATTTGTCCTAATAAGCTCCGCTTCCAATAACAAGGCATATATTTTGCAGCCATCGTCAAAGCATATGCAGTTTTCTATAATCATCTAAGTTCCAGTTAGTTGATTTAGGGAAGCAATTAGATCTGTTCAAGCTGTTAAATTTATTTTAAGCTTTATACGATGGGATATGAAATGTTCATCTGCATGCATTTTGTGTACGTGGTATTCTGACATCGTAATCTTCCCTGGAACGCCAGCCATCTGCGTCACGTGCGCTGTACCCCATTACCCCTCGCAAGGTGGAGTGGCGCAGTAGGAAGCGTGCCCGTCACACCAAAGAGCAAAGCGTTCCCTGGAAAATGCCCAGGGAGAGACGCAGCACAGCTCGATCCGCTCTCACTTTGAGAAGTTCATTTAACATACGCCAGAACATTCCATCTGAGAGATGTTTTAAATAAAGCTCCCCTCCTCCCATGCTGATGCCTGTCTGTCCTCCTCCAGGGTTCTGGCTGGTCTGGGCCGTGATCTTCATCCTGAGCTGCTGTTGCGTCTGCCACCATAGGCGCACTAAGCACAGGCTGCAACAGCAGCAGAGGCAGCACGAGATCAACCTCATCGCCTACCGCGAAGCACACAATTACATGTCTGTGCCCTTCTATTTCAGTGAGTGACCTGCCTACCCCTTGAGATGCTCTTGGCTTTCAGCTTATCTCTTAGTGCCGTTCGACCTTCGAAAGCCTCACTCTGCCGCTGTGATACCGTGTTTCGTCTTTGCGGCGCGAGGCTTCTCCGTCTCTCTCGTTACCCAGCTGTCACACCTTCGTTTAAAAGTTCTACGGTCTCAGTGTCTGGGGGCCATGGGGCTTGTGACATCAGCTCACGTTTTAACTTTCCCCAGCGAATGGCCAGATGACCCCTCCTGTGTTAGAGTTCATTCCTCTACTGGGTTGAGGCATGATAAGATTGGCCACATGCTTTGGTCTTTAGCCTCTCACAGACTGCGTTTTTAGAGGACGATGATGTTTGCTCTCAAATTTATTAACCGTTCCAGTTTATCATGTGACTGGGCGTTGCCTGTAAGGCCAGGCAGTAAAAGTGCTCCTCATTACACAAAAGTTTAAAAAAAAAAAAAAAAAAAAAACCCTCCATTACAAATGTTTTCAGACAGTCATTGTTTGCTTTTTGTGTTTCACCTGCCCGACACCTGTTTTGTGTAAACTAGTGTGTCCTCTGAGTTAGTCATACTAGCTTACAGGGCACCATGAAAGCATCATTTTAACCCAATTCTCTATTGCAGTCCGGCCTCTCCTACTATGTTCTGCCCCCATAACAGGTCTTTATTAGATATCATACATAAATCATCTTTATCCTCTTGGTGACCCTGAACAGGATAAGCGGTTAGGAAATGGATGGATTGTTATTCTTAAACATGCCGCTCTTTGTATGTGGATTCTCACAATGTATGAGAAAATGAAGCCCTAATCTTGTCTCTCTTTTGTGCTCCAGGGTTTCTGCCAAATTACCTCCTGCCCGAATATGAGGAAGTGGTGAATCGACCACCAACCCCACCTCCTCCTTACAGTGCCTTGAACTTTGGCCAGTCGGCCGGCTGCAGCCCCTCAAGCACCGAGCAGCTGGGCGGACTTCAGCTCCCCCCACAGGCCGCGCCGATCCCCCCGGCGTGCAGCACACACCCTTCTCGGCTCAGTGCAGAGGAGCACGCCTTTCCGGCAGAGTATTACCAAAAAGAGGACAGCAAGCCTCAGCTGGCACTGGAAGATGGTGGCTCCGAGGTCCCCAGGGTCTCTGTCATGGAGTCACCCTGCCTGGATAAGCAGCAGGGTGACAGCTGCAAGGACCTACTGAGAGATACTGAGTACTGGAAGGGGGGACAGGAAGAGGAGGAGGAAGAGCGGGATGGTTTGGGGGAGGGGTGGATCTCTCGCCGGCGTCGACGGTTCACAGGCGACTCAGGGATCGATGTGTGTGTCTGCAGCCCGGTGCCGGAGAGCGAGGCCTTGCGGGAGCTGGGTGAGTTGCTGAGTGACCGGCTGGATGCGCCTGCGGACTTCTGTGATGACTGTGCCTCATGCGCCTGCCGCACCTCCTTTGGGGATGAGGGGTGGAGCCAGGGCTTGGCTGAGAGGAGGGCAGAGCCACGGCCCACCAGTTGCCTGCTCTTGCAAACCATAAGCGAGCAGGACGGATCAAACCATGTTGCTGGCACGGAGCCCCAGAGTCAGAATGACACCAAAGGATCAGCGCTGAGAACTAAGGACTGAGGCCTGTGGTATAATCCTGTGTAATGATTGAGTTCTTCTGTATATCAGACTCTCCAAGTCAAGTTAAGCCTTTAGCAGACGTACAGTAAGCACTTTCTTGTGTGGTAGTGGTTGCCTGTCACTCCTGTCGAGGCTGCACTTAAAGTCAGGGTTACATGTTCCCCGATGCCTGCTTGTATGTGAACCCGCCCCCCCCCCCCCACCCCGTGCTAGTGGAAGGGTGGCTGTCATATAGGCAGGGTCCTCAGATTGTACATTAGCAGGGCTGCCTGCTAATGGATGGCTAACAGTGCTGTCACATACCATATTAAATGGTATTAAGCCAAGTGCGGGCAGTGAGAACGCCATATATCTTCTCTGGACTCTCTGTCCAGCATTTATACTGTAACCAAGTGATATTTGTAAGCTGAAAAATGGGGAAATGAATGTGTATTTAGCAAATGGTGTATGCCTAACAAATAATTTTGCACATTTGATATACTGTATCTATAATCACCCACATTGTTCATAAAATTTTAAATACGTTTCTTTACAAGGTGTGTCTTATCACCAGGCTTGTCTGTTTGCAAGTGAACTTAAGAAAGAGCTTGATTAAACATTGACAATTTTTTAAGTTTTACATGGTGTGATTATTATATATTGATTTGGCACCTTTGTCCTCTCTCCCTCCTCTGGATCATTTGCAGGTTAATCTGGCAGTTCTTTCCCGGCCATGCAGAGTTTTTTAATAATATCTCTGAGCTTTAAATGGATCTCAGCTCTTATGCCAAGTGAGCATTGATATTTGTAATGAGGCGGAGTTGAGTGATAGTCACTGAACACTCATAATTCTGCATTTTGTGAACCTGTATAAATAACTTCAAGGCTCCAGCCCTATTTTGGCTTCATATTTGTACTTATTTCCTGATTGTTCACTGAATGAGTTTTTTTCTTCTACATTTTTATCAGTAGTCTAAATGGAACTGTTTTTCTCATGTGTTAGAATGATTTTTATTCATATTCCTGGCTTTTTAAATTGAATATTCAAGTAACATTTCCAATATTCATATATTATGTGTTCAAAAAATATTCTGAAACAAAGTTAATTGATTTGATACATTTTGTTCCTCGTCATGAACAATAAGCACAAGTTTGTTTTCAGGGAAATATAAAGACAAATATTCTGATGTGTATATTAACGTATACATATTAATTCATCTGCTGGCCATGCCCATTTTAGAAGGGAATGAAAAATAAACATGATGACCTCAAGTGCCAAATTTAAAATAAACATTTTTCTGAAGACAGCAATTTAAAGCCAAGGCTTTGCAACATTACATGTCCATTTATTTAAAAATACTTGCAAATTACACTTGCCATAACTGCAAATATACGCCTTTTTTTCTGAGCACTGGAGGTGTGTATGAAATGTATGTACACTAAAAGTACTCACAAAGGGAATAATCTAACTTAGATGTCAACAACAGCCCAAAACCTAAAAAAACATAACAGTTAAGACATAATATTTAAAATACGCAGCACTAAAATACAGACTCGGCATATTCAGTCTAGTAATGTTTGTTCTTCTTATCACTTAAAATGAATTAAGGACTTCTTATGTATAACATGCTTCTAGTTTGCTATCCGTGGAGCAATAAGACTTTTTTTTGGCAGGTCCCATGAAGCCGACAGCAAGATGGAAATCACTTAATTTATCAGAGTAATAGAGGAAAGGAGCGGTCAGGAACCCAAAGTTTATCTGTACCAAAAACAATAACATGTACCAGTATATGGAAAAAAAAATCAGTATAACCAGTATGATATAATGTTGCTCTTTACTTGCCAGTTAATGTATGAATTTGCATTATTTATGTGATGTATGGGTGTGTTCACATGTATGAAGATCGTGCTATATCTTTCATGTTTTAAAAGAGAAAAAAAATGTACAGATACATATTAAAAGTGTAATTCTAGTTCTAATTTTAGAACTAGTCTCATAGACCCAAGATCCTATAAATCAGTATAGTACTTTGATTCCAGCCTTTATAGCGTATCAGTATGAAGCTTCTGAAGAAAGAGTGTTACTTTGGGGTCAAATTTTTCACCCAGTCTGCTCTGAGTCTGGCGTGAACTTCATATTTCTGAGGCTGTAGAACCACCCCAAACTTCCCCTGCAGGTCAGGCAAGGGTTGGTCCGGCGGCACCTCCAGTGTAAAGCGCTGCAAGATCCAGGACAGGAAGAGGAAGAGCTCCATCTTAGCCAGGGCCTCCCCAAGACACACCCGAATGCCTGCCCCAAATGGCAGGTAACTAGCCGATGGGGAGTGGACGGTGTTTCCCTCTTCATCCAGGAAACGGCCTATGGAAATGACACGAGAGAAGGACAGGAAATGTAGTGATGGGACCAATGAGGCTTGAAAACCTGTGGTGGGCAGGAATATCCCAAACTACCAATCAATGCTGGTGATAGTTCAGGTTACTCCTGGCCACCATGGGGTTTGCAGTCTCATTTAACATCCTATAACTAAAGAAATCCACTAACTACAGGAATGGCCATTAACTGAAGTACTCCCCTTTTACAATCAGCTATTAGCTTCTGTGGAGAAGAATTGTGTGATTGCACCAGGACCTTACCTGGATCGAACTGATCTGGATTCTTCCACTCCTTTTCATCGTGATGCAGGGCCCAGAGGTTAATGATGACTCGAGTTCCTTTTTGAACCGTGTATCCGCCAATACTATAACAAATTAGGCTGGTTTTAAACTAATATTTACTGTATATAGGCCCAGACTTTACAAGACAATACTTTAGACTTGAATATCCTAGTTTAACAAAGTAGAATTAGTCTAAAAGATTTAACTGTAAACATGTTAGTATTTGCCCAGATAGAAAAAATGTGTCTGAGAAATAAGCTATTGCCTTGCAGGTAAGAAGATACCTGGCGTCTGTGAGGGCCACGTGAGGTATGAGAAGTGGTGACACGGGCCGTATTCGCAGAACTTCTCTGATGGTAGCTTCTAGGTATGGCAGGTTTCCCCTGTCATTGAGACCGGGGTGTCTCTCCGTGCCAATTTTACTGTCCAACTCTTCCTGGATCTTCTTCTGAACCTGAAAACCAATGACCAAACAGTCTATCAAAACGTGATTATTGCGTTATCAACCATCTGCTTTAGCTGGCTGTTGAAAACAGAGGTATTGAATTAATTGGCAAAATATATTTGTATAAACAAGCATTTTTTAAAATGTACCCTAATCCAGCACAACTTTCTTGAAATTGACCAGTATTTACAGTAGATCACACATACCTGTGGATTGTGTATCAAGTAAGCTATAGACCATTTCAAGACAGTGGTTGTGGTCTCTACTCCAGCCCCAAAGATATCTCCTACAGTCATGAGCAGGTGGTCGTCAGTAAGCCCCACTCCATGCGATATGGTGTTGTTGTTCTCTGAGCTGCTCTTCGCCCGTAGGAGAGCGTCTAGCAGGTCCCGTTGCACGTCGTTGCTGTATTGTGCCTGTAGGGGGAGCCAGAACAAAACATAAACCTTGACACCGTTTTTGCATCGACCTCCTTTGAAAATTTTACGCATCTTCCAGATGCTGTGGCAAGATCAATACAACTACCAAAGTTTAAATTTAAACAAATAGCATGTAATCCTGTCCTGTTACCTTGTGCTCCTCGTACTTCTTCTGCAGAAGGTTGTCTCTTATGGCCACACTCTGCTTCAGAATTCTGAGATCTTTATTAGGGAGTATCTGTAAACCAAGATTTAAGCACTTGAAGAAGAACTCAGAAATGTATTAATTCCGTCGTATTGTTTTACATCATTTAAATTCATTCATTTCACTTTTAGAATATCCATCTTCCAAACCGCTCTATCCTATCCAGGGTTGCGGGGGTCCTGGAGCTTATCCCAGGCAGCAGTGGGGCAGACTGGATGTGGTGACAACCCATTGCAGGTCACAGTCACGCATGCACTCACACACTACGTACAATTTATAAACGCCAATCAGCCTAAAAGGGGGGACATGCAAATTCAATGCACACAAAGCGGAGTGCGAATAACAGTGATAACCAGTGAGCCACAGTGTCCCCCTTAACATACATCTGTAAGTACACAGTATACTGTACAGGCAGAAAATCAAAAGTTTTTTTCTATGCTGCTTGCTAGACGAGAATATCTTCTCAATAATGATTAGGTTGATGTGATTATAGAATTTGAAACTGATAATGTGGTAGGTGAAACACATAAAAAAGAATCTTTTTGGAATAAATAGAAAAATACTTGACATCAACATTACATCTATAATATTTATGAAACATAAAATCTTTCAATTATCATAGATTATCATAAAATAAATCAACAGACTGAAGGCTACCCAGAGGGCGGATTTAAAAGATGATGTACCTGTAGCCAGGGGAAGATGTCCACCAGACTGTCCTTAGCTACAGTGTCCACTATTCCCTGGCTGTACCTGAGCATGGCTTCAAATTCTGGGTCCCCACGCTCATAGGAGGAAGTAAAGCATAAAGAGCAGACCACATTGGTGACAGCGCGGCTCAGCTCTGGAGTCAGGTCGATGGCGGTGCTCTGCAAGCCCTCCAGTGTCTTACACATCGAGCCAGCTTCCTTACAGACTATTGCATGAAAGAGAGCACGTATGAGTAACTCCTCTGTCATTTTCCGAAAACAGTACGCGTGCTTTCGTTAAGTGCAGTCATTTATCTCGCTTTGAAAAGCAAACCACGCTCAGTTGTTTAATTATAGAATTGCCCATAATTTTGTAATATTGAAAAGCGGTTATTAGCGACAAGCAGCATTTAACTTGCACTTCAAGATTCCTTGGATCATATTTAAATTAAGATGACGGCTGATCAATTATGAATTGTGCAAAGTGTCATTTGTGAGAAAAAAATGATGTTTTATGAAAGCGGTAAACTTGTAGGTAATGTACTTACTTATTTTTTCAATTGAAGAAGATCCTTCTCCAAACATGCAGAGCGCACCGTGAACTATTTTTCTGTGAAATTTCCAAGTGGAACTGTAATCTGCAAATGCGATGTCTTTGCCGTCCCTTGTTAAGATATCAGTTGTTACCTTAAAAGGAGTTATATAAAAATAAAGCGATAAACGTGAAGTACCATTACACAAATACAGTGGTTTACTAAAATATGAAATATAAATAAACATACTCTCTGTTATTTTTAATGCAGCAATGAGTCATTATGGATATATTATTTAACTCACGGTTCTTGCTCTTCCGGCAAATATCTTCCCTTTTTTCAGAAGTACTTCTTTTGCGTGCTGATGGTCGTTGATGATTATCACACGATGAGCACCCATCATAAGTGAATAGACTGTGCCGTACGTCTTCTGCAGGTCCTGAAAAAGTATGTGCGGCGGATAATGGCTTCTGAGACTAAGAAGGCTTCCTATAATAGGAAAAGAGGGGAGGCTTGGGGGCCTGGTGTCCAAAGGCTTATGAATTTTTCTTTTAAGGAACAGCAATGCAATTGCAGTTGCAGTTATCAACAGAGAACATAGGAGCCATTCCATTTCAGTCATATTTGTCAGCCTTTATTTTTGTTTTTGCAGTTTCAGGTATTGCTCGAGTTTATCTCAGTCCATTCCAGTCTTCTCGCGCCAGCATCCATGCAGTGGAGATGCAAGCCAAGGGTTTTATGCGTTTCCTTCAATGTCATTACCTTGACCACAAAAAAAAATTTTCAGCCTCAGCTATCTTCAAAGGCTGATGCCAACAAACATTACGATAACGTTTAAAATAGCTCATAAAAGTGTAGTCAGCAAGAAGTAGTAATGACTAATGACAATAATAATGACAATCATCATCATAATAAACAAAATTTAAAGTATGCTTTAACCTTTTTGTTCTAATCAAGCTTGTACAGAGCAGTGTGCATGGAGGGATAATCAACACAGCACAATTTGCGGGATTTTAATTCATCTGCACGGTTTGTCACTCGAGCCACGCTGTACTTTCGCTTTTGAGACTGGGGAGTAATGGCTGTTCCTGAGCCGCAGCCACGGTTCGGTCAATCTGTGAAAGGTCTCCTGTCTGAAAAAGTAGGCTCCTGTAGTGGGGATGTGATTACTCTTACTCGACAAGTCCTGAAAGGGTCTCGCAGCCAAGAGGTAAAAAAAAAAAATAGAAATAAATCAGTACTCGTTTTTCTTTATGTTCCTTATTTATTTTTTTGCTTGTATATTTTATGGCTGGGCAGTCAGACATACCGCCGTAGCTAATAAAATGAATAGACAGCTGTCCGTTTCATAACCGTGGTTTTGTTCATTTTATTTTTCAGCTGCTTGGTCAAGCTGCACGTAACATGGTCATGCAGGAGGATGCGATACTTCATTCAGAGGACGTAAGCCAGTATAGCCTGCTATCCTTGATGATGATGATGATGATGATGATGATGATGAAGCTATTTAGCACTTCGTATAGTTTACAGTGTGTACTAAATGAATGCATAACGTTAAACAAAACCATTGAAATATTCTTTATCTTTTAGTTCCCATTTTAAACGACCCCCTCTGATCCACCTGAGTAGAGCATAAATGATGCATATCGTGGCCTGTATTTTGACAGTTGCAGATGTTTTTGCACTGGCACCCAGAAATTAATATTTAAATCTCATTAAGCATAACTATTATTATTCAGTGTTGTCACCAACAATAATTGAGGTATTTGATGCAGCGGGACATTGAGGCATTCGTGCACAGTAAGACATGGACAGATGTATTCATTCTGCACCATGTGATCGGCCAGTACTTTAATTCTTTTGGTTTACCTTTGTTAAATCTCAAGTCAGATCTCAATATTTTATGGCTCTTAATGTTAGGTTCATTTTATTCCCGTCTATCCTGGCATTCAACAAAGTAATTATCAATGATGGTGGCATTTTGGCAAAATTTCTGTTCTGAGAAAAGACTTCAGCATAGTTCCAGTATTCCAGATTTGATCAAAAAGTGCAAAAAAGTGTGAGCACTATACAGTTAGAAAATGATCAATGGGAATGCTTAACATGTAAAGTGTACTTAAGTTTTCTCAATTCTTGGCAGTATTTAAGTGGTTTCATGGATTTGTTTTCATTGTTGTTTCAGAGTTTAAGAAAAATGTCGATAATAACAACCCACCTGCAGTATCAGTAAGTGTTCACATATGTCTTAGGTGTACTTATTGTATAAAAAATGCGTACAGCACTGTCATAATTCTGTTAATTGTAAATTCTAGTGATAGTGCTTTGATTCTAGTGTGCAATGATTGCAGTTTGACTTTTAATTTATTTTCTCTCAACCAGGCAAGAAGCCATCCAGAAAAAGTAAGTCAAAATAATAACAGTGTTTGACTTTTAATAGTTATATTACATATCTAACTCCAAGACAAAACACTGAACCGCTGTATCTGCAACATACAGATGAAATTAACCTTATATAACTCGTTTTCAGTGTGGAACACTCTAGAAATCTCCAGGAGCAGCTGAGACACTCACTAAAATGAGATGAAGATCATGCTCCTTTTCACTGGATTTGAAGATTTAGTATCTTCAGACTTGTGCTGGTCAGCAAAGGCCGTGTTACATAGTCTGTTTGGGCTTGCCATTTGACTTTGCGTTACAAATCTGATTCTGAGAAATGGAGCCCATATTTCTTTCAAATTCATTTTTTGAATTCATCTATAAAGTTAAGAAAAGATGTGATCTGTAGTTTATTAAAAGGCATATTTTGTCTTGTCAGTTTGCCAGTTGGTGAAATGTGTGCATGAATTAAACTGTCATTGAAAGAAGATTATCTATTTTTATTGTCTTCTATGAATATCAAATGGCCACTTGCACAAATGCATGAATATAAAATGGTTTTCAAACATTATAAAGTGTGCACATTTTGCATCAGTACAGTGGGGTATTAAGTCTTTGGCATATGGCATCTTGTAATTTATATAGCACCGATTCATCTTAGTTACTAAAAATAGTGAGTGACAGTAATCCCTGGTATTTGTACTGTTTTAGGATAAAACTATACCTATTAATTTATATTCTACATTGCTACAGTATTCTTTTTTCTGGTAGTCAAAACATTCTTCTTCAATTGCCTCCATCACCATCAGTGTGCCAAGGCCAAAAGTGAAATGAGATTTGGATAATTTGTTAAGACATATGAAATTCATATAATGAAACTCTTAAATTGCGTGAATATCTCCATCATTTTCGGAGAATGTCCCGTGGTTCTGAGAAAAAAGTGTATAAATATGCACTACAAAAGGTATGCGAACCGTGCTGCGATACTATAATGCATTCATTCAGAAATGTGTCTCTCACTGCAGCAATCGAAAGTAACATCGAACGTTTTCATGCTGTAGCTTAACATTCAAAACTTAGTATTGCCAATATATGCACCGCTCACTCGCACCTGTGAAATGTGTACTTAGAGTGAATAATTACCAGGGTTCAAGTACAGCGATCGTATAATACTGTACAATATATCCTTATCATAATGTACAGTATATCTGTACGATACTGTACAGTATACCCTTATTATAATGTACAGTATATCTGTACGATACCGTACAGTATACCCTTATTATGATGTACAGTATATCTGTACGATACTGTACAGTATATCCTTATTATGATGTACAGTATATCTGTACGATACTGTACAGTATACCCTTATTATGATGTACAGTATATCTGTACAATACTGTACAGTATACCCTTATGATGTACAGTATACCCTTATGATGTACAGTATATCTGTACGATACTGTACAGTATACCCTTATGATCTACAGTATATCTGTACGATACTGTACAGTATACCCTTATTATGATGTACAGTATATCTGTACAATACTGTACAGTATACCCTTATGATGTACAGTATATCTGTACGATACTGTACAGTATATCCTTATTATGATGTACAGTATATCTGTACGATACTGTACAGTATACCCTTATGATGTACAGTATATCTGTACGATACTGTATAGTATATCCTTATTATGATGTACAGTATAGCTGTACGATACTGTACAGTATACCCTTATTATGATGTACAGTATATCTGTACAATACCGTACAGTATACCCTTATTATAATGTACAGTATATCTGTACGATATCGTACAGTATACCCTTATTATGATGTACAGTATATCTGTACGATACCGTACAGTATACCCTTATTATGATGTACAGTATATCTGTATAATACTGTACAGTATATCCGGTGTAGGAGGACTTGGGGTCGTTGTATTCCGGAAAGGGGCAAAGATGGAATCCGAACAGAGGTAACACAGCCGCAATAGCATTAACATAAAATGATTAGAGTAACTGTATTAAAGCGGACTTTTCTGAGCATAATTTAAAGGTCACGTGGAGTTTTTGTCATTTAAGCGCATTTCGCCATTTTCACTGTTCGGCTGCTACATGCTATGTACAAACTTGTTAAAGAAGTATGACGGGTTGTGCGATTCTCGATTTCGTGATACGAACTCTAAGTCATTATTCCTGTTTTAGACTATTCATCATGTAAATTATGCGCTCTGTAAGAATCATTCCTTTTTGCTGCCATCAGCTTTGTTTTGTTTGTGTATCGCGAAATAAACAGTAACCTTGAATTATTTTAGGATGTTTATTTCTTGGCGTTTGTAGTGCATGCACCGACAGTAATACTGCAATATGTTACAAAATATCGAAAATGAATGAGGGAGCGAAAAAGTTTCATTACAGTAGACAATTCCTGATACATTTACAGTACGTCTTTATGTACTTTCACCCTTTTCAGCCAGCCTGGAAAACATTTGCATGAATCGAAGATCCACGGGGATGTAAAGGTGTCATTTTAGGCTTCATATGACATGGACAGTAACTTGTATCTTTTTCTATTTGAAAATTAAAGTACCATGAAAACAGTCATGGTATTTATAATGTTTATTTTTTAAACAGGTAGCCATAGGTACCTTGAGTACAATAGTTATTTTTTTGACTGAGAAAGACAGTAAATGATGGTTGTATTTTTTCACCCATAATCATTACTCCTGCAGGAATACTATGGTAAAATATTGAGGAAAATGTCCGACCTTAAGAGCAATGCATGCCTCACCCCATCTAAACCCATTAATTATATGATCCACCACGCTTTGGAGGAGGTGCATCCTGATGTGAGTAACAGGTACGTTATGTGTACACACTATTATATGACCAAATCCAGAAGTATAAGTTTGTAAGTATTTGTGCAGTACTGATAGTTTTAATATTTTTATAACAAATTTCATATACTTAAAAAACAACTATTGAATTTGTTCCCTATTGTAGGCAAGTCAGAGGGACAGGTATTAACATATAGAAGTCCTTATTTTATTTGACTCCTAAAAACTGAGTTATTTTAATCACTATCGCTATTGATGAACATAATGTAAGGATGTGTATTAATCATTAATCAGTTTATGTTTTGATCAAAACTAGCCAGTGCCAGATCTGTTGTCTTAACACTGATCAGAGCTGTTGAAAGCCCTGCCCTCTAGAATATGCAGTTCCTCAGAAGGGTTAAACCGCATTTGCTTTGATGGATGAGCTTTTCTCACTGTCTCCTCACCCAAGGTACTATGGGTGTGGGCTGGTGGTCCCCGAATGCCTGCAAGGCTGTCGGGTGTTGGATCTGGGCTGCGGCAGTGGTCGGGACTGCTACATGCTGAGCAGACTTGTGGGGGAGAGGGGCCACGTCACGGGCATTGACATGACCGATGAGCAGGTATGGAGGAGGGGAAGGCAGCTATGCCTCTTCGTACCAAAAAGACAACCAAGAGGCTGTGCTCCATCTCAACTGTAGATGTCAACACAGTAATCCTATTTATAGTCTTAAGAGATCTTTAGGTGTTAATGACATTCATGCTTGCTTTTAACTTGAATTGTAAACCTTTTGTTATAGTTGCAAGTGGCTAAAAAGTACATTGACTACCACGCACAGAAGTATGGCTACAGCAAACCAAACACAGAATTTGTCCAGGGATACATTGAGTCCTTAGAGGATGCAGGACTGAAGAAAAGCTTCTATGATTTTATAATGTAAGATGTTTTTTCTTATGTTTGGACATGGAATTATTGTTGAAAGACATTCTCATCATGTTTTCAAATGGCTTTGCTAACATTTCATACCTTTTTTGCCAAACTATCTTCTAGACAGGTGGTTCCCAATCTTTACCATCTCACAGCCCACCTAGACAAGCACAAAAACCTTTGTGACCCAACACGGACCCACCCAAAAACACAGCCATATTAATGCAACAGAATTATGGCAACCCCCATCTAGTACCTGTGGTCTAGACCATTGCTGAAAAACCCAAATAGGACTACTAATTTTATAGTTGCCTTTCATTCAATCATTGATTTAAACTTGAGGCAATATCATGTCTCCATAGCAACTTAAATGAAGTAAGAAGACGGAATTTCAGCTAATTGGCTTTGTGGTCCTTAAGGACAGACATTTCAAAATCTCAGTTTATTCTGACAAAATGACCAGTTTATGCATGGCATTAAAGCTAGTGTATCTGATAAGCCAAATTTGACTGAAATATTTGCACGTCTTTTGTATACAGATCAAACTGTGTGATAAATTTGTCTCCAGACAAGGCCAGTGTACTGAAGCAAGCTCACCATGTTTTAAAGGTATATAGTCTTGCATAACTCAGAGTTTGTAATATTAGTTTATGATGAATATAGAAGGAATCATAGACATGATATTTATGAAGAAGACTTTTTCTTTCAGGATGGTGGGGAGCTGTATTTTAGTGATATCTACTGCAACAAGAACCTTCCAGTGGAGATCAGGACTCACAAAGTCTTGTGGGGTATAAGGAAACAAATTCACTTGTAGTGATATATTGAAGTAATTAGACATACTGTCTTAAGTTGGCAGTGGTACCCCCATGCATTCAACTCTCCTCTTATTCGATGTTGAAAAGTGTGATCACATTTTTTGCACACATATTATTCACACCCTTCTCATTCGTTATTGGGAGCTGGTGTAATGGCGAGCTCGGCCACGGTACACCAGCCCGACGAGCATGATAAATGGTAAAGAAGGGGTCTGCCACTCGCCAGGTGAGTGCTTAGCCGGGGCGCTGTCTTGGGAGGACCTGGCACGGCTGGCGGAGGAAGTGGGCTTCAGCACTCCCAGGTTGGTCACTGCCTCTGCTGTGTCCGTGGCCAATGAGGAGCTGCAGAACCTCCTCGGTGAGTGGACCTCTCAGCTTTCAGCATTCAGGCTGCTCGTGTACATGTGCCATGTCCCTAAGGCAGAAACAACCTTCTGTGGCACAGAAATATACCATATCCATAATAAGAAAGAATCTCAATAAACAGTGTGCAGAAGCCAAGGTCATTTTACTCAGAAGATTGATCAAAAAATACACCAAATCTCTTTTAGACTGTTTATTTTACTGGGTAAGAATAAACATCAAACATGAAAGCGTGAGTGAGGCTGTACCACAGATGAGGCATACAGATCTATTCTGCTATTGGTCCTATTAATGCATGCTGTTTTTACACCGTCCAACCCTGTTCTGACCACTTAACCTGGTCAGGGTTGGGTCCTTGAGCCTTGCCCAGGCAGCTCAAGGCACAGCATTACACATGTTCAAAAATACTTCGTTATAATTGATAAAAAAAAAAAATGCATCTGTATGACAAACACTTGATGAAATAAATGTGCAAGTTTTCCTTCTGCAAAGTCAACTTACATGAAAAATGCTAAAATATAAAGCTTTAAGGCTATACAATAATATTGTATGCATTCACATGATTGAAGTGCCTGATATCTGTTACAGTATTCTTCCTTTGTCAATACAGGTGAATACAAATTTGTCTCTGCAACTTACCGCCTCTTCAAGATGCCAAGAAGTGCGCCAAAAAAAGGATGTCTCGTCATATACGACGGGAACATCATTGGTTCTGAGGAGTCCCTGGAATTCGATGCTTACCACACATTTAAGGTCTGTGTTTACACAAATTTGGTGCAGTACCGGTACTGTTATTTGAAAACAGGAACCAAATGAATTACTGATGGTAATGGACCCTGACGGCAGAAGAATGCCCAGTATAAAACACCTGCGTGTTTCACAGAAGGACGATGTGGTGCCTGTTGATGGAGAACTGGCCTGCATCTTGAAGCTATCACGGTTTGCTGAAGAGTTCAGCTTCCAGCCCCATTCAGAGGATCAGACTGGGTCTTCTTGTGTGAAGCCGAAGGTTGGTGTTAGTGGAAGGTGCCTTTGTATTTTGTTTGGTAAGCTCAGGAGCAACCAGAGTTTCACTGGAGCCTCGAATGTCTTCCTGTTTCTGAGGGACATAAAGGGAGGTCACACACGTAAGGAAGGCATGGTATCTGATTCTCAGTCTTACATTTGGAGATCTCACTCTGTTTTAGTAGCATGTCTGAAACTTTCACAAATCAGCTAGCTAACTCGTTTCCGGAAACATATCCTTTGGGGAAAATGTCAAGGCCATGAGCAGATTCATTGCTTTGCCTGGCAGGAAGTTAAGTTCAGCACTCAGACATGTTCTCAACCAGGGATTAAGCTGAACATCTTTCAGAAGACCTGGCACAATCAAAAATATGGTTTCACAAGCTACCATATACTACCCCATCTACTGAGCAAAATAAAAGGTGAAAGATTGAGGTGGGCAAGGGTGCTCTTTTGGGGGGGGGGGGGCAGTCATGTTCACTGGCACCCTGTAAGACATTAAATAAATGCATGTCAATATATAAATGCTTATACTACAGTATATAAATAGTATATAAATAAATGCATGTCAGTCACACCTCAGTTTATTTAAAGCCCTGTTGTTGACTGAAGCTAGGCCAGCATGATAATGATCCAAAACAGCTCTCCAGATGTTCAAAGTGCAGGCTTAGTACATCCAGTCTTATATACATCAATGAAGGCATCCATTGTCATATTAGTATATGATATCACACTTTTATTTATATATATTTGGGATCTATGTATACATGTTGAAAAAGACAAGTAACCCTAAATTTTTCTTTATTTCTATTCATAGGTTAGCCTCCAAAGGTCTTGATTTATTAATTGCTCATTGGCTGTGTTCTTTGATATCTAGCATGAACCTCCCACCACATATTATCATTGGATAAAGAGGCAAGGTCAGCCAGCTGTCTGACCTAGACTTTATGAAAGGCAGGCAGAATAAGAACCTTGAACACAAGGAGAGAATGTTCACCATTCAGACTTTGGAATGGTGACTTATCGCTTTTCATGGCCTTTGAAAGAAGTGCACTCATAAATGAGATAAGCCTGCCAGTAACAGCTGTGTATGTTGTGTTTGTGCATATAGATTGGTGAACATACACCTTTCAAGCCAAATCTATAACTACATCTTTCCGTTGACAGTCTAAGGATGTGTCCCTCAGTATAGGATACAGTAAACCATGATATTCATTGCATATTTTTATCCGTGATTCATCCATACTTGGTGGTTCCAGCATTTCAGAAACAGCATAATCCCCAAATAACAGTACATGTAAAAAACATAATCAAATTGGGTTATTAACATTCCAGAAAATTCCAGCCGTACATCTGCCTCTTGCTACTTATTTATTTGCTCAGTGGAGACTTAATTAAAGTGACTTGCATGGCTCATTGTTTTCACTACGTAATGTTTTTAAAGCCATTTTCTGCATAATATAAGAAATATTTGGAATATACAGTATAATGGTTGTTCTATGTGGTGCGCTGGGGTCAGATTGGTAATATCTTCTTGACATGTACCTCCCTCTTGTGGATGAACCTTGAAGTTCTCTTGTGTTTGTCTTGACAACCAACTGTTTTTAATTTTGACACATTCAAAAAAAAGACAATTATGAATTTATTTTTGTTTGTCTCTTGTTGCCCAGATGTATGTGCACTTATAAGGATTTCTTCCTGTAAAATAATGTTGACTAAGAAGTTCTCACACTGACTTAGTCTAAGTTCTCCCCCAACTATATGTGTGGAAGGCCCCCCCGCGCCGTCCCAATTCATCCTCCTGTTTTGTATTCCTCTTATGCTTTCTCTGGCTGGCAGCCCCCCCCCCCCCCCCCCCCCCCCCCCCCCCCCCCCCCCCCCCCCCCCCCCCCCCCCCCCCCCCCCTCCCCCCCCC
>JAACJT020000035.1:4645761-4672168 GCA_009936485.2 Gymnarchus niloticus
TCCCCCCAACTAAAGTTGGGGAAGGCCCCCCCCCCCCCCCCCAATTCATCCCCCCTTTTTTTATTCCCCTTTTGTTTTCTTTCTGTGGAGCCCCCCCCCCCCCCCCCCCAACTGTACCCCTGTCCATACGCAGCCACTTTCCCGTAGTCCTTACCTCGCTTCCCATACTCATGGTCATACTGATGTATCTGTGTACACATGACGTTCGGCGTGCGAGTGTCCAACTCCCTTACACTTCTCTGGTTCTTACTTTTCGGGCTCTCGTCTTGTCCCAGTTCTGGCAGCAGACCATTAACACACATTTTTCCAGACTGATAGGTTTATTGCTGCATATACTGCAACTCTGGGCCTTCTATGGGAGACAGAGATTGGAGACACGCCAGTGGAAAGTATATAGGGCTTACAGTTTACTTAAGAAATATTTAAAGAATACATTTTTCAATATATTTACAGTATCTATGGAGGAGATTTTGTAATGAAATATATAGGTTTCATTCAGAAACTGTTTTTTTCTTCACAGAATATTTAAAGCACACATTTGGGTGTTAATATAATTTTGAAAAATAAATGTGATTTCTTTAGATTGCTTACATCGAGTAATTTTATCAGTTCAGAAACACAACAGATCCTAATACAGATTCCTGCATTTAATTTTGCAGTCTCTGTATCTTTGAACCTTGTGAGCCAAGTTGTTTGAAGTTCTGAATTACAAGTAGCTGCTGGCATTAATTACATGTATAGGATTTGTTTTAGGATAAGGTAGGAGTTAGTACCCCCTGCCTTTAATTACATATATAGAGTTAAGGTTATGCAGTAGTTAGTAGCTGCTGGCATTAATTACATACTGTATATTGTGTTAATGGTTATTGCTGCTAATTTTAAAGTTTGTCCCTTCAAACGGTTTTAATCTTGATCCAGAAATATTAATATTTTTTTTTTTAGTAAGCACTTCTTTATGTTTTATTGAATGTACCATAATTAGTTTTGGGACAAACGTGATGTCCAATAATAGCATTAACTATGCAGATGTTATCGTCGTAAAATTGATATTGTAAAACAGTGAAGAAGCTCGATCGGCAGGTCACTTAGGGATAGTAAACCAAAAGTGTGTGTTCCATATGTCACAAGTATGTCTCCCGTCTAGGGACATGGATAAATAAATGTGTGCAATGATCATGATTTCCCTAACATGTGTCATATTTCAATGTGTTTTTCTGATTGCAGACAGTGACCTGGAACCCATTTGACTTTGAGAACATAAGCCATATTGGGCAGTGCCGTGGAGGCCCAAAATCCTGTTGCACGTGAGGAAATCCAACTCCACCAACTGCACAGCAGGACCATCTTACCCACCCTGTTAATTTAAACTCTAATCAGATTTGGCTGTGTGGACCAGTCTTTGATAAACACTCAGTGGCCCCTTTATTACGCATATCTGCTTGTTAACACAAACAGCCTGCTGCAGTGAATTATGTGACTGTAACTGAATGTATACACCATGTAGATGTGGTCATGATGTTCGCTTGCTGTGATTTTAAATGTGGTGTGACTGTTGGTGCCAGACCTGGTGTTTCTAACATCTCAGAAACGGACACCCTCTTGGGATTTTTACGTGCTACAATATGATGAACAAAAGAACATCCAGTCCGCTGCAGTTCTCTTGCTGAAAACAACTTGTTAATGAGCGAGGTCAGAGGAGAATGGCCAGACTCGTCAACAGGATGGCCGTGTGCAAAAAAAACAGATCACTGCAACGGTGGTCTGCTAAAAGGCTTCGGCGAGCACACAACTTGTCAACCATTGAATTGGCTCTTTAATCAAAAGGGCATCTTATCTGTTACTACACAGAGGTACATAGTAAACTATCCAATACATGGAAATTATGATATTTATTGTGAATGAAAAAATAATTTATAATGGCGTTAACAGAGTTAAATGCATCCAAAGTGAATCATCCATTTAATTTTAAAAACTAATTGTCCTATTACCTTTTTCATAGGTAAGCCAAATTCTAATTGGAAATTGAATATGCAGATGTTTTTGTGTATGTATACACATATATACACAATATAGCTTATATAAATAAATTACAAGAAATATAAAACTACACATATGTTAATAATCAGAACCTTTTCATTTTCTTCTTATAATGAATGAGCAGACATCCACTCTGAGAACTGAGATCTTGTTGTGGTGGAAGGGTGTATGTTTTAATGACCCACAAGGCTACATAGTCTGGAGACCTGGCCTGTGGAGTGAAACCAGACAAACTACAGTCAGCCCACTATGAAGGGTACCAAGAAAAGCAGAGTATCTTGTCTCTAAAAGGGTTTCTGTGACCCAACACTTAGAGACAAGCCTGGGGGTGCTGTTCATCGGGGAGTGCATGGGGACCAAACTCAGCTTGAAATCTTATTGTGGACTCAACCCATAAGGTGAAAACTAGGGGTTGGGACCCAGAAGCATCAGACTACAGTAATGAGCAGAGGCTCAGGGAACTTATCTTTCTGGTAGGGAAGAAGCCAGAGGTAGTGTGGGACATGCAGGGGTGTTAGCTAGATAAAATAGGCCTTAAATCCATTTATAGTGTGTGTTTTTACTCAAGCCTCTTGAATGGGGATGGTGTCTCTTTTACTGTGGAGTACCCCAAGGTGAAAGGTGGTGAAAGACCTCAAGTAGGTGTGGGGATACGCCCAAGTCCCAAGCCTGCAGAAAAAATCGCAAGAAACTATTTTGGTTATGAAGTAAATCCATTAGGAAACCACAAATACCATTAAAAACCATTAGAGGTTTCTAATGGTTCTGTAGTGGTTTTTAACTATTTTTTCAGCAGGGAAGCCATCGATTGGTTACAACAAATACCATGTTGAAACACATGAAACACTCTTAAGTATCTTTATTAATAGACCACTCTAGGTCAACAGTCAATCATTGACTTTGGAATTGTGTCATCTGACTTTTTGTGACACTTAGGTAAATTAAGGGACGTAGCTATCTCCACTTAGGGCATTAGGAGGAGACCAAATGGACAGTGGAGGGAATGCTTTCAGGAACTCATCCACCCGATGAATGCACCATCTTATCAGGAGTCACTGCGGGAGCATTCTGGTGGGTCAGTCTTTTTTTTCACTGCAGATGGTGTTGCAAGGGTGCTCAAAGGACTCTAGGATCACTCTCCATGATGAGAGTTCAAAGACCTGTAGAGGCCTTAAAATAAAGCCACTGCCATTTCAGATTGAGAGGAGTGAGCTGAGGTGGACTGAGTGTCTCAGAAGAGTGCCTCGAGGTTGACTCCCGAGGTAGCTATTCTGGTAACATCACACCGGTTGGAAGCCCCAAGGAAGACCCAGAACATGCTGGAGGGATTTTATCTGTGTGGCTTTGGGAAAAGAGGTCTTGTCCGAATGGGTTTAGCATGCAGCCACAGTAACCCTCGTCAGGAAAAGCAATATGACAGTGATAATAATGCTGATGACAAGCAAATTTTGTAAGGATTTAAAAATGTAATACAAAGTAGAAAAATGGAATTGATGAAGAAAACTTATTTCACATTGTTTTTAATGACAATACCATTCTTGCCTTGTTTTGTTGTATTTGCTCCACTGTGGCTCAGATGACAAACGCAGAAGGAACCTTCCCTGTGAGATGTATTTGCCTTGCATTGCATCTTGCCACATGTTCCTGAACCCCCCCCCGTTTCTGCCCTGTGTGTGTTTTCTGATCTGTAAGGTCCACTCCATTCTCCGCAGAGTTGGACTTTGAGGTTTCTTTTTCTCCTTTTATCTCTGACAGCATGCTGAGTCGGGGCATTTTCCTCCTGGACTCACATGTATTCACTGTTGAGTTTTGCAGTTTTTCATGCATCAGTATTCAATATTTCCAGTATTTTTCATTTATGGTTCTAAGTAGCTTGGCACATCTCCATTTTGTTCAACAGCCAGAAATTTAGAAATGATTATCTAAGACGCCTGCCTAATTGTAGGGTCCTCTCCGGTGGTTCAGAGTATCCTGAACTACCAATCAATGCTGGTGCAAAATATGGTTTCAAAACCTGTGGTGGGTGGGAGTATCCTGAAGTAACCCATCAATGCTGGTGCTAATTGAGGCTTCAAAAGTCATGGTGGTTTGGAGTATCCTGAAGTAACCAATCAATGCTGGAGCTAAATGAGGCTTCAAAACCCATAGTGATTTGGAGTATTCTGAACTACCAATCAATACTGATACTAAATGAGGCTTCAAACCCCATGGTTGGTCAGAGTATCCTGAACTTCCAATCCATGCTGGTGCTAAATGAGGTTTCAAAACTCGTGATGGGTCAGAGTATCCTGAACTACCAATCAGTTCTGGTTAGCACCACTGATTGGTAGTTCCAGATACTCCCACTCACCATGAGTTTTGAAGCCTCATTTGTCCCATCACTAATGTAAGGTGACAGATGTCTAAATAAATTATGTAAATCAGGAATAGAAAACAATATAGGTGATGCTTACCAATATACAGAGGAACCTACCTTAAAATGTATTTTTTAAAAATCCTAAATGGAATGTATACTTGTATTTCGTATGGCTGTAGTGAAAAACAATAAAAAAAATATATATACTTTTTGTAAGAGTCATATGTAACTGTCAAAGTCAAAATCAGACATTTGTGTAACTGACACATTGCATTATTTCTGTGACATTATTTTTGACTGTAATGGTAGTGTAAAAATAAATTTTATATGTGATGATGTTTCTTTTTAAGTTACATATCTTGCGAATCCGGATCTTCGCTAATTACACACCACCTGATACTGTCAAAATTGTCATTAAGTTGTACAAACACAGCAGCATTTTGGATTGGTGGCAAAGATTAGTGTTCCAAGACATGAGAGCCCCAGACTCTTGTCGTGTGCGCTATCTATTGGGATTTACTGGATCAGGCCAATGTATTCTTATATCCTCAAGATGGCCCTCTCTTCCAGCTGTGAGGAGGGAGCTGAGGCTCCTCTTTCCAGCACGTGCGCTATGCTCCACTTTTCAGGGCTAGGATACACTGCCAGTTTGTGTGGGATAAAATGGCTGTAATGTACTGGAAGGTTAGAATTTACAGTGAATAAAACTTACAAATGAAAGAATTTTTTGTGACTTTTCATTTGTAAAAACGGGAAAAAATCATAATGAATTCCTGATTAATATAATAATAATAATAGAACATTTATATGTCTTTGGGAAATGAATTATCAACATTATTGTACATATATACTGTATTTCTGACACATTTGGATTGGACCAATAAAAAAAAAAACAGGAAATTCAAACAACCTCAGGAGTCATTTTTCAGAACTTGTAATTACGGTAAAGGAGGTGTAACTAAATGACAAATTGTTGCCTTCTGAAGACTAAATTACCTTGCATCAAATTAATACTAAGGGAACTGCATGTGTGCATATAGAAGTGTTCTGTATAATGATCTGAGAACAGGTACTCTTTATCCACCTGCCACTGAACTCAGCTAAATGGTGTCAGCTACATGCTGTCGCTCACACCTCCCTCATGTTGACTTCCAGTAAATCTCACCACATGTCAGCACTTTCCTTCTCCCCTGGGTGCGTGTCTGGTAACCAACTAATTTATCGAGTTTTCTTTAGATACTCAGGAGACTCATATCTCGTGTCCCAATTTCATCCGCTATTTCAAAATCTTTGTGCTTTCAGCCAGTTATTTGCTGTTTGAATCGAAGGCTTTTATACCATCAGTCAGCTTCTTACATTGAAATCTACAAAGCGGACAGAAAATCATGGGAAAGTATTAGAAAATGCAGATCAGATATGAGTATTTCAGGCTTAATGAACTCTTAATAAAATATCTGACAGTTATTTTTATTTTAAAGGCGAGTTTTAACCAATGTAACGATAGGCATTTTCCTAGTTGTTTTACTACAGACAAGTTTGAGGAACATAATGAAAATGATTATAAAATGTAGCTGTTTGACGTGAAGCATGGCATGTTTGCGAAAGGAAAAGTGAAAGCTCACGGTATTTACTTCAGCTTGTTTTTCATTCACTAGAGGCTTTCCACATATTTTATGTCAGTTTTTTTTTTTTTTTTTTTTTTATCACTGTTAAACGCCTGCTGCGAATGGCTAATTAGATAAAACACAGCAAATGACAGCAGCGCCGATTCAACAAGTCGCCAACAAACATGGGGCTCAATATTACAAACATTTTAACCGGGCATCTACTTAATAGTAAGCACGAACATATTAAGCACGGGAAATTACTACTAAAACCAATGTGCACTTAAGAACGATATAAAGAGCTGAGAGGAAAAACAACCTTTGTAAAATTTCCTAAAAAAAAAAAAAAATCGACGCATCTGTGACGAAACCAAGCAACAACAACAAAAAGGATTTAAAATATGCATGTGCTGTCCTGTTGATTTAAGCCCCTGCAAACCAAATGGCATCAATGCTCCGACGTTTACTATATGCCTGCATAAAACGTGCCGAGTAATTTTCCTTTGGCCAGACCATTATTATTTAAGATGCTTAATTTATATCTCTTAGCTGAATGCCCAAAACCCATCAAAACAAGTCACGAGGTAAATTCAGCTTTTGGGTTTCTACAGAGCGTTCTGCTTTTTTAAGGATTTCATTCGCTATAGGCGTTGCAAATATCCCGCCTTCTTCGCTCTCTTTCCTCTGATTGGCCCGTAGCGCCGCCCGTCTGAGGGACAACACCAGAAGCACGAGTTCATAGAAAGCTCGCGCTGCTTAGTGATCAGTATTAGGCGCGTGCTGTAAGTAAGCAGGTCTGATGCGCTAGTCAAGGCGACCCACAGCAGAGATGAAGGCGGACTCTTACTGGCTCTGATTTTTAAAGCCCTTTTCATTCAAAAGAGGTTGCCCATTAACAACATGGCAGAGCTGTCGGCCACGGTACCCACTGCAAAAATGGCGGCACTTAGCCGGGTCCGAGCTCTGACTCTGGTTCTCTTAACTGTCAGCGCTTGTTCGGTGAGCTCGACAAGTGGAAAGGACGGGGAGGATGAAACGGTCATTATAGGTCTTAGACTGGAGGACACGGACGACATTTCCTTTATGGACAGGGGATATCTGAGGGTTAGTGAAAGGTCTCGTGTCAAATTGAGGGTCTATGGGCAAAACATTAACAACGAGACTTGGTCCAAAATTGCGTTCACAGAGCACGAACGCACCAAAGTCATGGGCAACATTGACAGCTCATCTGGTGACAACAACAGTCAAGAGGACACGTCCAGCTTCCATCCCTGCGGCATTAGAACCTCGGACATTATAATCCTGCCCAACATAGTACTAAATAGAAAAACATCGGGGATAATTGAGATTGAAGTGAAGCCTCTGCGAAAAACAGAACGAAGTAAAGCGTATTATTTGTGCATTGCCACCTCAACGCCTGCCGCGGCAGGTTTGCACGACCCATGGAGCGAGAATACTTGGGTTTATCACGATGGTGATGACACTAAAGTCATAGTTGTGGAAGAGAAAAAGTTTTTACTCCCCTTCTGGCTTCAAGTCATCTTCATCTCCATGCTCCTGTGTCTGTCGGGCATGTTCAGCGGGTTGAATTTAGGGTTGATGGCGCTGGACCCCATGGAACTGCAAATAGTTCAGAACTGTGGCACGGAGAAGGAGAAGAACTATGCCAAGAAGATCGAGCCCGTGAGAAGTCAGGGCAATTACCTGCTTTGCTCGCTTCTCTTAGGAAACGTCTTGGTCAATACGACTTTGACCATCCTGCTCGATGACATTGCGGGATCTGGATTGATCGCGGTCGTAATGTCAACTATTGGGATAGTCATATTTGGAGAAATCGTGCCTCAAGCTATATGCTCAAGGCACGGTCTTGCAGTTGGTGCAAACACCATATTCTTGACCAAATTCTTCATGTTGCTTACCTTCCCAGCTTCCTACCCCGTGAGCAAACTTTTAGATTACCTTTTGGGACAGGAGATCGGAACCGTGTATAATAGAGAGAAGCTGCTGGAGATGTTAAGAGTTACAGATCCGTATAACGACTTAGTTAAAGAGGAACTGAACATCATTCAGGGCGCTTTGGAACTCAGGACTAAGACCGTCGAGGATGTGATGACACCCCTGAGAGATTGTTTCATGATCGGAGGGGATGCCATCCTCGATTTTAACACGATGTCAGAAATTATGGAAAGTGGCTACACGCGAATCCCCGTCTTCGAAGGGGAGAAATCTAACATCGTGGACTTGCTCTTTGTCAAAGACCTGGCGTTTGTGGATCCGGATGACAGTACCCCGCTGAAAACAATCACTAAGTTCTACAGTCACCCTTTGCATTTTGTGTTCAATGACACCAAACTGGATGCCATGCTGGAGGAGTTTAAGAAAGGTGAGGTTATCTCGTTTTCATTACAGCCTTGCGACGTGCAGGATTTAGTTAATTCGGACTGGATTATCCTGCTTTTTTTAAAAAATTTTTTTTAAGATCAGCCGGTCGATAAAGAGCCTTAACTTCTCGGAAGTTATTGCAAATGACATCTAAGATATTCTTGCATTTGCGCGTGGCAAAGTGGTCATTATCCAGCCTGTGGTGGCAATGGCTAGTTTTAAATGCATCTCCGTGTAACCTTTCAGTTGAATTCAACATTATATAAGATGGCCACGCAGCGATGGAGCTGTCCTATTCATACGTATAGGACAAACACCCAGGCAAACACAACGTGCGGAACAAACGTCACCTTCCCACTGCCCACGTGTACGTGTGCGTGTACGTGTGCGTGTGTTTTCCACTTAATTCATCATATTTACTCGACATTTTTTAACACTGCCGTTACGAGGGAAACAACGATCTCTGTAATGTTTTGCGGGCGGGGAAAGTGTACCATTTTCCCGTCAGCAGGCAAGCAATCATAACACTTATCTGTTCAACAGAAATAAAGATATGACAGACCCCATGACTTCTTAAATTTTGTTATACTCTAATAAAAAAGAGTTGTTAACTCATTTTCTACATAATGCACAAATGTTACAAAGCTTCCATCTGAGATTTTTCACATGCATTAGCAAGATTAAATAAAGAAATGAAATGCTCCCTGCCCAAACGGCCTGGTAACATGCACTGAACTGCAGCCTGTTTGCAGCATTTTAATAACTTGAGGGTTGTGTTTTGTTTTATCTATCAGCTCCAATCACGCTAAATATAAAGGTGTATTCTGTAGTGTACAGTAGTAAAGATTCGTGCCAGGAACTAACATTTCAAAATGAATGAAACACATTCAAGGCTGTAATAGAGAGCAGGTCTGCTTTGATGCTTTAACGTGGAATGCAAAGGTGCTAGAAAAATGCTTGCGATGTGAACCCACTAAAGGGGGAAACCATAATCATTTATTTGGAATAAAGGCTTACTAGCCCTAAAGTTGCTAATATAGGGTTGGTGGGAGAAGCTTGACATTCACTCAAATCCGGGTCGATTCTCACGCCAAAATGTGTAAAATCAGCTCAACATTTCTCAATGGTACTGAAGTTTCAATTCAAAAAGCCATTAACATCAACAGTGTTACAGGTTGTTTACAGCTCACACATTTTCATCATCTTTATAATTCAGCAAGTTGTTTATAGAATTTGAAGAATAAGGATGCGTTTTGACTTTTGAGAATAATCTGACTTCTTATGTGTGTGCTGCAATTTTTTTTTTTGTATATGGTTTACTAATAATGTAGTATGAAATTGTTGAGTAGCTTTTCAGCGTCTCCATTTGGAGTGAATGGCATTTTTCCTGACAACAATCTGTCATAGCACTCTCAGAGTAAACGGTAGGTACTGTCTGGATCACTCGTAGTTCCAACCAATCATTTACTTCAGCACCACTGTTATCTTCTGCAATCTCTCCCACTTAATGTTCATGTTTATGGGACTTCTCGCTCCTCCTGCTTGTTTCTGAATGCATTAGGACGTGTGGGAATAGGGCAGCTGGAAGGTTATCAGGTCTGGGCATCATGTTTGTGGACCTGCTTAATCATGCTCCTTTTTCTGCTTGTGTCCGTGTGATGGCACTGATAATTACTGCTCTGCAGGTATGCAGCTGTTTGGATAATGAGTAACAGCTCTAACTACCAACACTGGTGTGTTTACAACACAATCACCCAACCGATGTTAATACGTGATATAGCTGTCAAAAGGGATATTCGATATATATTTTTTTGAGTTAACAAGGTCTCAGACCCCAGGGTGGTGGTTTTTTTTTTATTGTCTGAGTTTAGAATCATTTCAGCTGTCAGCAACTATGTCACGTACAGCAAAGGAGAAGCTCATATGTGACCTTTTCTTTTGAAGGTCATTTCATTTGTCTTTTTTACTGTCTGGGAGCAGTCCTTCAATGAGGCTGCGGACCCTAGTTGAGGCCGACCGAGATCATACTGCAGCCTGGTCTTATCTGCCATACCAGAATGGTCCATCTTGATGTTTGCATCAATGGGAATGAAGGCAGGGGCTGCAGACTGCACCCACTCCATACTCATTTTGCAGATGAAAACAGTAGGCCTCACAACAGTAGCGATAGCTGCTTACCACTCCCTGTCTTCTTGTGTCCGTTTCGACATTCACACGTATCTTCTTCCACATGTTATGTTTCCTCAGTGGTTGCTTTCATGCAAAATGAAATCTGTCTCCCTTTAGGTAGTTATACTGGAGCAGGTTCATTTGGGGCCACCAGTATTTCTCCTCTTAAACTTGAAGCCAACTTGATGATATTCTTGGATCTTTTGTTGTGTCGTCATTGTTTTTGGAAGATTAGGTTGCACTGAATGTATAAAACAGGACATGTCTTGTTATGCATTACCTAGTTGCTTTCCTCACTGTTTTCATGTTCAGGTTTAATGGTAGCTGAAAAACTCTGTGTATTCTGTAACGCTCCCTCTGTCCCTTAATACTCTGCGTTTTATGTAATGCTCCCTCTGTCCCTTAATGGTCTGCGTATTCTGTAACGCTCCCTCTGTCCCTTAATACTCTGCATATTCTGTAATGCTCCCTCCATCCCTTAATGCTCTGCGTATTCTGTAACGCTCCCTCTGTCCCTTAATACGCTGCGTATTCTGTAATGCTCCCTCTGTCCCTTAATGGTCTGCGTATTCTGTAATGCTCCCTCTGTCCCTTAATACTCTGCATATTCTGTAACGCTCCCTCTGTCCCTTAATGGTCTGCGTATTCTGTAATGCTCCCTCTGTCCGTTAATGCTCTGCGTATTCTGTAACGCTCCCTCTGTCCGTTAATACTCTGCATATTCTGTAATGCTCCCTCCATCCCTTAATGCTCTGCGTATTCTGTAATGCTCCCTCCATCCCTTAATGCTCTGCGTATTCTGTAACGCTCCCTCTGTCCCTTAAGGCTCTGCGTATTCTGTAACGCTCCCTCCGTCCCTTAATGCTCTACGTATTCTGTAATGCTCCCTCCATCCCTTAATGGTCTGCGTCTTCTGTAATGCTCCCTCTATCCCTTAATACTCTGCGTATTCTGTAACGCTCCCTCTGTCCCTTAATACTCTGCGTATTCTGTAACGCTCCCTCCGTCCCTTAATGCTCTACGTATTCTGTAACCCTCCCTCCGTCCCTTAATGCTCTGCGTATTCTGTAACGTTCCCCTGTCCCTTAATGCTCTGCGTATTCTGTAACGTTCCCCTGTCCCTTAATGCTCTGTATATTTTGTAACACTCCCTCCGTCCCTTAATGCTCTGCGTGTTCTGTAATGCTCCCTCCATCTTCTGCATATGCTGTAACACTCAGTCCTCAGCGCACTGTGTAATCTGTAACACGCTCTCTTCCATAATAATCTGCATATTTGTGACACTGTCTGTCCTCTAATTCTCTGTACGTTATTCCTCTCCTTCATTCCCTGAATTTTATGCTTATGTTGTAACACTTTCAATTTCCCATAATGCTCTGCAAGTGCTGTACCACTCTCTCCTTCCCCTAATTATCTGTTTATACATGCTGTTGTACCATATGTGTACTCTGCATACATTAACACTTGGAATGGATTTGGTTCTCACAGGCTAGATTTGTGAGTCTTTTTGAGTATACATTTAAATTATCACTGGATTTCCTGCTGAAACACCATGTCACCACTTACTATCAAGCTAGCGGCTTCCCTTCGGCAAATGAGCTAATGAGTTGAGTCAAAACGAGCAGGCATGGCTGAGTAATATCATAAACTTCATGTACACTGCAGGGCCATGTCCTATTTAGCGAAGACAGCACCATTTGGTCGTTAAAAACGCAAAGGAGGATAGATACACAAAAGAGGGCAAACCCTGGAAATGAATTTGAAGAAAAATAACATTAAAAAAACTATTAAAACAAACACTTACTCCTGTGGCCAGACCTGCCCTGCCCTCCTCACTTCCCTGTCATACTTTATGGCCCCTTAAATTGTCATTGGCTGTTCTCCATCAGGAACTCACTCTGCATGCTGGGTTTGTAATTAGTGATTATGAGGGGTCAGATTTTTTTTAATCAGGCTCTAGTTACAGTGAATGCTCACTTCTCAGCATATTGTGTTGGATGTCAGTGTTACTGAGTTCGATAGCGCTTCCAAAGTTGGCTACCTTGCTGTAAATGGCCTCATTGATGGAATCATTTGATTAGACGTCGATCCCCTGTTTTTCTTTCATATTTCAGAAATTACCTTATATGCTTTTTCTGTCTTTGTTTGACTTTGGCTGTTTTGGGCACCAGGCCTTATAGCTCGCCAAGCATGATCAGGAAAGCAGAAAATATAGGACCAAATGAAATATCAAAGTGACGGGAAAGCCAAACAGAAGTGATTCGTCTATAGTCAAAACGTCGGGATCCAGTGGTCATGCGTTTCCTATACGGAGCAGGTTTTCTCTCTAAATCATGATAAACTGTACATGAAATCTCTACATCAAGACCCACTAATCACTTTCTGTCTGTGACCAAATCGGTTACTATCTTTTGAACAGGAAACAATGAGTGTGTACCAACTTTTCCCATTAATTAGCACAATAATCTTGCCTTGCAATGAGGACATACCAGCTTTTCCCTAATAATTAGCACAATCATTTTGCAATTACTGCGTACCGGCTTTTCCCATTAATTAGCACTATAACCTTGCAGCACAAGGCCTGAGAATCAACATAGAGCAAGTCCATAATGTGGTTTGACAGTTGTTTGGTGAATAGAGCGCTCACCTCGTCACTTTGCTGTTTGTAATTACTGTGAAGCGGACTTTGTATTGTTAAAAAATATTTCTATAGAACACATGATAATAATCAATGAGCTGTATGCTTAAAAGCCTTGGAGGAAGCCATTTTGACAAAGTGGGACATGTGACAGCATCTCGTGTATCACAAAGTCAATTTTGACGTGAATGTCTCTTCCTGTCTGTGTATTGCCATAACAGGTGGTCTGTTTAATCATAGCCTGACAGCTGGCATGAGTTGGCGGTCACTGGGTTGATTTCTGATACCTGAACCCAGTGTCTCCCCCAAGGTAAATTTGACCTCGTTCTACCTGTGTTCCGGTGATATAAGACACATCCCCCCCCAGTGTTGGCACAACGCGTGAGATTGCCCATTGATGGTCACTTTGTATTTCGGCCTTTTCGGCCCACGCCCTCCTCCGACCCAGACACCTGTCCACACGCCAGACACCTTCCAGCACCCCCCTCTTACATAAATGGTTGTCCCTTCTTATGCTTGACAGCTACTTGCTTCCTTTTCCCTCTTCACACTAACGTGTTCGTGTTGCATTCTCGGCAGCACGTCACACCACAGGGCTGCTGGAAAAAAGCCCTGTCACTGTAATACTGCCCCATATGTCCTGACAGTAATGGTGTGGGCACTGGACACCTTGTTCCTGTCATTTGTGGGATAGGCTTCACTTTCATGGTGACCAAGTGCTGGATAAACAGTTATGGTGCACAGAGGGACTGATATGTAGATATAGGATCTCGAATGTAAAGTAAACTTTACAGGAATTACACAACAGATTTGCTAATGGGTCTTTGTTAATATGACATTCCTTGTTTTCAGAGTCAACTGCCATGTCGTCAGTGAATATGTTAAAATGCTGAGCCTAATATGTCAGATTCTTTTAGTGGGTTAATCATGAATGGTGCATTGTAAAAACATGCATGTATTATGAATGTTAGAATTTTAAACATTCTGAAATATTGCTGGAGAGGAGTGTGCAGGACATTGGGCAGGAAGGGCTTAAAATGGTGGTCTCACACGTGTCCACATTGATGCCGAATCCTTGATGGGTAGGGAAGGGAGCGGAAGCCATTGTAGTCTCAGTTCTCCAGTTCTCATATTGTTAATTTCTCATAAGTCTCTTGTGAAACACTCCATGGCACTCCATGGCATTTTACCTACAGATGGGGCTTCCAAAACCCATGGGGAGGTGGGAGTATTCAGAACTACCAATCAGTGCGGGCTGATTTTACCCATATAGCAAGAGAAACCAAAAATGAGGTCTGTTTACTTGTGATTGACAGGTTGGCTAAATGTGTGATATAATACTTTATAGGCCATTGTACAAGGACAGGTATGTATGAATGATGTTTTTGCATTTTCCATCTTCCTCTCCTTGAGATAAACACACATGCAGGTGAGAGGAATTCTGGGGGTCAGAGTCCAAGTTCAGCCATTTATCCAGCACCCCAGCAGTGTTATTTGGGTTAAGAGCTTTGCGCAAGAGTCTAATAGTGATATGATTGCTTTGGTGGCTGTGGGATTTGAACCAGCGGCCTTCCAGACATAGGATGCCTAACCAAGGAGGTATGGTGGGTTTTCTAGCTTAAATTTCTTCTCTATGTAGTTAAGAATATAAGTAATATAATTGACGTTTGTCTGGAATTTTTTCTGTCCAAAGATTACAAAAGCACACACCAATAATAATAAAAGTTTATGCTTTTGGATAGTTTGTATACTGTCAGTATTTCATGATCATTAATGAAAGTTTTTTGCCAGCATCATATGCCACGTAATCATTTTCAGATTTTTTTTCTTATAATTTCAGAGACAGAACAAATCCAGTGCTTAAACTTTTGATAAGAGGTCATCACTGAGGATTTAAAGTCATCATAACAAATAATGTCAGTTAACTGGAAATGCATTTCCATAAAGATTTTTTTTTCCTCTCTCTCTCTCTGGTAAAACTTTTGTATACTCAGAATCCCACTGCTGGCTCTGCATGGGTGTGATCTTCAAAATCTCAAGTAAGCTGCAACTGCATTGGTCTGTACAAGTTAAATGTTCTCTTTAAAAGACTGACCTCATGGTGCGTGATAAAAGTGAACTCCTATCTGGGCTTCTGTCCTGGATCTAACCTTTCCCTCCTGCTTCTTGCTTATCCAGTGATTTAAAAGGTGGTGGTAGTGTCACCACACTTACTCCATGCACCTCCGTGTTGTAACTGTCAATTTTATGACTGCTTCAGTGCTTGTGGATTTATTCCAGAATGAAAGAATTGTTTCAAGATTGTAAAAAGCCCTCGGAAGACAGCTGGCCTCTTTAACCAAATTAATTAGCAAATGCTTAATGTTTGTTTCAAGTTTATCTGAAATACCTCAGCCAGGATTTTCTAGAGCTACGTGGAGGTTCCATAGGATCCACTAGAACACGTCCTTAGTTTAAGTAAGGAAGTTCTCTGGCTTTCTTTTGGTCCTCAGTGGGTCAGCAGTGAGAATGGAGGCGTGGGTGGATGCTGTAGGACACTCATATGTGGGTTGAAAGGACTTTTCTTTTCAGTAGTTTTGCAAGATGTGCAGAGAATGAGTATTTGAATAAGCAGCTATTTAGTCCAAATTCATTAATGCAGATGGAGAAATTGACCTTACTGTCTTAGTTTAACTTGTTATAGTGGTCTGTTATTTATCTGGTTGTTAATGTCACATTAGTAGTTTTTACATTAAAAAGTTGTTCTTGGTGGGGTGGGATGCCCAGTGAGATGTGGCAGGAAAGACCGGGGTGGGGCAACCAAGGTGACGTGGCAGAAGAGACCAGGATGGGATGGCCAGTGAGATGTGGCAGAAGAGACCGGGGTGGGACGCCCAAGGTGACATGGCTGGAGAGACCAGGGTGGGACACCCGGGGTGACATCACAGGAGAGATTGGGGTGGGATGGCTAGTGAGACACAGTCATAGCAAAAGCACTGGATTCAGAACATCAAAATCAGTGGTGAGTTATTTTATAGGATGTTACAGACATTAATTGTATTACTGTTTATTGTTGTCATCTAATGGTATAACTTTGCCACATTCAGGTATTTCATTAAGCTAAACTTGCTGTAACACTAGCTACTAGCCAAATTAAGACATGAGATCCAAATCCAAAGTGATGATCATGTTAATTTTCCAGTTAAATTTGTTTACTTCAGATTAACATGATGTAGTAACATGAGTGAAAGATGAATTATGAACACAAAGTTAAGGCCAGATCACTAATTTACAATGGCCACAGTCCGTTACTGTATGACACAAAGATTCACTTGTCTAGTGCATGTCTTCATTGCATTTGTGAAAACAATGAAGTTAAACGTGAGAAAGGTAGTGAAGGTTTGAATTCAGTACTAACAGCAGTAAAGAAGTGATCACGGTGGAATAATTACACTGTGAAAATCAGTTGTCATTTTTGTGAGGAGAAATTAAGCTTGGGCTTAAACCCTTCAGAAAATTAAATAGAGAGGTCTGGTGTTATGGTCCCCTGTAGATATTTTCCATAAGGCCTTCTGCTGGTGTATGTCCGTACCAGTATGGTGATGTGTGTCGAAAACATTCTTAGGGGAAGCTTTCACACTCTAGCCTGTGGAATTGTTTTGTGCACGTTAGACTAATGAGGCGTTTCGTTTCAGTGGTGCTCGAAAAGTGTTTTACGTTTCCACCAAATATTTATAGTAAAGTCTCTGCTGGTAGTTCATTACCCACACATACTTCCCAATAATACAAACAAGCCCAAGATGCTGGCCAAATACTGAATAATTTATCCTCTGTTGGTGACAGCATAAGAGAGAGCTTTGTGAGATTGGAGCCCTAGCTTCTGGACAGGCAGCCTCATGTAGATGAGGTACTGTGTAGTAAAAATGAGGAATATTCTGCTGCAATTGTTGACCGCAGCCGTCATTCATAGCATTGTTTAAAATGAGCTGTTTTAAGTACACTGCTGTTGCCATCAAGCATTTATTTGTCTATATTGCCAGCTCACCTTACCTCACTATGTGTTCGAACCCTGAGCCACATGGAAAACGAAGAGGTAGGAGTATTTTGCAGGCATTTTGTGTTTATGGTAATGAAAATAGTGCTTATTTTAGTGTGAAGTGTTCTGTTGACTCCAGATTTTATGTTTAAAAAGTAGTGAGAAAAAATTACATTTGGCCCATTAAAATGTGGAAAAATGCTCTTCTCTTTCCTGACAGAATACCTCCAATATACCACACTGAGCTACATACCGCAAAGCTGAAACATCAGGTTATTTTAAGCTTTACAGGACCATGTCTGATTTTTCTGGTTACCAGGAAATCTTTATAAGGGAAGTTTTGTTTTGTTTTGTTTTTTGCAAAAAATGTATATACGTGTTAGGTATGTAGTATATTTGGAGTACAAACATTGACTGACACAACTTACCATGAATTTCTTGAGATTAAAATGAATTTCATATTGTTCATATGTAATGTTTAAAATTGGATGTTTTATTCACATTTCACAGTTACCCATTTGAATGAAGCATGGCATAATTGAACAAATTAGTAAAATGTGTTTTGAATGCTATACGTACGTACCTTCATGCTGATGGTTTTATCTCAAAATTGTGCAGTGAACTTTACCAGAAAAGGTGTGGGTTTCAAACAACTGATCCAGCCTGAAACTGACTTTCAGATTTGGCCGAACAGGGTAAAGTAGAACAACTGTGGAGAGTGTGTGTGTGTGTGTGTGTGTGTGTGTGTGCGTGCGTGCAGACCTTGAAACAGACCCTGTTTAAGTATATACTGTATGTGGTATAACAGGTGAAAGAATAGGTAAAGTTATTAATAGTAATAATATTCTTTTCACATCACTGGTTCCTTGAAGTCATCATTAACATCCAGTGGATCTCAAATAATTTTTGATTGTGAGCGAAACGATTAACAAAATCATAATTTACTGTAACTGTAATATAAATGATTATTTATGTAAAATGATTTTAATTCTGTGATCATAATTAAATTGTCATCAGGAATTAACTAATTTTGTGTAAAGGCTTTTAAACCCATGCTGTATGGAACAGGCATTTGCTGGCAGGAAGTGATTTGTTTTAGAACCAACAAGGTAATTAAAGGGATCGATTCAGTGACATCATTGGCTGACCTTCTGAGCGTTCCTGGTTACCCCCTCACAGGATTGGACAGAACCTTCTAAAACTCCTAACGTCTGTTCTAACATCATATTGCATATGCCTTTCTTTCATGGATAGATTTGTCATGCCTGGTAGGGTTTGGGGCTGTTTGTTGTGAAGGGGATGTAAAAAAAGAAATTGGATCAACAGAGATTGATGATGTTAATCTTAACTGTATTTGTGTAATCCGATGTGATACATGTCTTAACGTGTAGCTTAATTTACTGAACTTTCTGTACTGCTATTTTTCTTCATTAAGCCTGTTTCTGACCTTCAGTTTTCTCACCTGCTTTTTTTTTTTAGTATTGATATTGCTAACTGAATCGTTGTGAACTTTATCTCATTGAGGCTCTTCTGCCTCGCATGCTCCATGTTGAATTCTCAGTCGAATGACTTAATGTTCTTTCTCGTGATCTGATGCCAGTCACATCATCTCACTGGCCTGAAAGTGTTCGCTAACAGGAATCCCTAATCCATTAAACTGGGCGAAGAACTGAGGGGACACAGTTACTCAGTCATTCAGTTCACAGTTGGTCCAAAACTCTCCCAGTTTAAACAGACCTTGGCTATGGTCCACCCTGCTTCACCAAACATCAGCGCTTTCCTCTGCCCTCCCTATTTTTCTGGGTTGGAACTGTGATTTTTTTTTTTTTCATTGAGCTCTTGGTAGAAGTTCTTATACTTGTAAACTCATATGATTTTCTGAAGTCTTTTAAAACCTGGCTGGCCATTAGTTCCGTATCCCATCTTGTACTTCATTAGAGTACTCATTTTTAAAAAGTGCTCTTGAAAAGCAGAAACTGCCAGCAATGCTTTTGGGATTCGATGAGAGGGTGTCCCTGTAAACTCAGATGAATTAGTAGTAGGCTGATTTATAGAATGAGATAAATGTTAGTAGAGTACGTAATTGTTAGCATTTAACAGTTGTGAAGTCAAAATGTTATAGTATATTCATAATGCATCTCCCTGATGAAAGAAATATATTAATAAATATATTCTAACTTTATGTATTTACAAAAAAATTCTGTTTTTCACAACAATGGAGAAAATTAGTTTTGATGCTTTACACAGGAAGTCAGAGAGATGGTGGTAATATTTTAGGTAATGTTTTAAAATATGTTTTCTAATGTTGCCTTGAATGTTGAGGTGGCTTTAAAGGAGGTTACCTGTGGAGTACAAGAATTGTACTGGCAGTTTGGCATATCGATATGTCAGCTGCTTTAGTCTGCTTTAGTCAAAGCGCTTTGTGACCGTGCTCCGTGTTAAAAGCACTATATAAATAAAATTGAATTGAAAAAATTGAATTTTCTTGATTGTAATAGGCTTAATTCTTTTGTAGGGTAACTTAGTGTGAGAGTTGTTTTATGTTGGCCCATATGTCAGACCACTGTAGAAATGTTGTCGACTGTCAGTCAATCCATCTTCCAGCCGCTTATCTTGCACGTGGTCATGGATGATGCAGAACATGTTAGCGAATAGTATTATGGGATGCCACTGCCCTTAGATATATGTGACTGTCCTTGTTACCCTCTGCATTTCCTGGAGTATAGTACATTGGCACATCATGTTGGATGAAGGCTTGAACTTAGGGGTTGGTGGGAGATACATATATACAATAGTACATATACAGTATTCTTGTATATGTAAATTTTGGTGTTAATAGATCTGTAGTAGTGTGATTTATAGAGGGTGGTATGACAGACAAATCTACCTTTTCTTCTTTTGTGTATATCTTTTCTGAATTATCTTTGCTGTACATCATTTCTACATTTTCCACAAAGCTCTTTCTATTTCTTTTGCCTCGTTTTCTGCAGTTTTGCTCATTTTTTATATGTCGCCATTCCTTGTGGCTCAGAGTAGTGTACAGAGGCAGCCGTAAATAATATCAAAATGTCTTTATTGCCTTTGTTTACTGTGACAGGTCATCACCCCACAGTTAACTGTTTTCATGCACTGTTGAACAGTCAAGCCTGCAAGAAGCCCTTGCGTTCAAAATTCAAGCTTTGGAGGCAAATCATGCCTCAGTCAAAGTTCTTGAGAACTTACAGAAAAAAATGGCTACTGATGTACATTGGCCTGTAAAGGGTTACACTGGCTTTCCTGCAGCACAGGGGATCCACCAACCCAGAGTCAAATGGAAAATATGACCAGGAATGGGTGCCTGACCAAAACCTTTTCAAGAATTAGGTATACATTTCAGTGGGGGGAAAAGAAAAACTCAAATAAAATGCGGGGATTTGCTGACTTCTCTTGCTGTGGCTGAAGTCATTGTTCGTAATTCCACCATGTAAAACCCACTGCATAAAATGGGACACATAGCACCAAAATGAAGTGGAGACCACTGGCCATTAATAAGAACAGGAATATTCATCCAAGGTCTGCCAGAAACCGACTGTATGATCCAGGGTTCTGGAACGGTACAGTGTACCATAGGCAGACGAGTCCAAAGCGGATGTTTTTGGGTGACACGGGCCCGGTTATTTTTGGAGATGAACAAACAACGCATTCCACAGTAAGAACCTCACAGTCAGACCTATCGCTGTTACTGCCATGGTTTTGAGGTGGTTTGAGATGTACTGGAACATCTCTCTGTGTGCTGAAGATGATGAGCAGTTGGGCCATGCAGTGAGACGGTCATCAGAACAGGCTAGCTAGTCTACGTCATAATGGTTGAAGAAGTTTCCATTTGTCTTGTTTTTCTTCTTCTTCCTCCTCCCTAAACTAAGAGCATCGGTTCTTGCTTATAAACCTGCAAATGTGAAATGTTGAAGCATTTCCTAAGTTAGGGAGGACCATAGTTTTGCTGCAGTGTGATGTGAGCCTCATCAATAACTACAGGAAGTGTTTGGGATGCGAAGGTTAGCACGACCACTTCTGAAGTATAGGGAGGCGTTTACGTTCCACCATGGAAACATTGGGTGTTACAGCATTATCTTTATTGAATAAATTTTACAACAATCAAAAGTTTAAAAATATGGGCTCTTTACATGCACTTTTACAAAATTTTCTTGCATAAAAGTAAGATTGCGGAAAATATTTAGGTATTTAAAAAAACCCCAGTGTGTGTGTCTCTCGATGTTTTCAAAATCCTCGTAACTCTATATGTTACACAGATGCTACAGTATAGGATATATATATATATATATTTTTTGTACATTTGTAGTACGCTCCCTGTGCCCGGTGATATGGTTGGTCTAATTTCTGCAGATGAATGTGCTAGGTTGTTTTTCCTCTGGAAAAAATAGGAATGCCTGCTGGGTGATGTTGAGGAACAATCCAGGTCACAGTGTGATGTCCGCAGTTTTATGGTGTCAGTATTCAATCAGATTTTTTTTTGTTTGCTTTTCGTTCAAAGAGGCTAACATTAAAGGACTGCTGTCCAGCCATGTGTGCTTTAGTGTCAGGTTAACTTCTTGCCATTATTCCAAAAGGAGATCGCTATCATCGATTTCATTACCCCAGGCAGGATTGTGGAAGTTAAGTCTCCGATTACCAAGCTGTATTTCCAAGCATTAGCCTCTAGTAGGTTGTTTGTGACTGGAAATGCAGTCACAGGGCAGGTGTCTGCTAACGTGCGCTTCTTTGGTTCGGTTAATGTCATGCTACTCCAGAATTTCTCGACAGTACAGCCTAATGTTGTCCTGTGAACTCAGCAGATGCTAATGGTGAGGCCTCGCTAGGATGGCATGGAGTGGATGAAGGAAGCAGTCCATGCTAATTTTGTTGGAATTAAGGGGTGGTTTGTTGTTTTGGCTTTTCTGCAAGCATCTATGCAGCCAAATGGTTGTTTCAGTGAAACATGAAGTTACTTCACAGCTTAAATTGTAAGATGAAATAGTCATGAGTTCAAGTTCAGACCACAAAATGCTGAATGGCACAAGACAAGAATAATGTCCTGAATTGAATCGTATCACATGGATCCTCAGTCATTAGCAGCTCTTTATTTCAAAGGCAGTTCTACATATATTATTATTGTACAAATAAGAAGGCCGGAAATATTGAATAGTAATAAACCCATTTATTTTGAAGAATGTTATATTTGACAATATATTCTGATGTCATTTTGCTTATTCAGTTTTTTACTTGAACTTTAGTTCATGCTGTCTGTCATTGAAGCTGCCTAGTGTGGAGCTTCACTTTAATACTGCAAGTAACTGTTCCAAAGAATGATAGTTTGATTACACATACTTTATTCATCCTTGGGGGGAATTTGTATAGTTTTTGCCTATCCCATCCTGCTCTCATGAGAGCAATTTGAGGTTAGAGCCCAGAGTCAGCTGGAGTCCAGCACCTCATGGCCAAACAGTGACATGGACACACTTCCAGTTTTGGGATTTGAACCAGCAACCTTCTGAACACAGACGCCTAACCCGCAGAGCCACATGGATGAATACTGTCTGTGTTGTTTTTAATTAAGGATTGCAGTGTTATGCCTTATGTATCTGTAGCTTTTCACAACAATGGACGCTTAGAGTTTATGCCGAAGTTGTGTCTGTTCAACTCCCTGTTTTCGTACTGTTTGAATCACATTTCAAGCAGCTGTGTCTATATTTTGTCTGTTGTAATGCAGGCCGATTATTTTCATTTGTAAACTGTGGTTAAGCTGTCTGCTTCAGTAAAGATCGGAGTTTTTTTTTATTATGCCTCCCCATATACAGCAAATGACAGGATATTCAATGTAAACTTATGTCTATTCACACGTCACATGGAAAAACAAAAGCATTCGTGTTTAGTGAAATAAGCATATGAATATAATTAAATACATATAATTACACTGAGTTATTGGAGATCTATGACATTTATCCTCTTAGAGGTTTGAAATATCAAATATCAAACTAAAATCGTGCATGTGATTATTTTTTGAAAAGTGAAGCCTATTACTTTGATAATTAGTAATTTTTTTCTTCTCTGTCATGAATCCATCATATTGGAGCCCTTCCTCACCATCTACCTGGCAAAGTGAGACGTTGTGCATTCACATCATCTGTGCTGTGTTTGAGGGATTTGCAAAATAAGACAAATAACACAAAATCAGATGCATCACTGTGCTGAACCATTCTGTGGCTGCAAAAGAAATTTTGTTTTTGCCAGTAGGCCTACTTAAGAAACTAAGGTTAGTTTTTAATATGTCACGTATATGCTGTGTCTGTCTGTTTTCCAAACTGCATGTCATCCCCTGGAACCCATCCCAGGCACCTTAGGGCACACCCTGGATGGGGTGGCATCCCGTAATAGGGTATAGTCACACCCTCTAGGCAGTTCAGAAACCCCAGTTGGCCTAAATTGCTTGTCATTAGACTGTGGGAGGACACCCACACAGCATGAGAAGAATATGTAAACTCCACACATACAGGGCAGAGAGAGGCTTTGAACCTTCAGCACCAGATGTGTGAGACAACAGTGCTGACCACTGAGCCACCATGTACCCCTGTGAACACGCTGTACTTTAGTGAAATCAGTAGCAGAGTATTTATTAACCTACTCAAAGTCAAGTAAGTACAATTTCAGCCTTTTCCTCCCTTGTGAGTAATTTGAGTATATTTCCAGGTAACTAATAGTCACTGGTTTAAAATGCAGCAGTTTAGGAGCTGCAATGTGTCACTCACATGCAGTAGCTGATGCAGATATCAGAATGTAACGATCACCTGATTTCTTTGTCTGAATGGCATTTTTTTTTTTCTCTGATGACTTCAAATTGGCTCACACTGGGAAGCTCGTGCAGTTCACTAGAAGTCCATTGGAGGGCATAAGAAAACATCCATTAAAAATGGTGAGAGAATCTCTATCATGAATGCTAACTCCCATGACTGTCTGGCCACAGTGTTGTGAGGAACACTAATCCTTCACAGCTAGAAACTGGTATACTAATGCTACCTGACAACAGTAAAAATATTCCAGGAAATGTCAGTGTAATCCCAAAGAAAGATATGACTGTTTGTCTCAGTGTTCTGTCATCTGCTGGTACCTCCTTTAGGGGTCTCTCCTGCCTTTTGGCCTGTGCTGCCTTGGATTGGCTCCTGGGCCCCATGCCATGACCCTTTGCTAGATATACAGTTGGGAGATAGATGGAAAAACAAATCTAACAGCATCTTGTAACCTCAATGTTGCTAGGGAGTTCTTCAGTATTGAGTTCTGAGTGGGAGGATATTAAATGCAATTGTGAATACCAGGATTCTCCCAGCTTGCTCTGCGTTCCAACCACACAGCAGTGGGCTTGACCTTTTCTTCCCTAGAAGTACAGCTTCTGTAAGATCGACAAGTTTGTTGTTTACCGTTATTAAGTAAACTATAAAAAATTACGGAATGATACTGTGCTACAAATCAGCCATTGAGTGACTGCTGTGGGCACCAGGAAGAATGGATTGAGTTTCACAGTTTTTACTTCTTGTGGGGGCCAAAAACAAAAAATTCTGTGTCTGGTGCCACGTGGACCACCCAATTCTCAGAGATGCTGTTGGCTGGTGAAATGCATCTTGGGGACATGGCTGCATCAGAGGCAGGCCGTTAAACACGGGACAGAGAGCGATTCCATTCTGGATCCTCCATTCCAACGACAGCTTTGTGATGTCTTCTACTCTCCCATACACGCAAGTTCTCTTTCACCTTCTTCTCAAAGGCAGATGCCGAGACCCAGGAGAAACCACTCTCACTGGAGAATAAGCCCCGATCAAAAAAAAAAGCACACCTTGAAATATGGCAAGAATAAATCCTCTGAGATCATCGTTGTCTCTTTAGTTATTGATGTGAATTTCAGGCCCACTGCTCAGCGCAGCCCCTGCAATGGTGTGCCTGAAAGCATGCCTGCAGGAATGACTCACCCCTGGCTTTTCCTGCTTCTGCCTTTCCATTGTCTTTTAGTTCAATTCCCTTCAATGCTGTAAATTACCAGCGACACAAATGCAGCTCTAATGCGCTGCTGTGGAAGTCATCCAACCTTTTTTTTTTCCTTCAGGAAAACCCGTGGAGGTTTCATTGATAAGTCCGGTTCTTTGCTTCGCTTACGCGTCCTCCGGCTTAAAGATTAAGCATCAGTTTCATAGGCAGTTCCCTTGTCCATCTTTACCAATTCCATCCTTTAATTTTATAAAAAATACCAGTCATAATGATAAGAATAAAAATATCCCATTTCTGAGCAGTACTTCTATGGGCAGTGTGGTCGTTTCCCTTGTCAGAATTGCAGGAATGTCCATACGGAGTTGTTTCCTTCATTGTAGGCTTTTTGCTTATTGTCATTCATTTGGTCTCTGTGCCTTTTAAGGGTAAAACGAAGTGGGTTGCTGATCATAGAAATGGCTCCGCTCAAATGTTTATCCATTCCTAGGACATGTGGATAACCTTCTGAGGGTCCTTGCTTCTTGTGAGAAGCTCCCAGCCATGGAAGCCTTTCTTTAAAACATCCATTTTACTTTGTGCACTGGCTTTCACTCATGATGCATGTCTTGTCTTAAAGATTATGGCCGGAGCCAGGACCACTTGGCCATTTTCCATAATGAGTATAGTAAATACATGACTGATAGCTGGTCTATTTACAGGAGTTGGACTGCTCGGCGCGGCAACTTTCTTCCACTATTACTTGGCTCATTGTATCTTTAAATATTTTTGAGGATAATTGATTGATCATTTTTATTTAATGCAGTAATTAAGTTTTATAAACCGGTCAGAACCAAAAAAATATATGTTTGGGTATTTGTTAATAGTGTCATGCTAGGAAGACTGCATTCAGATGTTGGGTATGTAGTTGGATGGGAACGTGGGCACAGCCTGTGAACCTGAATGCGGTTTGATGGGAACGTGGCCATGATTGGTGAAGATACATGTGGTAGGATGGGAACTGTGTCATGGCTGGTAAAGCTGAATGTGGTTGGATGGGAACGTGGTCATGGCTGGTGAAGCTGAAGCTGTAAGATGGGAACATGGGCACAGCTGGTTAAGCTGAATATGGTACAGCTGGATTTTTGCCTGGAGAGTATTGAATTTTCACAGGTATGTTGGTGTTACACGGGGTCAGAAATCAAAGCGGACTGTGGAGA
>JAACJT020000035.1:4672268-4693433 GCA_009936485.2 Gymnarchus niloticus
TTTTGCCTGGAGAGTATTGAATTTTCACAGGTATGTTGGTGTTACACGGGGTCAGAAATCAAAGCGGACTGTGGAGAGGGAGCCAGTGTGACGTGAGAATAGGGGCCATTCCCACAACAGCATGGAGGTCACATCACAGTGAATTCCTGAAGATGGACGTCATGCTTTCTGAAAGCTGCATTGCAGTCAAAATCTGCAGTCCCAAGATGGTCATCCTGCTGAAGGTGCTGCTTCCTCTCAGTACAGACGTTCACCCATCACTTTTATATGTTAGTCAGCTGCTGTCACTGTGCACTCAACACAGAAGACGCGTTTTCGAAAGTCAGTCTTGTATTCTTTTCTTCAGTCATTGCTGCAAGTATGAAGCCTGCATTCTTTAATTTTACTGAGTTCACCATTTGTTCATGGAGAAAGTACAAGATAATTCAAGGTGTTTTCAAACAGCCATCAGGGAATAAAATAATTATGGCAATCTTTTAATGCAAGATTTTAACATAGCCGCTTCTGAATCTAAAAAAACAGTCTATGTTGTTACGCGACCAAGGCAGGTGGAAATTTTTGTTGGTACAGCTTACTACTGTTAGAGACACACGACAATAAATGAAACAACAATTAGAATAAATACAGGACGTGATGCATAGCAGAGATGTAAATGCAAGGGTATATAATAAATATGGTAGTTTGTACATGTTCAGATGCTAAATGCCTTGAGCGACGCTTTGCACGGACGCTCTCAGGCAAGGAGCAATAGGATTCTAACCCATAACTGATCATCGGCATAATTTTTTGTCTTAGAATTCAGAAGATGCCTTTTCACAATTGAACTGGATACTTCCTGGTAAAAAAAAAACAAAAAAACAAAAAAAAAGATGCAACAATTTGTAATTCGTGAAGTCTTTGTAAAAGATGCTGAAACATTCTGTAAAAAAATGAAATGACTTTACAAGATTATTATGATTGGAAAGAATATTAAGTTATACTGAGGGGTGTGTTGTAGGTACACAAATTTTTACATTGAAGCTGTGCTGTGTGTGCTCTGCCTAGAGTTTGTCAGATTTCATCGCTTCAGTCTTCTAACAGACACTAATTATCAGGCTTACAGTCCGTTAAGTGGGAAGTTGTAACCCCAGTGGGAAAGTTAGCCTGCCTTTGGTGCAGTGCAGTGTGTTGCAGTGCTTAATGGTAGATCTTCACTGACAAAGTCCCTCCTGATTTGCACCTAAATGTCAGAAGTACAGTGTGGAGTCTAGGTAGCATAGATATTGGCTTTATAGTGCATACAAGTTCAAATTAAAGTCTAACCACCGTTTCCTCGTAGAATAAAATATCAGAAGTTGAAAAATGATTCCTCTCTTAAGCTGTGACTGAAAATGGGCATTTTTATCGTTTGTATCTGAGAGCAGGTGCATGTTGTCTGAACGGACAGGGAATGATCCTAAACGCAGTAGACGGCATTAGCTTCTGTAGTTCCAGTTCTTCTGATGACAGCTCTGGTTTCCTGCGGAGGAGTAATTCCGATCCAAGCCCGAGTCCCGCTCCTGCTCTCGATCGCCTCATCACGAGGTTCTGGATGTTTAGGATGTGAGCATCACTGGACATCCACACGATAACCCTCCCGGACGGGTGACAGAATACACCGCCGGGAGAGACAGCCTGTCACCTGAAACAGCTGTCATCTGTCTGGAAATGGAATGGAGGCGATAAAAGTGTAGCTGGTATTTGTGGTCTGTTGCTGGTCACTCTGGCCTCTCCTTATTCAAAAGAGCCGTATCTTATGGAGTCACACTGCTTTTAAGCTTCTCATGTGATCTGCAGTTCACTAATATTGGAGTTAGGATTTCTCATGTTTGTACAGATGTAAGCTGTACGTACGCACGTCTAAAACTCAGCTGGGGTAGGCTTGTAACGAAGCACGTTTCTATTTTGATGCATTTCCAGTTGATCAGTCATACAATTTTTTCAAATATGTGTTTGTGGAAGAGGGAGCTGACGTTGTGTGCTTTTTCATTTCTGGCCCTGACACCGGACTTGGGTTTTGTAATCTTATATGTTTCATGTGTTTATATTTTTGTAGGTGGGAAATGGCTCATTTAATAGTTAGTCTGCGTGATGTAAAAGACTGGTACTGTTTTGGCTGCTGTGAACTTGTGTATTTTTTTGCAGTTAACGTAGTTCTAAGCTACAAAGTATACCACTCACATTGGTTCTCTAAGGAAGAGCAATGACAATTTAGACTGACAGGTTGTTTATTTGTTAAGCAAAAGGATTTCCCAAAAGCACTGAGCCACGCACTGCGGATGCGTTACATGGCCTAAACTGTCATGCACCTCCCTCCCCACACACGTCTGTATGTATTTACTGTGTGAAGAATGAAACTGCGATGGCATCAAGTTCAAGGCTGAGCTACTGTGCCCATGGAGGACCACAGTTCTGCCGGGTTTTATTGTGTCCTGGGGGATAAATGAGTAATTAAAGTCATCTTTTGGATAGGAAACGACTCCGCCGGGTGTTTGCGAGCATTAATAATTTATAGCTGGGCCATCTTTCAGTCAGCAGCTAATTTTTATCTCCCAAATCCAGTTGGTGTTGCCTTCTGTCCGGTGATGAAATAAGTTAAGCACATGATCAGCGTGGTGAGACTAAATGGAAACGTCAGTCCCCGTGAGGCCATGCCAGGACGTGTCTTCCCACTGCTGGGCCACTGGAAGTGAGCAGCGAGTAATTCCTGCTTTGTAGTCCCAGCCAGACTGCTCCCCCGCTGTAATTTCTTACAAATGAACCATTTGGGAAACAATATGTCTGTTTAACTTGTTTTCCATATTTTATGCATAAATCAGCGACAGATTCATCGACTTTGTGTGAAGGACTCTCTGTGGACAGTCACTTGTGAGCCAGATTTAGTACCCAAATTGTACTAAATCTGTACTAAACCTGAATTTCGTATTAAATGGTACCCTATTTGCTGAGTGTCTTCATCCTCAGAACCCTTCTGAGAGGATCACATGACACTATGTGATGGTTTCCCATCGCTCGGGCTCTCACTGTCTTCATCAAACCCAAAATAAGCGCAATGGGCATCGCAGACCACCACATGGCTCCACAGCTCCTCCGCTATTTATAGGGAAATTCCACTACGGAAAAATATGACGGACTGCATTCCATAAATAAGCTGGGAATTGTGGAGAAGTGCATAGCGAAGTCCCAGAAGGCCATGCGAGCATCTTGGGCTGGAGGAGGGGGCGCAGGAGTCTGTGTGTGGCATCCTCCTGGCCTCCAGGGTGGGGGGTGGTGTGTGTGTGGTGATTCTGATTTGGTGCTGAGAGCTTTCATCGTGGGTTTGGTGAAGGAGCTGGTTTCTGATGGTGCACCTGTGTTAGTATGGTTTGGAGGTTTGCTGTTATTTGTGTTAATGCATTCTAAATTCAGTTGTTGATATAATGACCTGTTCCAAGGTGTGATAAGTGGAAACTGTGAGCTATTGGTGTTATTGTTCACATTCATGTGTGTCTATTTCATCTAAGGATGTTTAGGCTCTCGCTTACCAGACCCCCGCCCCCATCTGCAGTTCATCCTTCCGAATAATAAGAGTAGAAAACTGGAAAACCCCCTCACAACAGAAAAATCTCACAAAGTAGTGGGTGCTGCACATAGCAATGACACAAACGAGGCTTCAGATCCCATGGTGGGCTGGAGTATCAAAACTACCAATCAATGCTGGCACCATCATGGGTTTTGAAGCCTCATTAACCGCCAGTATGGATTGGTTAATTCAGGATAATCCCTCCTTCCACAGGTGTTGAAGCCTCATTTGTCCCATCCCTAGCTGTACATTTAATGGCTGCCCCATGTCTTGATGACTTTGAAGCTTTCCCTGAAATTCGACTGATTTCATTGTGTCCTGTACTTTCACACTTTGTCTGGTAGTCATCAAATCACCCCCTGCCGGGTTTCACATGAGCGTCCTGTCAGGACCAGGGTTCCACAGAAGAGCTGGGGCACCGGTGGTCCGAGGTGTTCAGGCCCACCAGGAGAGTAACCAGCTGAGACGGCCGTGATGGACGCCATCTCTCTGACTGACCGACCTTGATAGGCTCAAGGGGCTTTTCCCTAAGGAATATAATCTCTGCACTGTAATTATAGCACCCAAGGAGCTATGAATAAATAGTGTCTGTTTGTCTCTGGTGTATTTTAGGAAGACATTAGTCACATTTTCCTGCCGTCCTTTTTTTTGTGGGAAACTGGAAAGTATGCTGTCTTCTTCTGGGATAATCAGACAAAGAAATTGAAACCAGGATGGTGTAAGTCAGTCTGAGCAGAGCACTGGGACAGGGGGACACTGTCTGTTTCTTTTTTCTCCTGACACCACGTGGAGGACAGCCCGTCTTCTCCAAAGACCATTCTTCTGAACCTCATCTCATCATCTGAATCACCGCAGACCCTCGTTTGACAGCGGTTTACACGCGGCTCACAGTTTCCGCAGAAACAGTCATTGATCTTGAATATGAGATGAACAACAAGCATCTTTGTGATGATGAGACCAGTTCTGCAACCTCTGTTTTCCTCTTTTTCCTTCAGTCTTCTAATAAAACTGCTATATTCGGCATACATTTGTAAAGCCCCTCAAGGGGCTTCTTTACTGTTACAAGTTGTGTAGCCTTTTACCTTAGGCTTTTAGTTCCTACATCCCCACCCCCGCCCAAATCACACTTAACTGTAAACTAGATTCCTGTGTAGCTAGTTTAGTATTGATAAAATGAGAACATGTTTTCGCTCTGCTGATGTGATGTTGGCAAAGATCACTGCCATGTGAGATTTAATGATTAAGTACCAGCTTTTTAAAGGATTCGCTGTAATAATGTTTGCCAGTCTGTCTAAAGTCTTGAGTCAAAGCTGCTAAACAGGATGATTAGACAAATGCTTTGCAAGAGTTAGCACTCAAAGTGAAATACAATCCCAGGTTTACGGTTTGAACATACAGTCTCATTCCCTAACAAGAGTGTACATCATGTTTAATGTGTAATATACAGTAATTATTGAAACATCAGCGCGAAGCAACAGCTTACAGTTTTAATAAGCAGTCTGCCGGGTCCCTCATCCCAACCATAACACAGTCCTCAAAAGGGCACTGAATTGCAGACTCCGGTACTGAAGCACCTCAAAGATGCTTTGGGTTTAAATTTGAGCACGTTGTCGTTCTCCGATTCTACACAGGCTATGTACTGAACTCAAGCAACACCTGTTAGAATTTGAATGAAGCCTAACATGGGTGCTTAAGGATAGGGTTAGTCATCGCAGTGGCATCTAACTCTGCCCTGTGTTCAGTCTCCAGCTAAAGTTTAGAGGGTAACAGCTTGCTCCTGCTGGTGATTTGTTTGGTTATGGCCAGCGATTGGGAAAAGGAAGTGGAGAATTATGACTTCTGCCCTCCAGACATAAATAGTACTGAAATCAACTTTACTCTAGTGTGTAGTCTATGGAGTGTGGGGCTTTAGGTGTGGGGATTCGGCGAGGGAATGTTCACATCCAGATTCTTGCCTTCAAGAGCAAGGGTGAAAGTTAGAGCTGTGAGCATTAGGTATTTGGTATGTCTGCTAGCTACAAGACAATCAAATGACTCAGCAGTCACGTCAGTGAGAATATAGTCAAAGTTGAATGGAAACTTAATTTCAGGCCTAATATTAGCTGACCCTCTGGAAAATTCCTTCTAAATGATACCAAGCTGAGAATAGCGGGAAAATTGTTTAGCATTTTGGTTGACAGTATTTGTAAGAGGTGGGGGGTGGGCAGCGTTGTTTAAGCTGCGTACTGAGGGTCCTGGGAAAAATGGGCAAATTCTTGTCTTTGCAGTTTGGGGGGCTTTAGTGTTTTATGATGTCTGGGTTTCTTCACAGTACAACTAGGAAGTGACTTCAACAGGGGAAAATGTGTCTTGCTGGTCCAAAATACTTTCTGTCTGAATTACTGAACGTTTAATGTAAAATATGCTTTGATAAGTCCAGATTGGTAGACAAAGCCAAGTCTTTCCTTGTGTGGACACAGAATGAATCTTGCAGAAGCAGTTTTACACTTAATGTCGTTGACTTCAGAAACGTGACATCGACCTTTGTCCTCCTCCAGGGAAATCCCACCTGGCCATCGTCCAGAGAGTGAACAATGAGGGGGAGGGAGACCCCTTCTATGAGGTCCTGGGTATAGTCACCCTGGAGGATGTCATCGAAGAAATCATCAAGTCTGAGATTTTGGACGAGACTGACTTGTATAGTAGGTACCAACTGAGAGGCGGTCGCTGTTCGGATCTGGGTACAAAATCCAGTGTTCAAAATGATAAATGCCGATAGGGGGTTCTCAGAACATGCCCAGTCTGACATAGATTCAGGTTTTATTGACACTTGGTATATATTTGGTTACCTTGAATTACAGTCATGTCCGTTTGACATTAGTGTTGCTATTGTACAGTACAATGCAGAATCTGTCTGCTCTTAGCCTCCCTCTGCATCAGAGGGTCTGGGGTCAGCTCCACTGCAGTAGGTGTTGCTGAAAGTCTGTGAGCAGTTTATGACACACGTTTACTATGGTGCTTTATATTTAACTTTCATTGTGACGCAGTTTATTTTAATACTGGTATTCTTTGTTTGATGGTTAAAATATAATTGCAACCTTTTGTTGCAAATACATATTTTAGTCATGAAATAACGTCTGTACGTCTAGTTATATCCCTTATCCCATGATCATACATGTTCAGAAATCTGGATAAAAGGAACTAAATTCATTTGATGTCTGTCCGCACAGTAAAAAAAAAAAATAAATAAAACTAAGCTGGTTTCTAAAGTGCTGATTATGAAATTATGAAAAATGAAATAGAAGATCATCTCATACCTTTCTTCCTGTGGCTGTTAGCAAAATTAGTTTGTTATAAACTCAAAAAAGCAAAACAGCTCAATTTCTATACCAAACGTGCAGTGGGGGATCAACTGCATTTGTAAATTTCGTTTTTCAGCAGACTTTCCCTTTAAGAGGGTGATTTAGTCTAAGATTAGGTTTAATCTGTGTTTTAGAAGCTGGCCCTAAATATATAGTTAAGGACACTACTGAGAAAGCCTCCATATTAAGATCGAAACTGAAGCCATCATCACAGAGGTGTTCCCGTTCCCCCAATGCATCTAACCTTGTTTCCTTGCAGCCGACAACAAAACAAAAAAGAAAATCACCCATCGGGAGAGGAAGCAGGATTTCTCGGCCTTCAAACCCACAGACAACGAGACGAAGGTTAAAATATCACCTCAGCTTCTACTGGCTACACTGCGTTTCCTAGCAACAGGCAAGTGTGGTGCGTTGGTGCTTGAATTGCCCCAGTGTGCCCGGCTGCCTGCTGAGGGGTCAGCGGAGGAGAGGTGGGAGGGCTTTCTGAGTGGGCGACATAGGAAGTCCCCTGCCTCCATGGGGCTGCGTCTGTGCTTGTGGTACCTCAGACACTCTGCCACATGTGCTTTTGTGAAACTGAAAACTCCTGAAAGTTCCTGAGTTAACCAGGCCTTTAACCAGATGTCATCTGTACTTCTCTCAGTAGTTTCAGCTGAGGATAAACCCAGCTGAGAAAAACAGGTTAATTCCTTGTCCTTGAATGTTTTCACGGTCTGAATCAGTTCTGTGCTGAAACTTAAGACTAGGACAAGATTTGTGTGCTGAAATTAACCACAACAATAGAACAGGTTTGAGTGGCCGAGCAAACCTTCTAACTTCATTTTTGAGCAGTCGTCGAAATGACGGTGGTTTCGGTATTTAGTCATTCTCGAATAGGCAGGAGCAGGTCAGTCACCAGCCTGTCTGTTGTCTCGCCCAGCAGAAGTCGAACCTTTCAGCCCGGCTCAGATGTCGGAGAAGATCCTCCTACGCCTTCTCAAACACCCCAACGTCATCCAGGAGCTGAAGTATAATGAGAAGAACAAGAAAGCACCAGAGCACTACCTCTTCAACCGCAACAAACCTGTAGACTATTTCATCCTCATCCTTCAGGTCAGGATGCTGCTCTAGCCTGCTGGTGCTTGGTCCAGGTGCTCACAGCTCTTGAGGGCGTCATCCTCAGGCTCCTGGAAATGGTGCAGCAGTGCAGATTTTTCAGAAACTCCTGTTCTCAATCCTGTTTCTCATAATATGATCTACCGTGATCTTCCAAAGTTATTTTTTTAAGCAAAGCAGATTTTTAAAAATGAAAATGAAAAATGGGTTTTCGTTCTCAAAAGGAGTTTTGTTAGATAACAACTCTGGGATTTAATAAGTTTGAAGATGGCATTCCATAAAATGGAAGAATTGCTGCTAATGTATTGTCAATTAAAATTTTATTAATATATTTTTGTCAAATTTAACATTATGGTAAGGCTAGGGTAAGGATAGTTTTGGGATTATGTTCAAGTTTATGGTTAATGTAATTTGGGTTAAGGCTATTGAGAGAGGTGGCATTACGATAAAGCTTAATGTTTAGATTGAGGCTAGGAGTAAGACTAGCTGTGCTTGGCATTAGGGTTAGAGTTGGCGTTGACTTTAGGGTTATGTTTAAATTTAGCATTAGTGTTAAGTCTTGGGTAAGCGTTAGGTTATGTTTGGCGTTAGGGTTAGATTTGACCTTAGGGACACTATTCGGTTTAAGCCAAGGTTTACTGGTAACATTTTGTTTCAGTTTAGCATTAGAGCTATGTTGCCATTAGGGTTTAGGGTAGGGTTAGTGTTTTGTTTGGTTGTAAGGTTAGGGCTACAGTTAGGTTTGGCATTAGCATTAGGCTTACGATTAGGGTTAAGTCAAGGTTAGGGTTGACTCTGTGCTGTGGAATTTTCAGGCCTTGTCGATTTCCTCTGGGTACTCCAGTTTCCTCCCACAGTCCGGAGACATGCAGTTAGGCCAGTGTTTGCCCTCGGTGATTTTGGTGTTTGTGTGTATGTGCCCTGGGTGAACCCCAGCCCGGGATTGACTTCAGGCTCCCCCGTGACGCTGAGCAGTATAAGCAGATAGAACATCAGTAGCTAATTTAGGCAAGTTTAGAATATTTTCAACATTTAAGGTTTTTCTCCAGCAATTCATAATAATAAAAAAACAAACAAAAGTGTGTTGAAATGATCATATTTTATAGCACTGTACTGGCCTGTGTATATATTAACATACTCCTGTGAATATTGGTAGATATGGACGTGCCTCACATTTATGATATGTGTGCTGCTCTGACGTTATCTGTGATCTCAAAGGGCAAAGTGGAGGTGGAAGCAGGAAAGGAGGGCATGAAGTTTGATGCTGGACCCTTTTCCTCCTATGGAGTGATGGCTCTAACTGCCTCTCCAGGTACTACAGCGCTTGGTTCCATTTCACTTAGTTGTTTTTCTAAGCTTTTTGTCTCTCATGGCCACAGACCACCCAAGTGGGTCAAAGGTTAAGGTTTTCATGTCCGGCATCGACAGTGGAACTTCATAACAAAGAGCATGCTTCACACTTCCAAGTCGGAAGCTTCTTTTGGGACATGAGAATAACTTCCTCTTCTGGCTCCATGAACAATTTCCTATCATAAGATGTAAATATTTTCATTATATTTCTATTGATTAATTCCCCGACTTTGAACAACTGCTAGCTCTCTGGCATCATCTACTGTTGAATTTATGAACTGCACCTATTTAATCAACATTACAGTATTCACAAGTGATACTAGATCATGTACTGAACTTTTGATGCAATCTTCACAACACTGAAAGTGTATTGCATGATACTCCTTTGTCTCTGTACTTTAATATTGGACTGTTAACTTTATAGCTTTAGGATTTGGTGATCACAGATTGAAATGATATGAGGTTCTTTGTTGTGTGCCCCATGCTGTATTGTGCATTCTGCTTTGCCAAAGTGAGTTTCTGAAATGTTGACAAGAGCAGACCGTTTTCTGGAATGACCTAGCTTACCACAATACGGTACTGAGCTGCGGTCCCGTACTAAGCCTCGATCCCATACTGAGGTGCAGTCCCGTACTAAGCCATGGATCCCGTACCAAGGTGCAGTCCCGTACTAAGCCATGGATCCCGTACCAAGGTGCAGTCCCGTACTAAGCCATGGATCCCGTACCGAGGTGCAGTCCCGTACTAAGCCATGGATCCCGTACTGAGGTGCAGTCCCGTATTAAGCCTCGATCCCATACTGAGGTGCAGTCCCGTACTAAGCCATGGATCCCGTACCGAGGTGCAGTCCCGTACTAAGCCTCGATCCCATACCAAGGTGCAATGCTGTACTAAGCCACGATCCCTTATCGAGGCGCGATCCCGTACTAAGTCTTGATCCTGTACTGAGCTCTGTATGACCACATACTGCTGGTATCGGTACTTTCTCAGTGCTGCATTCCAGCTTCCCCTCCTGACACTCGCTCCCGTGTTTCCCTCTTTCCTCTTCTCTCCAGTTCCCCTATCCCTGTCTCGCACCTTGGTCAGTAGGGCTGAGTCACTAGCGGGATCGCCAGGTACAGTACCACCCCTCTCCCACATCTCAGAGTCTGTCAGTATCTCCATTCTGCCATCTGACCAACCCATCCTCTTCCTTTAAGAAAAACTCCTGATCAAAGTTCTTAGTTTCACTTTGCCTAAAGGTATCAGCTAAGCATCTACATTTAAACATAGAACTTCGACAGTTTAAGGCACTGTGGTTCTATATGAGCAGGGAAACCATTTCAGCTCAGTAACCTTCTGAGTAAGAAAATGAAGGTAAAACAGTATTCACCGCCCCAGACCCCACTCAGTTTCACCCTGGTGGTGTGGCAGTGATGTATAGTCACACAGCCAGGTCTGTGAGCAGGGAAATGTAGTGCAGGCTTCTGCTGGCACAGCAGTACAGACAGTACCACGTTTGGTGAACTCTCTCACCCTTGACGCTGTTCACCCCCTCGGTGAACTGGCCTTTCTGGCCTCTCTCAGTGAACTCTGAGGCCAACTCGGCCCACATCTGGTATGGTGACCTTCGCAGCAAGAATTTTCCGACTGCCGAATTACATCAGTTCCCGTGCCTAGGGATTGCGGGAAAGGTAGTGTCCCAGTCACATTTACTCTGCAGGCCTTGTGTATTGCACTGGGGCACCTGAATTTAAGCAGACATCCAAACTAGGATTATATACATTCCATCCAAATTACAGTTCAGAAACTGCCCTTGGGACGCCTTTTCAACGTTTCCTTTAAGAAGTGAAAACATAAGCTGTCTTTAATTAAAAAAAGTATTCCCACTGAAACGGTCATTTTATCACCCTCCTTCACTGCTCGTTTTGGTTTTTGAGGTTGTTTTCCGCTAAGTCAGCAGAGTAGCTGTATCTTCTCATCTTCCAAGCCGATGGGAAGCAGATTGGGGCAGAACAATGAAGGCCCTCTTGTCCTTTGACCGAACTACCTTTCACCTACTAGAAACTAGCAGCGGACAGGGAGCTCCACCTAGTGGTGATATTAGTTTTTTGGTGAATTTTAAAGAAAGCCTTGGAAATCCATTAAAAGGGTAACGGAATATTAAACTAGGTGATTATTTAATAGGTTTTTGTTTAAATATAAATGGAATTTGTGTGTATTAAATAACTCATGGTCTTGTTTCTTAAATGCCAATAAGAAAAATTATACCGGTTTCTCTTTGGCTGGCATTTGCCAGTCTACTTGTTTATCTTGTATTTGTCAAGTAAATTTAATAAGTAATAAAATAGTAAATGGGTATTGATCAGAACGGTAATGTGATGTCCAGTTTTTTTTCCTATTATATACAACCTGACATTTTTCTGCTTTGTGTGCCAAGCAGAGAATAAGTCTCCCCCGAGGTCATTCGGGCTGAACCACTCAGACTCTCTGAACCGCAGTGACCGCATCGATGCCGTCACACCCACCTTGGGCAACAGCAACAACCAGCTGAACGCCTTTCTCCAGATCTACATGCCAGACTACTCAGTCAGGGCTGTCTCAGACCTTCAGTACCTAAAGGTGAAGAAAGGAAGCCTGCAGAGATGATTTAACTCTAATTTATACCAATGGGGAAAGCCCTCCGGTGGTGAAAATTCAGTATTGCAGTGAATCTTAAGTTGTAGGCAGCCTGAGTACTACACACCTCTCAAAGCCTCAGCAGTACAACTATTTACTGTGGTTTAAATGTACGTCAAATGATCCTGATTTTTTCATTTAGAGAGAAATTAAATTTGTAATGTTTTGTGTCTTAGCACATTGCTCAATACTTGTCTTCCAGTGAACATTAATTTAGTTCACCTTTGTCCTTTTCAGTACGCCAGAAATTGATGAGTATTACAATGTGGGCCGCGTCCCCACAGTGTAGAAATGTTGTTTAAAATAAACTGGTAATAATACAGATGGCAGGTGACTGCATGACACTGTGCTGACCCCCCACCCCCCTCTGTTGTTCAGATAACACGGCAGCAGTACCAGAACGCCCTCATGGCGTCTCGCATGGACAAGACCCCCCAGTCCTCGGACAGCGAGTACACCAAGCTGGAACTGACTCTGATGGAACTGCAGGAAGGCATGCCGGATGAGACGGCCAACCTGCTGAACCAGCAGCAGAACTGCGTGGCACATAACAAGTCGAACCACACGGCGCACAGCGAGGGCTGCGTGTGACGCGGGGGCGGGGTGTGCCCCCCAGGACAGGCCACACCCACACATCTGGCTGCATGGCTGCATGCCCCCAGACCAAAGAGTTTGGTCTCCTTTTCTTCAGGCCTATGTGACAGAGGACATAAGCAGGATGACAAAATGGAGTACGGCTTTGAAGAAATCTACCAACCAAGAATGTTTTAATGTATTGTTTTTAATGTGTATTTTATTTATTTTATAAATGTATATATCTCTATTTTTTGTATTTAGGTGTGTGTATGACTATACACGCACACACTTTTAGACATGCACTCATATCTATGTATGTGTCTGAGGTTTTTTTGCAGATTTATACATTACAAAGTTTTTAATCGGGCTTATGGTACAGTACGTTTTCACCTGTTTAAAATTGACATTATTGCCTTTCAAATCATATTAATGTTTTTAACAAGTGCAATGAACCACATTTTATTTATAAAATTATTATTAAAATCACTCTTTTTGTAAAGTGCATATATGTACATTTGTTTCAGCGCTGGTGTACATTGTGGGTTATCAGCAAGATAAGCGTTTGTTGCAAGAGAAACACGAGTGAGGCATCTTTAATCTTTACGCCATCCCGGTGCCTTCGGTGGCCGGTGTCCTATTTCGTACCTACACCAACTCCTCCCCCGGGTTGCCGCTTGTTTGGTTTGCCACGAGTTGCATTTGCTTGTTAATTCCCTGATAATTGCATTTTAGACAACTGCATTTCTCCAGCATGCTTAGTGCATAATTAAGTTCACAGAAACATTCAGACTGAGTTATTAAAAAAGGCCTCCTGTACATAAATTTCTCAGATGTATATCATATGTTGACATGAAAGTACGTATGAAAACATAGTATTTTCTGTCGATTTAGTTTTATTTTTTACACTGGATACATTTAGTTCTATTTGGCAAAACTCAACAAATGATGTTTGTGTGTTTCTTGTAATAACAAAAATTGTTACTCTAATTATACCACTGCCCAATGCCTTGTTTTTACGTTGAATCTCTAGAATGTTTCTTTATAGATAATTGCTATTGACTGGGTTTATAACTGAACCTTATAAATCAACAGATTTTATTAATTATTTCTGTTTGCTTAATTTTGTATAGTGATTGTTTTAGTTTTTCCAGGTTATTTTATGCAGGTTGAGTTCAAAAGTTTTCCTTCTTCTACTTACGGGTTATTAGTGTAACTCCTGCTAGGGGTCTTCTCCTTTCTGTTTAATACAGCTCATTTAATTTAATCTAGTTTAATATCATGCTTAATTAAAGGGGTAGACTGTAGCTTAGTTTAACACTTATCTGACCACCCCTGGGTTACTTTAGTTTCAGTGCCAGGGACAAAACTGGGTACATCTGATCTCACCTGCCTCTTACAGCCTGATACTTGAAAATGATTTTTGTCCCAAAGCACTTGTTTGGAAATGCAACGTGCCACTATATGGTCGTACACTTTGGTTTATTTTTTTTTTTCCTGCTAGCCACTCCAGCACCAAAACTTTGTGTTACAGTACTGTTTAATCAGAAATAAGTATAGTCTGGTGTGAACATAAATAGAATCTTTACAAATCCTGGATTTTGCAAATGAAACTAAGCTTTTTGAGCAAACCATGGAGTTAACCAAAACACTTCTCTCATGCACAAAGCGGTTTTTTCTACCCAATTTCTCATTTCACAAACTAAGATCATCTTCACTCGACTGTCATGCTGCTTAATGTCCATTTAGTGCAATGATAGCAGTAATTAAACACTGCTTTGTTTGTTTTGATTACATGGTATATGCAAGAATAAAAATCCAATGTATTTTAGTTGAGGGTGAACCAACCTGTACAATGGATTAAAAATAAAGGTACAAATCACTGATATTGGGAAGGATAAGATGATTCACAAGCCTAGGATTACATCCATTTCAATTCCCAATGCTGCTTCTATTTACATACATTTTTATATGGAAATTAGATGGTCATTGTTCCCTATCTATTTGCTGTGTCAGAGAAATGTGTGTTCATGTGCTGGTCTTGAACTTGTATAGCATATGTTAACAACATAAACAGTTTATTACACACATCAACACACAAGGCTGATTTAAATGTCCTGAATCCTGACTCTCAAAGAACATGCCATAGGCACAGTAACAGCCTTTAATGTATGTGTTGCTCCAGACCATTATCCATTATTTTGTGTGAAGGGAAATCATTTATTTTTTGTAGGTATTCTGTTAGGGAACAAAACAGACTAAATGTTCTGTAATGTACTTGGCCACTGTGCTTAGGTTTCTGGGAATTACCCCACGTAAACAAAAGGAAAAAATCTTTTCGATCTTCTTGTAAATTACTGCTTAAGAAGTAATTTATGGCACAACTATTAGTTAAAATGGTAGGTCATCAAGTTCTCTTCAAACTGCTGCTATTTCAGAACAATCTAAATACATAGTCGTCTTCCCCGGTACTGTAAAAATGTATCATATCAACCTGAGGAAAACATTAATTGACTGGTTGGTGTTGTTACTCCAATAAAGAGTAAATGATTAACAAAATGATTGCCAGTGGCAGCACATTTCTTCCTAACGAATTACTTACTTGAAAAACAGTTTTGATTTTGCAGTTACAAAACATGTTAATATTTTGCTAAATATTACATTTTGTGACAGACGAAGGAAGAGAGACAGGAGGTACAGTGAATCTTGTGACCTAACTGTCGTTGGTTATTCAGCTATTGTTTCTATCTTGAATCAAACGGTTTTTCTTGTTTGCACCATCTGAACCATCTGCTTGTGGTTTTAAATCGTTTAAGCCAAGCAGTATTCAGCACAAATACTTTATCCCCAATGAAATAATGGCAGCCTCTCCATTTTACAGACACCATGTCTCTAAAGTACAACTCTGAGGAAAGTGAGAGATGAAATTTGGTGGTGAAAGGTGGGTCTAAATTAAACGTACACTGTATGTGTTACCCAAGACGTGGTGTAGATGTTGGAAATGCTTGCATTCAGCATTATTACATACCTAAGCATGCATAAGATGGGTAATTTATGACGTAGTACATGATCGTTTTCATCTATCCATATCCCTTTCACGATGTACCCCAGTCTGCAGCAAAGGAAGGTGGGTGGTTGGATGGATAAATGCATGATCAATCTTCTTAAATCAGTGCTGCGGGATATGTATAAATACCTGTGTTTGTGTAATAGGTCTGAGAACAGCTTTTACATTAAAAAAAAAAAACAAACAAACAGGGTTAAAACTGCTTTATTGTATATGGGGAAATATATGTTTGGAAACAAAATACACAAGTTTCTTTAAAACTAAAGCATACATAGTTCAATTTAAAAATGAAATGAAAATCGGCACCCTATGTGTTTTGTGATCTGGTGAGAAGGAAAAACGATGTACTGATAGTAGCCCTTAAACTGTTCTACTGTGTTAAACGGTGACTGAAGAAATGTTTACTTCCACACACTTCTTCAAAGTACTAACAGTTAAAAAAGGGATAAAGGGAACGATTCATCTCTAAAATATGGCAAGAACATGAGATAAGTATATACACAGAGGATCAAACTATCAGGTACACGAGAACTTAAAATGAAAAGTACACTCGAGCTATTGGTGCCATTTCTAATGTAGGATTATGAACTTGTGATTATTCACATTAACCTTTTACAATTTTAAATGAACCTTTATAGTTTCCTACTGCTATTAGTTATAAATTTGCCCAAATCACACTTGTACTCCCTTTGTTTTTTCATTTACTGCTCTAGCTTGAAATGCTGCCTGAACACACACAGCCTGCTGCACGGCTGACATTCCTGCTGCAGAGCAACCCAAGCCCCACAGACAGGGCCTAGATTCAAATATAACCACGTTTGTACAACTACAGTAATTTCCTCCAAAACCTACCTGTACGCAATGCATACCGATGTTATGCACCTGACTGACAACTGAAATGTCTTTTCGACTGGTCTAACAGTTCTCTCCATTTACTTTTCCAATGTCTATTCTTCACCTTTGTCTTTTTCACCCAAAATCCCCATTAGCCCCACAAGCATATTAGCGTACACAATTCTGATGGCAGAGGGAGGACAGCAAATATGATCCTGCCTCCCAGCATGCCTTGCAAACAGACCAGTCAACTGTGAAATCGAGTTCAGTTTCCACACCGTTTCGACAGTGCTGAGAAATGCAGGCAGGCAGCATTCAGCACTCCACATTTTTCTGTGTTCCTACCAGACTGCGTAAGGCCTGACGGCTGCCACGGCATGCGGCAGCAGGGTGTCACTTGTAAAGTGACTTCTTCGTTAGGTAAACTGACATGACTGGTCTTTGGGCAGCATGCAGCAGAAGGGGAAACGGCGTTACACGCCCTGCTTCTCTTTCAGCTATACTCAGTAACAGAATACAGAGTCTCCCCCACGTACAAACAGGGTCGCTTCCGAGTGGTTGCTCGCACATCCAACGTATACAGTATCGTACAGTACTGTAGTGTATACACACGTGTGAACATCGAGTAACCTAGAAGTGTACATGGATCAGCATTAGGCTCAGCGGCACCCAACGCTGTCGCTGATCTTCCAGCCAAATGCTTAGCCTTTTTTCAAGCTCTTCCATCACTGCTCTACGTCTCTTACTGATTACGGTAGATTGCATCGGCACTGAACTTTTCACGTGTTCCATAGTCTTGTCCCTGTTATTTAGAACTGTGCTGATGGGGGAACGATTCATGTTGTATGAACGGGCGACGTTCACCATCTTTTCACCTCACTCTACTTTCTTTATTATGTCCACTTTTGCTTCCATTGTGATGTTCTGGCATTTCTTAGCACTACCACCTGCATCACCACAGCTTTTGTGCTTAACACCAGACATACTGGGGGTATGATGATCTCCAATAACACCGAATTTGTGGAGAGAGCACATGCACACGTACGAACGATGCCGACAGAGTGACGTACTATTGTTTACAGGGCAAATTGTCCGTATCATCAAAAGTTTGCGACACGAATGTTCGTGTGTAGGGGAGTCTCTATACTGATTTTGCACCGAATTTCAGGCAACCCTGCTTCTCCGTCAGTTACACTCAGTAACGGAAAACTGAACATAAAAGAATAAAACAAAAAAAATCTGAAAAACCCAAACAAATGTACTTCATGTACTCAAAATGAACTGCACAAGTTTGTGAAAAACATTGCAAGGTTTTGTTTTTTTTTGTTATTTTGAACTCTAGAACTGGTTGAAAATAGTACAAAAAAAATCTGTAGCAAACGACAGTATCGTTCTGAATACTGTCTAAAAATAGGCTAATCCTTGAAACACCTGTACAAAGAATGACGTGTAGAACTGGATGATGGGCAACCTGCATGGCTGTTTGCTGTAGAATTTAGGTTGCCAAAAGAAAATATTTCCCTTGAATCATGTCCAAAGTTAGCCAAAATGAAATTATGTTGTGAGGAGCTATATAGCTCAGGTTATTAATATCATATGGGTCATACATTTGTATATAATGGAGCATTAACCTTATTTAGATCATACATGCATACAGTATACTGTGAATTTTAAAAGCCTAGGTCCCCCATGTAAGCCTCAGAGATCACATCATGGAACCTCTCACCATGTGAGTACAATACCATAAGACAGAACCGTTCTGCATTTCAGAACATAATCAGTGAAGCTAGTCCCCCCGCCCCCCCCCTGCCCCTTGTCTTTGTATGGCAGCAGGATACGTGCATATCTGCCTACGGCAGTCTGAATTTCACAGCTGGATCGGAATTTTTGTGCATATGTTGTGGATTCAAACGTAAAAAACAATGCCTGCTAATGAATGACAAAGTCGTCGTTTCCACTGCGACGGGACAATTCAGTATGGATGGTTTTAGCCTCAGAATGAAATTACTAAGTGAGTTTGGTCTTGAAAAAAATCTGCTCATAACTTGTCAGAACCAACAAAATGAAAACAATAAAAATAGATGAACTTTCCGTATCTGGCTGCCCGGTTCCTCAAAGCCAAACGTGGCTTCTTTTCATATATGAACACCGTAAGTTGGGGGAAAATGAATTTCGATGTATGAAGCATGCCAGTAATGGGCACAATCTCATACCCCTTCAGGACTACAGATTTGCGATGGGGTTCCTTTACAGAAACAAAAGGGAATCGAACCTGGCTCTCACGACTGACAGATTATTCTTCTTCCTCCTCCTCTTCTTCCTCCTCTTCCTCTTCCTCATCATCATCTTCATCATGGCAGTGTGTGATCTCCTGGGGCGTCTGAGGGAACAGGTTTGGGGGCTTGATTTCACTGATGGAGCGAGTCAGCTGGTTCCTTTTGCAGTCGGAGTCCTTGAAGTCGACAGAATGGCGGTTGCGTGTGGCCAGTGGAGACTCAGTGTCGTTGACATCGACGTGTGCATGCTCCACCGTGGATTCATGGGGCATCTGGGGGGATGACCAGACAGCAGCTCAATCTTTACTGACCAGATCCTCTGGGCTAACTTTCCGTAAAATGTTTGTGTCAAATGTCCTTCCAGTAAGCTTTTTGCCAGTTGAGGCTGGCCCATTTCTCTAAGCTTTTAACAGACTTGCACCCTGCAACAGTCAGACGACTGACTGATATCATAAACTCCAGTTCATATTTCACTTTTCTGTGCTACTGCACGGTCCACGTGAGGGGCGTGACATAAATTTCATCACTGGGGGTGTGCGTGCGAACTGTGCGTGCGAAGACTTTAAAAGAACAGATGTCGATGGAGAAGGAGTAGAGGAAGAGAGAATTCATCACGGACGCCTTCAACGGAGGCACCCACCCATTTACGACTTGTCTGTACAGGAGCACAAAGACAAACCATCTTCTGGCTGTTTGTTTTCTTCATCTGCACATGCCACCAGAGGCCAAAGCAGATCGCTCTCGGTCTCCATTGTGTGGGTGTTGTTGTATGCTTCTGTTTTCAGACCTCGAGAACGGCATGTGCCCTCTGCTGGTCTCCTGGAATATCATCACCGCCAACCGCGACCGTGTACATACACTGACAAATGTAGCATGAGCACGAAGGCCCACGTGCTCGACCGTGACAGGGCACAGAAAACTGAAGTATGAATTAGGCTTTATACTCAGCCTTTCCACACCTGCTGATGGCAAACCGTGTCAGCCAGCATAACAAAGTAACCGGTAAGGCATCCCCTCCCTCGGCAGCACCTGCGCATGGTCATACTCAGTGAGTCTGTGGTGCCAGTTCTCACTTCTATAGCCTCACACAGCTCTCTTCTGCTTGGCCTTTCCCAAAATGCTCCGATATCTCTGGTAACTCCAGAGTTCCAGGGATTAAACGCTAGCTTTTATTCCTATTTATAAGCTTGCCATTTTTCACCTCCTGTCCATTTCTCACCGTATCAGGAGTAAAAAGTCAATCGGGATTGCAGCAGTATTTTACGGTCGACGCAGAGCAAACCGAGCTGCGTCATTGTGATGAAACAGTCAGCTAAGCAAAAAAACACGACTGGATTGGAGGTCCTACACCCGGCTGGTACAACAGAAACCCAGTTAAACTGAATGCCTAGCCATATAGCCACATTACGTCTCCACTGATGTGAGCTTTATAACAGGTCTGTTCCTCCTCATTGTCCAGTCAATTCACTACCTGAGTCACAGATTCTTTAGTTGGATCGACCAAGAACATTTTTTTATGGTACTTTGCTTACCAGCTGTTCTCCAGAGGGAGAAGACTTCCTTTAACAATGAACCGCAACCTCCCAGATGTTACTGGTTAAAAATATTCACGCAGGAAACATGAACCCCCCCAGAGAGAAATGCAGACGCTTTTCTTGTGGTCTGGTGCAGTAACCCCTAACCCCCCCAGACACTCACCAGCACGTGAGCGGCTCGGAACAGGTAGCTGAATGGGTAGTAGAGCAGGTTTATGAAGGAGGCTGCGTAGAGGTCGGCGTAGCGCATGACCTGCGAGGCGAAGAGAGTCTGCCGGGAGCCGCTGCGAAACAGGCTTCCCATCATGCCGTAGCACATGTCCATGTCGTGCGTCACTTTCTGCAAGAGACGCGAGTCATGAGGGCCTGGTGCGCACCCCAGGACTGCACCCATGAGGACGGTTTGTGGAAAGCGAAGCAGGAATGTTCCCGGAAAACTTACATCCTATTTTTGAGGTGAATACTTTGTACAGATTTATTGCGTGTACTCGTGATTTTACACAGAGGCCGCTGGAGGGAATGGGCGGGACGCTGCTTATCCCCAGCAGACAGAGACACGTACCTTGATGCGTCTCTGGATCGTGCTGATGTCCGGCCTCTCATTGCTGCTGCTGTCCAGGTGCCTGGTGACATAGGGACATTAATGTAAAAACAGACCAGGCCCAATGTGCTCTTACCCTTGGACTTTTGGGGGGGGGGCTCTACTCACTTATAGAGCTCTGCCAAAAAAATATCCAAGCTCTGCAGTTCCTCGAATATAGCTGAAAGAGAAACGTCAGCGTGAGCAAGTTGGGCGTCAGTCGTGCAGCTTCCCCGCCCACCCCGCCCCCGGCCGACAAACCTGCTTGAGCCTACA
>JAACJT020000035.1:4693878-4738297 GCA_009936485.2 Gymnarchus niloticus
CTCACAGCTCTTGTCGGTCCAAACATGCAGCTCCTGGGCCAGCTCAGGGATCACCAGGAAGGTCCTCCAGCCCTGCCGTTTCTTGGACTTGAGGATGTCTCCGAAGATGTGGTCTCCGATGTACAGGATGTCTTTGCCCTTCGCCCCCAGCAGGTCACACACTATGTCAGAGGAGCCTGCAGGTGACACAAATTCACGTAAGATATTGTGATGCCATTTCTGACAAATGGTGGAATGGGACATGAAGGCATGGACATTATGAAGCAGGCAGGTAGGTGAGGTAGCTCCGGTAGATGAAAAATAAGAATAATTTTTGCTAAACAATATTTAAACCTGCAGTAGATTTTCACCTTCAGGTGATTGCTGATGATTATCCATACTAAAAGATGACTTTAATAACCGGGCTGCATGCTAGGGCCCAGGGAAGGGCCAGATACAAGGCAGCCTGTGGAGTGGAAAAGCCTATTTTTACCTCCAGAGTACACGATGCCGTGCTGCAGGGGCCCCGTGTAAGTCCCGATCTTCAAGCGGCCTGTCAACTGAAACAGAGGCACATGTGAGTTAGACGGGAAGCGGTATTCGGCAGAGAGAAAAAGATGACTTGATACTCACAGTGTCCACCTGTCTCAGCACGGTCCCCTCTCCGAAGAACAGGGGCTTCCTGGCGTCCACTAGGATCAGATCGAAGTAGGACTGCCAGGACCGATGGGTGGTCCCCACCTGAATGAACCAAGACAGAACCCACTCAGTGACCAGCCCTTACAGGTGCTGGATCCACATCCACCAATCAGGAACCTCCTCTGGTGCCCTCATAGGTTGTGAACAGGGAGCCTTACAGGCAGCCAGAGTGGACCTAACTGTAGGAGTTATAGACGTCCACACTGCTGCTGCTGGACATAGGCACTGACACTCAGAGGCCACTTTATCAGGCATTGCGAGCCAAGACTGGGTAAGACCCATTCTTCAGACTTCAGAACCGCTTCAGCAACAGACAAGCTGTGTATTCAAAGAAGCCATTCTTTACTCAGCTATTATTTTTGTACTTGTGGTGGGCTTCAACAAGTCTGGCCAGTCTAGCTTGACCTCGCTCACTAACCAGGTGCATACAGCCTCAGAAATGCCATTAGCTAGATTTTGTCATCATCGCGCCATTCTCTGTAAACCCTGGGCACCGTACTGCATGAAAATCTGAGGAATTCAGCTGAGAGCAGCACGTACAGAATGAAAAATTACATCGTCTTCATAGTTGCTTATATCAGGTGTCCTAGTTATTTTAATGCTTAGTTGAACAGTAGCTGAACCTTTTGACCCAGTCTGCCTGTTGCCCATATGGGGTTTCAGCCACGTGATTCACTGTTTGAAGCAGCAGCCTGTGTGCACTAGCAAGCAGCTGTACCTAATAAACTGGCCACCAAGGGTAGCTGTAAAGGTATTAGCTAAGCAAGCAACAAACATACAAACAAGCTAATATTTTTCCACTAACCTTTGGCCCATGAGGAAAATCAAATAGGTATGTCATAATTTTCTGGAAGAAAATAAAATGATCAGTTTTACTAACAGCTGGAAAAATATATTATACGGTATACCTCACAGCAGAACAGATTGTTCTGGACTCACGTCGGTGTATTTATAGTCACTGTTAGTGGCCAGGAACACCTTGCCAACTTCACTCATACGGCTCAACAGAAGAGGTAGCTTTCCCTTCGTAGAGAAGAAGAAAGAAGGTCAAGAACAGCAAACGGGAGATTCAGACCTATACCTCAGAAAGGCTTTAATCTTATCGAGGCCGGAGTGGATTCAAACCAAAGCCTAACTGGTTGAGGGGGGGTTTTCGACAGCTGCTTGGTCCCGTTCTGTAATGGGAGTTTGTGTGCACAGTCTATCTATTAATAAGATAACATTCAAGTCAGCTTTTAAAGCATCCAAATAAAGGAAAACAGCAAAGTTTTGAAATTTGCCTCAAAAAAAGGCTGATTTTTGAATTGCCTTAATTTTCTTGAAAGAGTGTGCGATATGCATGACATATCTCCCGCTCTGTCAAGTTTTCTAATTAATTGTGCCAACTCCTATTCATAATATATCTTGATTAATGAATGCAATTTGGAATGGAAAAATGCTGTTTAGGCTTCTGATAATTGCTGCATTAGCATAGGTTGGCCATGCATGTGTTTATTACAGAGCTTACCCAGTAGTGATGTTGCAGCAAAATTGGAACACTGCAAACCATCCATCTATTTAACCATCCATCCATCTGAAACATCTGCCTCATGTCTAAATTAATATTAAGTCAGTAATAGTCTCTTACAGTAAGCCAGTGTGGAACAAATCCACTGTAAGTTTGCTGTCGTTCTAAATCAAAGTCTCATCTGAATTTCATTGTAAGCAGTTGGAGCCGTTTTTCACTGCTGCCAAAACTTAACCACTTCAAAACTTTGATAAGTGCTTAACATTGTAAGAAATGAACAGGTTCAAAGTGAAATCGCACCTGTATGTACTGTATAATGTATTGACTGTGGCAGTTTATCAAATTCAGATCTCATGCTGTCAAAAATCCAAAACATCTGTAATCAGTAAACATAAAAGGAACACTCTATTCAAAACCATTGCATTTTCTAACACATTTATTCGATTTATTAAATCAAAAACATGGATGAATGCACTTGGAGGATTTTCCCCTCATGTCGTTTATTTGATCCCGCGGATGTAAAAACTAAGTGTCAAAACCTTCCAGCAGCAAATTATATTTGAATGAAGCCACATGAAATAATACAATATTTACTTACATCTTTTACCACATACTTCTCAAGGTTTTCTACAGTTTTTTCCTTTAAAGTTCCCTAAAATGTTTGGGGAAAAAAAGATTTAAAAAAAAAAAAAATGACGAGATTATGGAATCCATAATATGTTGTTACATATATATTAAATATTCATGGACAGGGAGAGAAATTGACACACAATAAAGGAGCTGCAGTACCCACATAATACAACAATAAAACCCAAAATGATTGACGACTGCAATGGTGAGGGGGCGTGGCACCGTCACGTGACATGCACATTCATTCATTCATCAGGGCCTTATTATCTTATTATCTCCTATGAGATACCCGAGGCCACACCCCACTGCATCCCTGTCGCTGAAATGGCCTCCTCCCCCTGCTCCCGCTAACCCCCCCTCCCAATCTCCATTCCCACCCCGTGTGCTTCTCCTGGCCACCGTACCTTGAAGTGAACCCAGTCCACAGCATCCCGGACATCCTGGAACATGCTCTTGTAGGACATGAAGAGATCGCCGTCCTTAAAGCCTTTCTCACAACTGAGGGGGCAAACGAGAAGAGCAGGGCCTTGTGATGACTGAACTGAACCGCACACACTATAGAGTTTCTCACATGCTTGCTTTAAATGAGACAGTCTTCCCTTGTTTGAGGTGTCCAGCCAAACAGGAAAGCTTTCTCCCCCTAAAAGACCAACAGTCATTTCAGAGGACGTGCATCCATTTCAGATCACAAACAGTCAGATCACAAATTTCCTCTCTCAGAGTGAGTATTATTGCATTTCATCTTTGCATCCAATAATGCGATGCAATTACGCAAGAGGCTTACGCTAGGCTACTCATTTAGAAGAGGAATCAGAAATGCAAGGGAAAATTTGATTTCACCATGCGGTCGTTTAAGAATTAGTAAGTACATGCAAGTTTTCTGGCATTATGCTAAAATCTGTCATGCAATGCCCTATTGATGAGACACAGAAAGTTTCAGAAGCAGTGTGCAAACTTCAATAATAAAAGGAAGGAAATTAAAACTCCAAGAAAAGAAAAAAAAAGTGCAAAACAAAAAATGGGCAAAACTCCCTTGCAGGTCAGAGGGCATCTCCTTCTCTCAACCAGACTGATTTGTAAACAGCCATCAGAGTAAACAGACCACCACCCCCAAAGAGGGCTCTCGCTTTTCACTTCCCCGCCGTACACAGTTTATGCCAAGAGTTTTTAAAGGTCCCATTTGTACGTCTTCTTTTTCGTCTCTTTTTGGGATGACTCATCGGCATCTCAGAGCACCCGTTATACAGAAGCATTTTCCCAGTCGAACAGCCGCACGATCTTACCTTGCATATCTATCACAGTTGGTAAAAAAGTCTACCAGGCATGCAAGGAGGTAGGTCTCTGAAAGTACAAGAGGGAAAAAAAAAAAAAAAAAAAAAAGGCATTTAACATAAAAACATTTAAAACAAGGCTGAAAAGTTCTCTCTTTTAAACATAAACACAAATTCGTGTATTGTCTTCAAAGACATATAGCCATATGTTAGCGATGTCCCGTAATGACACGGCACGTAATCAAGCTGGCCCTACGGCGTCACCTGGCAGGTTGAAGAGGGTGTTGAGGATGTAAAAGCGTTCTGTATCATCCCGCTGAATGAACTTGTTGGGGTACAGCTCTCGAATGTCGGGACTGAAGGACAGAGGTGTGAAGACGTCAGCGTGGCACGGTTCAGTGTGCCGGCAGAGCACTGCCAAGGCCACCGTCGTAGGAGAGTGTGGTGAAGGGACTCACCCCCGCAGGAAGTTAAAGCCGTGGACACAGACCAGGATGTTCCCATAGGCATCCACCTTCAACAGGTTCCCATACATCGTATCAAACACGAGGCCCCTTTATCGGGTAAGGAAGACGGCGACAACACATTTTGGACGCGTTACTCGATTATTCTTAATATTCTCATTGTTTTAAGAATAAATTCCCCAGATCTTACATAATCGTGATAAATCTCATTCATTTACACTGACTTTACTGCTAAGGTTTACTCAAATGACTAAAAGAGCAGTCCAAATTAGCGCATATACAGACTTGGACTGGAAACTCAGAAACATGAATATACTGCAAAGGCTTGTAAAAAAAAAAAAAAAAAAAAGCCCCTTTGACTTGCCAGGTATCTTGAGATGCAACTCCTGCATGCGGCAAAACATAAGGGACACCCAATACGAGGATCAGAAAACAGACTATTTTAAACATACGTCAGTGCTTCAATGCGTTCTTCTTCTTGCCGTGCTAGCATCATGTGTTTCCCTTGAGCTTCCTGAGTGTGTATGACTGAAGATGCATGACCCTCACCTGGTAGGGAAAGTTGGATCATAGACAAAGCTGAGGAGCTCCTGGGGATATCCAATTGAGACCAGTCGCTCCACGGTAAGATCAAAACCCAGGGATTCGTACTCTGGAGACTTGTATACTACAGGTGGATAGATAAGCTACTGTCAGGGGAAGCTCTGCTTTTAAAACACAGACCCCTTTAACTCCAGCTTTGTCCTCTGTTGAAACACCCACCTGTCAAAGAGCATCCTTGAAGTCAAGATTAGTATTATGGGAAATAATATGCAACTAGTTCAAGAAAACTTGTAAAAAAAAAAAAAAAAAAAAAGCATAATTCAAGATGAATTAAGCCTATTTAAATAAGTGAAACAATGAGATGAATGTACCAATGCTGAAAACACTGGGTGTAATATTAACAAAAAAAGAAAGTCCAGGTTCTTCCATGATGTTTTCCTGGTCATTCAGTCAGACTTTTGGACGGAGATCCATGTTTGGCATTCCTAAAATGTGAAGGGATTTTGGTACATGGCTGAGTCAACCCACAGATTCACTGTTCAATTCACCCGCTCATCGAATAAAGCGAGAAGTGAACATGCCAAGGCAGCGAGATAATGGCATATGCATGAGCATCCTGGGGGTCCGTGGCGCTGGGTCTGGCCCTGTTCCAGACAGACCATTTGGCCTGAAACTTGAGAGGAAAGTCGGCCGCAGCCCCAGGCTCAAACAATGCCAAATATTGTAGGCCTGTTCTGAAAGCTGATGTGAACGACATGCTTGTACAGCGTCCCGGGGCGGGGGGGGAGGGGGTTATTTTGACCAGATTCCTCCTCGGGCACCATGAACCCCAAGAGCCAGGCTTGGCTACAAAAGCAACTATTTTGAGGAGGTCCCTTTTCGTCACTTGTTTTTTTCTGAAGTGCAAATCTTATTCGACCTTGAAAAGTTGTAGTCCGATCCCTACCCTATAAAAGTGTTAAAGCCGCTCGGGCTAAAAAAGAAACTCGCAATATATAGAATGCCGATTCTGTACAAGGCGTAACCGGCTAAGCCCAGTGCTTACACAATAAAAACAACATCTGCAAAGCGAACGCTGCGCAGCCCGCACTGTGGAGATATTCAAGTCTGTGGTCACCAGTTCCCAGAAGGCTTGGGTCTTCTTGACGTCAAGACAGGCAATTGTTAGCATGTGTTAAGCATATATGTTTGACCAGAAATATGTCTGGAAGCCCAAGGAAACCGCTGCTAGTAATATATAAAAAACCTCTGATCAAAAACAAATGTGTAAAAAGCAGGTAATGCTTAAATTAAATTAGGTTGTTTGCTTGCATGATTGTTCAATTTAGAGCACCACACAGAGAAAATTTACTTTCACTTCAAAGTGTTGCCACCCAGTGAAATATTTAACTCTTTAGCAGGTATCACCAAAAGCAATTCTATAAAAGACTTGACTTAGCATGCTGGCAATTTATGCACTACTTTATGATTTTATTAGCATATCCTGATACTAACTTAAATATACACAAGTGACACCAGTTTGGTTTCAGAGAGCAAACATTCCTTGTGCAGCTGGGCTTAAGGATCTTGCTCAAGAGCCCAGCAGTGATATGATAACTCTGCTAGCTGTGGGATTTGAACCTATGACCTTCCAGACAGAGGCACAGATCTGTAACCTACCAAGCGATACAGGAAACCTAGAGAGCTAGGACACCACAAGGAGACAGATCATGATCCACTTCGTACATGCTGCTGCTTATTTTGGCTCATCCCACTCTACATCCTGTGTACCGGTCAAACAGTGACCCATTTCAACACTCATGTGAGAGCCAATAGCAGAAAACACGTAGAGAAAATGAAATAAAATGTAATGAGCAAAGACCACTGCAGAAGGCCTAGCAGGCTCTGTTCTTTCACGGGAAACAGCAGGCGAACGCTGCCTGTGCATTGGCAGCATTCAGGGGTCCTCAGACCTTTCCAGCCTAGACTTTATGGCCTCCATGTTTTATGCCCCCACAGTCCCGCAGACAGCCTCGTATTTCTCCTGCACTGACAGCTCCTCCAGCTCTAGTTCCACCTCCCTCCCTGGCAAGTGCCATCTCCATGACCTCATGGCGTCGACACACTCATTGACAGATATTATGCACACTGGCTAAAAATGCTCCCATGCCCCAGCTACTGGTATTACTTATTGAGAATCCACAGGCAGTGTTGCTTCACCTCAACCTACCCATGCTTCAGGATAAACATCACCGTGTCAGTTCCAGGAAGTGAACCAGGGTGGGGTCTATTTAACCTCCACGGCTTAATTACAGCTAGCAACCTCTTTTTACGACCCGCGCTTGCCATGTAGCTGCCAGCGATGCGTTTTCCATACTCAGTTCTTTGTTTTTCTAAACAAAAACAAGGAAATAAGATCGGCACGACTGTCACATTTCGAACTATAAGCTAAGTACCATTCAAAGTGCTTCTGGCATAAACACGATGCTACTGTAATATGCTCTCTGCGAGCCAGATCAGAAGCAGCCAGCTTCCCTGCACTCTGCTCCCATTTTATACTCTATCTGTTCTTCACCGACTAGTAATGTCATCTTCTTCTAGTCATTATGGCATTAACAGAACCACCACTAACTGTATTCCTAACATGAACTTTCCAGCTACAGTAGCTTGTAAAGGTTTCCACATACATTGTATTAATAGTATGTTATCTCAGAACAATACTGTGCACTTGCACCAATGGGAATTTACACAGCAGCAAACAGCAGATAAGAAATGCAATGCATGTGTGTAGAACTACACGGGTGCTCCAATAATTCACGTGGAGACAATAATACTTTGAACGATCCCTGTGCTGAGTACATCTCTGTCAGCACGAGCTTGCAGCACCGCACCCCGCATTAATATCATCTTTACAGTTCCCAAGAGAAACAAGACGACAGTGGCAGGTGTGCACCAAGGTGTCTCAAAGGGGCATCGTTCAGGAAACCACACAACTGTTCAAGTACAAGTGATCCTCCAGTAAGCACCTATTAAATTCACACATCATGGGAGCAACCCACCTGGGAGGGTGGATATTTTAGACGGTTTAGTAGAAGAGCAGCAAACGAGAGCAGGTAAAAGAACCACACAGATGTAAAACACACAGCCACTTCCTGGCCAACATTTATTTTCAGGGTATATGGTCATGAAATGTGAACCAGTTGTGATGTGTTAAACAGGCGGTGAAAATAGTGAATTCAACACTATACAGCTAGTGATTTAATAAACAAACATCATGAAAGCACTTCTCGCATCACTGTCACACGCTAGTTTTCTACTTTTATTCTTGGCCCAGGAACTGAAAACAAGCTGTCTAAGGTACCATGCATCACCCCGACATAACGTAGTTAACAGCTGTTACGGAACTCTATCCGGGAGGCCAGTATACATAGACCATACTGAAGCCAACAGCTACAATTATGCCGTCAGCACGTTTAATATTCTACAGGAAGCTCCCCCCCTCAATGTCCTCAAAAGAAAAACATGTACAATGTTGCCAACAAGAATTTACTAGTGATCGGACAAATGAGGCTTCAAAACCCATATCGGGGTGAGAGCAACCCGAACCACCAAATGAATGCTAGCGGGATACTCCCATCCACCATCGGTTTTGAAGTGTCATTTGTCCCAACACTGAGATTTACTTCCATGTTGTAAATTTGAGAACAGATTTCTGACCGTATTTAAGATTTCGATGGACACTGCTTAATACTTCATTAGGAAAACCAAATGAAGTGTTCTAAAAGCAACATCCAAAAGTCTGGATGTATGTCACTTACCTGCTAAAGTGTAATCCATATCAAAACCAAAGCATTTGATCTTCTCCATTGCCAAACTTCTGTTTACAAACACTCTGAGAAGAAGGTAAAGAATATAGTCAGCAACCAGAATTTGCCACGGAGGACTGAACACAGTAAGATTGTTAAAAGTATTTCTTCAAATGGTTTTGTACAAAGGCATGGCTTTTAATTTGTTTAGGGAGCTGAAACGGCATGTAACTTTTGTTTCAAATCTATCCAACAATCTTGCAAATGCCTACCAGGTCAGGGTCACAGCATATCTCAAATAATATGCGACGTACATGTATATGCCTGACATTTATTTAGTACTGCACCTCTGAAAACAGATGTATTACGGTTTAGAGGAAACCCCAGGCACAGGGATTTTTAAGTCACGAGCTGTCAAACTGACAGCTGGATGAGAACACATGCAATAGAGAGGTGGGTGACGAGCAGGTCCAAGTCTGGTAAATCAGTTTACAGCCCATGTGTATGCACAGCACAGGCATTGTGGCAGAAAAAAAAAAAAAAGTTTTTCACAAACAGATGAAAGCCCACTGGCATGGGAGTGGAGTGCAGATCCTTGAAGGAAGAGGCCAAAAGGTAGGGAGGAACAGAGAGCTCAGGGTGTCACCTGACGGAGACAAAGGGTGATACTCCGTCCTCTGGCTCCTCGGCCACCAAGCCAGTTCAATGTGCCACACTTGAGCAATCAGGCAGACCACACCGATAAGAAATACATTGCAAAGGCAAAAAAAAAAAAAAACACACAAGATAAAAGATTAGCAATCACTGCGTGCCTCTCAAATCCCTCAGTCCTCATGCGGCAGTTTCTGCAGATTTCAGTTTACTGGGGATTTTGTCAGTTAAAGACTACACCAGCTGAACCATCCCACTTTCCCCAAGTCATTTATCATAGTTAGCAGGACACACCAAGACCGTTCAGTCATGAACAACACTGACAGCTCATAGAATGTTAGCAAAATAAAAACTTCAACATAATTCAGTTTCAGCATACGACGAAGGTATAACACATTTAAAAAAATACCCTTTGGCCATTTCATATTACCAATAGCAAAACTTTTTTTTTATTTCACTCTGGAATATAACCGCAGTGAGGTTTTCAGAAGTAAAATAACATTCACTGCGGCAGGGACTTCACACCAAGGAAGACAAAACACAGAGGGTGAAAGCACTGAAGAGGCATCCATGGGGGGCTCCTTCAGTCGCAGGGGAACAGACAGGGTGGTATTATATGGTTTTCAGCAGAAGCCTTGAACAGAATAATCAATCACCATCATGGGGAGAGAAGATATGAACACAGAATTCAAACCCAAGTATCACATTCACTTTTTTTTTTTTACAAACATAGCAAACAAGTACAAATGAAACAACTTGTGACATCTGAAATGTTATAACAATTATAAATATTACCAAGAATATTAAGCATATTCCAGATACATGTCAATTAACTTTACATTTGTAAAGTGAGTTGGGTCTTAACACAGCTGTGAACATTAGTGGGTGGGTGTGAGTGACTGATGGAGAATGACAACTCTTCAGTGAGATCCACAGCAAAGCTCTTGAGGAGTATGTGACAGCAGACATATGGGACTCAGGGTTGCAGTGACAAGTGGCAACCCCCACTTCAATAACACTGCTGCAGAAAAGCAACCCCACAACCTTTAGACTCACAACAGGCAATGTAAATATGGCGTATGCATCGTTTCACAAATGAACCACAAAGAGTTTTGACAGCGATGATTCTTTAATGAAGCAAATGTTTTTACTAGAATAAAGAAAAGCACCTAAAAGAAAGCTGGAGTACTGTTCCACGGATTGGCCATCTCAGATAATAATACAATGGTTTGATGTAGCAGCAGAAAGAATCCACCACAACTTTAAGAACAAACCAGACTGAATTTTTCTGAAAGGTACCAGAGGGACTTTATTCACAGAATGACCCTAATCAGTTAGTACTTCAGAATAGCAACATGACCACACCATAATGTGCTAGTAAATATCTAACGCAGCCACAGATTGTGTGAAGTTCCTTTCCAAACCTGCCCTTGAAGTTTCAATGATCCCAAAAACATTATACCTGTGGTAGGCTTCTCGCCGATACTTCTTCATGGCATGTCCATCCATGTTGGCCGGTAGGTCTGCATAGTTCTGTAGGCGATCGCTCCATGACGTCATCATTTTTAATGCCTCAAAATGAAGTGTCCTGAAAAGATACCAACGAGTAGAAGGTGAGACGTCAGGTTGAGATCAAATTCATTTGGGCTTTCTCCCCACCATCTGTCTGATGACTGCTTGTGAAAAGTATATAAACATGTATTTATAATAAAATTATAAACCATGTTAAACCTGAAATGGGCCCAATCAGACATGTTTTAAATTGACTACACAATTATTGGGTGTATGACGGAATACAACAGACATGTTAATCTTTAACCAGCTGTTTTCTTAAAACCAGGTCATGAGGTTGGGCTTTATTGTGGATTACGGATAGCTGGCTATGAAAAAATAAAAATGTAAGGTACTCCAGCAATGATCCTATTTTTATCCTAGAAACTCCCAGCTGAACCTGAGAAGCACATTCCTTCATAAGCTTGATAAGTACATTTTAAAAGATAACCCAGAACCAAACTGCTACTCTTCCAACACATGTTTAACAGAGCAGCAACAACGCCTAGCAATTAGAGTGCCTCGTTCATCTCCGTTAACATCAGCGGAGCCACTGGGATGCGGGGGCACTAGCTGGTGTCAGCTCGTTTCACTGGAATAATTCAGACAGGCTGCTACCAAAGTCACAGAAGCCTCACGGCAAGTAACATTCTCATCGGGACCACACGAACTTCCATGACAGAAAAAAAAAAAAAAAATTAAGCCCACTTAATGAAGTGACCCGAAACAGACTCAGGGAGGGCGTCATCCTGCGACCGACTCAGGAGTGACAGTAACAGAACAGCTTCAGCCTGGAGACATCATCAACACTGCAGCAGACTGAACAGCAAAAACAACACGGGCAATTCTTTTTTTTTTTTTAAAACAGCCATTGAACTGTCACATCATCATAATACCAAAGACCTTTCATTGTTATAAATTCTATTACTCAATAAATCAGACCAGCAAACAGTCAGCAAACACCAAATAAATACTCTGAAGACATTATCAGTGTGACTGATTAACTGTAAAAATGTTGATTATGGTTTAACTGAACTCTGCAAGTTAAATAGCTGTAAAGATGTTTTTCCATTTTAAGCAAGAGACAACAAAACAGGTAAAAGGCAGACATCAAACCAAACTTTCAAAAAATTACCATCACATTCATCTTTATAAAGAAGAGGTTGGTTACTGAACGTTTTCCTAACGGTTGCAGAATGTTTCCCCTCCCCCGTCAAACCCTAAGTGCCAGGCAAGATTTTCCATTCCCATCCCACCATTTAAAAGCTCCAGCGTCCAGCCGGTCAGCCAAGGTAAAGTGACGTGTCGTCTAAGTCCAGGACACAGCAAGACCGACAGCTGACACGCTTTGTGTGCTCAGTTGAGCAATGAGGTGTTGCAAGAGTGTCAGCACCGCAAACACGGGAAAGTGTAGTAAGCAAAGCTGAACACACAACTCAAAAAAAAAAAATGAAGAATCAAGCCAGGTTTGTAAATCGAACAGAAAGCCAGCGGCAGAAACCAAAAGCCTATCATTCAGATCCGACTCGCCGTTCCATTTCGCTCCCCGGCGACCCTGTCAGACCATCGCTGACCCGCTGGCGTTATGACACACCGCATTTCCGACATGATCTCTGCCGACACACCGTCTTCCAGAGCCGCATCGGCAGGACATCGACGCCGGGCAGGTGTCGATCAGCACCGGGTCGGGTGGGCATCTTTAAGGGGATCTCCGGTGAGAGCGTCACCATCATCAGCACACACATTAGCTGACGGTGTGTTACACACTCCGGTACCGACACGACACCGACATACACTAAACCGTGGTCAAAAGTGTAAAGCCAGTGGACACAGATACGAGGTCTCGGCATGTCGGTAACACGATCCCGGAGACGTGCTGCTGAAGAACGACCACGTCCCCCCACGTCCCCCAGCAGCGATGCCCTCCAGGCGAACGCCCCGCTCATCACCGGCCCTGACACGTCCACGACCCCGCAGCAGCACTGTTAGCCATTTTCCCTTTGTCCTCTCCTGACAGCTGCGCCTCAGCTCATCACCCAGCCGACCTGCAGCCGACCCACCGAGCTGCTCGGCACGTTTCCAGCGGACACCCCGGACGGCATGAAGACTTTTCCAGCCCGGCGAGGGAAACCCGGGCAGCCGCCGGCTGTCGGCACAGGCCGGTCTGCTGGCTTCGCATCGCCTTCTCACACACATGTACATGTTCTTCGAACATGTCTTAGGAAATTGACCGGCTGAGCTTCAATTAGAAAGCCCTCAAAAGTGACTAATTTCAATTTAAAAAAACATAATAATAATTAAAAAAAACTGAAACGGTCTAGTAGTTCAATTAATAAATCCGCGCAGCGGAAGCTTTAACCGACTCACCTTAAAAGCGCTGCAGCGGTCTCGAAAGTGCGCATGCGCCCGACGTGCGGCGCCCTTTCTACGGGTGGCGCGAGCGATGTACACGTCCGCGAGTATCGAGCGCACGCTGGAAGCGCGTTCCCGATCGCTCGGTGCCGAGGCTCCCCCCACGGTAGTTACAAAGAAAGGAGGACAGCTAGAACGTAGCATGAAAAGCCATATGCAAGAAGGAGGAACAAAGAAAATAATAATAACAAAAATCAAGTAAAATAAGTCGTTTTTTTGTGACCCGGGTCTCATGCATAATGCCACTGAATCTACGTGCGAAACGTTAATTCAGTTGGCCTTTGTATTTAATATTCATGATTATGAATATCCTGCGACCTGATTATGATTAGTAGTTGGTTGGTTGGATGATGGATGGATTATGAATACCACACATTGTCGGATTTGAGAACTGACAAGTTTTACTGATAAGTGATTTGACGATTTACAGAGGTGGATGTTATTCCTGTTTATTTAATCATTCGTAACACTGATGACACTCGATGATTTATTTGTGAAAAATCTTTCTCGCAGTAGAAACATTAGGGCCATCTAGTGGTTATTTTTAGTACTTCCCACATTTTATAAAAAGGTTTTGATACACTGTATGGACAAAAGTATTGGGACACCAGTTAATCGTGGGGATTCACATACTTTTGGACTTGGGTAATTAAGCTATACTCATTGCTGAGACAGATGTAAAATTAAACACATGTCATAGGCCACATGAACAGAAAGGGACCCGATGATCCAACATCAATACTCAACCTCACTGATGCTGTTATGGCTGAATGGCAGCAAATCCCACCAACGATACTCAAAATCTAGCATAAAGCCTTTCCCAAAAAGCGGAGGCAAAGGAGGACCAACTTTTTTATTTATACCCTTGGGTTTTGAATGAGATGTTGCACAGGCAGTTGTCCCAATACATTTGTCCATATAGCGTATTTGTTATGGCAAAATATAAACAGGGCATTTCAATAATGCATAGATGGGAAAATGCAAAAGGCTTTAAACAATATATTTAATTTAATAAAACCTAAAATATTATTCTACATTAATCAAATTAAAATTAATGTAACAACAAATATATAATCTAACATATTCTATATTTACAAAAAAATCTTCTACACAGCCTCCATTGGAAGTATGCTGACATGGGGCATCACACAGCAGGAACGCGAGGCTCTGCAGAGGATGCTGTGGTCAGCTGAACGCAGCATTGGAAATGCACTCAATAACCTCAAGAGCGTCTGCATCAAGTGATGCAGGTCCAGAGATTAGAGATCTCAGTGGCCCCAATGACCCCCTCTCTGTGCAGAGGTCAGGCAGACACTGCCACTGTCTGATGGATGGCCCAGAAAAGCTGAAGAAGAGTTTGCGTTCCTGAATGAGGACAGCACCTAGGCTTTCATGTTAAATATCTCATATGCATCCCATCCAGGGCGTTCCCTGGCTTTGTGCCCTATGTTGCTTGAGACCCTGACCAGGAGAAGCAGCATGAAGATGGATGAATGGATATATCTCATATGTACCTCTGCTGCACAATATCCTTTATATATATATAAAACCTACTCAATGATGGTCTAGGAAACACAATACCTCACAAGGAGGCAACTAAACTGCAGGGCTAAAGTAGGAGACTGAACAAGGCATGGCTGGAAACCATCAGTACTCAGGGGATGATGAACCGGAGTAGGTTGGGTATGGCAAGGTTAGAGGCAGACTAGCTTGGTGTGGGTGTGACACCCCATTGTAATAATTAACATTTTGATTGTTTTCTATGCCCTATACTGTATCAGTTTGTTCTACTTTAGTTTGAAGCTGTACAAAATAAACTTTCTCATATTGTAGTTAATCTTTTGTAGCTGTACAAAAATGCTGTGTAACTTGGAAACACCTTCCCCCACCATCAACTGCTTCCTATCAGGTGAAGTCTGAATTAGGTGATTCCACATGAAAAGTAAAAATTAGTCTAGTGTGTGACTAGGGAGGCCAGCACCCCTACTTCAAAACTCCTGGACCCCTGCATTGTCACCCATAGATGAGAGTTTGTTTTATTAATTCATAATTTGGCTGGTGGCAATGCAAGGTTTTTCATATATGGTCCTGCAACAGAACAACTACCCCCACCCAGATTTTAAATGGACTATAACAGCCACTGAAGAGGCCTAGAAAATGTGAACTGTTAGTGCATATTTTATTCTAAATGTTAATTTCCACCCACTTCCTTCATTGAACCATTTAGAGGGCAGAATTACCAGTGGCAATTGCTATTATCTTAATTTTGATTAGTTCTTTTAAAAAAGTATACTTGGATTAATAATTGGCGCAGTGATACATGTAATATTTTTGAACGTCACTCGCTTCTGACGTCAGTTTTTAACCATTTTTAAATATTCCCGTTCACCACCACCAGCAGAGGGCAGTATTGCGCTTCATTTGATGCAGACCGTTTTCATGCCCCATCTAAATTTGGACTGCTTACTTTATAAGCATAATTTTACGTAGACAAATAAAACACACCTAATTTTCAATTTGTGGTATTATCGAATGATTCGGTTTGTGTGAAATATCTTATAAAACCTTTATATTAAGTCGATACGGTCATAGTGTTTAGTATATGTAAAAAGAGTACGATAATTACGACTACAGGTGCAAAATGAAACGCATAGCTTATATATGTCATTTAAGAAAAAATTAAGTGAAACAAGGCCCATTTATTGCTATGAATACAATAAATAGGCCGATACCAATTCATGCACATACCCTTCATAAGATTTCTGATGCATGCTTACTATTTTTCAAAAAAATATCATGCATAAAAACACCAGGCAATTAATATTTCTAAACGTGACATACAGTGAAGTGTATTTCCTGCTTGCATCAGCACTGCGCCAAAACGGACAGTTCCATTTCTAAAATACTGTTAAATAATTTGAAGGAATATTCTATGTAGCCAATTTGACCAATTTGGGATTAGTGGTTTCGTAATATAATAACGCGTCCTCGTATGGCAAATAACCATGGACCATTTGATATATTTTAAATGATGCTGAAATCATCTGAAAATAGCTGCAACGTGACAGGCTTAAAGTTTGCATCAGACCACGTTAATTATTGATTGGCACGGTCCTGCTATATAAAGGAGACGCAATGGGTGTTCCTCTTAGGCTCCTCGCTACTCCTTCGTCGCCAGGATGAGTTACGGATCAGAGCTATACTCCTCCTCCTACCGAAAGATTTTTGGGGACTCCCCTCGATATGCAGCCTCTCCTTCGCGGATGAGCAGTGCCTCTCCCAGCCGAAGTTTATTCTCATCTAGTGGCTATAGATCCCAGTCTCTGAGCCGCGCTCCTTCCTTTAACTCTTACAAGAGAGCCGGACGATCTTCCTTTTCACCCTTGCCAAGCGAGAGCTTCGATCTGACCCAGAGTTCAGTCCTAAACAATGAGTTTAAAATCATCCGCACGAATGAAAAGGAACAGATGCAGGGGCTCAACGACCGCTTCGCGATGTTCATCGAGAAGGTGCGCAATCTGGAGCAGCAGAACAAAGTGCTGGAGACCGAGTTGGTGGCGCTGCGACAGCGGCAAAGCGAGCCGTCCCGACTCGCAGAGCTGTACCAGCAGGAGATCCGGGAGCTCCGCAACCAACTCGAGCTGCTGGATGGAGAGAAGGCTCAGATCTCCATTGAACGGGACGGCATCGAGGATGATGTGCAGAGACTCCGAGCCAAGTATGAAGATGAGATGAGGGCACGGGAAGACGCAGAGCAGGCGCTGAAAGCCTACAAGAAGGATGTGGACGATGCCACGATCGTCCGACTGGACCTGGAGAAGAAAGTTGAATCTCTGCTGGATGAGATCTCTTTCATGAGAAAGGTCCACGACGAAGAGGTGTCTGAGCTAATGAACATGATACAGGCATCTCAGGTATCCGTTGAGATGGAGGTTGCCAAGCCAGATCTCACGTCTGCGCTGAAGGAGATCCGTAGCCAGTATGAAAGTCTGGCAGCCAAGAACATGCAATCGGCCGAAGAGTGGTACAAGTCCAAGTTTGCCGATCTGAGCGAGCAGGCGAACCGAAGCAATGAAGCGATCCGGGCAAGTAGGGAAGAGATCAACGAGTTCAGGAGGCAACTGCAGTCCAAAACGATTGAAATCGAAAGTCTCAGAGGAACCAACGAGTCGCTGGAAAGGCAGATTCAAGAGATGGAGGACAGACACACTAACGAAACTGTTGGATTCCAGGTGGGGCACATAAAGAAAGATATTTTAGTACTAGGCGACAAGTATAATATTCCAGTTTACTGGAATAAGATCACCAATAAAAATGTATTGGCTGTAAATTAAATACGGCCATGTGACATGTTAAAAGATAATGGCTAACATTTGAATTCACTTGTAAAAACTGCCAAGTAAATAATTACACAGACCCTAAACTAATTTTGCGTGAACCTCATTTAAATGGTTATTTGAAGGCATGCGCTGTGAGATCACTTTAACTAAAATAAATGTGTGGTCGGATTTGATTTAACGCGGATTGCAAGAGCTCTTTTTGTTATTAAAATTGAATAATCCCTGATTATGTGGGGTGACCGTTCAAACACAGGCAGTGCTTTCTGTCCATGGTGCTGAAACCGTGTCTCCGAGGACTGGAACACGCCCTACAGCAGCCAGATAAAGGAAATTCTGTTCAAGGTTACACAAGGTTACATCCTGGCAGTAGCAATCAAATGACTAAAGATGTTTACTCTAAATCCTTTAAAATGTCAAATTACCATGTCGCTTCAACGGTGAAAGCATGCAAAACAGCAAATGCCTCGTTTTGTACAGGTTTCATTGAATTGACGCCGAAAATTATATTTGTGAAGTTCAGAACTCTTTGATAATCTATTAGAGTCATGCAGCAAGTAGCATTTGATAGTCACCAATCACCAGTCAGTTGTTACTGCCGCATCATATATATAATTTTCTTTGGGATCTTTGCAAATCTAGGAAGGAGAAATTATGGAGAGATTAGGACTTACAGGTAGACAGAATCACTGATCCAATGTTACTTCAACGTTGATTTATTGTGAACAGGACATGATCAGTCAGCTGGAGAATGAGCTCAGGACCACCAAGAGTGAGATGGCACGCCACCTGAGAGAATATCAGGACCTGCTGAACGTAAAGATGGCCTTGGACATTGAGATTGCAGCCTACAGGTGAAGTATCACTCTCACTGACTCATGAGGAAGAAGGAAAAATCGAGAATCGACCTTAAGCAGAGCAACATCATGTAATGCCCTAATCCTGTCTCTGTTTAATGCCATTTCATTTTTATATGCTACATTACTTATTACCCAGTACAAAATATTGTAATAATCGTCCACGTTGTAATTTGCAAAAGCTGATTTATCAGTAAACACGTCTTTTAAATTCCCACTCCATACAGTATTGTCTATACAAAGAATACATTTGCTTAAACATGCTGTAAGGATATAATTGTAATTTAGCATTAAAATAACAAATGGTTTGCTTCAATAATACAAGTGACAATAACAGGAAGGTAGGACTGAGTTTCATTTCTACATGCTCACTTTGTGTCTTCTTCTGGCAGGAAACTGTTGGAGGGGGAGGAAACACGCATCAGCTCTGGGGTGACGTTCACTGCCCCCAACACCAGCCCCAGCTTGATCTACGGGTACCAGAGCCGTATCTACACCAGCACATCCAAGGCGGTGAAGAAGGAGGAGAAAGATGAGGAACTGCAGAGCAAGGCCGCCAAGATGACAGCCCAGCGTGACACCTTCGAGGAGATCATCGAGGAGACCGCCTCGACCAAGAAGGTGGACAAGAGCGAGTCCGTTAGCGTCAGCCCGAAAAATTAAGTTTCCCTGCCTTCCTGTAACAGAGTGGTCTGAGAGAGGAATTAACCACACCACCCTTGTAACACCACACTCTTACAGCAATACTTAACAATGTGAATCGGCAAAAGACTCACTGCAGTAATTTGAAACGGCACTTTACAAGACCACAAACACATTGCAGATGTTGCTTTGAGCTCAAGTTTAAGTGCACTGCCACAGGCTATAAATTACTCAGCACATTCCAGAGAGCATGTATGTGTGTTCATGTGTAGTGTGCACCACAAATCAAGGACATATTAGAACCATGATGTATTCCATCAAGCATTTCCAGTTCTGTTGATGATACATGACTGAACAGAATTTAGAATTTATTCAGCACAAATAGTTTCTAAATGCCAGCTTAAAACTTGAGGAGTAACGTTTTTGAACCATTATTGGCAATAATGGTAAATTTGTGGTGTTCACAAATGGAAATGGAAACCCATCATAGAGGTTCTCGAATGCATTGCAATGCAACGAATGCAATATAGCTGCTGTCTGATGGATCAGCTGAAAATGTGAACAGGCCAGAGATTGTTACATCTGCAATAGGAGAAAAATGGTTAATACCCTCTAAACGGTTCCTAATTAAAACTGAATTCCTCTCCAAGATTTCTCTTGATCTATTAATGTGTCTCTTAAAATTAGAAAAATGTTATTGTACTCAGCTGATAGTTGCATGGTGTATTTTTCATGTTTGCATGGTGTCAGTCATTAGGCCACTGTTATTGACTGTGTCTTCCTGGCTGTACAGATGAAAATGAAGTCTCTTCAGTTTCCCGTATTCCTCTATTCCTTGTAGCATCTCTCAAATCTGTTTCAGAATTCAGAGCTATGGCTGAACTATGGAAATTATACTTAGCATCCAGGGCAGTGTGGTGGATGGAGTTTTGGCTGCTACTATGAACACACATAGATGAAGTTTAGTACTCAGGCTTTGTCCATCTCAGAGTAAAATCATTTCCTCAATATTCCCTGACACAGGTGCTAAGAACATCTGCACAAGATACGAATATCTACAGAGCCAAAGCATACTTTAGTCAAGCAGGGTTTAGCTTCACATTCCTGGATGCTGACAAAAAAGGAAGAAAACAAATGCTGATTAACCCAGTTAAGATGGATTCTTAGCTATGTGTACAAAAGCACTCTAAGTATCCTTCTGGATGCCTGGCATACTTTTGAAGCATTTCTTGCCAAATTCTAAATTGTGCTACTATGCTTTTGCAATAAAAACTGTGATTTAAAAGACATCAGAACAAAGCCTGACCTTAACTTTGACTTAGAGCAAAATATGTTGCAAACTTCACCACATTCAAGAAGGATGTTAAACGGGTGATTGTGCTCATCCCATCCAATGTGTCAAAGTTGAGAAATTGTGGATTTTCCATCTAACTTCAGTCATGGCTCTACTGGGTCTGATGTCTGTCCTACAATGTCCTGAGTTTCTCTAGAGCTTGCAATGATGTCTGAGCCTCTACTGAGGCCAGCTTGGTAAGTGTTCAGGAAAAAAAAAAAAAAAAAAACGTATAAGAACAAGGACAACCTATAGTCTGTTGGACATTTTCAAAATCAGCCACTCCAGCTAGTATTCTGAGGGGAACTGGTGGATGTCTGCCATTGCTGTTAAACACAGTCGGTAATGAGCCCATTTGCTCCAAGGACAATGAGAGAGGCATGGGGGACTGAGCACAGCATTGCTGTCTCTGAACGCCAATGGCACGACCACTTTGTTTTTTGAGTGCATGTGCATCAAAGGTCCATCAAAATGGTCACATAAATTTTATAAGTCACAAAAATGAGAAAATGCTGCATAGGTTGTCAAAATGCCTTAAGAACACTGGTAGCTTTTTGGGTTTGGCTGTATGTTTAGCGTATGGTATGGCTAAGGATGTGCTCTCTCTCGTTCTAGAATTTGTGTTCCTAAAGTAACCACAAGACCAATAGTTAATGAATGTAGTTAAATGACTTTCCTCTGTTCCTTAATACTGTATGGCACATGCTAATAAAAACTTAGCATTAATGTTCTTCAATGTTTGTGATCGTTTTCTATTCATGTGCAGTCAATAAGGCATCATGTCTGCATGTACAATCACTTAAGGGGACAGTTTCCCACCAACCTGTTAATCTGAGAACATCTACTTTGCAGACAGAACAATCTAGTCTTTCACGGCACACTTTGAACCTTAAATAAGGTGGTTTGCAAATCAGCATTAACATTTGAAGATACCAATCGTCTTATAAAATGGGACACACCAATCCAATTAAAAATTGATTTACCGTAAGGTGCTTATGGGCTCTGCATGAACGAGCATAAAAAACAGTGCAGCCTTGTGCCACAATTTAACATTTGTCAAATGAGCAAATGGAAAAAAATAAAAGATTGTCCTTTAAAGTAGTTTAATGTGATAGCTTGATATAATGATAAATCAATTTTTACATCTGTTCACTTTCTCAAAGCAGGTTCACAGCCATCCTGGAACTAATCCCAGACAGTACAGGTCACACCCTGGACGGGACACACACACACACACACACACACACAATTAATCCAGGCACCAATCTGCCTCAACTGCATGACTTTGGACTGTGTGAAGAAATCATCAGCGATAGAACAAAGGAGGCTTCAGAACCTTTGGTATGTGCCCTGCGGCGGACTGGAGATCGCCAACATTGATTTGTAGTTTGGGATACTCCCACCCATGACGGGTCTGCAAATAGCTTCACACATCATTATCACTTAGTACTGTCTTTTTTTATTTTTTTTTGCTGACTTACATCAAGATTGAGGTTTATAGCACTTTGGCACTGTTGGACTGAAGTGTGGCAAAAAAACAACACACCTTGGGTGTTTGAGTGCTTTTAAAATGGCCCTCAGCACCAGAGCCCACAGGTCTCCCTGGATGATTGGCCTCTAGTCTAGGGCTGGACAGATTCTGACGCTTGCTGTGGACCATCCAAAATTTATGCCTATGCAGTGCTGCTCAGGGATGGCAAGAAGTGATCTGGTCCACACAAACCTGAAAAGCCCCATCATCCGCAACAGCTTCTCTGGTTTCACTCATCGTGGATTAAAAAAAAAAAAAAAAAAAAAGCTTCACATCCACATTTGGGAAGGATACAGAAGCTGATAAAGAAACTACAGAACAGGATTCCAAATTAAAAAAAAAAGAAAAAAAAGTGTTCTTTCCCACTAGGAGCTTGACTTCTGGCTGCTGTGATATGCTATAGTTAGACCTGCTTCAGAGGAACTGCTCTGCAGACCCTTATATTCAAAACGAGATGAGAGTCCCCGGGAATGTCTGTGACTGTCATGATTCCTGTAGGGTAAGCCCATAAAGCACTGCACCCTGCCACACACTCAGCAAATGGTGAATCCAAAGAGATCATGAGTGACCACAACACAAAGCCCTTATATGATCATCTAGCACATACACAAACAAAAGACAAATGGAATCAGATGAGAAACATTTAATTACTCAAGGATGTTTGTCGGGAGTGGCTTTCAATTTTGCCCTCTTTCAATTTCCAAGTCATGTAGCATTTCTTCCATTTTAATAAAACAAAAGCAAACAAATGAGGTGATTTAGCATATTTTAGAAGGAAATATTGAAAATGCTGCATTTAGATTTAACATACACGAATCAACATACTTTTATAAAATCCACAATAAATTAAAGACCTAAAATAACAATAAAATTCCATCCAAGCTGATCATTTTACAAGAACCAATTCATGTGACACAGAGGCAATTTAGTGGGTCACTGACCAACAACTTCATATAACACAGACCTGAACTTAAGAGCATCTGCAAAGATACTTTGTTTTGCAAAAAGATGGGAAAAAATGTAACTCGACACACAATAGCAGACTCACATGCATAAAGAGCTGTGAGTGTCAAATATGCTGAAAATAATGGGTTAAATAAACCACAAGGTGTTGCCCGGGATACCACAGCAGCCTTGCAGGCCTAGCCCTGTGAGAGGGCATAAAGCTTCATCAAAACAGACGACTTAGGGAACTGACTGCCATTTCACCGTCCATAATGCAGCCAGGAGGCAATGGACCTTCACGTCTGCGCAGGCAGCCGACCCGCCGCGTCTGTGTAAACATGAAGGTCAGATATCCTTCAAAATCCAAACACAGCAACAGAATTCATTTTCTCTCAGAAAATGAAACAATGACATGTTCTTTTACAAGAATTTCAACTGTCAGTATGACTGAGTAAAATCCCTTATAGATTTCTGGCATTTTTTTTTTCCCCCCCATGTACAATTTTTATGGTCTCTACAAGCATCTTCAGAAACATAGGTATTTGAATCAAATGGCCTGTTATACCTTTGCATATTTTTTTCCTTTTGCGAGGACTGACAAATCCCTGAACAAAATGGAGTGCTATAGGTCACTGATACAATCATTTGTATATGATCAGAGAGAGCCCTGAATTTGTCATCACGACTCAACCCGGATTCAGACAAAGCATATTACCCTGACTCAAGATATCCTGAAGCACAGAATAACTTTTCACAGTGGATAAAACGCCTACTTATTTTTGAAAGGAGGATATTAAATAAGAACCAATTTCAAGAAACAATGTAACCAACGTACCAAAAAAAAAAGTGGACTTAGTAAATGTGCCTCCTCTTAACAATATGATTATTCGGCCTTTTAGAAAGAAATTAGAATTTTCCTATGAATTTCACTGAAAATTCTCTGGCAGTCACACATGTAATCCAAGATCATCCAGCCCTTGAAGCAAGCATTTTCAGAACTGTTTTTATTTGGTCATAGCAGACAGAGACCTATTGTTTATAGCCCTATAGGCACCAAAAGATGTCAGCTTCCTGGGGGCATTTCACTGATGTTGCAAATGGCTTTAAAACTGAGCCTTGAGGGTCTTAAAGAAAGTCGCTGCAGTCATATCCTCCTAAAAACTGCAGAGATGACAGCACGTGGAAAGGCACGGTCGACATTAAGGTGATGCAACACGTCCTTCATGCCCAGGGTGACCAGACATGTGTGAACGGCGCCATTCTCTCCCCCACTCATCTCCTGGGTGACTGAACAAGGCCGAAGTGCAGCACGAGAAGACCATCCTGGAGGAAGGAGACAGCCAGTCAGTACTGTGGAGCCCCTGTGGTGAGGGACACAGATATCATGCTTTTCACTGAAATTAGAGGGACACAAAACACACACCTTCTACTGAGTCTATAGAACAAAAAAAAAAAAAAAGTGCAGGTTTATAATCGTTTCTGCATGGAAATCACCTGCTAATTCTTCATGCCAAACATAACGTATGTGATAAAAGTCTGAGATAAAACACAGTTGGTGAATCTCAGCATGTCGGGCTGGAGATGCTAACAGCTGTTTTGGTGTGGCAGTGCCAGGTCCCCTGACATAACCGGGTGGGTAATGACAGCCCCCGCTGGGAGGAGGGCACAGCCCCAGATACAGTTCCCTCTCATTAGCCGTGATGCACACCCTCACTGCAGCACCTTGTGCCAACTACAGAGCCAGAGTGTCTCCTTAGGGAGCAACACACATATTGGGGGGGTGCGGCTGCCATAACACAGTGATCCTCAGAACTAGTAAAGAATCCATATTTCTCCAAAACCCTAAATTACTGCAGTGAAACACAACAAATGCACACCCCTGTTCTCTTCCGGCACTATAGTTACTATGGTAAAATAAGTCAGCTGGCATCCACAATAAACACAGTAATGTCTGACCCATGAAGTTCAAATCCATCACGCAAAACATTGTAGCAAGCAAGACTGTGAAGCAACCACGGACTGTAAGGCATGTTGCCCCTACTACTCGAACCCGGTGACATGGGGTGATGGCAGGGTTACTTGGGGAAAGCAGCTTCCTAGGCGGGTTATAAATAGCTCAGTCAGGAGGGACTCTCTGACGGAGACAGAGGGCATCCGCTGCCTAAGCAGGTCTCCAGACACTTCTTGACAAAATAAGCTGTCTGCTTCTAGAAACTTCCAAATACGAGCATGTGAATCCAGGGAACAAAAGAAAGCGAAATGGTGGCGATCAAATGGGTGCACAGGAGTGAAAACCCACTGATTTGACACAGTATACAGAGGCTCTGTTTAACACAAGCTTTCATGGAAAATGGTGGAAAATGGTGTAGCTAACATGATCATTTGAAAAACAGCCTCTTTACCTTCCCACATAAAAATCTCTTATTTGACAATACTAGGAAGGGCTAGACTTGGTATTCCACGTAGCTATTCAGTTAAATGGTTGAGTCTTTTTGCTTATCTGAACATCACCAATTTGATCACGTGAGCCTTATAATCCATCATAAACACAGAAAGAAAGGAGCTAATAAGATATCTGTTTTGTCTCTATCCACCCACCCATGCAAGACAGAGTCAAACAGGGAGCTGGGACCCCGGAGGCTGTCTGGGATAGGCAAGGGCATGAGGCTGACGCACGCCCTGGACAGCAAGCAAGCTCATCACAGGAATGTTTCTTTAACAAAACAGGAATGGAGCCAAAGTGAGCAATGACTTTCAGGTTCTCTGATGAGAGATGCTTGAATTTTGATATGCTCTCACCTCCTCTCAAACCCAGCCTCTGCGGAGTCTATAAATAAAACAAGATAAATTAGCGCAGATTTTCTCCCCAGAAACCCCCATGCCATGTCAGCACACAGTGGTACTGCAGTTCACACACGTCAGACAAACCTCCGCCAGGTCAATCCACTGTACTGCCAGCTGCCCACATTAACCATAATAAACACATATGTCGTGAAGATGGGGAGGAAGGGCTCAATTAAAACGAAATACAGCCTATCCAGTTTGTGCAAAATGGGCTCACAGAGCTACAGTCAATCAGGTCAGAAAGCCAATATTCCTTTGAAATGGTGGCGCATCACCAAAGGCTCCCAGGGAGATGAACCAAAGTGTGAATATCTGACACTCAGAAGGGAAATTCCTCAAAGAAAAAGCATCAAGCTTTCCTGCCTGCAACTAATCGCTGACTGAAAGCTCCTGACACTCATAAGGCTGTGTAAAAGTTATTTGCTATGTGACTTAGTGGCATGTTTCTAAAATACCTTTAAGGTCCTCCAAAGCCACAGTCTGACTCTCCCCACCCCCTCTTGGGTGTGTGGTTAACGACCAGCTCCAGGTACCAACCTGCACCATGTAACACACGGCTGGGTTTTCATCGATACATCCAGGAAGGGCAGCTTTTCAAGAGTGAACACTGAACATTGCTTTCCAGGAATTTCAGAATGAAAACCATATGTGATGAAAATGAAAACATACCATGTTTTTTTTTTTATCCTGTTTTCAGTCATGTTCTCATACTGTTGACTTATTGCAAGATGTAAAAATATTGTTAGCTTGCTACCAAGTGCTCTATATCGCAACAAAAAGTCATACATTAATATATTCAGTATGAACATTATAGAAATGATGTGTATGACCCTGCAGGGGCTCAGAGAGGCAGTCCTAGTGTACTAGAGAGTCCATGAAGTCATGAGTCGGAATGGACTGAATGATTGAACAAACACAGTACTGAGGCCACTGGTCAAGTTAAAACCCACTAGAACGGCGATATATTTACACTGCACATCTCTAATGTACTGTATGATTACATGGAATTTTTCATATTACTACTTGGAGGAGGCTTTTTGAATATGGGAACCAGGAGCAAAATGTTCCTCTGTAGTATAACTGCAACCAAGGCAATCCTGGTAAACATTCAAAATGGGGCTATTTAATCTCTTTAGCTTTGAACTGTGCTGGAAAGCAATGCCATGCTTTGAAAATTTTCTAGGAGATCTCCATCCCGCAGAACCTGAACAGGGGAGTCCTTTCGGTCAAATGACTCTCTCGAACCCAGAAACAAAAGATTCACGGGGCAAAACAAAACTAGGGGGTGGGCCACTGCACTGCACTTCCTTATTTGGAAGGCAGCTGCTTTTCCCAGCTGGGTTGGAATTTCCCCTTGAGTAGAGAGGAAATAAAAGCACAAGTTAAATTATTTATCACAATGTGCATTTTCCTTATGGCTTTATCTTGTCATCATCTTCTGATTCTATTTCTGACAGAACATCTAGAAAAAGCATCAACAGTTACAATGAATAACTGAGAAAATGAGTATAAAACAGCCGTGAGCCTTCAGTTGCACAGCCTTCATTAGGGTAGATATAGTTATTTGTGGAGCCCAGGCACATTTGTCAGGAGGTAGTACTGGGGTCTGACTGAGCAGCTTCATTATGAAGTGCCCCATGAGACACCAATCTGTGCTGATAAATAGAAGGCAAACCCAGTAATCACAAGAAAACTATTCCATCATCTATCAGGAGAAACTCTCATAGGTTACAGTTCTCCTCACAGTACTGGTTGATCAAGGGAAGTGCAACATATTTGATAAATAAAACTGACAGGAGAAAATCTGAGTCTTGCCATGAACCAAAGTGATCAGCCATCCCATTTCTGACATAGCAGTAGGTGAGTAAATTGTAACACCACTACAGCCCCATTCAGCACCCAGGGCATTATAAATCCCCCATGACAGGACCTATAAAAAATAAATAAATAAATAAAATAACTATTACAGCTTACACACAACTTAAAGCGGCCACCGCAACCAACAGTTTCCTTCTGAAATGGAGACTCCACTGTGTAGTCATCCAAGCCAGTGTCCACTTTACTAAAGCAAAGAAACACCTTTTAAACAGGTCACCATTTACACAGGACTCACGATGGAACAAAATCAAACTAAATGTCGGAGGTAACATTACTATTTCTCCATGATAGGGATGCGAATCAAAGAAATCATTTGGTGACTGATTTGGCTCTTTGTTCAGCGTGAGCATAAATCTCTTTCAGTAATGTGCCTGACAGGGAAGGAGAACAAAGAGCACCTTCCAGCCGACCCACCCACCCCTACTGCCACCTAGCAGCTTAACAGACATTTTTGAAGATGGTCTCTGGTGGAGGCTTGCAGATGAATAAAGAGGACTGCAGAATTTCACCTTAAGACCTCTGTGTTCGCACCAGTCTGGGTGTCAACATTAAGTCTCAGCTACAGTATCCTGCCTTCCCAGCCTTTTAACAAACTGATTCTACACTTATTGTTAGCTGAGATGTTAACATCCTACACTCCGAAAAGGAAAAATAAAAATAGATTTAAACAATCTTTTTCTGAGCATCACTATCAATGAAAATTTCCTGCTCATGCAAGTCATTGTATGGAACAACTGTTTTTTTTTTTTTTTTTTGTTTTGTTCATAGGCAGTTCACAAACATCAAACCACCCTCCATTATGGAGACATGGTCAACTGAGATACATTACCATACTACACCCCCACACCCCCAGATGTTCAATTACCAAATCTCCCCCACCTAAAACTGTCCATAGGGCTTTATAACAGCAAAAACCTCATGAAAGGTTAATGCACCACTAGTGCTGCCGTTTAGCCAGCTGCCGACTACACCGTCTGAGGCCCAGCTGTGGCCCGGACATGGCCCAGCAGACACCTCATTCTGGACACGGGGTCCCAAAGGAGCTTGGTGACAGCCTGCCCTTCCACGAATATTGATGAGGTGTCTCGAGAGTCGTGGCCAGACAGAGAAACACACCTGCCCCATAAACGTCTCATTTTTAAATGGTGGTGTAAACGTGAAACATGGCCTCGGCCCAATATTGCCTGGCCTTACGACCCCTCTCCTCCCCCTCTGCCCCACGGTACGGCTCAGACACACTGTAAGGAGGGATGCCGGAACATGAGGCCGTCAGCAGGGTGGTCTGTCACTGGTGGGTGGGACGCATGCTATGGTGGGGGAGGTGGTGGGTCTGCTGACTCCCCATTTCTCTAGCACATGGGCCGTCCTCTCAGTTGCACCTTATTTGCGATGCCGCATTACAGCAAATGGGATGGTGCTTTGCGCCACTTGGCTGCGAAAGTGCGAATCTGCAGTACATACATTATATTACAAATACATTACAGACAAACAGAAAACAATCAAAAAATGCCTTCATAAATAAAAATGTTTCATTAAAATCCTGATATAAACAATACTAAAACACCATCAGCAGCTAAAGTATAAAAAAATACTATCCCTCTGAACACAAATATAGGGAATTGACTCTTGCATACAACTACAGCAAATCTCACACTGCAAGCTGCTACTATTGATTACCACAGCAATACTGACTGCAGCAACGGCAAGTCTGAATCTGACAAGACTGAGTTTCTTAATCTTAAAGCTCATGCTGTAGCAAAATGCACCCTGAAGAGAGGAGGATGCATTATTTAAAGTGTTTATTTATAGTCATAATTCACAGGACAGCTTCATTCAGTTCTCCTGGCTAAAAAATTCTTAAGGCATGAAACAAAACATTCAAATACTGAAAACAAGACTGCACAACGATAGTAAATAGCAGTTTTGATAACTAAAGTACTCAAATACTTGCGGCTGGGTTAAATTACATGATTTTCAAAATATGGGGAGAATTAAATCTATAGAAAAGGTTATAAACCATCTTAAAATCAGGTTTAAAAGAAATAGTAAAATATGAAAGCTGTTTTATAAAAACACACATTCCAGTTCCACTCCATAATTATTTGATTGAAAGCTTACCAATACAAAAGAGCAAGTTTGAGTCAAACATGGCAAAGAGATTTCATGTCTGTATAATTCTGATGTAAACATGGTCAAATTTAATGAAGGAATTTTTCAAAATCGGGCTATTTCAATCTCTCTGGAAAACAGAACGAACCATCACGAGTGAACGGAAACTGCGGCGCTGCTCAGTCGCTTTTCTTGCCTTTCAGACCACACCAGCCATGGCTCCACATACCCGCAACATGGCTCTGCCCACATCCAAGGCCAGGATTCAAACCTGGACAATGAGATCCACTCTTCGACCAGTGCGTGGCTGGTTCCTTTTACCCAGTTGCATTATTTGCTCCTATGAATCTACATCTTCTCCCTTTGTGTTCTCTAAGTTGGTTTATAATTGTGACTCTATATAAAAACAGCTATTTAAGAAGCTGCAAGTATCTTTGGCAGTAAACTGTTAAGTATGTCAATTCCCCCTTGCGAAAATACTACACACTGAATCTGGTAAAGAACAGCACTCTGAGGTGGGGCTTGTGCCTGGTCCACAGTAATTTGGAAACACTGCCTTTTACAGGGAACCTCAGCACTAAGGAGAACATCACCGATACAAACCTGAAGGGCACCTTCTCCCATGACATTCTGAACCTCTCGCAATGACTGGTATCGATCAAGAAGGTGGTCTCCACAGACAACATCCACCTGCAATGCAAAATAAAGAAACCAAACCTGGAGGTCAAAGCAAAGAGCTGACACACACCTTCAGCATATTTTACCAGACGTGCAGCTCCCTCCTGTCTCCACACCAACCCTCAGATGGCCTCCATTGTCGTTGGGTTGGTTTTCAATGCAGCACTCGTCGCATTTTTGCTGCGGCAGCTAAAAGTGCATTCAGAAACAGAGCCTGCAGCACAAGCCAAAGCAGTTATTGATTCCTGCAATCCACAGCATTCTATTATCAGAGTATACAAGCAATTAAGTGTGATTAATGCGGGAGGTTGTACGATCTGTGCTCCCAAAGCCAGATTAAGAGCTGCGCAGTAATGTCTTCTATTAAAATATTTAACACTCTAGTGTTGTGATGCCAGAGGCTGTAGCTAATCAACACAACATGGTTAGTGTGTCATTATAAACAGGCAGTGAATCAACAAGCACTAATTGGTTCTTCATTACATGTCAATTATAGACATGTACAGTCAGCATAGAGAGTAACCAGGAAAAAGCAGAACATCAACAGGTATGGACAGGGAGATGTGAGACCCTAGCTCTCTGGGGAGTCTGTCTAACTGTCAGCACACATCATACCTCCATCTGCTCCAGGAATCCCCAGAACCAAAAACTACAGTGAGAGAGATGCAGGAAATTCCACATCCACACACACGTTCCCCTGTGCTTACGCTTGGAAATATCCTTGTGCTCTGTGATGATGACCATGATCGGTCAGATATCTCAGTGCATACTTAAAGTAATTGCTAGGCAGTGTAAATTACATTTCTAACTCAAAACTAATACACAACTGCATGGTATTAATTTTGCTAGGACATTTTTAAGGCACATTATTACGTAAATACACACACTTGTGTACCAATTTAAATAATGCATGTAGCCATATGCACAAATTAGTTCTAGTGGAAACTCAGATGCAACTGCATTATTGTCGTTAGGTCCTGCTTCTCCAAAATCTTCTTTAAGGCCCGATGAAGTGCAAAATTACAACAAATAAATGAAGGATTTGAACACAGGGGTTCAAACAAAGAATTTTCTTTTTTTTTTTTTTAAAACAGTGGGGCTTCTGTTGAGACACTTGGTGACTGAGCCACCTGCCATCTAAGAGGTGTGATTTCTTTCATTTGCACTTCAGTATGTCTGCCATAAGCAGCAAAGCCTGCTTCTGAAACACAGCGTCCCCTGCAGGAAGACCCCCTCAGAGGATAGCAGCTTCCTGGCTGTTCCCCAGAGCTCCTTCTGTCCCAGGTGCTAATCAACCTTTGATGGAACTCCCATTTAGAAGATCAGGATGGCTCAGCCTCTGCCAGCATGTCATACAACACATGTACTCCAAGACCGAGCACCCTGGAGGTGGGGTAAGGTCAGGTCAAGTCAGGTCAGCAATCCTGAAGGTGATGCATGAATGACTGCAAGGCAACTGGAATTTGGCTGCAGACAGACATATTCCTACCCCAGAGGGTCTTGAAGGACACCTCAAAGGCAGTACAACAAGGTACTGCTGACACAGAGTGACCAAGGCACAAAATGCCAATCCTGCAAAACGGGAACAAAAGAAGCATGGCAGTTTGGAAAGCAAACGTGATAAGGTGGCAAACTGGAATGGAAATCAATAGATGGCCTGCTCTAAAGCGATTAGTAATCAAAAAGAACGGCCTTTTGAGTGATCATGAACGTTCAAGATTCGGGATACCGCTGAAAACCACATGGGAACCATGAGATTGCTGCTGGCGGCAGATGACCCATGGGAGCTTTGCGGTATTCCAACGGATCCTCAGAAATATTGAATAGGAGGATGGGGGGAGCCGACACAGGCCAAGACTCACCTAAAGGCCTTTTAAAGATGGCGTTTAAAATTAAAGAGACCTTGACCCATTCGTTCTGGGATGACCATTTACGCTGGCAAACACTTCCTACGCTTTCACAACATGTGTGTACTTCTCCAATGAGCTCAAATGCTATCCAACCCAACTTTATTATGCACAAAAGAGATGGTAAACTTAACATACTGAGGCACAGTAGAAAAAGTACAAGAACAGGCACTTTCAAGCAAAACATGACAGATTTATAGGTGAATTCTATTGCTTGTACAAAATTTTCATTAGCAATGCTATCCAAAAATAGTGCATTCTTCACTGAGAAATACCCATAGCAGCACTTTCTTTTTAAACTGAAAAGAGGATCCCCATGTAATTACTACAAGGTCTGGCCTGATACGAGAAGATATCCGGTCGTTTGATGGGAATATGGATGACAAACTGCAGCGTTCAGGGCCCACGGTGAGTGCAGGTTTTGCTTCCTGTGCAACTCTGAAAGCTCTGACCTCCTGGGACAGACTCCAGGACCCCCAGCGACCCTGACCAGGATTAGCAGTGAAAAGATGGATGGATATATTAATTTCACTATTAATCAAACGGAGGGTAGTTTGTTAAAAAAATCTGCCCCTGCAACTGTTCAGACAAATTTGGTTTGACAATATTGAAGATGACACCACACTGTCAACTGAATTTTGCTCTTCCCATCATTTCAGCCATTAGTTTATATAAAGCAAAAAGGAAACTTTAAGTGGCTACCCAATGCCGCATGAGTGAGATTCCCAGCATGGGTCCCGGTTGGAGCCCCACGAGGACTGGAGAACCCCCCAGTTTAATTTAAAAATGTAAATTGAAATTTCACACTATTGTACTTCCAGTACTAATAAAAAAAAAAAATACTTAGAGCTGGATGAGTTTATATTTGCTGAAAGAAAAAAAATAAAAGGGTACAACTATATTATGGTGTAAGACAATGGGGCCAACAGGAGATAAGACTTTGTGTCACTTGGAGAGAGCAGTCAATGGTTCATCACCTCATTCAGTGTTAAAAGGGAAGGCTTTAGTTTTTTTAGCTATTAATTCCTTGTCTTTCAAGCCCTTTATCTACCGCTCTCAGCCCCTGTCAATCACACGGGAGTACGTTCCTGCGTTAAGGCCGGATTTCGATGCAAAGTAAATGACTGAAGCATAAAAAAAATCCCAATTAAGAGCAGAATCTAAAGTCGCCATAAACACCACTGCTAGAGCCTTTTTACTTCAACCATTAAAATGTGTTAATCTATGCACTTAAGACCACTCCTAAGTCTGCATTTTAAAAAGAAAAAAAAACTATAAGCAATACTGACAACACGGTGTATCACCTGTTAAAAAGCATGTTGAAAAAATGGAGAGCTGAATCAGCCATCGGAAGGGCTGTCTCGCGTAAGAACAGGGACATGCGGCGACTGTGTGAACTACACGCATTCATTTTTCCCGGTGAAACTGCCCAGCTCACACCATAACGTCAGAGTAGTAGAAGACAATGCAGAGCATGGTCAGGTCAGCAGCTCTATGGTGTGACCAAACTGCTCACAGCTAAACTGAGAATGAGAATACACTCAATAACTTTCGGTTCCTCTCTGCAAGCCAGGAGGAAGGACATTTAATGGGGCAGGTTGTGCCATTACAATTTAGCATCACGATTCTGTCAAATAAAAATACAGCCTGTCAGTTCCAGCCCTTGAAAGCAGGCTGAGCCCAAACCGGAGGTTCTGTTCTGAGGTCCTTAACTGTGTAGCCAACGCTTTTGACTGTTTAAAACGGCAATGCCTTTCACCGCTTCATTCCGCACCGATAACGTGGCTCCTTGTGCTGCCATGAATAATGCAGGGCCACACTTTCCTGAGAGCGCGGGGTACAGGGCACTTCGTGCTCCCCGACACGCACCATCACGCTCCACTGAGCAGGATCCAGAGCTCAGGGTGGTCACACGAACACGACAGTGGCACAAGTGACACGCTTTCAGATGGCAAAGTCTGCGTGAGCAGCAGACCAGGAGCAGAACACACAGGTCATATAATGACAGACAATTCACTCTATATGATCTGTATTTGAAGTGTACATTCTGACCATGGAGTCTGCAGGCAACATGTATATAACACTTAGGACTGTGCACAGCGTGAGACGTCAACTCAATAATTCACCACATTATATAAGACACGTTCAATTTTCCATCACAAGACGTGCTGAATGGACCAATTCCTATGACCGCTCTCAGAATCTTCGCAGATAAAACAAGGAGAAGAGGCACTTCGGCAGATAAATCTGAGCAGAAGAACTCTTAGTTTTTGTGTACGACAGTGGCTGAGGAGTTCTCACTGTAAACAATGAGCCACAAGACCTGCCACTTGATACTAGTGACTCTCCAGCATCAGAAATACTTCATAAACAGAGTAATCTTCTCATTTAACAGAGTGCTAAGGCAGGGCCATTGGGTACTTGGGAATATCAGTTTCCCATGCACACTGGGAAGCATCTGTCTGCTCACACAACCTTTAATGAGCTTATAGGTTCCCAAGCCATACCTACACTCAACTACACATAAGCTCTCCATTTAGTTTAGTCACTGGCATGGACAGCTGAATCTGGCTAAAACTCTAAAGACAGAGGTGTCTGCAAAAGGAACCTCCCCCAGGTTACAGCTGAACGGCCATGCTCCTCCCGGGTGTTTTCCGCTACCTCTGAGAGTCTCACCTCACGGATTACTGAGCCTCCCTAACATGGTGGCAGGAGAGAGACTGACTCATTGTTTACCGAAGGATTTATAAGAGAATATCATATGACATCAAATTTCTGACAACCAACTGCTTTAAAATTGCTCTAACATTCAACAGTAGCTCAAGACCCAAATTTCGAAGGAATTTAAAATAAGACTACATTGGGCTGAGAGTTCACAGGAAATCAAATACATCTCAACCTTGCATTTAAGTATTGTATCACTATTGTATCACTATCAAACAGCATCTACAAGGCTTCCCTGCAAAACAACACAGTGCAGAAAATGGACAGGCCCATCATTCCTCACCGGCAGAATTACCACTACTTTGGTCAACCCGCCCACCCCCCATGATAGCAGCTCATCCATTCAGCATCTGACCACTTATCCTTGCCAAGGTTCTGGGGCACGGACAGGACAGGATGCCAGTCCATTGCAGAGCCCATGCTGTATATGCTAACACTCACAATCCTGCGCTGCAGGCAATTCAGAAACACCAGCTAGCCTATCTGCACATCATTAGACTATGGGAGGAAACCCCAGCATTACAGTAACAAGGGGAGAATGTGCAAACTCCACGCACAGAGAGCAGAGATGGGACGTTAAAGCCCCAGGCCAAGAGGTATGAGACAACAGTGCTACCCACTGAGCCACTGTGCTATATTGTAGATCAATATTAATACTGATTATGTGAACTTACTTCATCATTCATTCTCAACAGTAACTTTATATAAAAAAAAAAAAAAAGTTATAATTCAGACTCACAGCTCCTTAACATCTAGCAGAATACTCGCAACGGTCATTTCAGCACAAGTCATTTCACTGGGGCTAAATCATCCCAAGAGCGTGCCTGCAGACTGCAGCAACATCTACACCCATCTGCTCCACTGTCTCTCTGTCACGCTACATCACCAGAGACCTCAGATGGCTTCATCTCGGCTCATTTGTTAACAAACAATGCGCACTAATACCGTGACCAAGGGAAAAGGCAAAAGTACCTCAAATCTAAACTATACTAAACCAGAAAATCATAAATGTCACAAATAACAAAAACAGGAAAACAACCAAATTCAGAATCAGAATCAGAATCTTTATTGTCATTGTAACGAGTACAACGAAATTAAGTGCAGTCCCTGTGTCAGAGAGGTATGTACATGAAAATAAATGAGAAATATATAGATAAGGAAATATAAAATATGGGAGCTAGCATATGTACAGAAAATACCAAAATATGAATTGTAGTGTAAAATTAAAGATACAGTACCAGTTAAACACGCACGACAGGTCGGCGGACAGTGACATTCTGAAAGCAACGGCAGCTGACCTGACAGGTGGAGTTCAGCTCCATCTTCCTCCTGATGAAGAGCTCCACGTGGCGGACAGTGGCCTCCCCAGACACCCGCACGTACTTCCTCTCAAGGGGCTGCATGGAGGCCAAATGTGACAGCGGGGGTCAGAGTTCACGAGGCTGATGCAACTCAAGAATAAGTCATTATTAAAGGCCATAGCAGAGCTGGTTCACACACACCACAGTATGGGGCAGTGCCCATGATATTAGAGCACAAGCTACACGTTCGTTTAATCTTCATTTCATTTTAAAAACTTTTATGCTTCTTTTCCAGGGAAATTTCCACTGGGATGCATGAAGTATCTATAAAATACAACCTTCCTCCAATTTCATTATTTTGTAATTCACACTTCAGCCAATAGTATATTAATTAACACAGCAACAACTAATTTTGACAAACTGTCAAAATAGCTGTTTTAAAAACAGCTTGGAAAACACTACTACTTTGAAATGGTGTGTTTAGATTTACAGAAACACTATCCAAAGTAACGGTTCATGTTTGAGTTTCCATTTTACACCTTAACTCTCAGCTGTGGCGTGAGAAAACCCAAATGGACTGTGAACGATCTGCAGAACATCGACACCCTGATCGATTCTTCACACCTATGAGTATGAGATGGTCCTCCACTCTGCCTATCACAGCTTCTACAGATGGGTTAAAAGTGAGCCGTTAACGGACGAAAAGGAAACCCAAACATGACCGTTTTGCGAACAGCAGTGCTCAAAATATATGACTCTTTAAGTATTTCAGCACTTTTCTGCCTTACGTTCAATGCAAATGTTAATCTTGACCATCCTCATAATTTTCAGGGATAATATAAGCAGCTGTGATTCTGCCCCAGATATGAATCGTGAAACGCGGGCTCCCCATGTAAAGCCTTCCTCACCCATGTGGCTGTAATCTTCCTGCAGCAGAGGGTGGAGGCAGCCGAGCCGATTTGTGGGCTTATGTCACATGACCCCTGCTCAAGGCCAATGCTGCCTGCAGGAAGCAGCAAAGGCCACGACACAGTGTCCCCCCCGCCCAGCTCAGACCACCCCCTCTCCGGCTGGATGACCGCAGACACCACCCACCAAATCCGCAGTCACATGGAACATAAAACCCATTTCAAGAAAACGGCAAAAAGAGAAAAGGAATTTTCTTCTTTATTACTTGGCTAAAAATGATGCGAGCTTTATTTAGTTACCACCTGAAGGATTAGCCAATTAGCTGAGCTGGACCAGGGGCGGGCAAGTACCCAGGAAAGGTAGCTACATGCTTACAGAGATTGACGGTGTCGCTGCCTTAGTCTCTCAGACTTCTAGGTCATTCTCTCCTTAGAAAAACTAACAGATTACACTGTTATCAAGGGGAGCCCAAAGCCCTATAAACACCAACGGTTAAATACTCAAATCAGTTAACACTGTTACAGGTTCACTGTACAATCATTCCTCAATACAATCAAAGAATTAAGTAATGCAGATGAGAACAAAACCATAAAGTGCTGCAAACTCTCCGAAAAAGCTTTCAAGAATTAAAAAGACATGCTGTTCTCTGGGGCTGTAATGGACAACACTGAAACATCCTTTAGTAAAATCACCTCAAAACTTGTATAAAATTCATGCAAAATATTGACCAATCACATACATCATATTTTAACTCTTTTTACACAGAGCTACATTACTATAAATGGAATACAGAAGACTTGCTTAAATGGAGCACGACAGCATTGGCAAGAAAGCAAATGGATTTCTCCCAGAATGCGTGTACAGCACCACAGCAGCCTGTCTGCCACCACACCCAGATCCCACTGCAGGGGAGCTCGATTTTTCAAGGCTGGTGGGGGGGAGGGAGGGCAAGGGGTGTCATTACCACCCACCGCACACCACGTGAAGATTCACGGAGCTCGCCGACAGACCCCGCCCATGGCGTGCCATTTGGCCCATTAAAATGGAGCTTTACTGGTGTGGCACGAGATCGGTGCGGCCGTAAATCAGATGGTGCCGCGGCAGCGGCTGCCCTCATATCCATGCACTCGCATGCCACACCGGCTCAAAATGCATCTGACATGAAAAGCAAACATTCAGCACCACACCTTACCTTGTAGTTGTCAATGCCTTCTTCAGCTCTGTGAAAGGAAAAAAAAAGTCCTTGTTTACAAAATGTATGAATGTCTGCAAGTCCATTTAATATCACAGATATGAATAAGATGCTATGAACCAGAATACACATTGAAATATAGTACAATGAAATGCCAGTAATCTGGAAAACAATGGTAACACACACACACACACACACAAAAAAAATGATGTCAGCTATTAACAAGCAGAACCCACCCTTTATTCTGTAGTGGATACAGGCAAATTAACATTTCAACACTGCAGGAGATATTGACACAATGCTAATGGCAGCCTTCTCATGCATAGTAATTAATGAATAGCAGCAGTAAATACATCAATTCACCTGTCGGGGAGTGTGCAGTTGCCAAATATCTAATAAAATAAACCCAGACAACGGAGGCAGGTTAATTAATGCCATGCCAGATGTATAATTGCAAACCATCTGAAAGAATAATTAATCCTAAATCAGTGGGCTTCAGTTCTGCCAATGACATTAAAGACCAAGCTGAGGGTCTGCATTCATTAAAAATGGGTAGATGCCAAATGCAGCTCACTCCCTCGGCTTGCAGGACACTGAGAAATATGACAACAGCTCAATGCTTAGATGTCCTTGTCTGAGATTTCAGTACAACTTTTCTAATGGAGAAATAAGGTCATAAAAACTTCGCTGAACATTTATAACTTACACTTGCAGTTGACTCAGCATGACATACAGTGACAACACAATTACTAATAAAAACAGCTTCTTCATGCCAGACAGAAATTAACACCTGACCTGAAAAACCACAAAGGGAAAGGGACAACAGAAGGCTGATTCAACTATTGGAGCAAAGCTCATTTTTGTATCATCATGGCTCCATCTACTGGCAAACAAAGCACATAACAGGTTCACACCCAGTTCCCACCGAGGGAGATCTACAGCATGGGTGCGTTCAAGGAAGCTGGAGATTACCAACAAGCAACAGCCAACATTTTCTACCCAAAGAGGCAATCAGAGCTGATGATACATTTTTGTGCCAGTTGCACTTGTGTAAGTTTACTGGATAGGTTTCACAGTGATGGTGTCATGGTGCCTATGGGGCTTTAACGGTGTAAACTGTATGAGTACAGTACAAAATCCAAGATCAGAAAACTAAAGGAATGGATGCATCACTTGCATCCTGTAAAACTAACAAATACAAGTCTGTCCAGTGTATTTCATTCTACTTTGTGTCCAGTATACAGAAAAAATCCTCTAACTATATTTTAGCATAGCTATCTGAAACGATGCATGCGTATGCCAAAACAATAGAAAACTCTCCGATCTCAAAACTAATAACCTATTCCCATCCCTGTCCATGCCAAAGAAAACCAGCCAAAAAGTTTAATATGAATATATTACATACATATTTCTGATGCAAGTCAAGGAAGAGCAACACATAACAAAAAGACACGATCAATCGCTTAGAATGTGTTTAAAATTTTAAAAAAAAACAAAAACAAAAAAAAAAAAAAAAAAAACACAACCAACCAATGTGGGATGCAATTGCTAGAACTGTGCCAGGAACAGCAGCAAGAAGGATTTTACTGTTCAATAAAGTAGAACTGGGAGAGCTAACGTGAATCTCACATCTGTCAACTCCAGCAATTTCTCAGATCATTTTGGTTATCAGCCATTATTGGTGTTTGACTCCAAAGCTGGCTGTACACTTAGATAGACGTCTAAACTGGCCGAACACATAGTCGGGCAACCAACGACCACATACGTAAAAAAGATGCTGTGTAGTTCACCCGACCAACACAAGGGGGCAAACTATTTTTGGGTCTTTCATTCCAAGTTAATTTCCTGCCTGGAATTGCGTGTATAAATTCTCCGCCACTTGTCACGTAAATTGCGCCCCCCCCCTTTTTTTTTTTTTTTTTTTTTTTTTTTTTTTTTTTTTTTTTTTTTTTTTTACACAGCAGCGCACTGCATGTCAGATAAAACACATCTTAAGTATACTGCCAGTTTGACCCTCAATTAATCAGAACCAATGCAACTTGTCGGCATGGGAACATCTGGGGGTCTCCTAGACTGAGCTACAGTCTGAAGTCATAGAATGACGCTCACTAGTTAAAGTGCTGTAAAGACAAAGATGGAACAACGCAACCTTATTGAATCTGACAAGTGCATTAAAATGTCTGACTTGTTTATGCAGGAATACCAAGGAAGAGCGATGCCCACGGCTTACATGCAGGAATACCAAGGAAGAGCGATGCCCACGGCTTACGAGCCACTCACCCCACAAACTCCAGCATGAGCGAGACATCCAGCTCTGACGGGATGGTGAACACCGACTGGGGCAGCGGGCCCTTCTTAGGCTTCTGGGCCTTGACTGAAGCCACGGGAGGAGGACCCACTGCGGATGAACACACAGGTGCTCCGAGTAAGACACAGCGTGTTGTCATAGCGACAGACATGCAGGTACACACATACATTTAGGACCTCAAATCTGACATTTTAATTCAAATGAATTTATTTTTATGCTGCCTTTCACAACACAGTTGGCTCAGGGCACTTAACAGGAGTCTGTGGTAATTACAATTTTATATTACAATAAAGTGCAGTTGAGCACAAATAAAACAATAAAAAAAACACAGTAAGGAGCTGCTGTGTTAAATTACAGAATTTAATGACTTTATAAAGCAGTTGTGGGAAAATGGGAGAATGATCACTTTATGAATAATAAATATGATAAAGTAGACCCTCACCAGGTTTTGGCACCTCCAGTCCTCTTTCTTTATAAAAAGCATGCATTCTCTCCCTTTCTCCTGGGGGGGGCACAGATGACGACCACGTTATAGGAACATTATGCAAAAGAATATTACAAGATCAACGTCCATTTTTAAAAAGGCCATTGAAATTTCGGGCCTTACTTTCTTCTAGATGAGGGATCATCTTGAAGACAATATCCTGCAGCTGTCTGTCGAGTCTGATCAGGAGCAGAAAGGCTTGCTTACAAAACACCAGCATGACAATAACATTGTACAGAATATGAAGTAAACTGATGGCTCTTTTGCCATGTATGTGCCATGTATGCAGCATTAAGAGAAAGACAAACAATCATCTCCAGAGGTAGTAAGCAGATGATGGACCATAACAATTACCGATACCTGATGTTGTAAAGTGGCTGTGTCTGATGGACTATCATGTTGCAATTCGGACATCTATTGCTGTAAAAGAAGTGCTTGACGATGCAGCTCTTGCAGACTGAGCAGAAACAAAACATGTATTCAAAAGCCCATTCACTCAAAAACATTTTCAAATTTCAACATGTGAATACCAAAAAAAAAAAAAAAAAAATTTTTTAAGTTTACAATTAATCACTGTATAACATTTCAGTCGTTGCTAGATTTATCTAAAGGAGGACCTACTTAAAAATCTAAAAGCTACCAAAAATGCCAAGTTGCAATAGTGGAACTCCTAAAGTTCGTAGCGCTCCTCTGAGATTGCCATTATTACCACACACACATGACTCACTTGGATAAACCATTCACAAGCCATCATTTTGCCTTACATCTGAGCTGGCCCAGATAATGCAGTGAAAAAGAAATTCATTAAAATCATTATGGTGATGAGGCCTCTGAAAGCACAGATGAAGAGACGTCCAAAGACAGCCTTCGATTGAACAAACTCACAAGTGTGCAGGCATTCTGTGATAGTCGTGGCTTCAATGAAGAACCCCTTGCAGATGGAACAGCAAATGTAGGGGAACAGCTCAGACAGAGGCAGTGACCGCTGGAAGACAGGATGTAGGAGAAATAAGACAAACGTTCAAACATGGAACCACCGTACTGTTCACCTCCAACAGAAGCCCCAACATAACAGTCTACATTTACATACCCTTATGTCATAGTGTATTACACACAGCAGCAGCTAAGAATTCTGGGCCCCTAAACATATACAACTCTGTACGTAAAGTTTTCATGTAATATATTCTGGGGGCCCTTAAAATAATTAGTTACAATGCAATTAGTTACAATGGTGCCTGATCGTACCAACCAATCACATCCTAAATACCTTTCAATGGGATGCTACAGCAAGATTCCCAAGACCATGGACTAGGTGAGTGTCTTGGGTACTACTTTACTTAGTGCCAGATCTCCTTATGTATTCTAAGGGAAGTGTGAGATTACCATTTCCAGACGCCGTTAATTTGTGAAGATGGGGGGTGTGGAAATATATACACACATTTGGCCTATTTTGATTCCATCACTGGATAAAGTGCTGGTATAAAGGTAGAATTGATCCAGACGAAATAAAACCAGGTCCAAACTCTGCTGTGATCTCCATAGGGGTTCACACCAGTTTTCACCCGGGCCTTCCTAATTTGCCCATCAACACGTTTGGTCAAAGCCCCAGTTCCGCGAAACCCGAGTGAACTGGCAGAGATGTGACACAGTGTCACCTCCCATTTTACCTCGTCGGTCTCCACACTGGAGCCGCAGGATGTACCGGGACGGGGCAACTCCTCAGCCTCCCCTCCTTGGTCCATCGCTTCCCCCGCATCGTCCTTTTCCGCTGTGCTGCTCTGGCTTTCATCCAGCTCGCTTTTTGCCTCCATCCCGGCCGACTTTCACGGCGTCGCGGCAACAGGTGTTTGTGGCACCGGGACAACCGTATTGGCTTATGTGGATATTGTAGTTTTTATTCGACGCGCCTTTTTGACAGTTCTTTTTTTTTCAATTAGCTAATATATTCCAGGAACCATTTCCAGAGCTCCACCGACATTTTACCACACTTAAACATTTTCACCCTAGACACGTTAAGCTGCTCTCAACACTTGCACTGCAGCGCCGTTGACTCACTACCGAGACAGCTAGTACAAGGTCCGTCATTTTAATTTTAAAACCCTAATAATATGCTTAGTTTCCTGGCACATATAAACATGACTTCAAATACTTCATGTTTTATATCCGTAACGCTTTTCCAGTCACAAGTTTACCAGTAGCTAGCTATTGCAACATCTTTAACGTAAACCCCACGTCGACTGTCGTAAAATTAATGGATTGTCGCAAATATCATAAATTGGAATATTTGTAAGGTAAACCACCTTCGGGGGAACGCGCTACTTGCTTCTCTTGAATTTTATTTAATGTGCTGCCACATTTATTAACCACTCGCAAAACTGATATGTAATTGAGGATTCACTGTTTTACCGGTTCACAGTTAGAGTTTGTGCACAGTAGGCTATATACTCGTTTATATATGAAATTATATTAACGCAATATACATCCCAACGGGTACCGTTGAATATTCAGGAAACTCTAGTGTTGGTCAGCAGAAACGTGAAACACCAAACGACCTGCTGACAGAATTAGGTCAATGGGCATTAATTAATTCAAGACTACTTGCAGCAAAAGACTCTAGACTTATCTGCCTTTCATTTTACAGTGGGTATAGAAAAGAATCCTCCCCTTCAAAATATTCACACTTTGTTGCTTTGCATCCTGAAATGAAGACACACAAAAAATAATTTTCCAACTGTATTTACTCAATGCAACTTATAACAGCCAAGTGAAAGATATAATAGCAACAGATTATAAAAAAAATAAAAAACCAGAATCACTAAGATGGATAAAGAATCAACCCCCCCCCCCAAAAAAAAAAAAAAAAAAAAGTAAACCCAAAAAAATACAAGTAAAAACCTTATCCATTACACACCAAACCAAATGTCTCAAAATTGTAATCAACTGTAATC
>JAACJT020000035.1:4749859-4764097 GCA_009936485.2 Gymnarchus niloticus
TTCGCGTCTTGTTTTTTCTTTTAATATTGTTTTTTAGGTCAAGGGGCCCCAAACCCCGGTCCCCCCCAACAGTTTCAAAAGTCCCCCCCCCCCCCCCCCCCCCCCCCAATACCTTGTAGGGCTCGGTATCATCTCTGCAGACGTTTGGGATGATAGTGGAGGTGACAGACTACATCAGAGGGATGGTCCCTAGGACACATCTGGCCGACATCGTGCTCAAGAAGCCAGAGAAGTTGTACAGAGTGGGCAGTAAAGTGAAGTGTCGGGTCAGTTTGTCATCTAGCCGTTTGAGAAAGTAGGAATGAAGGTCATATCGCGTTGAGTCTAACTGTAAAGTTCCTCCATGGAGTTGATGTGCAGCTACAAGTAAATGTTAGCAAACAGCTTGCAGCTTTCTCCCCAGTGACCGGAAGACCGTATCCATCCCTAGAAAACGATGATTTAATGAGTGAAGTACTTTTAGTATTTTTTGCTTTTGATGTTGCAGTTCCTTAGCCATTGGAAGATAACGTTATATTGTTACGTTGCTTGTGATCGTCAGGCACGATGCTATTGGTTGTGTTGAACAGGTGATGTCGGTGGACCCCGTTTCCAGGAAGCTGTTGCTAACGAGGAAAAAGGCTCTCCTGACTTCCACCCTGCCCTTGATCTGCAGCTATGCAGACATCAAGATCGGGCAGGTGTCCCATGGCTGGATCGTCAGCGTGCTGGATTTGGGCTGCATCGTCCGCTTCTTTGGCAACGTGAAGGGGCTGGTACCTTCGGGCGAACTGAGCAAGGAGCCGGTCTCCGCCCCACGGAAACTCTTCTACATTGGCCAGGTTTGTGTGACTCTACAGGATCTCCTGCAGTGGGGTTGAGCTCAGCCTAAGCAGGACATATCCCACTCTTCTGGGTTTTCGCTACAGGTGGTCAAAGCGAAGGTCCTGTCGTGTGACCCCGCTCAGGAAAGGTTGCTGCTGTCCTTCAAGGCCGTGGTGGATAAGCAGAGTGACACGGCTCGAAAGCCAAAGCTTGGTTTTGAAACTGGAAAGGTACGGAAAGGATGCATCTGTACGCCGGCTCCAAGGCTGTTAGTGGCGACATCCCAATACAAAGTTTCTGGAATCTTCCAGATGCAGGAGTTTTTAACTTGTGACTCTAACCAGGAAAAGCAGGAGGAGACGATTTTTTTTGTAATCATATATAATCATTTTATGACTTGTTAATGTTGTTATAGTGTTACGACTGGTAACAATTTAATGTTTGAGGGGATGTATATCTTAATTAACATTTTATTGTCCTGAAGAAGTATGCCACTCTGAGTGAACCTTATCAGAGACATTAAATGAGGAATTGGTGTTCTGTGCTTTGGTGTCAAAATGCAGGAAGTGGAGGTGAAGGTGGTGAGGAAGCTTCTGGAAGGCTTTGAGGTTTCCATCCTCCCTGAAGAAGCACCTGCTTTTCTTCCTACTACCCATTTGTCTGATCACTTGTCAAACTGCTGCATGTTTTGGGGGGCATTAAAAGAGGGTGATTTGATCTCAGATGTCGTTTGCCTGGGAACGAACAAATCCGGACCCGTATCCTCCTCCTGCTGATTTTTCTTTCCCTGTAATACCTTCAGCATTTGTACGTGTACTTAGCTTTAAAGTGCAAACAAAAGGAATTTTAGCTAGGAACGACCCATGCCGGGTTTTACGCTCTCCACCGTGACATTTCCCTAACCACCCCTGAAAGATGCTCACTAGAAAGCCCCTTCTGAAAGCCGCAATCGCCGATGGTCTGGTAGCCAAGGAGTTCTCTGAAATCCAGGTGGGCATGCAGCTGGTGGGCTGGATCAAGGGCATCATGCCCTATGGCGTGTTTGTGGAGTTCCCCTACGGCCTAGTAGGGCTGGCACCCAAGTCTGTAAGTTTCATCGCCCTGCGTTTTAAATAATGTGATCTCGATCGAGAAAAAGATTTGTATAAGCCAGAATTAAATACTAATTCAGGAACTGTCCGTTAGCCTCTGAGGTAGGCAGAGTTCGCGATATGTACTGTTTGTGTTTGACCCTGAAAATTTTTGAGGTAAACCGTGTGGCGTGTATAGCAGGTAGACGTGCTAGCGGCACATTTCAGCGGTGCATACAGATGGTCCTTCCTTTAATGTATTGTATTTTTTGTGACCATTACTTAAAAGACCAGCTTTTCTCATAATGTACAGTACATGTTGCTATGCAGTTAGCGGAACTGTCCATGACCAGAAGGCTCTGAGATGTTGGAAAGATCGCTCTGTGAAGGCCTAGGGAGCCCGCTGTACGGCCTTGGGGTTGAGTGCCACGGCTACAGGGATCGCAGAGTGTCGCGGGTGTGAAGACGCAGTAGCCGAAGTCGGTCAAGTTTCTAATCTGTGTCCACCTCTGTAGGCTATGAATGACAAGTTTATCACCAACACCGAAGACGTCTTCCAGAAAGGCCAGACGGTGGCTGCCAAAGTGACTGACATAGACGAGGAGAAACGCAGGTTCCTCGTGTGCCTAAAAGTGTCGGCAGTTTGCTTTGAGGAGGGAGATTCGTGGCGAAGGCTTGTACACGGTCTTCAGGAGAGGAAAGCTGTGGCAGAAATGGTGGCCACCAAAGGTAGGGGACCCCACCCTGCTGACCCACCTCAGAGCAAGACCGTTTTAATGTGTATTCCGGATAAACTGTTCCTTTAAAAAATGGTCACGTTGCTCTCTGTGACATTTTGCCCTAACTATGTGACATCTAGCGTTTTGTTTGTTTCATGCCTGACACCACTACTGTATTTTCCTTTTTAAACTTGGGATATGTTGATGGTCTTCTGGCCGCAGAGTTAATAGTTTTGTCTGCATTCCTCCCTTCGTGTCCCCCCTCCCCGGCAGGTTCTCCGCTTCTCCAGTTCCTCTCCACGTTGACGGCAGGGCAGAAGCTGAAGCTGACCGTCAAGGAGGTGAACGACGATGGAAGTGCCACGTTCTCAGGAGATGAGCTGAGCGGAGCCAGCATCGTTGCAGCACCATACCACGTGACCGGTGAGCTCATACGTAGTCCGCCAGCAGTCGGCAGCATTTGTATTATGATTGTGTGGTGATTCCAGGGGTTTGGTCTTTTGAGAGGTGCTGATTATTTTCCACTTTAGGTGTGACGTTGACCCCTGGGCAGAGGGTCACAGCGGTCGTACTTCATGTGGACCCCTGTGAAACTAGGATCACTGTCTCTGTCGCTCCGCAGCTGTTGGGGAAGAGGAGAAATGTGAGGCTGGACTGTTTGTTGAAGTGTGTGTGGTCACTGCTGATGGTCTGCCTGAGACCTGAAGGCAGTAGGAGATGGTGGATAAACAACTGGGCAGATGACCAGAAGGGGTCAGGGTTAAATTCCTGAATTGGTTCTGCTGCTGTTTCATTTATTTTAAATTTTAATTACGTCGACTCTGAAATAATAATAATAATAATAATAATAATAATATTATTACCCACTATGCTGCCATCAGAGTTAGTTGTTATGAGTATGGATTTCAAATGTCATCATCATCTGCAGCCCAAAAGGCCCAATCAGGTTTATTCTTCTTGTGCTGTGCAGATTCTACTTTTGTAACACTTTTTTATTGGTGGAAATCCATGGTACTTTGTGTAGAAGTGATTTGCTAAACTTAGCAAATTTATTTTATTTTTAATTTCAGATTTGTTTAAAATATGACACTGTGAATAGTCTAAAAGGATTTTTTTTTTTTTTTGTCTAATATTCCCTTTAAGATTATGGCAGGTGCAGTGTTGTCAGCAACTGTGCAGTATGTGGACCGAGACTTTGCCGTCATCTCATTGGGAGACAGCAGTCAGCTGACCACAGTCCACACAGCAGTTCATTTGAACGACACCTTCCACTTTGAGTCAGAAACGATGGCAGTGGGGAAGATCCTGTGCGTCACCGTAAAGGAGCCTTCCTGCGAAGACCTAGGAGGCCTTCCACTGGTGTCGTGGACGTATATCTCGCCGGACACTCTCGATCGGGAAAAGAAAGTAGGCCCCAGGAGCCAGGTGGCCAGGAAGCACACCTACAAGATGGGTGACGTGGTGACTGGCACAGTGAAGTCCGTCAAGCCCTTGTGTGTGTTTGTCAGCCTGCCCGGTGGTGTCAGAGGCAGCATCCATATCTCTCACATCCCGGAAGATATTAAAAAATCCTCCAGCTTTCTGACAGCATCCTTGAAGAAGGGCCAGAAGGTCACAGCCAAGGTCATTGGGGAGAAGGAGTCTCCAGATCACAAGTGAGTCTTTGATTTAAAATGTGTCAGTCAGTGGAGAAAGGCAGGGCTCTCGGGTAAGAGGAGGGGCTCACCTCGCTCTCTTTTTTTTTTTTTTTTTACCTGCATACACCCCGGTTCAGTGTTTAAAAATAACAGTATGGTTCACAGGGACGTTAAACATCTCATGCAAATGTTGGATAATGATTTACATGATTTTGCCTGAAGTACAAATTATGAATTAAAATTTGGTGCCTCAGTTAACACTTGCCCCCAGGGTCAGAGGTTTGAGTTCCACCTCCGCTCTGTGTGTGTGTGTGTGTGTGTGTGTGTGTGTGTGTGTGTGTGTGTGTGTGTGTGTGTGTGTGTGTGTGTGGAATTTGCATGCTGTCTCTGTTTTGCATGGGTACTCCAGTTTCCTACCACAGTCCATAGGCGTCGTAAATGTGGTTAGTTTGTGTGTTTCACAAACTTTAACAGCACTTAGTTAAAATCAGTGCTTTCTTAAAATGCGTTTGTTTTGTTTGCACTAGGTTTCTGCCAATTACTCATCCAGAATTGAAACTCACAGAACTCGAGTTGACATTACTCCCCAGGTGAGAACTTGGAAAGTTTCGTTTTTTTTTTTTTTTTTAAAAACTTTGTTCAGTCTTGGCATTAGTGATGATATATTAAACTTTTATTAAATAGGCTTATCACCATTTCATTCTGTATAGTTTGAAAGTGGATTTTTACTTAGCTCTGTTTTTGTGGTTACTGCCATTTCCTCCTGGTGTCTGAACAAGTTAAAAATCAACAAAAGTGCCAACTAGATTCAACAAATCTCCTGTTTAATCAGTTTTGGTGGTTTGTGTTTAGGGAGCATTAAAGTAGTCATAAAAATGTTTAACCATACCCCACCCCTCCACTCAAATTTATACCTTAGGGAATAGTTACTGACAATTGGCAGATGATGGTGATTATTATTAGCAGTAGTCTTTTAAGCACCAGGTAAAAGAAGCATGGCATTATTTCCTGACATCTCTATATGGGGAATTTTCAGCTAATATCCTGGTAGTTATACACACCTGTTGATTTTTGTGAAGGACACGTAGATGTATTTGTACTGACGGCAGTTTACTAGCCAGATCTGTACTTGCTGCGCCCATAAGCCTGTGGATTTGGTGTAGACATCATCCTCAGCTCTCTGCTTTGTTCCTCCTAGATTGCTGAAGGACGGCGCCGATATTAAGACCACCAAGAAGCTCAAGAGTTATCAGGCGGGTGACGACGTCACCTGTTTTGTGCTTAAGGTGGGGTGACTTCCGGGGAACTCTGGTTTTTCTGCCAGACGTGTTTTTTATTTTATTTTATTTTATTTTTAACGTTTTTCACACGTCGGTTCTCGCCTTCAGTATAACGTTCAGAAGAAGCAGCTGAAGGTCATCGTGACTCCATCCATTAATGGGACGGTGGACTTGCTGGCGATGACCGTTGATCGACAGGTAGGCTTTCTATTTTTTGAATTTGCAAGTGGAATCGTTCAAAGTGCAGCAGTCTACGTAGAGGTGACAGAGTAGGGAGGCGATTCTTTTGATTTTGTCACAATTCTCATTTAGGAATGAATGATGATGACTGGAGGAAGTATGTCAATCCATACTTAAAATACTTTAAATTTAGTTCATGTTTGTGATCCCCCAATCCAGGCGGCTAAGTATCCTGAGAGGATGTTTAAAATGGGCCAGGCACTTCCGGCCAAAGTTGTTGGACTGGACTCTTCAAGAAAAAAACTGTCTTTGTCCCTTACAGGTAATACTGCTTTAACACATTGATGCGCCCTGTTTTCCTTTTAGAAAACAGAGAAATGACAAAGTTGTATAGTGATCAGAGTTACCCCTTAGTCCGTTGTTCAGTCTGAAAGCTGTGTTAATGTCATGGTGTTGTTGTTTTTTTATTTGTACTATTCCCCCCCCCCGTAACCTCAGGGGTGTATGAACTGTCGCCTGGGGCCATCACCCTGGGAATCGTGCAGGAACTGTTGGCAGACAGCGGCCTGTTAGTCTCTTTGCCCTTTAACCAGTCGGGCTACGTGTCAGTGCTGGACCTGTCTGACTCCTACAGGCCGAACCCTCTGGATGGTTACTGGATTGGTAAAATTGTCAGGTCTGTACTCATCCGTCCAGAATTTTAGTTCTACATGCCAAGGCTGTTTTGGGCTGCGGAGACCTGCAATGCAGGAAGGCAGTTGGTGCCTGGGGACACTCCTTCTGCTGTAATGGACACCATTTAAGGGCAGGCCGTGACGCAGGATGTCATTTGGCGTTTCTAGATGTTGCGTCGTGGGAGAGGAGCACGGCCGCTTGCAGCTGTCTCTCCGCTCTTCCAGGTATTTCACAAACGTGCGCCTTTTCCAAATGAAGCTGTGGAATCGCAAAATGCTAACGCGTTGCCTTTAAGTAAGGTCTCGCGAAAGCGGGTAACGTGTCACCTTCATGGTTGATTTTATTGTCTGGGTGCCCGGTCTGTAGGCCCCAAAATGAGGAAATGTGAAGATCTCACCATGCCACTGTTTCTTTTGTGTCCTGTAGGACAGAGCCCGAAAGCACACTTCCTGTGAAAGATCCAGAAGTCTTGTCCATCGGTGACCTTAAGAAAGGCCAGCTCGTTCGCGGTTATGTGAAGCGTCTCGGAACCAATGTAGTGTTTATATGGTATGCATTTTGTATAAAATACCTAATATCTAACAACTGTAAAACTGGTGAATACTCCTGCACCAAGTGAAAATTACAGGTTCTTTTTGCTGGAGAGGAGACTCAGAATAGAGTGATGTTAAATGATTTAAATAGAGATCTAAAGTCTATTTTTTGAGGTGTGAAAGGAAAGCGTGATGTGGAGCTAATCTGAGGTATGTATGAAGAAAATCCTGTGGGCTTCTTCTCGTCCTTCATAGACTGCGTGGTGTATTTGTGCCATTCAAACCATGCAGCAGTCCATGTAGACACTGCCTGCCAGCCCAGCTGTCATCTATTCTGCTATTTCATACATTCATTTTATTCAGCTTAACTGGGGATTTATGTTGGAACGCTTGAGAGGTGGAAGATGACAGGCCGCCCGATTTTTTTTTTTTTGTTACCATTTGTAAAAGGCCCCTTTTTTTTGTGCAGGTTATCCCGAACTATCACAGGACTGGCCAGATTTGAGCATGTGACCAGCTACCATGTGACTGATAAGGACCTGTATGCCAAACACATCCCTCTGCTTGCCCTGTACACCACCAAGGTGCTGAGGTAAGGGCCTCATAATATCTTGGGGATGCATGAACATCTGTCCCAAAGTAACCCTGACTGACTCTTCCTGCCATTACTTATAGTCTTTTTTACAAGTTTTTGAACCTGTCTACTCAGACCTCAGTCAAGGTTTTAAATTTGAAAATCTCCTCTGGTAGGTTTACCTTGCTGTAAACGACGTTGTGTAGCTCTAATCTATCTATCTATCTTTCTGGTGCTGTCTTAAGTCCGTTGAATTTTTGGCTTTCGTAGTCAAATAATGAAAATTACATGTAGCAGTGATGATGATGACATAGTAAATGTATGGTTTGGTCCCTTTAGAGTAAGCAAAGGTGGTCAGGTTGAACTTTCACTGCTGCCAGAAGACACTGGAAAACCGGACGTTCTCCCAGAATCCCTCGCTTTGCCCCTGCGTGAGAAAGGGCAAGAAAAGAAGGCAAATAAAGATCCCAAGAAACGGAAGAGGCTTGTGGTGAGGAGCATAGCGTGCCCACCCTCACCAGCGTCTCGAACCTGCAGCCAGACCTTCACTGTGTCACTGCTTCTCTTGATCTGCAGGAGGATCTTCTCAAAAACCAGAAGACAGGAAAGGGAGAGAAGGCTATGAACACGGAGGAAGAGGATGACAGTGGGGTGGAAGCCTACTTCCCTGAGGAAGAGCCGCCTCCAAAAACGGTCTGATTTTGGTGCATGACCTGATATCAGTGTGGGGTAGTTTATAGGCCAGGGAGGTGCCTGTATGCTCAGTACATCAGGCTCATGTTTGTTCATTTATGATGTGTTGAACACAGACCATCATATGACCACTGTTTTTCATGTCTGGCTGTTGCTTGGCCCCTCATTCTCTCTGATTGCTCCCCAGCCCAAGAAAATGAGCCAGCAGGTTAAGGTGGGCCCAGAAGGGCCTGAGAGGCTCCAGGTAGCAGCAGGTTTCTCCTGGGACCTGACCCTCGGCGGCCTCCTCCCTGCTGTGGCTCAGAAGGGTGCCGATTCCAGTGATGAGGAGGATGGGGAAGCTCAGGTGACGTGGTGGCTTCATGTTGTTGAGATTTGCTTCTCGCGGACACCGAAATGTTCTAGCAGGAGATCGGTGCCAACCTAGTGAGCGGTTTTTCATTAGATTCGTTCGATTTTGTTCGTAGTGATGACGGTCTCTTTCGGTTTGCCTTCAATCTGCAGCTCCAGAAGAAGAGCCGCAAGGACAGGGACCTGGAGAAGCAGCAAGCAGAGAAAGAGCTGTGTAAGCTGGAGAACGAGCTGATGGACTCCAGTGCAAGGCCCGAGTCGGCCAGCAGCTTCGAGCGGCTGGTACTGAGCTCGCCGAACAGCTCCCTGGTCTGGCTGCAGTACATGGCCTTCCACCTGCAGGCCACAGAGATCGAGCAGGCCCGTGCAGTGGCCGAGAGGGCCCTGAAGACCATCTCCTTCAGGTCAGCCCCGTGGAGTCGACCAACTGTGGCCGGCCTCATCTCACATGGGCACCTTTGTGAAGACTGACATCACCCTCCCCCCCTCCCCCCACCCCGTCCCCAGGGAGGAGCAGGAGAAGCTCAATGTGTGGGTGGCGCTACTCAACCTGGAGAACCTGTACGGGTCAGAGGAGAGCCTGCAGAAGGTCTTTGAGAGGGCACTTCAGTACTGCGAACCCCTGGTGGTCTACCAGCAGCTGGCCGACATCTACGCCAAGTCCAACAAGCACAAGGTTCTGCCAGCAGGAGTGTTGCGCTCACCTCCCAACCGGGGCTGTGAATGTGCTACCTTGTGTGCCATTTCTCTGCTCCTCTGGCATCTCTTGTTTACCTGCTGCCATTTTCAGCTAAGGTTCAATACTCTTTGGGGCAAAAAAATGACTTTTGTCTGCATTTTTTAAGGAATTTATGCAAGCAATGTTTTGAGTTACAGATGCTGTGGAACTTAAGCAAAAGTGTATGATTTCCTCAAGGTCAATTCTGGGCATTTCCTTGCTTAAACCAACCTTGTGCCTTCTTTGATAGGAGTCGGAGGCACTGTATAAGAACATGGTGAAACGCTTCCGCCAGGCGAGGGCCGTCTGGCTGAGTTATGGCACATTCCTCCTCAGACAGGGCCAGAACGATGCTGCTCACGCCCTCCTGCAGAGGGCGCTAAGGAGTCTCCCAGACAAAGAGCGTAAGATCCTTTATTTCATATGTGCTGTCTCATATACTGGGAATAGCAATTGTTCAGGTAGCCACACAGTGTTTTCTTTATTTAACTACCTGTGTAAATTCTTACATTTGTAATAAAAAAAATATTTGTGCATAAGGACTGGAACTCTGTCCAGGGTGTCCCTGTGACTTGTTTTTCCTTGGATAGGCACTAGGGTCACCATGATCCTTTATTGTATATGCAATGCAGAAGGTATGTGGGTGGAAATTTAATTGTCAAATGTAGCTGGGGTGAGTGGGTGTGTTAGCTAAGCAGTGAAACCATAGCAATATGGTGCTCTCTCTCCCTGCTTACGAAGAGGATTTGACTGCCTGACACCCGAGGTGTCTTGCATCATGAAACCTTCTGATTATTCCTTCTTCCCCAGATGTGGATCTGATAGCCAAGTTTGCTCAGCTGGAGTTCCAGTATGGGGATGTAGAGCGGGCTAAGTCTATGTTTGACAGAACCCTGACAAGCTATCCAAAGCGCACAGATCTTTGGTCCGTATACATAGACCTGATGATTAAACACGGCACCCAGAAGGAAGTTCGGTGAGTCAGCCTTTGATCCAAGGTTTGGTGTACCCCCCCCCCGCAAAAGCCGCTGGGATGGTTCCATAAATCATCTGTTTGTGTGCCCTTTTTTTGGACCACAGACAGTTCCGTCACTCTGGTGGCAGTCACCTGAGTACAGGGACCTTTTTAATTTCAAATCCTGTATTAAATCATTAGATCCATCACTGGCTCCATTTTAAAATTGACACAAAATCAGAGCTACATATATGCATTTTTATTATTATTCATCGATTTTAAATCACAATTTTTGGCGCTCTGTACAGTCACTGGTCTATGTGCTGTCGTTAGGACTGGCAGTTTCATTGGCTCTCTGTTAGTTATCCCTTACAAAAGGACTTCCGATGTAGTCAACCATGTTGCAAAATACCTCTGGCAGTAACCGTTTGGGTTCCAGAGTCAGCTAGTAAGTGGGAACTAGTAGTACGAATGCTTAGATGTCTTCCATTTTGGCTTTTATTCCAGGGATCTGTTTGACTGCGTGATCCACCTAAGTGTGGCGGTAAAGAGGATCAAGTTCTTCTTCAAGCGGTACCTGGAGTACGAGAAGAAGAATGGAACAGCGGAGAGCGTGCAGGCTGTCAAGGAGAAAGCCCTGCAGTACGTGGAGGCCAAGGGGTCCGAGGTGGCCAGCTAAATGCACAGCACCCTCCCTGTAACGCTGGACACCCAACAGCTGACCACCACAGCCACTGTGCTCATCAGACAGCTAACTGACTCACTTTGCACTAGGAGATTGCTGCCTCCAACCAGAATCCAGTCTCCATATCAAATGGAGCAATTTGCGCTCGCTTCCTGCTCCCGAGTTGCCTTGTGAATGGTTGTTTGAAAATATTGTTCCCGCCTCCTGCTGGCCTACTCTTGAAGCCTAGTAGTGGTCGTTTTTTTTTTTTTATCCCGAGTACACAGATCATCGTTATCAGTCTATCGTCAGCACATTTTTCTGCGAGAGAATCAGCTGGAGATTTTTGTTCAGCTGAGGCTCTCTGTACATCTGTATGACGTTTGATAATTTTATTCCAGTGTCTGCTTTTGACCAAAGTATATAATGTGAATATGTAAAAGGAGGTTGGAGGTTAAAAATGAGTACATATTAAAATAAAACAAATGTCGCAAAACTCTCATCTTTAATAGCATTTGTAAACTAGAAACAAAACATCCATGGTTTCTGGTTCCCGGTGTAGATTTTGTGATCTCGTGTAACCCCCTCCCTCGGCCCACCAGTTGGAAGAGGGAGATGACACTTCAAATGAGCAAAAGTGTGAAGAACGTCTCCCACTAGTAGGGAAATTTTTCTTAGGAAGATCCAGCCCTTTTGCTGTGCGTGACTTATCGATAGTGGGAGCTACCATTTAGAAACCAGGGGGTGGGAGGAGAGAAAGCAAGAGTTCATTGGTACCACTGAAGCATTACACTTTTATTTGAAACCAAGTAACAATACAAAATAACTAAAAAGAGGTAACTTAGTCTACCTTACTTTGTACTCATATATAGGGTTAATTGAGTGGGTCTCTTATGTTGGCACTAAGCAGGATCACTTGCTGGTGTGTCTTTTATGCTCACGTAGAGTTTGTCCCCAAGTGGAAGACACCAGGCTTTGACATTCCTAACGTTCAGCCTGACCCCCAGTGTCCATCCCAGCATCTCGTTTCCAGATAGTGACGGATAGTAAGGCCGGATACGTGCTGTACGTAAGCTCCATATCAGGCTTGTGTTGACTTAGTGGAGATATTCTTAACAGTGGCAGTGTGCATGGGGTTGGGGGGGGGGGTCCACCCCCCGATCGTAGTCCGTGGGTCAGCCACCAGGGAGTGGACCTCTGCTGTCACACCTCCTGGGGGTCCTGTGGGCCCTCGGCGCCCTGGGGCACATCGGCCTGCAGCCGGCAGATAGGTTTGTTACACATGGGGCAGACGCTGCGAATCTCCAGCCACTTCACCAGGCACCTGCCCCAGGAACACGCACAAAAAAAAAAAGGACTCATTTAAAACCTTTCACCATCCATTAAGGTCTTGCTTTTCTTACAAAGTAGTTCCCTTGTGACCTAAAACACTACTCCCATATTGCGTTAAGTCACCTGTCTTCGACCAGAAGTCCTTTCGTGAAGCTGTAAGCGTTTTGTGAACCTTTTATAAACTTACTTCTTGTGAAATGCGTGCGTGCACGGGCACACCCCGAGTTCGTCACGGCTCCTGAACTCCTCCAAGCAAACGGCGCAAGTCTGCTGCAATGTCAGGAAGCAAAGTGCCGCGTTAGTCATATTATCACGGACTGTGAGGAAGGAATTGCCTCAGACACTGGAAATTTCTCCCCTGTGTGTATGCCGGGATAAACATTCACAACACTATTTCAATGGAGCCACTGCTTGTCGCGCTGTCCTCCAACTGTGAAATACTTAAGTCACGGATTTTTAGTGTGTGTTTGTGTTAATTTCATCCTCTCCACTATTTTGGTGCTGTAAACACCTTGGAAATAGAAGAAAATCTGCGCACTTTATAATGATATGAGAGTTCGTGGAAAACTTACTCCAAGGAGACTCAGTTTCTTCCCGGCTCCCTTTAAAACCACCTGTGAAGAGAAAGTGTGTTATTATGCAGTATTTTGTATTGTAAACGTAATAAAATTAACTTCTGCAATGGAACAGTCCTATACGACCATTACAGGCGTAATTAATACATATTTATTCAATGTTCCTTGCTTTTTTCTCTTGTTCAATCATGACTAGAACCGCACATCTGCACTTACCCCCCAACTGTTAGATTCCTATGTGTAAATTTTTATCTTTATTCTCCCTTGTGTAACTTTTTATGTACGTCTTTGTATGTTACGTGCGCATTTTAAAACAATGCAAATTCCTTTCCTTTTAATCTCGTAGTTTATTATATATATTTTTTTGGTTTATTAGTCCACTGTTGTGTTCTACGTCAGGGACAGTCGAGAATAACATTTCACTGCAAGTCGTATTGTGTATTGATTGTGCATATGACAAATACAATCTGAATTTTGACTAGTATAACGTATGTAAAGCAAATGTGTATAAATGACTAGAGGCCACGATTAGAGTGCTATCATTTTATTGTTCATTTATTCGTTCAACAGAACATATGATGTCGGGGACATCAAAATGAGAATTAAACTGCCACGCACAGGAAGAGGACTTAATGACAGAGGTTCTTCCACAGACAGCCCAGCCCCCATACATGCCTTACCATCTGGGAGCTCGGTGCATTAGCATGTCATGACGTGTTCCTTAAAACAAGGATGTTATGAGCTCTTCTATTGTTTAACAAGATCAGCATGGTCTTTAACTCCAGTGGGTCCTTCTAGCGCCGCGATTACGACGTTTCTGGAGTCGCCTAGCATTATAATGGATTACACGGTACATCTGTGAATAAAAGGCATCCATAATCTTTTACGATGCATTTCTCACATGCTACATTAATTGTATCGTTTTTAATTGTCCTTGCGTTTTCACCCAGATCCAGGTCGATTACGCCTGTGATACCTGACACTACCTTGTGGTTGGGAGAGGATAGTGAGGGAGATGAAAACTACAAACTGTAAATGAATCTGAAGCCCGGGCAAAACTTCGGAGTCTGTGTTGTATTGTATTACCTCGTTGTAACCGTACTGCTCCCGTGTCCCTTGTCGCCGTAATCTGCGGTGAAAGGCAGCAGCAATTACACCCACACTTCAGAACACCAGCAGTTTAGCTTTAAGGCTGTTATCAGCTTTCACCAATAGTGTTTTTTTTATTATTATTATTTTAATTGTGAAATTATTCAGCTAAGCATTCACCAGGGACATTTTATTGTGGATCGCATTTCTTTAATCTAAAAGCATGCCTACTAAACTAAAATCCCCCAAATACTCCAACAAACCCCCGAGGGCAGCAACCTAAAAGGCATTTATTCTTTAAATTAATTGAAAATTACCCGCCCCCCCCCCCGCCCCCCCCCCCCCCCCCCCCCCCCCCCCCCACCCCCCCCCCCCAAAAAAACCGAACA